>VDFB02105785.1:427695872-427749655 GCA_007258455.2 Sequoia sempervirens | reverse complement strand
TTATGAGATATACTGACACCTTTTTCTGGTTGAGTAAATAGGTTAAAATTGGCCAATGTTGATGAAGGGGTCACATAGCTACTTCCCTTATGTCATTTTTGTGAATTCCTAGTCTTGTCAAGTATATGTGTTTTAACCTTGTTTTGTAAGGATTGTGCATGTGTGACCCTTAAATAAAGTCTAAAACCCACTTTAATTTCCCACTTATGAAAAGTGGCGAAAATTAGAGTTGGTTGGGTGGTGGGAAGTTATGGGGAGTTGGTTTCCTTTTTCCTTCTATATATTCCTTCTCTTTGAAAGGAGAAGGGGCTTCTCTCTTTTGCCTCGGCTTCTCTCCTTTTGGTTTTTCCCTCTTTCTTTGTCCTTGTTGCTTGGATGTCTTTTCTTCCCTCATTTGGGAAGGAGAATTCTGAGATGGGGGAGAGGATGAGAGAACGAGAATGGAAGAATAGGGTTTGGAGAAGGAGAGGCTATCCCCATTTAGATTTGCACTGAGTTTGGTAAAATCTCTCCTTGTTGGTTCTATGTTGTTGAGAAAATGAATTGTTGTGTTGTTTACTCTTCTTTGTGGAATTCTATGTTAAATTCCTTGTATGATGGTTTTGAATTGTGTGAGTTGGAACTTTCTTGTTTTGTAAAAAGTTGTAAACAAGTAAATGATGTGAATGTATGAATAGTGGAGAAATATTAATGGTATAGGACATGAAATTGTTGAGTAATACATGTGAATTGTGGTTATGTGTATATGTTTGAGAAAAGCTATGTGACTCTTAGAGCTTGGGGGTGGATTGAACATCAATCCTATGGTTGGGAGGAGATATTTTTGGCCATATCATCTTTTGTTGCCTTCTTTCAGATGCATATATATATATATATAAGTTGGAAGCATGGAAAGCCTATCAAACTTAGGACACCAGAATTAGATACAAGTCCAGTGATTTGGTAAAAAGCTTCAAGTTTCCAAGAGTAGAGTTTTGGGAAAATGTAATTGTTGGGTATATGGTGGTTGGTTCAATTTGTTAATGTGTTTATACTTTCAACTAGATATGTAAATTTAAGGAAGTCATTGGGTATGTCTCAATCCCTTGATATAAAAAGACTAATGTTGGGTAAATACATACTTTATGAGTGTAAACATGGTAGTCATTGGTGTAAATCTTTAAGGAAATAAAAGATTGTGTCATAAGTATCAAACTCCAATCTTGTTGACATAACTCTATGGAAGGAATTAATTTTAATTGGATCTAAATTGAATATTCTCTTGTAGTAAGGTTAATGAAAGCATGTGTTGCAGGTCTTCACAAATCTAAGTTGTAAGGAAATTTTTTTTTAAAATGATCTTTTCCTCTTGAATTTCCTTTCTTAATACAGCTAGTTAGATTTTATATTTATTCTTTCAGAAAATTAAAATATTATATAAATATAATGTGCAAATATATAAATCACACATATACATATTATTTATACAAAAAACTTGAAGATTAGATATAAATAGCAAAATAAATATACCTTATTATCCTAGATATATTAATCTAAAAAAAATTAAATTATTATTTAACAATTAAATTTTATAAATCTTCTTATACCTAAATTATCACTCTTAATATAATTAAAATAAATAAATTTTATTAAATATATATATTTAACATAAAAAAAGAGAATATATTCTCTCATATAAGAAAGATAAGAAAGAAATGATTATTGAATACCTTTAAGTTTTAAATGTAAAGAAGAAACTTCTAAAAGAAATAGTATGAGTACTAATTAAGGAAATTGACCTCCCTGGTCGAACCCCATATGGGGCCGACCATGGAGGGTTTCGGCCCTCTTTGAATGTCGCCACCCATGAGCAGCAAAGGGCTCCTTTATCTTGGCTTAGAATGAGAGAGTTTGAACACAGAAAAATGGTAATCAGGAAAAATGTAAGAGTTTATCTGCGCATAAAAAGGGAAAGCTTCGTGTGTCCTCTTCAACCTGCATTGCAGATCTAGAAACATAATTAATGTCAATCTACAAGCAAACCATCAAATCAGATGGGATATGCAAGAGCCAAATAGAAGAACAAGAGAAAACAATTAATTTCTAAGGAGTTATAAATTGGTTACCAATTTAGTTACTAATTAAGGGAAAGCATTTAATTTAATTCAAGTCAATTCGAATTAAGTAACAAATTTAAATTCTGTTGTTAAATAAAAGTTTAGAAATGTTGTTATCATGATCTTCTTTTGGCAGAACTTGCTCTAAGAATGGGAAATTGGGAATAAATAGTTAATGATTCTTTTAACATAGTATCAATCTTAAGTTATCAATGGAAATGAAATGGCTAAATTCTCTTAGTCAGGCTATTGATGTATCATTCCTTATCAATTTGATTGCTAGTAAAATCTATACTTTAGAGTTAGTCAATTGTTAAATCTAATGTTTTAGGAAAAAAGTGGTCTAGCTTTCTAGTTGATAGATATTTGGTTATGGAGGGCAACTAGTCTTAAAGAGATTGGTTGAATGTATTATTTTTTTTATAAGTTTGGATTAAGCATTGGTTTTGTATTTAGGTATGTCTTGTTTCATAATTAAATCTTTGTCAATACAAGGATAAGGAATTTAACAATATGTAATTTAAAGTGAGTAATGAACTCGTGATATTATTGAGGTGATTTTCAATCACAATAATATCATCATTGTTTAAGGATGTAGGCGATGTGAATAATAACATTTTGGGTAGCGTTAGCATGGAATTGTTAGTGTTTAAATAAGTGATAGTTAAGTAATTTTGTTTTCAAAAGTAATATCATAGATATAATAATGTATGGTAAATGATAAAATTTTATAGTTGGTAGGGTTAATAATTGTAATTGTACTTGTGATTTTGTACGTGATGTTGCTAATCTTATTGAAGAGTATATACATAGTCAACAAAGAGTATTAAGAGTGAAATTGGTAATATCTTTTGAAATGCAAATGAGGACAATATTAAAATATAATTATTGTAAGTGATTTTGGGTTCTTATCAAGGGTGGTACATATTAATATTGTGTATCAAAGATAATGTTGTAGTGCCAATCATGCTAACTAGTAGATATAAATGAAAAAGGGAACGATAAGGATATAGATAATAGAAAAAAGTGGTCTAGCTTTCTAGTTGAGAGATATTTGGTTATGGAGGGCAACTAGTCTTAAGAGGTTGGTTGAATGTATTACTCTTTTTTTATAAGTTTGGATTAAGCATTGGTTTTGTATTTAGGTATGTCTAGTTCCATAATTAAATCTTTGTCAATACAAGGAAGAGGAATTTAACAATATGTAATTTAAAGTGAGTAATGAACTCGTGATATTATTGAGGTGATTTTCAATCACAATAATATCATCATTGTTTAAGGATGTAGGCTATGTGAATAATATCATTTTGGGTAGCGTTAGCATGGAATTGCTAGTGTTTAAATAAGTGATAGTTAAGTAATTTTGTTTTCAAAAGTAATATCATAGATATAATAATGTATGGTAAATGATAAAATTTTATAGTTGGTAGGGTTAATAATTGTAATTGTACTTGTGATTTTGTACATGATGTTGCTAATCTTATTGAAGAGTATATACATAGTCAACAAAGAGTATTAAGAGTGAAATTGGTAATATCTTTTGAAATGCAAATGAGGACAATATTAAAATATAATTATTGTAAGTGATTTTGGGTTCTTATCAAGGGTGGTACATATTAATATTGTGTATCAAAGATAATGGTGTAGTGCCAATCATGCTAACTAGTAGATATAAATGAAAAAGGGAACGATAAGGATATAGATAATAGAAAAAAGTGGTCTAGCTTTCTAGTTGAGAGATATTTGGTTATGGAGGGCAACTAGTCTTAAGAGGTTGGTTGAATGTATTACTCTTTTTTTATAAGTTTGGATTAAGCATTGGTTTTGTATTTAGGTATGTCTAGTTCCATAATTAAATCTTTGTCAATACAAGGATGAGGAATTTAACAATATGTAATTTAAAGTGAGTAATGAACTCGTGATATTATTGAGGTGATTTTCAATCACAATAATGTCATCATTGTTTAAGGATGTAGGCTATGTGAATAATATCATTTTGGGTAGCGTTAGCATGGAATTGCTAGTGTTTAAATAAGTGATAGTTAAGTAATTTTGTTTTCAAAAGTAATATCATAGATATAATAATGTATGGTAAATGATAAAATTTTATAGTTGGTAGGGTTAATAATTGTAATTGTACTTGTGATTTTGTAAGTGATGTTGCTAATCTTATTGGAGAGTATATACATAGCCAACAAAGAGTATTAAGAGTGAAATTGGTAATATCTTTTGAAATGCAAATGAGGACAATATTAAAATATAATTATTGTAAGTGATTTTGGGTTCTTATCAAGGGTGGTACATATTAATATTGTGTATCAAAGATAATGTTGTAGTGTCAATCATGCTAACTAGTAGATATAAATGAAAAAGGGAACGATAAGGATATAGATAATTGTCTATCAGGGTTTGAAGGTAATTGTAATGCTAATTTAAGTACTATTGAAATCATGGTTATTAGGGGTATTTATCACTCACCTTATCATATGTATGTTACTAAGTTCATGTGCAATGGACAAGTATTAGTGTTTATACGTGTTGTCTTGGTCCATGTCATTAATTGGTAATTTTCCCTATTGACCCATATTAAGAAGGAAGTATACTATTTAAATGTTGAGGGATCATGAATGCTTGGTAGTAAATTATGATCGTTATTGTGTGTAGCAATTTACTTATGCTAGTTAATCGGAGTTTGTGTCATTCTCATAAGGATCATTTGTTGTGATAGGCCAAAATTGGGGTAAAGAATAAACTGGATTCGGCTTGGTCTAAGTGTCGATCCAGGGATTGCAAGGTTGCGAAAAGTGTTGTGGCACTATACCTAATGGCTGAAAGCAGTGAATTAGTGGGGATGAATGCAGCCCAAAACTGGGGTAAAGAATAAACTGGATTCAGCTTGGTCTAAGTGTCGATCCAAGGATCGCAAGGTTGCGAAAAGTGTTGTGGCGGTATACCTAAGGGTTGAAAGCAGTGAATTAGTGGGGATGAATGCAGGAAAAGATTTAATTTGGCTTATGTTTTCTATGTGACAAGAAGTTACAGTGTGATAGGAAGTTCGCATAACATAATACAAAGTAGCTTTCAAAAACAGTCTTATATAATTGAACAGTAAATAAACTATTGAAATAGTTGAACTTTTTGCACTTCAGATAGTGATTGCATCCAACAAGGAATTAATCACACCAATTAAAAATTTGTGTTCAACAACAAATCAACCACATAAGCCAGATATTAAAGCTTTCCGATCTTAAAAGGAATCAAATCATAAATAAATCACACACTGCGAAATACATTCAACATAAAACAAATCACCCAAAATATAAATTCTAACTAATTCAAACACACGACAACCTCACAGAGCATTCCAAGAGTGGGTGCCCTTCCTTTGGTTCACAAGGCGAGTGGAAAGAAAATGCCTTTCTACGTTAGACTGATTAGCAAAATGATATTTTATTTCTCAGAGATAATACAAAAAAAATAATCGTCCTCCAAAAGTTTTCTTACGTTGCTTATATATACGCAGCCTATAAAAACTACGCACAAGAATAGATAGCTTGTTTTGGCCTACGACCAACAAACTAGAAGAAACAAAATGTGGATCGCTAGCCACATATCTAAAACGGTTTTTAATAACTAAAAACAAATTATGAACTAGAAACATGTAATCTTCTCACAACTCCTTATTTTGCTTCCTTATTTAGTTTTGATCAATGGTGCAGAATAACCATGACAGATGTGACAATAGCAAGAATGTAGTCAATTTGATAAGCATGTGTGAATACGTGCATAGAATGGGATGGATGTGCCATAAAGAAATGGCTAAAGGAAGGCTATCGTTGGATGAAACAATGCACAGTCAGCACCGAAGAGGTAATTGTTGCCACCACGAAGGCTGATGCCATCCACATGATGAAGGAAACTACAATGGTAGGCACAAACCATACTTTTGTGAAGAAGGTTCCTGACCAAAAAGTGACAAGAAGATCTGCATCCTTAAATCAGAATGTTGAATGATTTATTTCCTTAACATAATAGAAGAAAAAATTACTAAATACAATTCAATATTTATTATTCATATATTTCATCTAATAACTGAATTAAATATTACTTATATATATTAAATCATATGCAACATAAAATGGTAAAATGGTATAATATGGAATGGAAATGGAATGTGGGAATGGGTATGAAGGCGTATAAAATAGGTTAAAATATGACATAAAATGAGACATAAATGCCTCTCATCATGTTGCGCGGAATAGTACTTTTTCCTTTCATTTAGAATGTGTCAAGTTAGGAATAATGGATGTTTCACATAGTAACGATATTTTCAATCACAATAATATCACCATTGTTTAAGAATATGGATAATGTGAGTAATATTAATGTTAGCTTTATTAGAAGTAAAATTGGATTTGTAATATCAGTAAATATTTATAATTAAATGTTAAGGGTAGACTGGTAATCACAACATAAGCAAGAATGATATTAAATATAAATATTGTGAGTGGCATTATTATTAAATTGGGTATTTAGGGAGGTTGGTATTAAGAAAGAAAATATCAATGTTAAGTATTAAGATAATATTATTATAATCATTATTTGACAAGAGAATAATAGTGTAATATTGTTAATACTAGTAAGTATAGATATTCAAGGGGAATAACAAGGGATAAAGGTAAATACAATACTAATATTAATGTTGTCAAATCAATGTTATTAGGTGCATTTAATCTATTCACTATATCATTATTATGTTATGTGTGGTTAACAATGTTTAGTGTTTATGTGTATTTATTCAAAAAAAATTGGTGGTTGTGTGTCGTGTTAGTTGTGTAAAAATTTGGGGAATGACAGTGTAACTCAACTACCCATATGTGGGAGAGAATGACACATGTAGCTAATGTATTTCACCATGTGTCCTCATATTAACCACCTAATAAACCTAAGAAAGCTTAAATAATGTGTAGGAAAAAAGAAATGCCCCTAACATAAGGAAAATAAAAAACCTACACTAAAAATATATTCTTGGCCTATTTTTACACTTAAGACGTAGAAAAATGAAATCACTTCGAAACATTTTTTTTAATATATCTATCTGTTTCTGGATTTTTTTACATTTGACGCAAACATTATAAAGCATAGTCAGACTTTAAAAAAAAACTTTAGACATAAAGTTAGGGCATTTAAAAAAACAAATTCTAGTACTTTTATTTTAAAATTATTCTCTTAAACACTAATGAGTGGTTCCTAACAAAAACTTTTCTTTTAATTTATACCCTACTGACAGTTCAGGTAATAAACATTAAGCTGCCCCTACAATATTAGGCCGCATCACAGCATGACCTACTATTTTAGGGTCAGCACTCTATCTTTTAAAGCAAATCCTTTTAGGTAAAAGTAAATTGGTAGGTAAATTGGTTTTTCATTTTAAAAACCATACTCATTTTTTTATAATTGGTATTTTTTTAACGTATCATATTCCACGTGAAATAACAAAATAGATTTTTGAATTTTTGGAATATTATATTGTTTTTTAGTTGCTCGAGTGTTGGGGTTTGGCTGATTTTTTACTGTTTTAAACCCGTGTAATTGAATTCCTTTTACAACTTTACTATTCTGCGTAAGTGTCATGTAAATAGAATGCTACCATGCTTACAATCAAAACTTGAAACAATGGGGTCTTTGGCAACATATTCAAAGATAATTTAATCAAGCTTCAGTCTCTAATCAGTAATCAGAGACACAGCCATCAATCACGACAAGGAACAATATAATCTGATGTTGACTGGACAAGTATTATACATACAAAGAGAAGAGGAAACATTTTGGTGGCAAAATTCCTCAGGAACTTGGTTCAAAAGAGGAGATGGGAACGTGAAGTGCTTCCACAAGTCTATCCTCAAGATAGTTGCCTCAATGAAATTCGCGAACTCAAAAAGTTGGACAGAAACACAATTGATGACCAGGAAGAAATCCTTCAGTTAGTTTTTGGCTTGAAGAAAGAAATGTTAATTGAAAGAAACAATTGCAGGAAAGTGACAAAACTACACGAATTATCGTAGTTCCATAAATCGTTATAGCTGAAGACAATTTTCATCTGACAGCTTCAGTCACAATCTTTTCTTTAGAAAAAAACAAATCCTCAAGGCTTAGATGGATAACTACATGATTCTTTTGAGGGAGTTGTTGCACCTCTAATCTATATTTATGTTATTATCTTCATTATGTGTGATTCAGTTATGCACTGTTCGACATGTAGTGAACATAATCCTAGCCAGGTTAGGGGACTGCCGCAATAGTTAACTGGGATAGACTCAAACTGGTACTAGAGCAAAGTTTTGTCATGTGAAAGACAGTTAAGATTCATATTTTCAATTGATAGACATCCTGTATCTTGTTGTGCACTTGCAGCATTTCTAACACTCCTACATCTAAGTTTCAAGCAGTCATTGCTCCCCTAAAAACGAACACCACCAATGCAGCTAAGTAATGAGTCTACAACACTACCCAAACAACAAGCCACTTGCACCTCCTCCTCCAACCAGAAACCACACTTTCATTCCATTTAGCCTGCCATCTCTTCCAGTGATGGAAGCCACAATTTACAGTTTGGGAAGAACAGTAAACCTGCCTATCAAACTTTTAAGCATCCTAAAGAATATTCACAATTCTAGGAACCAAACTAAAAAAATCTTTCTTCCAACACCTTTTCAAATGTCAATTGTCCGTTCCTTTGAAAACATAACACTTCCTGTCTCTTCCCGTGGTCTTCATTTCTCTAGTCATTCTTTTATGCAAGTCTACAAACCGTGAGCTGATAGACTTTGTAACTCTGCTTTTAAAAATAAAAAATAAAAAATATTTCCTGAACAGTCTTCAAATAATAACATTTGCATCCATACATTAGAACCCCTTATGCAACAGAAAGACAATTATCGATGAGACCAGCTAAATTTGACCAAATGGATATAGAAATAGCAAGCATACTTGAATTAGTTTTGGACTCCACTAAGAAAGTTTCAAACCATACACAAATATATATATAGTTAAACAAATCATTTACCTTACCACTACCAAATTTAAATACAAAAACAAGTCCCAAACCCTTCAACACTGAAGATTGTACTCTTCACCAAATTGCTCAAAGTTCGCATCATTCATGTTCCAAGCAAACCTTCATGCACAATCTCATCCTGAGATTCCATTTATGCTTTTCAACTTCATTCTCCTATGTCATAATTGACGTAATCCACATTTTATGCTAGTAAAGATAATAAAAATCAATGTTTCTCTGAGCTTCCAAAATAGGATAATGAGGTTTAAAGGACGGCAAAAAAATTCCAAATTTTTGGGGCAGCTATTATTTTGGGAAGAGACTTTAAACTAGTCAAGACAATAAAATGAGAAAGACATTAGTATTGACAGAAAATTAGCCGATCAATTTTACTATCTATCTGATTGAAAACGGTGAGATGTTGGACTTGGAGTTTACTCAAGCCCTCTACACGGTGTAATAGGAGAAAAGGTAGTTGCTATATGTTGATTTTTTAGCTCAGATAGAAACTTTCTGCACAGGTTAGTGTAAATGTGTTGGAAGTTAGAGTTATTATGTTTCGCATTTCACTTATAGGGAAAAAAAGAAAAGCCTTTTATCTAGCTAATATAGTCTAATAAAATGTAGATATGCATTAATGATTTAGACTTATCTTCCAACTCATCTCTTGTAAAAGATACTGAGCCTTTTGGAGATTATTTTTTTGCTAAATAGTATAAAGATAGGCACAAAATAGAAGAATGATATACAGTGATAAATTCTGTGCAACTATGGTGAACAGTTTGTAGAGGTTTCCGTGTAAGTTTTTCAAAGGAATGAGAAGCTGATTTTTCACTTAAAGTTAAAAAAAGGAAAGCCTTTTATTTAGCTAACTAAGTCTAACAAAATGTAGATATACCTTAATGATTTAGACTTATCTTCCGACTTATCTCTTGTAAGAGATAGGAGCTTTTTGGAGATTAGAATTTTGCTAAATAGTATAAAGATAGGCACAAAATAGAAGAGTGATATACAGTGATAAATTCCATGCAGCTGTGGTGAACAGTTTGTAGAGGTTTCCTTGTAAGGTTTTCAAAGGAATGAGAAGCTGATTTTGAACATGTAATTTTCTGTGTACTTGTTTTACGCTTTCATAAATTGAACTTTCAGCTATTGTGTGTTTGATGTAATTGTTCAGAAAATTAATTTTCTGCTGTTAAATAACTTATGTTTGAGTTATTTAATGAGAGAACATTAGGACAGCAGTTGCCTAAGGTTGAAACTCTTCACTATATAGCTGAAAGACTAGACCTCTTCAATAGTTGACGGTAGATAACAATCCATGAACATGTTAAATTACTTTCTGACCATTGGGAAGTACATCTAGAAATTCAGCTCACTAAACCACCTCAAAATTCTTTGTTAAAGTTCAAATGAATATGCTTTTGACATCTTGAACGACATTTTGAAATCAAGTATGGTGGAATCAAATTCAATCCAAGAGCATGAAATCTACAAATTTGTAGAGATTACACGTATAGTAGCATTATACTTGAAAAACTTAAATTATTCCCAAGTAATCCTAACCACTCACAGTTGTGCCATTTGCGACACTGAGGCAGTTAAATAAAAGCACTTTTGAGACAGAAAAATATGGAGCGCAGGCAGACTGAAGAATTTAAATTTCAACATAAAGTTAGGGCATTTTAGTTTTTTTGTTAAGTCTACTTAACAAGATCTATTTTAGAGTCTTAGACAATAACGAAGGTTTTTTTTTTTCAATTTATACTTTAACAAAGGTTTTTCCTTTAAATAATATCCTCATGAAAGTTTACGTAATAAACATAAGGTTGCCTGTAAAATAATAGGTTGTGCCCCACGACAGCACAACCTACTATATTAGGGCCAGCCCTTTGTTTTTAAATTTTACATAAAAAAATGCTTAGGTGAAAGTAAATTGATTTTTCTTTTGAAAAACTCTACTGAATTTTTTTATAATCAACATTTTGTAACATACTATATTCCACATGAATAACAAATCAGTTTTTCTGTAAGGAATATTGTTTTAGTTTCCCAAATTTTGGCTGAGTTTTTCCCATTTTAAGCCCATGTAATTGAATTCCATTTACAATTTTGCCACATCATGTTAATGCCATGTAAATGGAATTCTACTATGATTACACATACCAAAGCAATAAGTCAAAATCTGGAACAATGAAATCTTTGGCGACATATAGCAACCTATTTAATGACAATTCCGTCAAGCTTCAGCCTCAAATCAAAGACATGGCCATTATTCACATGGAACAATACGGTCAGGTGTTGATTGGACAAGTATCATACACGCAAAGAGAAGAAGAAACATTCTGGTAACAGAATTCCACAGCAACTTGGTTCCAAGAAGGAGACAGGAACATGAAGTTTTCCCACAAGTCTATCCTTTTAAATTAAAATAGTTGCCTCAATGAAATTCACTAACTCAAAATGCTGGACAGAAACACAATTGGTGACCAGGCAGAAATCTCAGTTAATTTTTGGCTTGTAGAAGGAAAAGTTAATTGAAAGACACAATTGCAGAAAAGAGGCACAGATACATGTATGATCCTTATTTCTAGAAATCATCGTAGCTGGAAACAACTCTCACAACAGCCTCAGTCACAATCTTTTCAAACATCCAAGCATCTTGCAACTCTTGACAAACTCTAATCACTCAGCCTAGGGAAACAAAGTCAGTCTAGAACCATGTCAGATTCATGGTCAAACTGCAGTGCTTGGCCAACTAACAAGAGCGAGATAATTTTTCTACTCTTGTAGCTCTGCTCAAGCCAATGAGGGTGTTCCTATTTATATTTGTAGGATAAATGAAAATAAATAGGCCACATAACTTAACCAAACCATATGCATTAGGACACTCCAAAAGGCTTGGCTTACCGATCTTTTAGACCATAGATCTCTCAACAAAATAGATTAATCAATAGGATATGATGAATCTCAAATGTAAAAACCTGGTTAATATCCACATATGTTATTAGAATTTATTACTTCACCTATAGCTTGGAACCCAAAAACATGCGTAGCTCTCTAAAAATGACTCACAAGTGTAAGGTCTCTAAGGAGCAAAGACATGTAGCACTGAGTTAATGCAAACTGATAAAACATATATTATGAATAATTTACCAGAACTTTGAATAAATGATTTGTCATTTTAAAGCTAGATCAAATAGCTAAGAAAAAGGCCAATGTCTTAATCCATGGGCAATAGAGTCAAATCATAAAACAGTGAGAAAATATGTATGTAGATCAACTAGAACAGAGAACCAGAAATGTATATGAGATCTTGTCAATCTTGTTGTAGTTTCCCTCAAATACAATTCAAAAACTCAAGAACTTCACATGACTAAACATTCTTAGTAATTAAAAAATGAACAGACTACCCCATATGATATTAAGGGAAAGCTTTTACAACTGCTACAATAGTAGACTAACCAAAAAAAACTAATGAGCTGGCAAATGTAGCCCCAGAGATTTGTCAAATCCCTTCAAATTACCAAACACCTATAGAGACGTTTAGATCATGAAGATAAATTTTGTTTGCAAGCACATTTTCCCTATTTACAAAGCAATGAAAAAGTCAATATGTCAGATCTGAAACTTTTCTTTTTTATAATACCCTAAATCACATAAGAACAAACGACACTATATTTCTTGCCAAGAGACTTGTGTTTGGCCAAAAGGACCAACCCAGAGACCAACTCTTCATACAAAGAGAAATAATGTAATTATAAAACATAATCTGCCCTAGATTGTATATGCTGCTGACACATGTTGTAATTTGCACCATTGCATTCACAACAAGGAGAATGAACAAAGCTTGTTTCTAGCATGTGATTTTTTTCAGCCTTGACAATGACAAGAAGATTTGATTTTAGTTGAGCCTCAAAAAGATCTAATATTATCTCTTTGCAAAAATCTTCCCAAACTTGCACTTTGCTCAAGTACAAAATCAGTTCATCAAATTGGTTGCAACAACCTCTCTGTTGAAGCACTTACTCCTTTTGAACATATTACACACTCAAACAGATTTGGTTCACATCCAAACAGGGAAGCTCTTCAAATCTACACACACAATCACAAGGCACATAATTTCACTAATCTCTAACAGTCATTTATTGCTGGACAACTGCCCATATTCTAAGGACCTAAGTGCCATTCTATACAAACAGGCATGAGCAGAGTATGATATTCATTCAATTCCTAGCCACTGTCTTTACAAATGGCCACACAACCTCGTAAATTAGATTCATTTCTAGAGGGGTCCATCATGTCACAACCCAAGCAATCAATGCCTTCAACTTCTCAATCTGATCTACAATTGAACTAACCTTTGGAAAACTTCCTTGCAATCCAATTTAATTATGAAAACCAAGAGAGACAACTTCAGTTGGTTAATTAGTTTGAACTGTGGTATGAGATCAATGGCCCAAGTTGATCACTACAAGATCAATAGCTCAGGATGAAACAGAGAAAGGGAAACAGCATGGCATTAGCCTGTTATTTCATATATGTGAACAAAAAGTGAACATGTCACCAAAACCATGGTATAGACTCTACCTTGACAAATGTCAAATAGCTATATCAGGCCCAAAATATTTAGCACCTAAAATCATGTGGTATACATCATTTGTTGCCAATTGCCACAAAGGAATACCCCTCAAACATTCCCCATATTGGTCTTTCAACCAATAGGTATCAATATTCAACACCACATGTCTGTTTACATTCCCCCAAGCCCCTCGCCAACACATTACCATAGCTGTTAAAAATCAAAAAGGATTGATGGCTCGTGATGATTATCATAAAATAAAACAGGCAAACCCAAAGATGCAGGCTACCTCCTTTTTTTGTTTTACATAAGTCCATATGAACATGACACAGCACCAAGGTTGCAGTGAAGAAATGAATTGATTGCCCACAAAATACATAATAGCATACCATACATGTGCCGCCTAATAACTTTTTATTGATTCTTTATAATGTGGGCATAAGGGAGTGCTAACATATCCATTGCTCAACCAATAAGACCTTGAAATGTACATCAAATATTATTCAAGGTGAATTACCTGTTTAATATGCTCACTGTCCACTCTATTAAGCACCAGCACGATCCAACAATCCGCATTGATTGAAGCAAGATCAAAAATGAGGGACAAAATTTGGACAACACAAAAATACAAGCCAAACTATTTTGTTGTTTTGCCCCATGATGACATGCAGCAAAGACCCTCACTTGCATAAATAGAATGGGCTCACCATCCTTGTGGCCCTAAATGACATGTGACAAATATATGGCTCTCTCAAAGAAGGGTCCCGAAAGGAAACTGTGTTCATGCAATAGCTAATAAATTTGACATGTCAACCCACATGTCCACTTTAAGCTACATACTCTTTTGGACTCATGTCTTGATTCATTAATGTGCAACCAAATCTAACATTCATTTGTTGATCGACACACAATCAAGGGGTAGGGGTGAAACGACACATCCAAACCGTGCAAGCAGCATACTTTCATGATTTTTCCTAAGCCAATGAAAATCTATAACCTAGCTCCAAAGTTGTGATACAACCTTTTGGCATGTACACCTACTCAATAGTCATGAAGGGCTCACCACACTTGCTACCTAGGAGACACATGGAACACTTTTATTTGTTTCCCATGATGTGTGCCCAAATGGGTGGCATGCATTTGTCCTGTAACCATTGGAAAAAAGACACATGACCATATATTATTTAAAAGCTATAGACCAATTTAGATTCTGACAAGACCACTTAAACAATGACCAAATCTGATGGCCTACTTTGATCAAAGAAAGATCAAGAGAAAGCTTCATATTGTGCACTGCTACCTTTCACCATTTTTTCCAAGATGAAAAAGATTTGGACACATCACCACAGATTGATGGTTCCAAGGTTTTGAAAGATTAACTTTGCACTTCTTCAGTCAAAATTGCAGGCCTGTGACACATGACACATTTTGATTCATTCTTGCCTTTGCAACTCTCCACCTATTCTAACCAAACTAATTCAAGACTGCTACATATCCTATCTCCAAAATAAATTTCCACACTAGATGCAACATACTAATGACTAGGACTCCTTACCAAGAAAGATAACCACATAAACAACTGCATATGGATAGAGCACAAAATTAATTATGTAAAGGGAGTGCCACTTAAGTCACATGCCATGGCCAAGAACAAATCACACAAAAATATAACAAAGGTACGGGGAAAAACAAATGACTCAGCCTTCTAAAAGTCCACCATTAACACAAACCAAGAGCTTGACAAAGCATAAATAATGGAGGGTTCACACAACGGCCAAGAATTGACAACAAGGTATATTTGAAACATTCTCGGCAATATTAAATGACCAAATTAGCAAACAATGACCAAGAATATAAAGCAGAGAACAAAAACATCATAGATAAAGGACCAAAGGATTTCACCAAGACAACAATCTAGCTTGACAAAAGGACTACATGAACCATACTTAGAATATCTAAGGTTGGTTACAAACAAAAGGGTAACAAAGCACTACAAGGAACCATGAAAAGTGTTATTTTCAGATCAAAGGTCAACAGTGGCTCTAGTTGGAGACGTGCATCTCTTGCAAGTGCAATGAGAAACTAGAAATGTCTCTGGGAGATTAGACTAGACAAAAAAATTACAGTAAAAAGAAATAGGCTTCAAAAACAAGAACACACAAAATATGTACAAACACAAAACACACACACAAAGAAAGGAAAAAACCAAAAACCAACACAATGCCAAAAAGAGGATCGCCAAAATGATTAAGTTGTAGACCTTCCTTTGCAAAAATCCCCTATGGCCGAAAACCATAGGAAAACATGACGTTGATTCTTGCCTCTATCAAATACTACATTCTCTAATGATTTTTTCCATTTTATTCTAATAATGCAAGTATTGCCCAGCTAAAAAACAATTATACCCCTATCCTTGATCATGTATAGAAATATACTGCAGCCAAATTGCAAATTTGGTTTGCATCCCTCTTCTAAATGTAACAGCTCATTATAAAACATGTATGGACTACTAGCATTAAAACTATCATGAATGTTTCCATACTTCATGTCCATATAATATAACTCATTATTACAGGAACTAGCAACCTTGTCCCAATATGTA
Organism: Sequoia sempervirens; assembly: GCA_007258455.2. Lineage (NCBI taxonomy): Eukaryota > Viridiplantae > Streptophyta > Pinopsida > Cupressales > Cupressaceae > Sequoia > Sequoia sempervirens. Next base: position 427,733,318 of record VDFB02105785.1, on the reverse strand, counting down.
GGAAAATGAAAAACTTGATAATCCGGTGATTCAGCATTATTTTAATTGCTAATCTCATTAGACAAATTAAGATCAAATTTGAATGCTTCATACTCACTAGATCTAGATTGACAAATCTAGCTGTTGAGCTGATCCAAGAAAAAAGTTATCATCATGAAGGTCCCAATAAAAGATATGAGGTTTAAGCACATATTCTGAACAAGATGTATCATTTGGTCCTCATTATCCTCTTCCTCATTTGCACTTAGTTCCCAATGAAATCTTTTGTGATCATGCTGAGGAACTTGATCATCAAGTGCAACAACACTCTCATAAGCAGTCTTGTCCCAAGCTTAGTCAAAATGAAAAGTTTCACATTCAAAATCATCCATGATGTACTCTAGGATATTTGATACTTCATTTTCCAACAAACTAACATGATAAAAAAATTCAACAAAATCATCATTGGAACAAATAGAATTTGTGCTAACATCAAAATGGATGGGTTCACAACCATTTGAATCACCTAGGTAACCCAACCCATCATTAAGAATGTTAGCATTAATTCTGGATAACTAAGGAATCTTAAGTGAATAACTTGGTTGTTCATATTGCCATAATGCAACTTGCCACAAGTTCATCCTTACTGCAATCAGATTCATTAATAAATAATAAATTTGTTAGCAAATTGATTAACAAATACCTCTGAACCAACTTCACTTGCAGCCTCATAATCTTCTCTCAAAGGTTACTCTGTGATAGCAAATTTTTCTTGAAGTATATGGCACATCTCATGCCAAGTCAACGGAACATCATATAGTGTAGCTTGAATTTTAGCATTGCAAACTTCTGCACTCAATTCCTCAAACTTAACATCCAAAGTCACAAAAGCTTTAGCAAGAGTACTTTTGAATATCGCATCCATCATTTTTTATACCCTAAGAAACTCATCAATATGATGACCCAACTGTAAGCCTGTTAAAGACTTATAGGACTCATCTCTTTCAAACAAAACATTTAATTCAGGATCAAATCCTCCAGAATACAAGGCCAAATCCACTAGCTCATCAAGCCCTACATGGTCTGGGATATCCCTTACAGCCTTTGCAAATCTACTATTGAATGCATAAACAAATCCATCGCTTCTCTAAATACTGGAAACTCTTCAATTAATATACTGGGATCAATCTCATCATCAAACTTCTTAATGAAAATAGTTTCAATTTCCTCCCAAAATGAAATAGAGTGGTCAAAGAAACCATTATTCTAGTCCCTTGCATCATCCCTCAAAGATGCATGAATAATTTCAACAAAAGATCTTCATAATCCACATCATAATCATTCATTAAATTGATGAAAGCATGGAGATGCATACTACCCAATGCTGAATCATTCCCATCAAACTAGGGCAGTCAGTTTCTGATTTCACTAGATATGAGATTAGGGAAGCTAGGTATTCCGATGAAATCTATCTATCTATATCTATTAGCAACAAAAAATAACCTCTAGCATTGACACATTTCTTGATGAATAGTAACTCCAGCTGGAGAAAGTGGCCTCAGGTTGTTCTGAGGATAGTGTTCTTGATTAACAAAGTCTAGGCTGATAAAATGATTGGTTAGCCAACTAAGGTTGAGCATTTGTGCTTGCAAGTGAGCATATTGAACTTTTAGTTGAGCAATATTTTGTTTAATCATTTTGATATTTTGTAGGGTAAGAACTGGGTCTTGACAAAGATAAAGGGAGCCTTTAAGGATCCAGCACTTGTTGGGACAGCTTCTAGGATAGAATAGATTATTCAATGTTGTGAGATGGATCAGGGGTATATTAGGAATCATTTCGTTGCTCAGGATAATACCCCTGGTGAGTATCCATTTTCAAGTTTTCCCTACTTATATGCATAAAGCATATAACCTTTCCTCCACAAGATTTAAATATAAAAATAGAGAAGCAGATTCATCTATAAAACAAGTGTATAAAGAATAAAGTGCACATAAAGATGTCTATTTTCAAATGGCACAAGGAGAAACTCACTTCAGCACCTGATACCAGCAGAATATATTCAAGATGATAACAACAGAGTCACCACCTCATGAAGAGGATAGTACTTTGAAGAACCAAACTAATCATCAAGGGCAAAACAAACTAGGTTCACACCACCAGCAGAGTTTTACCACATACAACCAGGGAACAAGGCAACAAATATTAAACCTTGGCAATAGACTACCCCAGCAACACCATTCGGTTGGTGCTAGTTGATGAGCAGCCAACCTACCAAACAAACCAAAAATAAATTGACACAATTACTCATGGAAAACAAAATTTACACACACAAAACCTTATCATAACCACAATGGTTTAGAATAAAAAATCAAGGTTCATTGTCCTCGGCAATAATGCCATTTTGTTGGTGCTCTTTGATGGGATGCCAACTATACACAAACCAAAATGACAAAGTAACCAATCAAAAACTACAAGAATTGAATTACAAAGGTTTTAATGAAAAATCCAGATTCTTAAGTTCCCCAGCAATGACACCATTCTATTGGTATTCAAATCAGCATTCTACAACTCTATAAGACAAACTCTAATCACTAACCTCAGATAAACATAGTCAGGCTAAAATAATGTCAGATTCATGGTCAAACTGCACAAGGCTTTGACCAACTAACAAGAGCAGGATAACTCTTCTACTCTTCTAGTTTTACTCAAGCCAAGGAGAATGCTCCTAGAGATCTTTGTAAGATAAATGAAAGATTAGCTACATGGCTTAACCAAACCCTATGCATGAAGACACTCCGAAGGCTGTCACTACATGTCCTTCATACTTGGCTTACCAATCTTTTAGACCATAGATCTCTCAACAAAACAAAATAATCAACAGGTTATAATGTAACTTAGAGGTAAGACCTGGTTAATGTAAGCATATTTTAAACTCTTATGATTTCTTACTTCACTTATAACTTGGAATCCAAAAACATGAATAACTCTCTAAAAACAATTCACAAGTGTAAGCTCTCAAAGGATATAGCAAAGACATGTAGCACTGAGTTTATGCAAACCAGTAATTTACTAAAACTTTGGATAAGTGATTTATCATTTCAAAGCTTGATTAAATGGCTATGAATAAGACCAACGTCCTGATTTATGGGAACAGAGTCAAACCATAAAGCCGGGGGAAAACATGTATGTAAATCCAACTAGAACTGAGAACCAAAAATGTATATGAGATCTTGTCAGTCTTGTTGCACTTTCACTCAAAGACAATTAAAAGATCAGGAACTTCACCTGACTAAATATTCTTAGTAATCCAAAACTGAATAGACAACCCCATATGATGTTAATCGAAAGCTTTTACAACAGCTATGATAGTAGACTAACCAAAAAAATAATAAGCCAACAAATGTAGCCCTTGAGGTTGTCAGATTCCCTAAAATAATCAGACACTCTGGAGACATTCAAATCATGGACAGGAATTCTGCAAAACAATGAAAATCTCAATATGTTAGACCTGAAACTAAAAAAAATTGCTACCCTAGAATACTGAAGAACAAAGGACATTGTACAAATCTTCCCAAGAGGCCTCTGTTCAGCAAAAAGAACCAACCCAGAGACAAATTCCTTACACAAAGAGAGTGTGTATTTATAATAAATACATCTACCCTAGATTGCATATATTGTTTAAATCTGTTGCAATTTGCACATCTGCATTCATGACAAAGAGAATGAATAGAGTTTGTTATTAGCGCATGATTTTGTTCAACCTTGACAATGACAGCAAGATTTGATTTCAGTAAGCCTCAAAAAGATTTGATTTTATCTATTTTCATCTTCCCAAACTTGCACTTTGCTGAAGTACAAAACCATTCATCAAATTTGTTACAACAACCTCTCTATTAAAGTAGTTACTCTTTTGAACATGTCACACACTCAAAAAGATTTGATTCACATCCAGACAAGGGAAGCTCTTCAAATCTACATGCAGTCCCCAGGCACCTAATTCCACTGATCTCTAAAAGTCATTTATGGTTGGACATGACCTATATTCTAAGAACTTAAGTCCCATTTTGATCTATGCAAACAGGCATGAGTGGTATCTAATATTCATTCAATTCCCAACCACCACCTCTACAAACAGTCACACAGCCTCCTAAATTGGATTCACCTCTTTAGGGGTCCATCCCATCACAACTTAGGTAATCAATGCCTTCCACTTTTCATTCTAATCTACAACTGAACTGCCCTTCAGCGAACTTCCCCGAGATCCAATTTGATTTTGAAAACCAAGAGAGATGACATGATTCATTTCATTGGTTTGAACTTTGGCATGAGACCAATGGCCCAAGTTGATCGCTACAAGGTCAACAACCAAGGGTGAAGCAGAGAAGAGGAAACATGGCATCATTTCACTTATGTGAGCAAAAAATGAACATGTCACCAAAATCATGGTATAGACCCTAGCTTGAAACTGTCAAATAGTTATATCAGGCTCACTATATTTGCCACCTAAAACCACGTGGCGTACCATTATTTGTTGTCATAGAGGAAAATTGCTCATGTTGGTCTTTTGGCCTATAGGGATCAATATTTAACACCACACATCCCTTCGCATCCCCAAGCACCTCCCCAACACATAATTGCAGCTACTAAAAAGTAAAAACCAACAAGGATCAACAGCTCACTTGATCACTATAAGACTAACGGCCAAGGACAAAACAAGCAAACCCAAAGATGCAAGTTGCTTCCTTTTATTGTTTTACCTAAGTGCATAAGAACATGACACATATGCTGTAGTTGGCTGAGAGTGTGTGTACTTGGTCGGTTGGGAGTCATAAGTAATAAGACTTGTTGGCGTTTAAATTAGCACCTGGAATGGATTTGAAAACGGACAGCTATGCACAGATAAACTGCTCTTCAAATTAGGAGGGGAAGCTCCCTCTTGCTGATGGTGTTTGAAAGAAAGTAAACTAAAACTAAGTTGCCTATCTTTTTGGATCAGCTTAGAGCACAAGGTTTTTTAAACACAAACGCCGCAGCTGAGATTTTCTGATAAGAATTTCAACTACGACTAACCTAGACTAAAGACGTTCCTAACCTCTCAAGTAATAGCAGAGCAAGAGAAGTTAGAAATTAACAAGGTAGATTCTCTGACAAAAATACTTCAATAATCTTTCTTCCAACAAACACCTACACACTTCACTGTAAGCTGAAATAAAGATCATAAAAGCGTAACATAGATCACGGAAATCTGAGATTTTCGACCAAGGCAAAAGAGGCTCATGATTTTATTACTCAAATCTCTGAAACAAAAACTCCCTTCTAACATGCCTTGAACAAGAAATTGCAGCTAAGGAGGCTTGCAAACTTATTCTTAACACAATAGAAAACAGCAATCTTACTAACTCCTTGTTGGCTAAAGAGGCTCAACAATTTGCTTATCACAATACAAATGAACAATACTTGAGCAACAAATAGAAGGCACAATAGGCTCAGCGTTTTGTTCTCACTAGCACGGTTTAAACTAAGTGAACTGAAACTGAATAACAACTTGCTGCAATTCAGGCTCGCAATTTGCTATGACAATAACCGTTAAAGAAACTAAATGAGCAAAGGCTCTTATTTATAGAGAAGCAGAGGAGTAGGGAACCCTAAAATCTCCTTGCTTTCACAATCTAGGGCTTGCTCAGCAAGCAAGCTTTATTACTAAATCTAGAAAGAAGAAACCCTAAAAAGCAGAAAAGCTGAACTAACTATTACATCTTATCTTCTTTCTATCCTCAAAGAATGGATAAGGATTATTCCAAGAATAGAAAGAAAGCGGGAAAGAAAGCTTCTAGAAGAAAGCTGCTTTAAAAGCTCGATCACATCCGCTAGGAAGTTTGAGATTGTGTCCCGGTTCGGTGCATCTATACCATCAACAGCAAAACACCGCTTTTCAAGAATATCTTCGGCATCTGCAATAGATCTCTGGAAATCTTCAATCTCATTGGCCGCTTTATTGAACTTTGCTGACATCATTGAAACATGACCTATCCTTCCACCAACTGGGCTGCAACTATGAACAACATTCTGGAACTGATTTTGTACTTCCTCAAGCCCGACGTTCTTGGGCAATGTCTTATGTTTTTCTTTCATCCATCTCTGTGCAATCTTCTTGCTGTATTTGTCCTTATGTATTCCACATCTTTTCACATTCATCCCTCGAAAGAGTTACACTTTCAGGCCATGGGGGAATGGAAAAACACTTCTCAACCATGTCAGGCTTTAGACTGCAAATCAACCTGCCATCTGCTGACTGGATCTCCCTAGTAGCCGGGTTGTAATGTTTAATGCAAGCGATTACGAACTCAAGGCTCTGAACTGATATAGGAATAGACGCTGCTGCGAGGAGTCCAGAATGACCCAGGTTCTTGATTGAAGTATTGCCTGCTCTCTCCAAGGGATATAGATCGAACACCGGCTTGATATGATGCAAGTCTGTCTCAGCTGTTTTGATGTAATTATGAAAGAGGGCTGATTCTGACTTGAAGACATTAGGAGTGTATTCCATTTCAGAAAACTTGAAGAATGACTGTAAACTCGCCTTGGTTCAGACAAGTCTTGTGCAATTTCTATTTTTAGAATGCTGATTTTTATGCTTCGACGGACGAATTTTTTGAGAATTTTTCTGAGATATGGGTTTTGTTCAGAATATCAATGCAAGACAACCCAGATCGTCCGTTTTCGAAAATCTTGAACTTTGACTGAAAAAGCAGCAAACCCTAATTTCTTCAATTTTTCTAAAAAAAACTGGCATCTGGGTTTTGTTCAGAATACAATTTGGAATGAACCCAGTTGATTAGATTTGTAAAACCCTGACGTTTGATCGAAAAAGCAGCCAACCCTAGGTTTTCAAAAAAAAGCTGCGATATGGGTTTTCTTCAGAAGACTGATTGGAAAGGACCCAGATGGTTGAAATATGAATGCTCTGAGGTTTTCACTGACATGCAAGATAAAAGCACTTGCTGCAACTTGATGAAGTTTCTTGAAAAATTCTTCAGAAGGTGGAGGCAAAAAGACCCAGATGACTGAAAAATTGAAAGCCTTGGCTTCCTGCTTGAAAAACTTGATCTTCTGGAACAAAAAGCTTGAAAAAGCAAGGGTTTATGCTTGCTGGTCTGAAAAATCTGATGTAAAACCAGCAACTATGAATTCTTTAATCACAAAAATTTCTCAAACTTGCTGCTCCAACTTTCTCCTCTGGATGCTACCTGCAAAAATAATGAACAATACATTGAAAAGAGGTATTAAATAGACTTAGGGTCTGATTTAGGTTTTGCTTTCTTTTCTGCTTTTATTTCAAAACCCTAAATCTTATCTTCTCAGTTTGGACGCCATCTTCTTCTTCTCACAATTTTGAAATTTTAGAAATCTTCAAAAATCTTCTAAGGCATGAAGATTTGGGCGCCTTTCTTCAAAAGGGGCGCTCAACTTCACCAGACTTGGTCAAAATTTCCACTTTTTCAACTTTTCTCCATTTTAACATGCCCTTTTGCCTCTGATTTCCCGTTGACAGATCAACCCGACAGACGAGCTGAGTGATTCACGGCGAAGCCTGACTGATTCTGAAAAAGATGTTCTGGAGGCACCTCCGGCTAAAAATTTGATCTCGACCTCCGAATTCACGGGAGGCTTTTCCTTCTAGGGGCGCCCAGTTTCTCCAGTGTTAGCCATTTTTCTGATTTCCAAGTTCTTCATTATCCTCTATTTCACAGATGATCTTGTCGAATTTTGAGCTTCGGGCGTCGGATTGCTGAATGTTTGTGCTCATCGCGAAGCTGACGGAGAATGAAGAGGGGTCTTCTGGAGACACGTTTGCCAAAAAGTGAACTTTCACCCTTCAAAAGGTTGGGCGCCTATCTTGACTGGGGGCGCCCAGTTTACTAACACTTAGTTTATTTTTCACCTTTTTCACCTTTGCTTTTAGATTTCTCTTTTCAACTGTCATCGGACCTTCTGTTCAGCCTTTTGAATCTGATGACTGCGAGCTCCGTTTGTCGTGCTAAATAGCTCACTGCGAAAGCCAGTTGAATTCTGAAGACCTCCCGTTATAGCTTCGACTGCAAATTCCTCTGTTTGCACCCCTGAAAAGTTGGGCGCCTTTCTTCACTTAGGGCGCCCAGTTTCTCCAGACTTAGAAAATTTCTCAATTTTTATCTTCAAGTTTCAGATCTTCATTTTATACCTTCCACTTTGACTTGAATTTGCCGGAGACTGGATTGTCGGATGTTCTGACGGGGATATCCATCGCGAATTTGACTGAACAGTGAACAACTTTCATTGGAGACCGTAACCCTAATTCCTTCATCTGATGCCCTAAAAAGGTGGGCGCCTTTCTTCAACAGGGGCGCCCACTTTCAGCAGTGTTAGAAAATTTTCAAGATTTTTCAATCTTCTTCCTCGTTCTTCGTGCATGTTCATCGTTTCACCTTCTGCCGGAAATTTGAATGCTGAAATTGACGCCTGGCAGTCGGATGACCTCCATTGATGACTTCAGAACTCCAGATATGCTTCTGAAAAAGCTGAATAGACCCAGTAGGGCAAAACTGATTATTTTAAGATTCTGACTGCACCAGCCTGATACGGACATATTTTGAGCCAATCAAAATCGGTTCGGACCCTGTCGGACCAACTTTCTATTTTTAGAAATTTTCTATTTTTAGAAAATTTTGCAGTATCCGTTTCGAGAAACCCAGAAAAACCAGAAAACTTTACTATTTCGAGAAAATTTCTAAAAATAGCAGTTTTCCTAAAATTTAGGGATGAAAAACTGAGATCTGGGTTTTGTAGGTTAAGCTGCTCTTAGCAGACCCAGATCGTCAGAATTTGAAAAATTTGTATTTTAACCCTCCATGCAAGACACGCACACCCAAATTTTGACTCTTTTCATTGTTTTGACAAGACTTTTACTCATTTCTTCAAAATGTCTAAGTGTAACAAAAATTTTAATTTTGGGGTACAACAAGACTTTAGTTAATATTAATAATCCATGTACTTATGTTATGTACGTGTCATGTTAGTTGTCTCAGGAATTAAGTTCCTGACGAAGTAATTAGTTATAATGAAGGGACGCGACGGTTGGTACCTCAACCACCGCCAGCGTACTATATGTACTTGATTCATGTAGTCAGGAAACATTGCAGTTCTACTATGCTATGCTATGTTCTGTCTTGAGACATTATGATGTAAATGGCGAACACTGAATAAAGCAATACATCTATGTTATGTGCAATTGCCATGTGATTATTATATGTTGTCAATGTTATTTTATATTTCCATTTACTTTGTACGTCATTGTACCCGTAGTGAGTAAACATATGCCAAGGTCACAATGAATAAATGCATTGATCACTCGTCAAAGACATTATGGCATACTATACCTATGCCACCTAGCAACTTTTTATTGGTTCTTCATAATGTGGGCGCAAGAGAGTGCTTTTGTATCCATCCCTCAACCAATGAGACCTTGACAAATAGATCAAATATTCTTCAAGGTGAATTAGCTATTTAATATGCTCACCATTCACTCTACTAAATATCAACAAGATCCAACAATCCAGATTGATCAAAGCAAGATCAATAGTGATGGGTGAAATGGGGCAACACAAAGATACAAGCGAAAGTCTTTTGTCATTTTTCTCCCATGATGAGATGTAATAAAGAAGCCCTCACTTGCATACATAGAACAAGCCCACCACCGTCATGGCCTTGGTGACACGTGGCAAATACATGTCATTCTTGTAGAGGATCCCCACGAGAAACTTTGTTATGCCTTGACTAATAAAATTAAGACACATCAAACCATGTGTCTACTTCAAGCTGCAAATTCACCTTTTGGACCCATGACTTGATTCATTAATGTCCAACCAAATCTAATGGCACTTTGTTGATCAACACATGATCAAGGACTAGGGTTGAAATGGCATAACCAAAACATGCAAACAACAACCTTGCATCGTTTTGCCTAAGCCAATGAAAATCAAATACATAGCTCCATAGCCACGATAAAGCCTTTGCTATGAACACTTGCTAAATATTCATATTGGACCCGCCATACTTTCCACCTAGAACACACATGGCACACCATTATTTGTTCCACATGATGTAATCCCAAATGGGCATGCACACATTTTCCCTCTAACCAATGAAAAAAGGACACACCGCCATGTACTATTTAAAATCCTTTCACCAAATTAGTGTTGCACGAGAACCACTTAAAAGATGACCAATTCCAATGGGCTGCTTTGATCAAAAGAATGATCAATGACCAAGGCTAAAACAAGAAAGTTTCATACCATGTGTTGCTACCTTTTACCATTTTGCCAAGATGAATAGGATTTGGGCAAGTCTCCATAGATTAGCAGTTCCCAAGTTTTTAGAGATTAACTTTGCACTTGTTCAATCCAAACTTGTGGGCCTACAACACATGGCACATTTTGACCCACTCTTGCCCCCACAACTCTCCACTTGTTCTAAATGGATAAATTAAAGACCGCCACATATCTTGTCTTCAAAATAAACTTCTATGTTGGATGCCGCATATTGATGACTAGGACTCCTCTATAGAAGACAATCACATAAACAACTACATATGGCCAATGTACAAAATAAAAAATATCAATACCCAATCACTTTTATATAAAGAGAACCCCTCTTCAGTTACCTACCATAGTCAATAAGAAGTCACATGAAATATAACAAAGGCATACGGCAAGACAAAGGACATCGGCCTTTTGAAAGAGTCTTCAAACCAGACGGCCATTAACACAAACTAAGAGCTCAACAAAGAAAAAATAATGGAGGATTCGCACAAAGCCCAAGATATCGACAACAAGGCTTGTTTGAAACATTCTTGGAAAAATTAAACAATGTTCCATGAGGATGCATCCCCCGCCCCCCCCCCAAAATCCCCACATTTCTAAGATGTGCATGTCTCTGTGATGTAGGAACTTGGAGGGGACATCCCCCCACCGCCTCGACACTAGCACTGCCATCCCCAAAATGTCTCGCTCTGCGAAGGGGCGTTTTTGGGACACCAAGACATCCCCGACATATTTGAGGAACTCCCAAGAGTCTCTCAACTATCTTAGGAACGCCTAGGTGTCTCCCATGGTCAATTAGCCAAAAAACTATCTTTTTTAAAAAAAGTCAAAAAAAAATTTGGAACATCATGCCCAAGGCCGAACCCAACCCTAATGGCCTATGAGCCCCACCCAAACCCCAAAAACTCTATAAATCTGCCTCCTAACCTCATTTCAACTCACAAAAACAAATCAACAAGAAGCTGATAGTTGTGAGTGTAAGAATGAGAGCAGCAAGTGCAAGGTGAAAGAGTGAGAGTGAAGAGCAAGAAGGTTGAGGAGCAAGAAGAGGAGTGATGACGCCAAGTTGCCAACTCAAGGGATTGAAACTAGGACTTTTCAAGCAAGATGTAGGCTTTTATGACTGTTTTTCTTAATTAGTTTCATGATTATGTTGATAGAATCCATAGACATGGTTGTCTATTGTCATTTATGTTGATAGAATCCATAGGCAATGGCTGTATATTGTCATCAACATTGATAAAATTCATATATCAAGTTGCAAATTTAAATTTCAATAGTGATTAGCTTAGTTTTGAATTTTGCAAATGATTCAATGAATCGTTCAATAATATTAATGAATCGTGATCAAATTATGATTTTTTTAATTATATAACAGTAAGTTGTCTTATTTTAGTCTTTTAGATGTTCAATTTTTTTATTTTGTCAAATTAGGATTATAACTTTTGTGTATCCTCTGCTTTTGCGCTTCATGAGACCTGAAATAAGAAAAAAAAAAAGTGAAATCCTTGTTTGACAAAGATTAAGAACAAAGATTTTTATTTGTGTATTCTCTACTTCTATGCTTCGTGTGACCTAAATTGAGAAAAAGAAAAAGTAAATATTTGTGTCTTAATCTTTGCATTATGCATAGTTTGAATTTTAATTTTAAAACTAAAAACTTATAAATTTTGTATCCTTTATTACTGTGTCACTATGAGTTCTCATGGCATGAGTGAGGATGAGGTTGAGCCTCAACAAGAAGTTGAAACTGAAAGTGAAAATGAATCCAATTATGCACCTGATCATGATGAAAGTGCAAAAGCAGAGAGGGAAGACCGTGAAACCCAAACCACTAGTTCTATTGCTAGTACAAATATTTATTACCCTTCCACAGCACTGGCAAAATATGCTAAAGGACCCTTTGATCCAAAATCTCCTCTAAGACAATTTCCAACAAAATTACAAGTAAAACCTGGGGCATCTAGGGGCACTAGGTTTGATGCAGAACCAAGGTGGAGATCATTCACAATAATGGGAACTTCAATTCTAAATAAAGGAACTCTTCTTTACAATGCATTCATACAACTCACCCTCAAGGGTCTCAACCCCTCATTCTTGCAAGTAAATAACAAAACTTCACCAAGACCTCTACAAAGGTCCTCAACATGCATATAGTGACATTTGAATCAGTTGAAAACAATCCCCAACACAAATTCAATGAAATCTCCAAAACTCACCATTTGGCACAAGTTTTCCTTGTAGTAGTGGGAACCCGGTTTTTGCCAACTTTCACCCAAATTTCCCAAAGGACTCACCAAACAAACAATGGTTTCAGATACCCTTTTGGGTCCTACAAAACATACTTCAGACTCAACAACAACTCTTTTGGAGTATGAGTGACTTTCAATAACACCAGCATGAGAAAGGCTACACAATTAGCCCATTTTTACAAACAAAGTGCTCTTTAAACATCTGCCCTCCACAAAATTCCATCAAACAGTCATTACTCAAGTGTCAAAACAACAAATTTTCCAAATTACAGGCTGTTACAGAGCTTCTAAGTCAATGATCCAATAAACCCTCAACTTACACACACACAACTAGGGTTTTATTCATTCTCTCAATTCCCGACTTCCCAGACCAAAACAATGCATCTAGCATCTCTCATTTGCTCTGTACATGGTTACAAAACCATTCCCTTGACAGACTCGTGCTTAATTTGTCAAAACCCTACACCAATACCCTCCTTTCACATGAAAAACACAGAGTTTCATTCTACTATAACCTTCCTCACTCTTCAATTTGTTTCCTCCAACATATTAACACTTATAAATGTCTACTCTACCAACATATTGTGCCATCCCATCGAGACACAAATCAAACAGTAGATGGGATGGCTATTTTACATTATTTAATGGAAAACAGGGCCTTCACTGGTTTAGGAACACAGTCCCACAGAATTAAAGAAATCTGCCACAAAGTACGAAATCTAAGCCTCAAAATTAATCCAAAAGGAAACTATTCCATGCCTTTTTGAAAATCAACAAGTTTCAAGGCCAACAACTGGCTGTACGGCCTGTACAAAAGGTGTAGAAATCTGGAAACAGAGAAAACACAGTGAAAACAATAAGAAAACAGAGTATTTCAATGTTTATTTCTTTCTCTTGGCTTCAAAACCCAACAACTCGAGCCTCCCAAGGCTTTACATAACATTTTTCAACCTCCTCTAACTGACCAACGCCCTAAGCAACCAACTTTTAAACTTATAACCATTGGGATTACAAATTTGTTGCATAATGCAACTCACAAATTTGGAACTTTTGTCATTTCCTACTAATTAAACTAATGACTCTATTATATCATTGAGATACAAACTTTCATGTTTTCCTTTTAGGCTTGCAAACTCAACTTGTTGAAATATTTTAATGCAAAAGTGCATTTGACCATCAAACATAGGAATTTGCACCTAGGTGGCTAGGTGCTCCTGCACCATACACCCTAGCTTAAAAATTCTTCCAAGTCTCTTGGAAGTCTTCATTTGCAACAAACCTGGATCTCCAACCTCTGATGCTCCTTACCTTTCCTTGTAGATGCTTCATCTTGACCTTTGGCTTAGTTTTGTCCATGATCAACAATCCTATGCTTGCATTGATTCCTTGAACCTGCACTTACACACCCCATCCAGCTACTCTCAACATTCTCAACACATCTACTCAACACCACATTATACTCTTCACCTTTCATCTTGACTTTAGGCTTGTCTTTCATCAGCAAAATTATCAAAACAAGGAAACAACATAAGGCTTCCTTCATCCTCTGACTTCTAACTCCTTTCTTCACTCTCTTCCTTAGTTTATCCATGCTCAAAACCAACTTCACAGTAGCATACATCTGCCACACAACCACTGACCAATCCATTTCACTTGCTTCCTTCTCCATCACAGTTGGAGACTTCTCAAATTCTTTTTCTCTAGCCTTCACTAGGCTGCTCACTATCAACTCTTCCTTTCTAGGTTCTCTTGGAACTTCACTTATCCACTTTGCTTGATCCTCTTCACCATTCAAGGTGACTACAACCCTCTCATCATCTACACACTCTTCTATAAACTCATTCACTGTCAATTGCAATTCCTTGTAACTCACTGCCCTTTCTTCTACCTTATCTTCTTCTTCATCCAAGAAGTCTTCATGAGCATCTTCAAAGACATCTTCTTCGTCCTTCATCTTCTCTGCACCTTCAAGTTCCTTGACATTTAGACTTTGCATCAGTACTATTACCTTATTGACCTCTGTACCCTCTGTCATACAGTCCACTGTATTCACAATCTCTGTCCTCTTATCACTTGCATCTGCTGTTAAGGGACACTCCACTGCCCCAATCATGATCTTTTCGTCTTTTTCAAGCCTTTCATGGCTTTCCCTAACCTTCTCACTTGTCTTGACTGTATCTCCTCTTTCACTCTTAACATTCTCAGTCTTCAAGATCTCTCTATTATTATATCCTCCATCCTTTATGTCAACATACTGCTGCTGCAACTCATCTCTGCCTTTACCAGTCTCTTGTGGCTTCTCTTTACTCTGTCCATTCAGTGGACATTGCTTTTCATCTTTACTGACCTCTCTAGGCCTCCCTTGCCTCTCCATTGTCAACTCTTCTTCACTCTTACCTTTCTCCCTTTGAGGGATCTCTGTCCTAAATCTTCTTTTCCCACAAATCACTGTAGCAGACCTGTTCTTTGCTGTCTTGACTTTATTTGTTTGGTCCTCAACTTCCTCAGCCTTTGCTTCCCAAAACTCAATCTCTTCCTTGTGTTCATCCCATTTTGCAAACCTATCTTGAACCTTCAAAGTCTTTTCACTTCTTATCTGCACTATCTCAGCCTTCTTTACCAATAATTTATCTTCTTTCTCTTTCAATGTAGCATCCCTGCCAATGCTTATTTCACCCTCACTTGCTTTCTTTGTAGTAGCTGCTTCTTCACCATTTTTCCTTTCCTCATGCCTCATGAACATTTTACTTCCCTGCATTAGTATTCTCTTGGACCTGCATTGCTTCTTACCTTCTTCTAACAAAGGAATCAAATCAAATGAAACTCCATCCTTCTTGATTTTATAGCCATTTTCCCTTCCATTATATAAAGCAAATCTTTCACATATCCATGGCACTCCAAATAAAAGATGGCAAACACTCATAGGAACAACATCACACAAAATTGTATCCTTATATGCACCTATTTGAAAATCAACCCAACCTTGTTCCTTGACAAGCAAAGCATGCTCACCATTTACCCAAGAAATAGAATAACGTGACTTATGAGGTATCCTTTCTAATTGCAACTTATCTACCATTTCCTGAGATACCAAATTATTCAAACTACCTGAATCCACCATTACCTTACATACCTTGCCTTGACATTTGCATCGAGTCTCGAAAATGGCATTCCTAATCTGTTCTTCTGTCTCATCCAGCCTTCTGATGGCCATAGTGTCTTGTATCTTCAAATGCTTATCCTACAATCTTCAGGAGATCTACTTCCTCGCTCTAATACCACTATGATGCAAAGCCAAGGTGGAGATCACTCACAATAATGGGAACTTCAATTCTAAATCAAGGAACTCTTCTTTACAATGCATTCATACAACTCACCTTCAAGGGTCTCAACCCCTCATTCTTGCAAGTAAACAAAAAAACTTCACCAAGACCTCTACAAAGGTCCTCAACATGCATATAATGACATTTGAATCAGTTGAAACAATCCCCAACACAAATTCAATGAAATCTCCAAAACTCACCATTTGGCACAAGTTTTCCTTGTAGTAGTGGGAACCCGGTTTTTGCCAACTTTCACCCAAATTTCCCAAAGGACTCACCAAACAAACAATGGTTTCAGATACCCTTTTGGGTCCTACAAAACATACTTCAGACTCAACAACAACTCTTTTGGAGTATGAGTGACTTTCAATAACACCAGCATGTGAAAGGCTACTCAATTAGCCCATTTTTACAAACAAAGTGCTCTTTAAACATCTGCCCTCCACAAAATTCCATCAAACAGTCATTACTCAAGTGTCAAAACAACAAATTTTCCAAATTAGTGGCTGTTACAGAGCTTCTAAGTCAATGATCCAATAAACCCTCAACTTACACACACACAACTAGGGTTTTATTCATTCTCTCAATTCCCGACTTCCTAGACCAAAACAATGCATCTAGCATCTCTCATTTGCTCTGTACATGGTTACAAAACCATTCCCTTGACAGACTCATGCTTAATTTGTCAAAACCCTACACCAATACCCTCCTTCACATGAAAAACACAGAGTTTTATTCTACTCTAACCTTCCTCACCCTTCAATTTGTTTCCTCCAACATATTGTGCCATCCCATCAAGACACAGATCAAACAGTAGATGGGGTGGCTATTTTACATTTATTAATGGGAAACAGGGCCTTCACTGGTTTAGGAACACAGTCCCACAGAATTAAAGAAATCTGCCACAAAGCACAAAATCTAAGCCTCAAAATTAATCCAAAAGGAAACTATTCCATGCCTTTTTGAAAATCAACAAGTTTCAACGCCAACAACTGGCTGTACGGCCTGTATAAAAGGTGTAGAAATCTGGAAACAGAGAAAACACAGTGAAAACAATAAGAAAACAGAGTATTTCAATGTTTATTTCTTTCTCTTGGCTTCAAAACCCAACAACTCGAGCTCTAACTGACCAACGCCCTAAGCAACCAACTTTTAAACTTATAACCGTTGGGATTACAAATTTGTTACATAATGCAACTCACAAATTTGGAACTTTTGTCATTTTCCTACTAATTAAACTAATGACTCTATTATATCATTGAGATACAAACTTTCATGTTTGCCTTTTAGGCTTACAAACTCAACTTGTTGAAATATTTTAATGCAAAAGTGCATTTGACCATCAAACATAGGAATCTGCACCTAGGTGGTTAGGTGCTCCTGCACCAAGGTTGTGGAAGTGCCACTTTTGTAACCTTGAATTTCAAGGCAATATTACCAAAGTTAATGCCCACTTACTTCATATCTGAAACAAAGGTGTAGAAGTATGTGAGAAGTTGACCAAAAGACTGAACTATAGGGCTGAGATAAGTAGGTTATGGGGTGGTTCAGGTAGTGAAGACATTGCACCTACATCTGCTTCTTTGTCTCTAAGGTCGAGGGGTCTTCAAGGATAGGGTTCTACTTCTACTACCTTACAGAGGCTAATTGCACATATGCTAATTTCTTCTACTTTAGTGGCAGCGGAGGCTAGGGGGAAACACAAGATGACTAGTGATGCTCAAAACCCACTAGCAAAATTATTCAACGTGGGATTGAAGGATGAGGCAGATGATGCCATTGGCAAATTCTTCTTTGCTAATGGCATGCCATTCCATGTGCCTTGCTCTGCTTATTATAAGGAGGCAATGGCGAAGATAGCAAGGGAAAAACCATCATATGTGCCACCAAGGGAGACAAAATTGAGGACCACAATCTTGGATAAGACCTATTCCAAGATAAATATTTTGATGGAGAAAATGAACGAATCCTAGGTCATAAGTGGATGCAACATAGTCATGGATGGGTGGACAAACATTAGGCATCGTCCACTCATCAATATCATGGTTACATGTACAAAGGACCCTTATTTTCTTAGGGTTGTTGATTGTTCAAGGCACTGCAAGGATGTCGATTTTCAGTTTCAGATCCTCAAGGATGTTATTAAGGAGGTTGGACCACAAAATGTGGTCCAAGTAGTGACAAATACAATCCATGTGTGCAAAGGTACAGGGAAGTTAATTGAGGCAGCTTATAGACATATTTGGTGGACTCTTTATTGTGTGCATGCCATGAATAATGCACTCAAGGACATGGGAAAGATTGATTGGATCAAAACAATTGTCAATTATGTTAAAGATGTGCAGATCTTTATCTACAACTACCACACTTCACATGCACTCTTCAAGACCTTCTCTAAGAAGGAATTCTTAAACCTATAGAGACTAGATATGCATCATATTTTATTCTCTTGGAGAGGATGCTTGAGTTGCAAGAGGCATTGCATGTAATGTCCCCTTTTTAGCATGCTCACATTTGCAGATGGTTTAGCCTATAATTCTAACCCTCGTAGGCTAAGGAGGTTGGTTAGGGGGTCTTCTAAGGTTTGCATCATCTCCGGTGTTCAACAATCATCAGTTCGGGCTTTCGTTTGGTGTTCACAGGGGCTCAAGTACTATACTTACTATTTATAGTAAGTCAGGAGACGGATGAGAGGGACCCTTACTATTTATAGTAAGGCACTTGGTCGTATGGAGATTCACGAAGTTGACCCCAGTTTAAGACGGTTTGTCGAAATATGCAATATCGAAGGAGATATTAAAGTTTTAATGGCCCAATTAATATTTTAAAATTAAAGGGGGTTACTATAAAGTTATAATTTAATATTATAACTTAAAAGGGGTCAATTCATCATTAAAAGGGGGCCAATTATGCAATTAAATATTGGACGCCTATCCCAAGGTTTTGAGAGGTAAAATTTAATGAAATGAATTAAATAACATTTATTATATATTTTAAATGCTTTTTGGAGAGAATCGACCTCTCCTTGAGAGTTATATAATTCAGCCTTGGGGAAAATATTCATCATGGGATTGAGCATTGGTGTTGATGAGTTTTTGTCTGAGAGAGGAAGCCAAGGGTTTCTGAATCAGTTAGCCATTGAAGAACGTTAACTCTCCATTGTTGCAGCTTTTTGAAGTAGTGAAATATCTACTAAATTAGGCATACAGGAGGGCATCATACAAATGCTCTATTTGAGCATATTGGTGAAGAAATACAAAGATTATTCAAGGGTTTCAAGGTTATATGTCTGCAGATCTAAAGATTGCAGAAGATTAAGATTTAATCATTTGCAAATCAAAATTTATGTTTGTGCTACAGTGGCGTGAATAGTAGCGCTATAGTACCCGTGCTACAGTGACGTGCTACAGTACCCTCGCTACAGTGATTCACTATAGTGATCTGGTGAATATTAAAGCAAGGGTTTAATACTGATTTATTCTTTAAAGACAATAATTTCTGAGTCTATCTACGAAGTTGGGCTTGATTATGGGCTGCTACAGGAGTTCTTATGTCTGCTGCAATATCTCAGACCATTGCTAATGTCTCAGAACCACATTAGAAGGCAGCAAACGGGTATTTATCAATATTTCATTATGCATCTATAAGTCTGAGATAAATTTAGTACTGCTGTTTGTATTTCAAATTGCTATATCTGTAATTGTAGGGCTCAGAAAGAGGCTCACTTATTCCCTGAAGTTTTACTCCTATCTTCTATGACTGTACATGTAATTCTGAGTGCCCAGTTTGAGATATCAGCCATAAACAACACTCAGAAAATCACTGTTCAAGCTTTACTTTGTCACCCAAAACTTGTTGTTAACACGGTGCTATCTATTAGAGACTTTGTAATAAAGGGTCATCAACTTCTGAGCGTGGACTGAGCATGTAATGGACTGTTATAAATATCTGAGTGCTAATAAAATCAGACTTTAATGAAGACAAAATTATCATCTTTGTGTCTTTATTTGCAAAAGAATTCAAAAAAGCAAAAAAAACCCTAGTGAGAACACAAAGAAATTGCAAAACATAAAACAAAAAACGAGACACAAAATCTAGGGCAAGAAGAGTTCTTACATTGCAATTAATGGTTATGACAGCAGAATGGAATCGATGACCCAAGTCGAAGATAGAGCAAGGGAAGAGGGCGAAGGATGTAGTGAAGAGTGATGTTTTATGGGGTGATGCAAAATATATTGTCTCCATCATTACTCCAGTCTTCCTAGTGATTAGATATGGGGATGCCAATGCAACTAGCCTTGGAGATGTGGATGAGTGCATTGATTCTATGCTGGACCAAATGAAGGTTGTTGTGCAAGAGAAGGACCCCACATTAGAATTCTACAATGAGCACATTTAGCCAATCATTTATCAGAGATGGTAGAAGCTCAACACTCCCTCGCACATGGTTGCCTATGTATTGAACCCAAAGTGGTATGTGCAAAGGCTTGGTAGAGTTACACCCATACAGGATGTTGAGGTGAAGGTAGGGTTCATGAAGGCCATCCAAAAAATGTATAATCCTATAAAGGCCAGCATCATTCGTACTGAGTGGACAAAATTTGATACTCTTAAGGGTTATTCTAAGGAGGCCAATATGGATAGGGAAACTATGGCATAGGAGGACCCAATTTTTTGGTGGACTATGCATGGGCTGACTTCTTTGACTACCTATCTAGCCATTCGTTTGTTATCTCGGGTTTCTAGTTCTTTTGTTGCTAAGAGGAACTGGTCTACTTATAGCTCAAGAGGAACAGGCTTACTTCTAGGAGAGCAGAGAAACTTGTGGCTATACATAGTGACTTGCATCTCATCAACCGCAAGACACTTACATACAAGGAGAGTCCAGTATCATACTGGGATGTAGAGCCAAAGTAGCCAGCACAAGTTGATGAGGATGCTACACAAACAAGGCTGGTTGGTATTAGTTTGAAGGAGCTTGAGCATGTGGAGTCTAGCAATTCCAGTGATGAGGAGTTTGGGGATGATTAGAGGCCTCACTTCACTCCATTTTGTTATTTTGAACATTTGTCATTGTAATCATCATTATGAAATTTTGAATATAATATAAATTTTGAATTCAACATTTTCATCGTTAAATTGTTACTGTTCACTTCAAAATTCAAATGTTTAATGCAATCATTGCAATGTGTTTACAACTTTAGTTTAAACTTTAAAGTTTAAAGTTTACAATCTAGTAGTTTACTAGTTTGCCAAAGTTTCATTAGTAATTTTTATACTATACATCTTTTTATAAATATTTTTTCAAGTACTATGTGTATTTCAGCGCCACCTTGCCACCGTCCCCCTATTATCCCCAAACTTAGGCCCTTGGTCCCCCTGTCAAGAAACTCCATGGAACTATGAAACTAAATGACCACATTTGCAAATAGTGACCACAAATAAGTGGCAAAGAACAAAAACATCATAGATAAAGGACCAAAGGTTTTTAAATGAGGCAACAATCCAACATAACAGAAGGACAGCATGAACCCTACTTGGGATATCTCATATCAGTTATAAAAAAAAGAGTAACAAAGCAATACAAGGAGCCATGAAAAGTGTTAATTTCAGACAAGGGTCAACAAAACCCTTAGTAGCAAAACCTCAAAATAATGTGCATGGCTTCCTGCTCTTACATTGAGAACATTTTTGTACCTTCACAATCTCTTCATACCATATTTTCCATAAGATCCACTAACTTCTCACTGAATAATGCTAACCATAATTTTGAAAGACTGGATAAGTGATTTTTGATGAGCAAGCTATTACTTTCCCATCAAAATTGATTCTCATAAAAGAACCAGCGTTAATTGTTCTAAAGATATCTAAAACTATATAAAATACAATTTTTGTTTAAGCACTACCATTGGACAAACCCATGGATAAGAATTATATTATTCTTCTTAAGGATCCATACTAAAGACATGAATGTCATCAAGACTAGTGATAACACAACAAATATTTAAGGTTAATTCTTGCTCCCTGGTATCTTTAATCATTCTACAAATAGCTCTGGCCTTCTTACCCTAACTGGGGTAAGTTCAATATAAACCAAGTTTCTTCATAAAGGCAAGACCATATTAGGGAAACATAAGCCATAAATGTATCACTTTTTCACTTTACAATTACATACATAATAAATATAAGTTATTATACAAGCCCAAACAACTCAACAGAGGCTGGAAGAAAATCTTCCAAAGTAGAAGCAATTCTTCTGCCTTCTAATTCCAAATGATTGGAAGCTTAGTCTAATATTTTCAATATATACACTGATTTCACTCAATAAAATTTTGCACCCCAGAGAATACAAAAAAATATACAGAATACAACATAAGAAATGTTACATTGAAGAAACAAAGGGAAGACAAACACTTGAAGGAATCATCATCAAAGAACTGTACCTGTTATCTTGCATATCCCTACATCTGCAGATATCCAAATCAAATAGCAATCTACCTGCAGGGCAAAGTAATGTAGATAATCTGGTGCAGAATTTTTGAACTGAAAGGCAAGCAAATCAGAAATCTGTGGAGTTTGGTCCTGATGAGGTACTTCGTCCCAACTTTTTATGGTATCTTGTAAGAGAGCTTTCGTCTTCATCATCAGATACTCCTCTCATGATACTTAATATAACTGATACTTTTTCCTTGGTTCTCACATTGCCATGCTCAGCCAACCAAACAAGAAGCTCCATTGCACCAGCCTGAATTGCTAGTGACTTGAAACGGGCATTATTACGAGACAATAATAATAGTGCTGCAACAGCATTCTCCTGAATCAGCTGACTGCCTTTACTTCTGTCTTTTTGGTGCTTGGCAAGAATGCCAACCAATAAGGCTGTGGCGTTGGTGTCAAGGAGAGCCTTGCGTCCCTCAGAAGAGGATGCAATATTACATAGGATTAACAGGGCCCTAGAGGCAACATCAGATATCTCCTCTTGAGCCAAGCTTAAAAGAATTGAAACTGCACCTGCCTTCATGAGCTTTGCACGATTGACCTGCACAAAGGACAAATGGTACAAAGCCATTGCTGCATCGTTTTTTGTTCTGTCTGCAGCCGATCTAAGCACGTGGAGCAAAGGAGGAACAGCACCCAACACCCAATAGCTGTCTTGTTATCATCATTTAAGGCGAGGCTGAAGATTGCTCCAGCTGCATGCTCTTGTGCTTCCAGATTACCCATTTTCAAAACATCAATTAGGTAAGGAATTGCTCCTGCACGGACAATGCTCACCTTATTATTGTTCTCCAAAGAAAGGTTCACCAATGCAGCTACAGCATTGCTCTGTATTCCTGCATATCTTGATGTCAAAAGAGGCAGAAGGGCTGAAAGCAGCTTGGAATTACATAGAGTATTCCTGCTCTCCACACTTGTCCGAGTGAGATTGCGAAGATCAGTCAATGTCTGCTCTTGTTCCAAGGTCTGTGATTGCTGCAACCTACAGACAAAATCCTTCACTTGCTCTGGATCAGAATTAGGATCAGATGGTTCAATCTCCACTATTTCCTGATTTTGAGATGAATAACTGCAAGGTTTAGTTGCAAGAGGAAGGGGAACAGAGAAGTCTCCAGAAGATGAATAAGAATCAAGGCTAGCATGCCGCATATCCATATCGACTGCTGAATGCGAAAACCTAACAGGTGGCTTCAATGACAAATGTTGAAATGAGTCTGCAATACTCTTTGAGGAGTTGCCAGAATCAACGGGATCAGACCTATCAGTTCTCTCAATGACAGTCTGTGAATTCTGCTCAGAAACGTTTTCTAAGGATTTTGAATATGACCTTGAAAAAATTTCCCCAGAACTCACTGTACTTGAGTCGTCCCTTTGTTTGAACTCTCCGCTATCACATACAGAACTCTCTTTAGAGCTTCCATTCTCCTTGGCCATTATGCCCTGGATAAAACTTTTGGCAGCATCCTGATCAGGAGGATTTGGCTTCTTAACACCGGTAACTTCACACCAATTAGAGATAGCAGTTCTCAAAGCAACATTTGCTATAAGAGTAGACGAACCAAATTCCATCCTAGTCTTGTAACAGTACGTATAACCAAGTGCCATCCAGGCTTCAATGCACGTTCTCTCATAAGATTCCCCTGAAGAAACAATCACGGGATCAGCCATCAGAGATTTGGAAATTGGACAAATAAATTCGGCAGGCCATTGTTTATCAGCCCTAGGAGAGCGCTTGAAAGTCTTCTTCCATGATGAAAAACGACTCTTCCTGGAGCTCATCTGACAATTATTCGGATTATTTTTACTTGAAATTGTATGCTTATCAATTCTCCGTTGTCACACAACCATGCCTCTGTGCAGCCAATTGGCAATCAAGCTCCCATGCTGACAGGATGCCGTTGTGCTCAGAGTGATGCAAAAAATTGCTCTTTCTGATTAAGATGGCTTCCTACAGGAGAATCCTGACTGATAACTGATCTGATACCGGAATGACAGATAAATGTAGTCCTGTTAATGATCCATCTTGCTATTGATCCTTGGTGTAAAAACTTAAAGCTCAATTGGAATGGGTTGATCAACTTTAAGCAACCTGTCACGATATTTACCACTTAAATATCCAAATTTGTGTGTCTAAGTATGGGGAGATAATATTTTTCATTACCTTCTTTTACTCCTCTCCTTGAATGCCCTTCCAGAGCACTTGGAAGTTTAACATTTTCTTAGACAGACAACAATGGTCTAGAAATTAAAGTACTTGTCTAACAAGTCATACATTGGATTGACGTGCAGAATTAGAATCTTTTATGCAGACTGAAGCAATATCACCCCTACAATTCCCTACATTCGCAAAATATCGCAATTCAACTTTTGGAAAAACCAAGCAGCATAACCTTAAATTCCCGTAGATCTTCACGAAGGATCGAATAGAGAAACAACTTGTCCGTCTTTAGCCATAAATTGCCTAAACCATAGGAATGTCTCCCTGAACAACTAAAAGCCCAGCACGAGCGATTATTTACGTCATTTGCCTAGAATTTTCGCCGTCAGAGCACTGTACAAACCATAAATTGCATATTTTAGGTAAGGGCGAGGAATTTTCCAGGGACGACAATTTTCGTCCCTTAAATCTACCCTAAAAACTTTTTCTCCTGGAAATTCAAATCTTCCACTGTCCTTTTGAAACTAAAGCATTAAAAGAAACAAAGGCAAGAACTAAATCACGTAGAAAATTCCTTTCCTCCTCTTAAATCCTAACCATAAAAAATATTGATAAGGAGAATGTTCTTTCTAGGCATTTTTCGATGCAAGCAAAGTGATTGACCTTGTCTTCCCTAAAATTAAAGCAATTTTAACAAATTTATGAAATCCTTTCCCGATTGAAACAAAGAATTTAAGTCTATCACGGCAAAGCTACAATGTGGACCTTTTCCATGCATATCCGAACTGTTTTAACACGCAATTTCACCTTCATTGTTTTTGACTTAGCAATTAAAGACTATTCGATTTGACTTCGAAAGAACAGCAATCTATTCATAAAAGAAACCCCGAACCTTTGACGCAGATTTAACGACTGTACATCGCCATCTTCATTACAACCTGCGAGGCATTGCTTGGCTTGTGTGGACTGTGGAAAATGGCAAGCTAAGAAATTGACAGCATAACACCTGGAGTTTCCGTGTGTTCACGGCAATGCAGCTGACGCAAACAAAAATTCTGTTTGCTGCTAGCAATTAAGTCACAAGTGAAACTGTCTGAAGGGAGCTTCCAAGCGCTGACGTAATGTCAAAAGGGAACTCACCAAGTTTCGACGGTTTAATATCAATTTTGTTTTTTTTATCAGTGGAAACACTTCTAAGTAGGTGTATTGTTGTAAAGGGAAATAAATTCAGACTAGGCTAATCCAAACTATAAGTATAAATAATTTAGATTAATTAATGATTGTTAGTTAGGTATTGACATTGTAGGTATTAATAAAAGATTGTAAATAGAAAATTTGTGTATTTAATTTTTTATTAGATAAATTTATTCAATTGATCTGTGTTTGAATTTGATATATTTCGAATTATATAATAAGAAATTTTATACTAATAATCATCTCAAAATCACAATATCTTATTGATAGTATGTGGGGATGAGTTTGGGGATCAAGGATGAACCCACAACTATGGAGTTGGTATGTACTTTTGAACTTATACTATGTGATCTTCAAACCGTTTTCTTCAATTCTTTGGATTTGTCTTGACTTCCTATATAAATCATGATATCTTAGGGTTGGCAAATTTATAACTACTTTTGTAGAGTTGTTGGTATGTCACAAGGGGACTTATCCTCATAGTGCCTTTGGAAATATGTGTAAGAATGAAAAACAACAATCTCCAATAGTACATATGCTCCTATGAATGTGTGGAACTAAATTCATTTTATGCACTAATTGAAATGCTTTTGCTCCTTAGTGTTGGTGATCTAGTTCTTAATTCCAAACCCTTAAGGTTGGATATTCTTTCGGGTGCTAGGGGTGTCAAACTTGGGAAGAATGTCACAAAACACATATTTAGGTTGGACAACTATAGACCAATTGTTGAGGTGGGTAAGACCTCCTTCACTTTTGGTTCTGCAAGACCAAGGATGGTTTCCCTAAGGTGTTGAATTGTATGATATTATTGGGACTAAACAAATAGCTTGCCATAAACCATACCTATTACACATTGTACCTCTATTATGGTTGTCATCATGTACCTATATGTTGGTTTAGAAATGCAAAGTTACTCACCTTTATAAAACATAAAAGGCTCATTATTTAGAGTAGGTAAAATATAGATGAACGACCCCTTATAAAGTTGATTCCACACTTTAAATTACTTCTTTATAGACTATAATAAGTTCAATACACGTTTAAGACAAACCTGAATCATCAAAATACAAAATTATGTCTTTTCCCTTTATTGGAGTTGAAACCCTAATTGTCAAGAAGTATTTTCTTCTTAGTTTTTCTCTAAACTAATTTTCCCATCCTTTGAATAATGAAAATTAAAGGCCTTATACTCCACTACAAGTCATGCTAGAGCAGGAAACATACAAACTTGCAAAATAATCCAAAAAAATTATGACTTGAACAACTAGACAAGGGGTACCCATACCTCCACACCATGATTTTCATCCTTCTAGTACCTTAAAATTGTCTCAATCATGTTCACATGTGCTCAAAAGGTATGGGGATCCATCATTATTTTATGTACAACATTTTTGGTCATTAATGGAGTCAATGAAAGGCAGGGGAGTAAGTGGAATAAATGTTGGTAGTTGGGAAAGCCTTGGCATGAAATATTAATCAGCTTATTATGGTGCCTATAAGATTTTGGGTTTTGGGAGGAACTTGGAACCTTAGGAATATGAATTCAAATTATTTGGGTCTAGGTGTGAGGGTGGAATTAAGAACTAGGAATATGTTGTTCAATTGTCAGACTTCAAGGAAAATCAAGGACTTGAAAACTAAGGTTCCAAGTTCCAAGTAGAATATAAAGTCCACTTGGGTATTGTAGGCATAATGAGTGGGAAAGAACTCGAAACTAGAACTTGAGTTTTTAGGTTCCAATTGGGGGCTAAAGTCTGAAAGGAAAATGAGATGAATACATGTTGAGGATCAAACACTAGTAGGAAACAAGGAGTTAGAACTTAAGGTTCCAAATTCCTACTAGGACCTGAGGTCTCAAAGGAAACCATAATGAAGAAACATTCAAGAAGGGAAGGTGGGGTGTGAAATGAATCGCATACATAGAACCTGAGGTTTCAAGTCTATTATAGGTCATGAAGTCCATGAGGAACAAAAATCAATGACCATGTGGGCAACAAGAGGTGGAGTGGAAAGGGGGAAAAGAAACCTGAAGCATAATTGCAGAGTTCCAATTAGGACCATAGGTTCAGGAGGTAACTTAAAAGCAATTGGTGGGGAGATTGTGGAAAGAGGAACCTAGGAAAAATAGGTAACTAAGGAATGTTTCAAAGTCCAAGAGATCCCCAAAAACCCAGAATTCATTGCTAACACCCACCACACTTAGAACATATTGGAATATAAAATAATGTTGGCACCTCTTGCCCTATCAAAAATTCACTATAATTTTAGAACCTTGATATACTCTGACACTATAAAAGGGACCACAACATATCAAAGTCAAACACATAGAAATCATTGGGCTTGGGGACTCCCCAATATTGCAGATAAGAGCATAATGAACCCCACCACTCTGAAAAATAGAACTATAGTGCCTTCCTTTATTAAGCCATCAAGCCACCCTCAAATTTCATATTAAGGGATTGGGTAATATGATACCCTGATACCATAAAAATAATAGCATTTCCTCATATGTGTCGAGAAGGGAAGCAGTAACATACTGCCTTGACACCTTGACAAAGCCAACTAAAATAAATCACTATCAAACTTCATCTATCAAAGAGATTGGGTTGGACATCCCACTAGGCATCAAACTTATTGACTCTCTATACCTAGGCTAGGAGTAATGAATGCTCCAAAAATTATGAAAAATAAAACATAACACAATTCCCAAAGTAAGGAAGAACTCGAGATGATGTCCATGAACTAGTATCTCCATGAAATCTCCATTAAGACTCTTGAGGTACAGTGTTCCTTGATTACATCCTTCAAAATTTTGATAAGGACCAACCCATAAGGTATCAAAATTCCTATCTTTTCCCTTATCCTCTAACCGATAATTCCATGAGTACAAGGTCCCTAATCTGAAACTCCCTTCTAATAGCTCTTTTATCAAAGAGGTACTTCATTTTCTATTGCACCAACAAGTTTCTCTAATGGGCCACTCTCATTATATCTTCTAACTCAACCAACCCATGTATTCTTTAAGAAATGGTAATTTCTTTTTCCCCATCAATCTTCAACAATTTTTTGTACACCAATTTTTCAAGGTTTATTGGTAATTTTTCCTCAACACCATACATCAACTCAAATGGAATCTTAACAATAGCCTTCTTGTAAGTTATTTTGTTTATCCAAATAACAAATTTTATTTTATCATCCCATATTTTCTTATTTATACCTAAATTTTTTTTATGATATGCATTTATTGCTTAACTTAGCCCTTCCATTACCTTATGGATGATAAGGGGATAATATGTTAATGAAATCCCATATTGTGAGCACATGCCAACAAAATCTCGGGATGTAAAACACATTGCATTATCAACAACTATTCTAGGTTGCACACCAAACCTAGTAATGATATTATTTAATAGAAAATCAATCACTACTTTTGACATAGCATTTCTTGTAGGGATTTCTTCTACCCATTTTGTGAAGTAATTAGTGGCCACCAATATCAGTGTGTATCTATTACTAGATTTTTTAATTATCTCCCCTAAAATCCTATGTCCCACTATTAGAATGAAGCTTCCAATAAAAAGGTTGTAAGGGGGAGTGCACTTGAAAATTTTAAATTGCCAAAACAAAATTGGCAAGCATCACACATTTTACAAATTTGACCAAATCTTTGAAAAATGTGGGCCATCAATAAGGTCCACTTTCACAATCTTATGAGCAGTGGTTTTTGACATGTAATGCCCATTACACAATCCTTGGTAGTATTTCTTAGCAACTTTTACAATCTACTTTTAATCTAAACATCTTAGGAGCACACCATCGATGTTTCTCCACATTAATTGTCCCTCGAGAAACACATATTTTTTACTTCAAACTTAAAATTTATCTTTTGTTTATCATCCATCTCAAACAAATAACTATTTTCTTTTTAATAAATATAATGTCCTTATATCAAGGATAATATTTCAAATAATGTGAAATAAAGATGGGTCGGAGTTCATCTAATGGACCTCAATCACATCCAAATTTATATTAGTCATTATTTTTGTTAGTCCCTAACCTCTAACCAATTTGGTCATCTTCACCTCCATGGCATACTCTTGGATCTTATTGATCCATCTACATTTCTTTCTTGATGCCTCATATTGCATGAAGATATCTCAAATTATTGTATGTGGCACAAAGGAAATGATCTTGACAAGAGGATGGGCATGCTTTTTTATGGAGTAGTTTAATTCGACAAGCCAGAAGGATTTGCAAAAGAAATATATTGGTTGTTCATAACCCTCGTCAATTTTTTTTAGTAGAACAATAAAAATAGTATAAATTTAAGAAAATAAAATAGTTGAAAAGGCCTCGAGTAATCTAGGCTTTCCAACACTAGTACCTTCTTAAGTGCATACTTAGTTTCTACAAAGGAATCACTCATTCCTTATCCTAGCTTGATGACTATCCCTTCTTTAAATATTTTGAGATGACATTTATTCTCAACAAAGTTATGAAAAAGATCCTAACAAAAATCATCTACCCAAAGAATGATTAGACTACTTCGAGACTATTTTGGGTTGAGGGATAGATCAATTACTTTGACATGTTTTGGATCAATTCTCACCCCCTCCTTAGACATGATATGTCAAGGTTCAACTTGTATTTTTATATGCCAAAAGTATATTTCTTGGGATTCATATAAATCTCATACTCTAAACATCTCTAGAAAATCAATTCCAAGTGCTTGCAATGATCATTCTAATCCTTGGAGTAGGCAATTAAATTGTCTTGGTAGATAATCATGATATCATTTATAAGGCCTGCGAGGTGACATCCATGGCTTGTTTGAAAGTGGCTACAACATTCTTCAACCCAAATCATATTTGAACATAAACAAATATTTCCCATGGCATTATGAAGGTTGTTTTATGTTACTCATATTCCTTTACCATAACATAATTATAATCTGAGAAATCATCCATCATAGACATCAAATCAGACCACATTACTTGTTTTAACAAATGGTCTAATTAGGCAATGGATAATTGTCCTTGAGGGAATCGATAT
The DNA here is from genome assembly GCA_007258455.2 of Sequoia sempervirens. NCBI lineage: Eukaryota > Viridiplantae > Streptophyta > Pinopsida > Cupressales > Cupressaceae > Sequoia > Sequoia sempervirens. Next base: position 427,702,501 of record VDFB02105785.1, on the reverse strand, counting down.
TTAAATTTATAAAATCCATGTATAACGTAATATCTCCTTTCTTTTTCCTTACTGTAAAAAGGTTAGACAACCACTTGAAGTGTTTGATCGATTTGGTTATACCTCCTTTCAACTTCGTTATTGCCTTCTACATTTGAGGAGCAATAGTGGAGTTGAGGAGATGTTGCTTTTATCTAATGGAATTTTTACCAAGTTCCAATGAAATGTTATGCTAGAAAAATTCTTCCATGTAAGCCTTCAATTCATCATAGGACCATGCAAATCATTTTTAAAAACTTTTCAATAATGTTATCACCATTTTCTTCTCTACTTTTTTTTTTTACCAATGTATATCATCCTAAGAGTTAATTTAGTTCCCAGTTTTACACATTCTATATCTTCCTCACTAAGATTCCTACTCCTTGTTTTATGACAATTAGCACTATTAAACATTTTCTCCTTTTCATCTTCACCTTTGTACACCATGGGCTACAAATCAATAATTTGACTCTTAAAGTGACCGATGAAATTTAGAACTCCTAATTTTTTTTATCATAACTAAAGACCTATCAAGTACATAAATGTTGTCAAGAATTCTAGGTCTAGTAAGAATTTCAACACCATACCTACAATAAGGGAAAGCTAAGGAAGTGCCAAAATTTGAAGCTAATATAATAAGGGCATAAACTATTACATTGCTATCTCTTTCCACCCATTTGAGGTCAAAATCATCAAAAATCTCAATGGTATCCCAACACAACATTCCTATACATTCTCAATTTTTCTCTTTTGTAGCACATGTGCCCCTAAGTTAAGACACTACAAGTTTTGAATCGTCATAGCATTCAACAAGAAGCAAGTATACTAGATACTAAGTAGAATAAAGGATATTTAGAATCATAATTTAGAAGAAGAATTTACTTAATAGAGGGTGTATACACCTAAAAATGGTCTGGATAATCTAATTAATTAAATATGTTTATTCAATTAATTAACCCTTTTATTTTCATCTACTTATAAATAAATAGCATTCAACAAGAATGATAGAATTTGTCAATTAACTGTATGATCTCACTATGATGAGCCCAGCTGGCTCAACTTCAATCTCTGGTGCTAAACTAAATGTTTAAGTGTTTTTGCTTATTTTAATGAGCTTTTAGGCAATTTTTTGGGAAGTGTGCCAAGCATAAAATGATGATGAAATGGAATTTAAAGCTAAAACTGAGAAATTTCCATTGTAATAAGTCTTAAACAATTGCAACAAAGAGATTACATACAATAAACATACCTGGAAACCTCCAGATTAATTAAATAAGGTAGATCTATACATGTAAGGCAAGAATTGTTGGATTTGATGAAATCAATGTCCCACCTCTAGAACTGAGTTTCTCCTACGTAGAAACTGCATCCAACGCCTTGAGAGATCAAGGCGTCCAAAATGGTAACCAATGTAAGCCCAAAAGAAAGGTGTTTTAGCCTTTTGGAGAAACACGCCTCCCAAGAGAAGTACGGCCAGCTCAAGGAGAATGTACGACCAACAAGGAGAAGAGCACGATTGGATATATTTGTTGCCTGTAGCTGTTGAATGAAGGGAATTCAACAAATATTCCCTTATTGCAATCTATAAATAACTGAAAAAGTACATCTCTAATGAAGCTCAAATTGACTTCTGAATTGAAGCCATCCCTGCAACAAAGATTCAGCTAGTCTTTCACAGCCTCAAGTCTGTAAAACACTAAAGATCTCTCGTTTCTCCAATGGAAGAAATTCGTTGTAACCCTTGTCTTAGACAAATGCACAAAGAAGATAAAATAGAAGCAATTTCAAATGATCATGAATGAATGAAGTTGAATTGCCCCTTTTGCCTTATATCCCCAAAAAGGCACGATTTTCTAAAAGTGACGACTTGAGCATTTTAAATATATTTAAAATGTATAAAGTCACTTTAGCAGTTTAATATTTCACTTAACCAAGTGGCGTACCTTTTTTGATGACTTAAGTGATTTTAATTTCACTTTATAACCTTAAGTCATCACTTAAATATATTTAATTAGATTTTTTATCTTTATAAAGTCAATTTGACTTTATAATAAACCAATAAGTTAAATAATTAACTTAACCACAAAAATATTCATAACTCTCTCCAAACTCAGTATTTTTCTGTGTCGTCAAAAGCTGGCGAACACTGAACAACAAACGCCTGTCATGAATCGAATACTAAAGTGAAGGAGTGGGAATGACAATACCCACCAAAAAGGGCCACTGACCCCCTAACCAGATCCTGTCAACATACGAGGGTCCAAGAAATAGACTAACCATCAAAAAAAAAGATCACGCTAAAAAAGGGGACATTACAGTCCTCCCTCCCTGAAATTGCTTGTCCCCAAGCAATCTCAACAACAAGGAATACTCCACTCCACCAAGATCCCAAGGGAAGTGTTGTGTAATGTCCCTCATGCCGCCAATCACCTCCTGTAACACCAACATATGAACAACTAACGAATCATGTTGACCCATATCAACTCCAACATCAGGTGTCGCAAGAGTGAAAGCCTCAAGAGGAAGCAACTCAAAAAGCTAGCCAAGTTTGCTTCCCATTTCTGTGCAATGTAAGTTGTTATACAAACTGTCTAGTACATGCACAACTAAACTGTGCATCTGAAACAAATCATGTACATGAAGATTGAAAGTGAAACTATGAACACTCCCTACCATGTACACACTATGAAACTCCTCAACGAGCCTTGTCTGAAACTTTGATGCACTATAAGAATCCCAGATTCTACAATCAACGCTCACCCCTAAAATAGGCTTAGGAGTAGAATCAACATCTACCTCGAAGAGCGGATTATCACGAGACATTATAGCATCTGCCTCAAAAAGAGGATTGTTCACAAATTGAACCTCATATCTGTGTTGATCCCAATCAAACACCTCTGAGCCCCTGGAGCAAGAAGTAAAATCATACTCCTCCTAAAACATCTCATGCTCCTCCTCTAAAATCTCCTGCTCTATCTTCCCACTTTCCTCACTAATGAGAGTGATAGAATGGAAGCTCCCAACTGCAATATTAGTTTGCTGGTCTGATAAATCAGCCATGCCATCACCCTCATAAAACCACTCCATTTGTCTATTTTGACCTTTAGGCTTGAGGGGACAATCATGGTTAAGATCATATGGTCCCTTCCAATAAAAGCAAAGCTTCTTCCTACATAAATCATTGATTGTTTCTTGATCCAAAGGAGCTGCAAACTTTTCTTTTGGTCTGAGTTTTATGTTTTCTTTGGATAGATCTGTTATCATTATAGGATGAGGATGGTTATGATTCAAATTTACTACGTGAAGTTGTAAGTTCCATGCTATGAGCTTTCCTCATAGCCTCCTGCAAGGTAGGGGGATCAAAAGCCTTGATCCAACCTTTCATAGGTTCAACTAGACCCTCTATGAATAGTATAACCAATATCCTCTCAGATATGCCAGTTACCATGACCGAGAGCTTCTAAAACTCTCCAATATAGGATTCTAAACTACCCATTTGCTTCAGCTAAGTGAGATCTCTAAAGTATAACTCTAGATCTTGTTTGTCAAATCTCTCAACCAATCTATCTGTAAACACTTGATAAGTAGTGATCTTGTCATGCTGCAACATAACCATGCCATGGTGCCACCAGTCATGGGCTACGCCATCCAAGTGTAGAGCTACGAACCATGTGGCATCCTCTTCTGCCATTGGACGTAATGTTAAGAAGGTATCTATTTTACTAACCCAAGCTCGAGTTGTGACTCTATCACTGCCATCAAAATTGGTCAAAGTGAGTTTGTTTGTTGCCCACCTTAGATCATGGTTCATGTTTCTAGGCCTCTTGTTTGTCTTGTTCCTGCCATGCTCTCTCTTCTGGCTCACAAATCTTTTAAAGTTAAGGTGATCCTTAACTCTCTAGGGCAAGGCATCCCACTCATCATGTAGTGTCATGATGTTATTAGCAAAATTCATGTCACCTCCCTCCTCAGCCTCGTCTTCCTCATCAAGATCATTTCTGACAAACGTTGGGAAAGTAGGCATGTCATAGGTGCTTGCTAGAGTAACTGTCCTTTGTGGGCCTCCATGTACACTACCTTCCTCCTATTCATGATTTGGCCTTCTGTGAACAGTCAAATGTTGTACGACAATACTAAGCTACTGAAGAACATTCGCCACCTATTCCTATCTAGCAACTAATCCTCTCAAAATATCTCTAGTTTCTCTATCCTCTTCATTAAGAGGGTTCCTATTAGGCGTAGTTGTATCCCTGTCTACCATGTTTTCTAAAGGAATTTCTTCAAACGGGTTTTCAAACTATGAATTCCCAAACTGAAATTGATTCCTCTGCAAACCAGGTCTTCTGCGTGTGTAGAACCTATTAGGACCCAAATGATGATGATGCATATGCATCTAACCCTCTAGGCTAGAAAGATTAATAAGCTCTAATACCACTGTGATGAGCGCAGCTGGATCAACTTCAATCTCTGATGCTAAACTGACTGTTTGAGTGTTTTTGCTTGTTTTAATGAGTTTTTAGGCAATTTTTTGGGAAGTGCGCCAAGCATAAAATGATGATAAAATGAAATTTAAAGCTAAAATTGAGAAACTATGATTGTAATAATTATTAAACAACTGCAAGAAAGAGATTACATACAACAAACCTACCCAGAAACCTCCAGATTAATTAAATAAGGTAGATCTATACATGCCAGGTAAGAATTGTTGGATTTGATGAAAATCAACATCCCACCTCTAGAACTAAGTTTCTCCTACATAGAAACTGCATCCAAAGCCTTGAGAGATCAAGGCGTCTAAAATGGTAACCAATGTACAAGCCCAAAAGAAAGGCATTTTAGCCTTTTGGAGAAACACACCTCCCAAGAGAAGTATGGCCAACTCAAGGAGAATGTACAACTAGCAAGGAGAAGAGTACGACTGGAGATCTTTGTTGCATGTAGCTACTGAATGAAGGGAATTCAACAAATCTGCCCTTCCTTATTGCAATATGTAAATAACTGAAAAAGTACATCTTTGATGAAGCTCAAATTGACTTATGTATTGAAGCCATCCTTGTAGCAAAGATTCAACTGGTCTTTCACAACCTCAAGTTTGTAAAACACTGAAGATCTCTCATTTCTCTAATGGAAGAAATTCATTGTAACCCTTGTCTCATACAAATGCACAAAGAAGATAAAATAGAAGCAATTTCAAATGATCATGAATGAATGAAGTTGAATTGCCCCTTTTTCCTTATATCCCCAAAAAGGCACAATTTTCTAAATGTGACGACTTGGGCATTTTAAATATATTTAAAATGTATAAAGTCACTTTAGAAGTTTAATATTTCACTTAACCAAGTGGCGTACCTTTTTTGATGACTTAAGTGATTTTAATTTCACTTTATAACCTTAAGTCATCACTTAAATATATTTAATTGGATTTTTTACCTTTATAAAGTCAATTTGACTTTATAATAAACCAATAAGTTAAATAATTAACTTAACCACAAAAATATTCATATCTCTCTCCAAACTCAGTAATTTTTCGTGCCATTAGAAGCTGGCTAACACTGAACAACAAATGCCTGTAATGAATTGAATACTAAAGTGAAGGAGTGGGAATGACAATACCCACCAAAAACGGCCACTAACCCCCTAACTAGATCCTATCAGCCTACGAGGGTCCAACAAATAGACTAACCATCAAAAAACAAGATCACGCTAAAAAAGGGGACATTACAAATCAACAAAATCAGTGAGTTAATTGACAAATTCTATCATTCTGACTTGGATGCACCAAAACAAAATTTATATGCGCTAAAAAGTTTAATGCGCTAGAAAAATTAATTAATACGCCATTAAAGTTTGTCAATGCGCTGAATCGGTGAATGCACTACAACAGACATTATATGTGCTAAACCTCTTCATCGACACGCTAAAACATTCAATGCGCTAATCTAGACATTCTATGCACTAAATCCCTTTGTCGATGCGCTAAAGCATTCAATGCACTAATCTATTCAGTTGATGAGCTAAAGCCCTAATCTATGCGCTATAACAAATGTCCTATGTGTTACATCGGTGTGTGCATGTGCTAAAACAACAAAACCGAATTAAAACATTAAAAAAGTGCAAAAATTGAAATGCATAAATCACAAGGATGTTTATCGGGGTACGTACCGGCAGTCCATACGCTTTTGAGCGGTTGTGACAACGCACGTGCTCAAATCGGTGTGTGTGGTAGGGGATCATCATCTTGCCAAAATTGCTCAAAATCACTCACTCTCAAATTTCAAAATCACAAATGCACAAATGAAGTTCTAATCCACCTTTTTAGATTTTAATAGAGTGATTAAGAGGGATTTTGGTGGGATTTATTTATTTTATTTTCTAGGGGGCTAAATTCATCAATTTCACATCTAGTGGAGTAAACATCATTTTTTGGGAGATAAATCAATTTTGCATCATTGAAATTGAAAATCTTTATCAAATCATCAAAAAATTCATAAAAATTTGAAAAATTCCAAAAAAATATCCAAAAAAATCAAAAAAATCTTCGATTTATCTCCTGAAGGGGCATATATCCATCATCACCTAAAAATCAATGTCTGGAGCATATCAAAAATTAT
>VDFB02105785.1:427630279-427695772 GCA_007258455.2 Sequoia sempervirens | reverse complement strand
ATCCCCAAGCCTTGGGATTGGTATTTGACTTGGAATACCAACCCAAAGGCTTGGAGGGAATTCCCAACAACCAGAGATGTGTTTTTGCAATTTCTACAATATTTCACATAATTTGGTTCATGCTCATCTTCAAGATTGCATGTGGTTCAATATCAAACAAATCAAACCTCTAGGTAATGTTAGGTTCTCTCTTAGCTATCCAACGATGTAATTTTTTTCACTTTCTGACAATGTTAAGGCATTCATCCATAATTTCTTTTGTTTGTATGTCTCTTTTTTGGCCAAAAGCAGTGTTTGGTTTTTTTTCATTATAAATTAACCGTTCATCAAAATTTCAAAAAAATTACATTTTTAGAAACTAGACTCCATTCTACAATTTTTTTATTTTTGTTTTTTAAATTTTCAATTAGTTTCCAAAATTTGTAGGGGTAGCATGACCAAAATTCTCGTGATTCGTGAAGTGTCCACTTCAAAAATTAGTAAAAAAAAAATATTCATTAAAAAATTATCAGAAAAATCATGCATCAACTACATACTATTAGCTAACTTTTGACCATAGCGATTTTGAAAATACTAAAAAAAATTTCACCGTACGAGGGTCATACAAGAGTTACTATGTTATGTTTTTTTGACAAAAACAACACCAATTTGTGTACATCCATTTTTTGAACCCCTTAATGTCAACCATTTTCAAAATAAATTAGTAGTTTAGAAAGTAGACTCAAAGCACTTGAATCCTTCTTTTTGTTCCATCTCAAAATTTTGAGTGTAAGTATCCTCAATTTCACATCCAAGGTCAGTATTTCCTAATTTTAGAAAAAAAATGGCTACTTAAGCCCCCTTTTTGGGAACCATCTTGGTACACTTACCCGATACCTTTTTATTTGTCTTTTCATCACTCAAGGAAGAAAAACACATCAAAAAAATAATAGATAAGTACTCATCTGCTTCGGGTCAGAAAATAAACTCTTTAAAATCCAAGGTTTATGTTTTCAACACAAAAAAATTGTGGCAAGGGACATAGTGAATACCCTAGGCTTTCAATTATCTAAGTTACCCTGCACATATCTTGGTATTCCACTCTTTATGGGTGCAAATAGAGCTCCTTTTTGGGATAACATCATCCAAAGCCTAAAAGCATAAATCCTCTCATGGAAAGCCAGGTGGTTGTCCCTCTCGGGCATAATTCTGATGGTCAAAGAAGTTCTAGCAGCTATACCAAACTACTATTTGAAAGTCCTGCATGCCCCTAAATTAGTCATCCTACAGATGGAAAAGATCATTCACAGATTCTTATGGAAGGGTAACATAGATGAGAAAAATAAAATCCCTCTAATTTCCCTTGACAAGATGTGCTCCGATACACTATCAGGTGGTGTAGGTGTGCATAAGATTTTTGTAAGAAACCTAGCTTTGGGAGAAAAAATAGTATGGCAGATGTATACTAAATCCACCTCAAAATGGGCAAGATTGCAACAGGGAAAGTACCTAGACAACAAAAAACCTTCAAGAATACTAACAATTTCAAATCCCTCGAATGGATCGGCCACGTTGAACTTCATTGTACAAACTTGTAAGGAAGTTATTTTCCCTTATATCTCTTGGGAGTTTAACAATGGTGAGGGTGTCCAATTTTGGAAATATTATTGGAACAAACACCCCCCTAAACAACATCCAAGACCTACAACCAATAATTGACATTCTCACAGACAAATATGGCTCCAGCCAACTACATCTAGAACACAAATAAGGATACAGGCCTAATTACTTGGGTAGATTGCTCCAATATGCCAATTTTAGAAAGCCAAAAACTTACTCTACAAAAGATCCTTAAGCAAAGGATTTCTTTCAAGTTAGACCAACAAGACAAAATCATTTGGGCTCCTTGCAAAGATGGAAATTACTCATTCAAACAAGGCTATAAATCAATAATGTGTAATGGTAGGGGGATCCTAACCCTAAAAGCATATTCCTTTTGTTGGAACCCAATGGTGCTACCAAAGGCTGGCAGCTTTTCCTAGTTAACCCTTCAAAACAAGATCCTAACCAGTGATAGCCTAGTAAAGTTAAAACTAGCCAATCCTTTCAAATGCCCCTTATGTGAGGAAGCCCTAGAAGATGCAGAACATCTTCTTATTTAATGTAATTTTGCAAATGAATTCTGGTATTTTGTTAAAAGTAAGCTAGGAGTTTCCTTCCCATCCCCCAAGTCTCTTTGGGACCTTTTTTTTTATGCAGGAGCATCCAGTGGTGTAGGGGCAATCTTGCATCACCCAAAAATAGTTAAAATTCAAGTTTCTCATTTTTTAGATGTTTTTACATTTTTGGATACCCTTTTTGTCATAATGAAATTCCCAATTTACAATTTTTATTTTCTATTCCTGGGTTGAAAGATATTGCAGTTTTAGTTTCCCATATTTGCACCTGAAAATCTTTCGAGTTAGATTTGAGGCACTTAGATTTCCTAGATCGGCCATGAAACTTGCCAAAATCAGTGTAGCAAATTTTGAGCGTATTATTGACTTTGATACCTTTCCAACGGTTCAAACGGTTCATGAATCTGAGTCCCGGATCAAAAGTTATGGCCCCGGGAAGTTGGCGCACTTTCTAGAAGATACAATTGCAAATGTTCTTTTGAAATTTGAACTTCAAGTTGCAATTTTTCAGTGCCAAACTGCCTAAACTCAAATTTGAATGTTTTTTTGGCTCCAAACTAAAGAGGAGCTCTATTTATGGGCGGGTTTCTAATTTTTGGGTAACTTTTTGGGGACAAGCTTGCATATTGCGAAGGGTGATTATGTAGCTTTCTGTAACTTGCATGTGTTGTAGAACTTGGTGATTTGAGATCCTTTGCATGTAAGAAGTTCCATTTTCTGAATAATAAAATTATTCTCTTGTTTGTGGGTTATTTTTCTAAGTCTCGGGCTGCACCCTCATCAAGTGGTATTAGAGCGGGTTTTCTTGAGCATGTGGACAGATCGCTGATCGTGAGGCAGTTCACACCAGGACCATCGTTGTGGGTCGAGGTCAAGAAAGATGCCTCCAAGAGTGATTCCTGGTAGGCATGGTAGTGCCAGAGGTGGTCAAGGCGACAGAAATGCTAGTGGAAGAGATGCACTAGCAGCTCTCCAGAGACAGATTGACGCGTTACAGGAGCAGTTGAGAAGAGGGTTAAACCCTCAGGGAGGAAAGTGAGGATGAAGGAGGAAGAAGGTTCAAATGTAGAAGATGAAGAAGAAGCAATTGATCAAGACCAAATGTATTAATAAAAGGCCATTTCAAAAGATCTAAAAAAGCTCGCAGCAAAGTCCCTAGTTATTCGAAGTTCCCAACCTTTAAGAGTTGATCGATCGATCAAACGAAGTTGTAGCTAATATTTTGGAGTATGAGGAAATAGAGACCAGATAGTTAAGTTTGTGAAAATGAAGCTAAACGCCATGCCAATATTTGGTGGAAAGAGGTCCAGTTGGAAAGAAATCGAAGAGGAAAAGGAAAGATCACCAGATGGGATCGCATGGTAGAGAAACTGAAGAAGCAGTTCATACCAGTGGACTACGAGTTAGATCTGTTGAAGAAATTGCAAGGGTTGAAGAAAGGAAGCAGATCTGTGAAAGAATATACTGAAGATTTTTACAAGATAATCATCAGAACGGGCCACACAGAGGCCAATAAGGAGAAGGTAGCCCGATATCTTAATGGGTTACGACCGAGCATTCAGGAGGAGTTAAGCCTAGTCAGAATGACCACCATTGAGGATGTGTATTAGTTTGCTCTCAAGGTGGAAGAGAAGCTAAACAAAAGATTTGATGGCAAGCAAAAAGGATGAGGAGGTCAAAGCAGAAGGGGCAATGGAAGGCCTTCAGGAAACCAAAATGATGATGAAAAGAAAAGTGAAGATGTGGGTACTAGCCAAAGCCAAAGGAATGACAACTTCTACCGCCCTCATGATCAAAACAGTGGTGATCAAAGAGGTAGAGGACGAGGGAGATATGGACAAGGATTTGGAAGAAGTGGTTTCAGCGAACGCAGCCTAAAGGTGGTGAAGAAGGGCATCGGGCCTATGAATGTCCACAACACCAAGGAAGGGCAGACAAAAGGCCAGAAGGTCATGGAAGGGTTGCGCATGCAGATGAGGAGGCCCAATCTAAACATTCAGATGATGCTGAAAGGGGAGAAGCCCTAGTGAATAGGAGAGCCCTGGTGACTGAGGAAAAAGAACCACAAAAGAGGAAGAATCTATTTCACACAAGGTGCAAGTGTGAAGGAAAATGTTGTGATGTCATTATTGATAGTGGAAGCATTGATAATTTGGTGTCAGAAGAGATGGTCACAAAGTTGAAGCTGAAGAGAGAAAGGCACCCACATCCGTATCAGATTTCCTAGTTGCAGAAAGACCACAAAGTTTTGGTCAATGAGCAGTGCCTAGTAAAGTTCAAGATCGAGAGCTACCATGATGAGGTACTCTATGATATCATCCCCATGGATGCATGTCAACATGTTAGAGGTTGTGGCAAATTGATAGGGCGGCTATACATGATGGCCATGCAAAATACTTATTCCTTTCGAAACCCCTGAAGCGAGACCGAAGAAAAAGGTATGTAGTAGTGCTAGAATTTGTTATGTAGATGGAAGAAAATTTTTAGAAGGTATAAAGCATGAGCGTGTGTGTTATGCATTGATTCCTAGAGTGAGTAAGGAGGATAGTGAGAAGGTTCTAGAAGAAGTTTTTGGGATGTTGGATGAGTTTCAGGATATTGTTTCTAATAATGTACCTGAGGGCTTACCACCGATAAGGAAGATCAATCATTAGATTGACTTGATTCCTAGAGCCAGTTTACCAAATAAGGCAACTCATAGAATGACTCTAGCAGAAAATGAGGAGTTGAACAGACAAGTTCAAGAGTTGTTGAGAAAGGGTTTGATACGGGAGAGTTTGAGTCCATGTGCAGTACCTGTAGTACTAGCACCAAAGAAGGATGGGGAGTGGAGGATGTGTATAGATTCCCGAGCCATAAACAAGATAACAATCAAGTACAAATTTCCCCTGCCAAGGATGGATGACCTGATGGACTATTTAAGTGGAGCTCAGTACTTCACAAAGATTGATCTGAAGAGTGGATATCACCAGATCCGAATTTGAGAGGGAGATGAATGGAAGACTACCTTCAAGACCAAATAGGGCTTGTACGAGTGGCTAGTCATGCCTTTTGGGCTAACCAATGCACCGAGCACATTCATGCGGCTCATGAATGAGGTACTAAAATAATTTCTGGGAAGTTTTGTTATTGTGTATTTAGATGATTTTTTTTTTTCAGTAAGACATTGGATGAGCATATGATGCATATTCTGGAGAGCCTTTTGAGAAGTTAAGAGAAGAGAAACTGTTGATTAATTTGAAGAAGTGCAGTTTTGTGAAGAGGGAGTTAGTAGTAATTTGGGGTTTGTTGTCTCAAGAGTAGCTGGGTCTCAAGATTGACCCAGAAGGTGAAGGCTATTCTAGAATGATCTACCCCAAGAACTACTATCGAGGGTGAGATCTTTCCATGGTTTGGCTAGTTTTTATAGAAAGTTCATTAGAAACTTCAATAGTATTTGTGGACCCTGACTAAAACAATGAGAGGGGATAGAAAAGAATTCAAGTGGAGCAGTGGAGCGGCAAAAAGTTTTGAACTATTGAAGTAGAAGGTGACAGAGCAACCTGTTCTAACCCTCCTAGATTTCAACAAGGTGTTTCAAGTGGATTGTGATGCCAGTGGCTGTGCCATTGGAGTAGTGTTGAGCCAAGAAGGTAAGCCCATTGCCTATTTCAGTGAAAAGTTAAATGATGCCAAGAGAAAGTATTTTGTATATGATCAGGAATTTTATGCAATAGTTCAAGCATTAAATAAATGGAGACATTATTTGTTGCTGAAGGAATTTGTCTATATAATGATCATCAGGCCTTGCATTACCTAAATAGTCGAGAAAATTAAATCAGAGGCATATAAAATGGGTAGAGTTCTTGCAGAGTTAGACCTTTGTTTTGAAACATAGGAGTGGGAAGTCAAATAGGGTTGTAGATGCCTTAAGTAGGAGGCATACATTGATGACAAAGATGCAGATTGAAGTGGTTGGGTTCAATGAACTTAAGACAATGTCGCAGAAGATCTCAATTTCCAGAGGCTTGGAAAGCTTGCAAAGGAACCTGTTACAGTCGACAGGACAAGGTGGCTGGATTTCATAATCCAGGATGGCATGTTATTTAAGGGAAGTCAATTGTGTATCCCAAGGAGTTCCATGAGGGAGAACCTGATAAAGGAGAAGCATAGTGGAGGAATGGCAGGACATTTTGGTCGAGATAAGACCATTGCCATTATCAGTGGCATTATTATTGGCCTCAGTTGTCACAGGATGTGAAGAAGTTTGTATAAAGCTGCAGGGTATGTCAGATGGCTAAAGGAGTGAGACAGAATACAGGCTTATATCAGCCCTTACCTCTACCAGAGAGGCCATGGGAGGATATAAGTATGGAACTTTGTTCTTGGTTTGCCAAGGACACAACGAGGGAATGATTCAGTCTTTGTGGTGGTTGATAGGTTTTCGAAGATGGCACATTTCATTCCATGTCAGAAGACCCATGATGCAATCCACATTGCTGAATTGTTCTTCAAAGGGTGGTGAGGCTACATGGTCTGCCAAAGAGTATTGTTTCAAATTGACACCAAATTTGTGGGGTACTTTTGGAGGAACTTGTGGAAGAAGCTGAAGCAGAGTTGAAGTTCGGTTTTGCACACCATCCACAAATAGATGGGCAAGCAGAGGTTGTTAATAGGAGTCTAGGTAACCTCTGAGATGTTTGGTAGGAGATAAACCCAGGGATGGGACTTGATCTTACCCCAGGCAGAATTTTCTTACAACAATTCGTCCAAAGAAGCACTGGTAGATCACCATTCCAGTTGTGTATGGAGGTAGCCCCAAAATAGCTCCAGAATTAAGGAAGATGGATCAAGAGAAGAAAATAAGTGTTGAAGCTGAAGATTTTGTAGAACACATCAAGGATATACATGAGAAGGTAAGAGAACATATTAACAAGATGAATATGCAGTATAAGGCTAAGGCAGATCGAGAAGAGGAGGTATAAGGAGTTTCAAATTGGTGATGAACTGATGGTCCACTTGAGGAAAGAAAGGTTTCTAGTGGGAACATATAACAAATTGAATATGAAGAAGTTTGGTCCTTGTAAAATTTTGAAGAGGCATGATTCAGGGAATGCATATGAGGTAGACTTGTTGGATGGATTCAACATTTCCCCTGTGTTCAACATTTCAGATTTGACAGAGTATCATGAAGGTGGCACAGAGGAAGTATCAACGATGGAACAATGTGGGATTCCAGCATCTACTTCAGAAAAGGATGAGATTGAAGAAATCTTGGATAGTCGTGTGGGAAGGAGTACCAGGAACAGGCAGTATGAAGAATATCTGGTGAAATGGAAAGGAAGGCCTGTTGAAGATTCATCCTGGTTGCCTAAGGCAAAGGTCAACCATTTGGGTTTTCCTACACCATCTGAGACGTGACAGGGTCACTTCTCAAATTACCCTGGGTGTCTAATGCAGGAGCATCCAATGGTGTAAGGGCAATCTTGCATCACCCAAAAATAGTTAAAATTCAAGTTTCTTAGTTTTTAGATGTTTTTACATTTTTCGATACCCTTTTCATCATAATGACATTCCCAATTTATGGTTTTTATTTTCTATTCCTGGGTTGAAAGATATTGCAGTTTTAGTTTCCCAAATTTGCACCTAAAAATCTTTTGAGTTAGATTTGAGGCACTTAGAGTTCCCGGATTGGCCCTAAAACTTTCCAAAATCGGTGTATAAAATTTCAAGCGTGTTATTGACTTCGAGACCTTTCTAACGGTTCAAACGGTTTGTGAATCGGAGTCTCGGATCAAAAGTTATGGCCCCGGGAAGTTGGCGCACTTTCTAGAAGATACAATTGCAAATGTTCTTTTGAAATTTGAACTTCAAGTTGTAATTTTTCAGTGCCAAACCACCTAAACTAAAATTTGAATGTTGTTTTGGCTCCAAACTAAAGAGGAGCTCTATTTATGGGCGGGTTTCTAATTTTTGGGTAACTTTTTGGGGACAAGCTCGCATATTGCGAAGGGTGATTCTGTAGCTTTCTGTAACTTGCATGTGTTGTAGAACTTGTGGATTTGAGATCCTCTACATATAAGAAGTTCTATTTTCTAAATAATAAAATTATTCTCTTGTTTGTGGGTTATTTTTCTAAGTCTCGGGCTGAGCCCTCATCATTTTTCTAGTTGGCCAGTTCTCTACAAATCAACATTTTTTCATTTCCTTTGTAGAATTACCCTTGCTATTGTAACCTGGAACCTCTAGTGGGAGAGGAACAAAAGCATTTTCAAGAATAAAAAATCTTCAACCCACCAAGTTCAGGCAAAAATTGAGAAGTTTATCTCTGAGGTAAGAAACTCATATATCTACAACCATAAAAATTCTACTTCTATCTTCTCTAATCGGGATGGGTTCATACTGAAACATTGGGAGTCCATCACCTTACCATTTCAAGGTAGCTTGCAATCCCCACCCTCACATATAAGATTGTTAGGACTTCTGTAAAATGGAAACCTCTAGTATTAGGCTTTGTAAAGGTGAATTTTTATGGTAGTTCACTGGGAAACCCAGGTACATCCGGAGTAGGTTTTTGCATTAGGGATAGCAAGGGCTCTCAAATTGGTGCAAAATAAATCCACCTTCTTTTAGGTACCAATAACCTAGTAGAATCACAAGCACTCCTTCAAGGTTTGAAGCTGGAAATTTCTCTTAAACTATAAAAGATTCACATTGAAGGTGACTCTCTATGATAATAAATGCTTGCAAAGAGAAAACTATCCACAATTGGAAGCTAAAATACATATTGTAGAAAGTCTGGCACCTCCTTAATTTCTTCCAAGAAGTTTGTATCTCTCATACATGTCATGAAGGGAACCATATTGCAAATACTTTGGCAAACATGGGTAGTGACAACCATGAAATTAAATTTCTACAAGGTCAATAGTTTTCTAGTATTCATCCCAAGCTTGCAGAAATAGTAATCTTAGACAGATAGAGCCAAGGAAATTGATGGGGTCTCCAAGAGATGTAGTGGCACCAACCCCCTCTAGGTTCAAGTTGGCATGGGTTTAGATTGACACACGGTCCCATTTTAGAGGCGATCACATTGCTAAAAATGCATAAAGGAAATTTCCACCTGTGAACAATTTTTTGATTGGTAGGAAAAAATAGAAGCATACTTTTAGGATTGAGCAACACGTCAGTTGCCATATGGGCTAACAAATCATGAGCACAATCAACATATCCCCAATTCCCATTTTAAAGCTCACAGATACACTTGCCTTATAAAAGAAAACTCTAAACAACCTTGATCACCAAAAGGACCCGTACAATCCACTAATTTTCAATGGGGATATGCTCTCTTGATGTCACCCAAAGCAAGATTGCTGCTATCATCTTTGATGATGACTAAAATTTGTACAGAGGTAGGTCAAATCTTTTCAAACGTCCTGATTTTCATTGGTGGATAGGGAGTAAAGTGCTTCTACGCAAGACTCTCTATGCTCTAAAGTTGAATTTTTTTGAAGGGAACCCCTCAATAGGCGTCAACCTCTTCATCAATGTACATGAAATGAATTCCCCTAGGATGGAAAACTTCAATCTATACCTACCATGCTCGTTTCTATAAAAATATTTTCTTTTATTTTCACTCCAAGTACCCACTAAAGCTCCTCCCTAAAAAATGATTCTCATTGTCATGTATGGGGTTCTTCTGTCAACGTAAATATTGCCTCTGCATGATTAATGTGAAATATTGCCAAGCATTCTGGTGGCTATACAAGTTGTAAGGTAAATTATGGCAGTGCTAACATGGAATTTAAGCATTATCTTGCCATGGGGTACCAACCAGAGGATTTAAACCATAGGTGTGATAGAAAAATCATACAAGAAATGTTGAATGGGAAAAAAGGTGACACCGTGACAATTAGGGACCCACCTCACACCCCCATCTTCATGATTCTCAACATCCACATCTACCAATTCTCTCCCCACTCATTAACGCCAAGTGTTTCTTTTTCATTCTAACATTTGTTTTTAGGTACAAGAGAATTATTATTAAAGGAAGTTGGCATAGTTTTAACATGCCCCATATATCCAAGCATATCTCTCACACATTTTTAAGGAGATAGATTTTTGTGCCAAATTTAATGCCTTGCAAGAAGGTGGATGCTTCAATCAACAACTTGACACCTATAGCATGGCTACTCAAAATTGATGCCAGTTGCAAGCATAAATACCCCCAATTCCTTTTGTTTGGAATTTCTAGAGTATTCAATGCTTGGCTTGTTCTTCTCTTGACAAAGGATAATGTGTTGTGGGTGAAAAAATCTAGTCTCATTCAAAGTAGTGAGGTGGTGCCATGGATTACAAGCCCCCAAATTATCGTGTGCCAATGCAAGTGAAATATTGGGAGCATCCTTATGAGGGTTACCTATCTCATGAGTACCTAGATATAGTGTTCAATTTGGATTGTTCAAGGGTGGAGGATTGCATTCCTACTATGCATGGGATTGAGGTCACCAACCCACATGAAAGAAGAGCCATGCTCCCTTCATAGGTTCTCCCTATCTTTTTCTCCAATTTATATGACTTGCTTCAATCACTAGGTGACTTAGAAGAGATTGAGAATATATATGTCAAAGATGTGTTCTTGAATGATAATGCCCTCTTAGTGGGGGTACACCAATATGACCTCTACAAGGGTAAGGGCTTTGTTGGTGGGATTTTCTCTATAAAGTATTTGAAGCAATGCCATGGTTTTGCAAAGAATTACAATGCTTTTAAACAAGCTCTTGAAAATAAATGTGATCATCTCTTCTTGAAGGATATACATAAACACTCCAGTTATCTCTACACCGGTATGGAAGTGGACATCAAAGAGAAATATTTCACAATTGCTTTCCTTCGGGCACACACATCTCATCCACCACCGTTGGTCCTCCAGAAAATCTTGTCACAATTAGACTGGGCTCCTCTGGTGCCCTATGAGCTGCATATTTTTCTAGTGGTCGTGGATATAGTAGCAGAAATGGATGATGTGGTCATGGTTATAGTGGTAACAAAGGACATACAAGGTGTCGAAGGATAGGGTGAGGACTTCGTTGGCAAGGACTATATGGAGAAATTATATTGGTTTAGCAAAAATTTTGTCTAAATTTTGTACAATCCTTTAGGAATGAAGGCTCCCCCCTAACAATCCCTCATGCTTTGTAATATTTTATATGGGTCTCGAAATGACCATGCACAAGGGCCTGCAAATCTCGCCAACTTGGGCATTTTACAATTTTGTAAAAGTATGTGACTGATAGGGCAATAGCAAGTGAATACAGTCAAATATGAAACAACAGTAGTAATAGTCACAATTGGTTGATCCTATTTTGGACAAAAATGACAACCTATATGTAAATATTTTTACTATAATATAATATACACAAGCTATATGCTTTTTATTGAAAAAAATATATAATATTTTGTATTTGATATTATTTAGTTTATGTTAATATTGTTTGTAATATATTAATTATATTTTTTATGTACATATTTTATTATTATTTCTATTCTAATAAATTAAAAAAATAGTTTCACTTTTTTATTTTATCATTTATTAACTTAATAACTTTATTATTTTTTATTAATATTTAGATTTTGTTATATTTTAAAAATTTATTTAGTTTATTTTATTTTAGTTTTTAATTTAAATTTAAGTTTGAAATTTATTTTTATTATTTATGTATTTTTATGAAATTACAAATAATAATAAAAAAAATTATCATATCAGTAAATAGTTGCTAAGGGGCAACGTGTAGTGCCCTCCATTTTGGTCATCGTTGATGTTAAGTAAGTTGTTGTTGGTAACGTCATGATGATGTGGTGATTTTATTATTTAATTTAATTTTAAGATTATGAGATAACACTAATAATATGCTTGGATTTGAGTAATAAAGCTAATTTAATTGTAAGGTTATTTGTTTATTTGGAATTAGGTTCAATAATAAATATTAATTGAATTATCTTTGGGAGTTAGTTATTTAAAATAATCGGATTAGATAAGGAAAGATAACTATCATTTAATGATCAAATTCAATTAATAAATTTAAAAGAGAGAAATTATTAGAAAAGAGTAAATATTAAATTGTATTTAAGTAAATTAAGGTGAAAGTATTTATTAAAATAAATATATTTTATTGTAACTAAAAGAAAGATTAAATTATTAAATATTTAATAGTTGATCTATTTGTTAAAGAGTCAATTATAAAATAATAATTAAGGGAAGTGGTTGCATTCAATGATAACTATTGGAAGTTGAACGGTTTCTCGTTGGGAGTGGAAAAGACTCCGTGAAACAAATTATTAAATGAGAATTATTCTGGAGAAAAAGGGGATTGGCGGGTTCGAAGGGTTGCTCCTTCTGTCATGGATTGTTCGGCACAGGGTTTTCGTTCCAGACAACATTGATTTACAACGCCAATTGAAATTTCCTGTCAATGCTCTCTGGAAAAGAGTACAATTTTCTTTCCCCTTTCTATATTTTTGATATGTTGTGTGAAAATTGTAAATCATCCTGAAGATTCAAATTTCATGTGGTGCTAGGGTTTTGATTTAAGTTTTTATGATATGGTTTTCAATTTATAATCATACGCGGTGGTTTCAATCTATATTCATATTTTATGTGAATGATTATAAAGAGTTAGTTACGTATAGCAGTGCAGAAGTTTGTATCTTTTGCATTAGATTGTTGATATAGCATCGCGGCATTCAACCTTTCTTATATCTGCTCAAAGTTTTGGTTCATTTCCCCACTCTGTGCGATTATGCAACTCATAACCTTCCCTTGATTTCCATGGGTTATTTTCTGCGTCTCCTCTGGTTCTGATCGGCTCCATTTCCTTGCTAACTAAAAATTGGGATGGCATTCTTTAGTTAGATTTTTCCTTGGGTTGACGGTTATGGTTTTCACCTCGATTTCACCGGCCTTTTTATTGTGTCCTTCCAGGATTCTCATACCTTAATCTGTTTTCTTTTTCCTTTTCTTTTGTTGTTTCTTCAATCTTTATATCTTGGAAACCCCATCTCTACCGTGGTGTTCGACCCTCTTGGTACCATATGCATGTAAATTCACACTCTAGGAATTACCATCTGTTAGAATCATCATTATTACTCATTTAATGCCATCATTTATTCTGTCTTATAAATGGTAATCGATCAATAGGTGTGAGAAGACATTAGATTATTTGATAAAATTTTCGGTTATAGCTGTAGATATCCTTCTGTTATGGCAGTGGCAGTACTTTAGGGTGCTTGAGTCAAATTAACTCCCTAGTTCTTTTGGAACCTCTCTCTGAAATATAGAATGTTGTAGAGGCTTAAATAATCTTTCTGATTGTATCGTCAACCTGTCTCAGCTACGGCTCTTGAACAATAATAGAAAATTTTTAAAGGTTTAAATAACCTGCTTGATCACTCTGACAATCTAACATAATTGCAGCACTTGAAAATAAATATTGTCAAATACTAACATAATAAAAGAGCTCTCCATCGATCGTGGTAAAGTTTCATTTTCAACTTCAAACTTGAGCGCGCCTCTGTAAACTCACCAACAATAGAAATGTTGTACATTAATGCTCTGCCTCTTAAGTTATGTGTTTGCACCTCACCTTTCTCCTTCTCTTCCGCCTTGTGAATAACACGTGAAGATTTGATAATAATGCAATTAGATGGCGATATTTCCAAATTCCAAAATTCACTTTCTAAAATAAATGGCTTCTCACATTTTTGCAACCATAACCATCTCAAACTTGGAGGAAGCTTGGTTCGTGTGTCTTCTCTGATGCCGTCAATGAGCAGATTGTTCAAGTGAAGAAATTGAGGACCAATGAGCAGATTATTTAATTCTCTTGGTCTGTGCAATGTTTCAAGCCCTTGCCAGTTACCTCCGTTCAGTCGAAGCTGAGAGAAATTGATGTTATTGGATACAGTGCTTAGATGAGCTCCTTCACATAGTCTGGTAATCTAAATTTATAAAATCTCCCTGAAATCATTAGCAAAACCATCACAGCTGCAACGTCAGACTTGCAAAAGTGTAGTAAATTAAATAGTCTCTCTGGTTTCTTTGATAACCTATCTCACCTGCTTACTTGAACATGATAGGGTGCATAGATTTAAATAAACTCTCTGGTTCTGTTTGCAATCTGTTCCAGCCGTCTCACCTAGTCTTGATGAGAAATTTATAAGTTTAAATAATCCCTCTAGTTTCATGGGCAATTGTTAGAAAAGAATGTTATCTTGGTTGTAAAATTAATGATTATACTATATAATGAAAATTGGTGACACATTAGAATATCGGGAATTAGAGTTATGCTTTTGTAACTGAATAGGTTTAAGGTAAATATTGTGCAAAAGGGTATATTCTTTTATTGCTGTGAAGATCTTGCTTTTAGGTAATATTCGTAATATTAGTAGTTAAGGAAATCATGTTGAAAGATGTTTAGTTAATGAAGTGAATGAATTAGAGTAGATTAACTGAAAATATTAATTTTACTTAGGATAAGGTTGTGCTCTGAAGGATTAGATTTTTATCCCAGCTAGATAAATGATCTCTTATTTGTAATCAGAAAGTGAAAGTATATATATATATATATATATATATATATATATATATATATATATATATATATATATATATATATATATATATATATATTTGTTTATAATAATTAGGTTGGATATTGGTTGAGGTGAGATATAATTAGAGGATCTTGTTCTGAATAAATAAAGTTATTAATTGTTGGCATGAAATCTTGCCAGGTAGTTAGTCATTAGGTGTTAAGGATGGTGCAGTTAGAATTCTCACATTTGTTACCTTAAGAGGAAACATATGTCCTTTTTGAATATTATTAATCATTGTCTCTAAATTAGAATGGAAAAATAGGTTAAAAGTTTTTAACGTGAGATTTAAATTAAGGAAAATTATAATATAAAGTATATCTTGAATTTTCTTACATGTTCTCTTAATTGGTGATTTAATTTTATAGTATTAATTTCATGATATCTTTTAATTGTTTTATATTTCTTTTAGAATGAAATAAATGTTATCTTAATATCTAACTCCTCGCATGCTTTTAGGATTGGCTAATGGATACTCTTGGCAAATAGGTAGTGGAATCTTTCATATTTATTTTGAGACCTAGGAATTGTTATGCGAAATGAACATTTTTGTATAAACATTCATTCCTGTAATTGTTTGACGTGAATATTAGTGTGATTGCTTTATATTTATAAGTTTATGAAGTAGATAGGGATATGTTGAAGATATGAAAATTTCTTGGTTAGCATAGTTTTATTTTGGTAATGAGGAGAATTGATAATTGTAAGATGTGATTAAATACGTTAAATTAGACTATTCTAAGTTATTACACGGGAATTCCCTTGATAGATATATAATGAGATGATTTGTCGGCATATGTTGATGTCATGGGTGTATCGGTTACTAGAGTATTGTTTTGTCTAAAGTGTTTGGTTTGTGGACCTTGTTGAGTCTATTGTCATAACCTCCTTGCATTTAAACAATGTCAAGATCAATTGTGAATTTTATTATGAGAGTATTGGTGGATACTAAAATTTAGAGCATTGTTGTTGTAGTTGTATGAATTATTATAAGTGTTTGGTTTATGGGGTATTTATGGAGATGTCTCGATGGCCTGTTCATTGTAAGTGTTTTAAGATAGTGTTCTTCAAGGTTGATGTGTTTGATGGTTTCCTTGTATGGAATTATGTGTGTAAAATGGGAACCCGTATTATTGTTCATGATTGTTTTAATTTGTGTTTGGAAGAGTATGCTTGGGAATTAGTGTCTTGTGGCTTAAAACATTAGATTTTATCTTCACATCACAATATTGTGCTGTCCTTAAATGTTGGTAATGATTGATCTTTAAAATAATGTTCCTTTTAGATTGTTTCAAGTTACTTCTTATTGAATGAATGGATATATTATTAGAATGTTTGGTTTTATGGATTCTTTCGATGTGACTTTTCGTGAGTTGATTTTGAGTTTGGGGATTTTCTCTCAATTAATGTATGTTGCTATTCATTGGGAACCCATATGTTTTCTTTTGGTTCTTTACCATAAGTGGTAAATCGGTTAATGTTATCTTTGTCGTGATTGATGATTCTGTTTGAGTTGTTAAGGAATCAAATTGAGAAGTTCTTTGAGTTGGGTATTCCGAGAGGAGAAAATAGAGGTTTCCCTTGGATGTCTGATTTAGTTCGTGTTGAAGTTGTTGATGTTGTTTAAGGGAGTTGTTGATATTATTTTGATTGAAAATAGTTCTTCAAGGTTTTTCTTTTATTGTTGTCAAATTTTCATGGGGAAACCCTAGTGTAACTTTTTGAGAATCTTCCAGAGGCTTGTTTTTATGGTTGGTCAATGTTCTCACTCTATGTGCCTTGATGTGGCAAGTGCCTTGATTTTTGGAATTTAAAAGGGTTGTACATGAATCGTTGAGATTTTGATTATGTATTTATGGCAAGATGGGTAATTCCTTGCATGCTTCTCTGTTGTGATCTAATGTACTTGTTATGTTGTACAACCCTTGGATTTGGTTTTTATGTTTTGAGTGTCTAGAGTGAGAGCGGATCTAAGTGGGTGGTCGGTGCACAAAGGGGCGCCAGGATAGCCCTCGTTAGAGTGTGATTAATAAGTGAAAACCTAAGTAATTAACTAGGGGGTGGGTAGAATCACATTAAAAAGATAATTGATGCCTCGTCTGCCGTTTAGTGCTATCACAGGCTAAAGGGGATTGAGAAGGCTGTGGTTGGCAAGATCGTTACCTTGTCTTCATGAAAGGTTAACGATTCTGCATGAACAACCCTACGGAGCGCCACCTTGAGATAGGTAGTCTGGATAACCATAGATGGAGGCGGCTCCTAGCGCTCGGGTTGTCTGGATAATTCATCAGTAGACGAAGGCGGCACCTTGCGATAGGGTAGTCTGGAGAATCCATGTTAAGCCATGCGATGACACTCTCCTCTAACACTCCTTATTATGTTGCTTCTTTGGAAATCCTTTGGAAGTGGTTCTTTGTCTTGAATTGATGGATCATAGTTGTTTGAATTGATTTATGGTTTTACCCTATTTTATCTATGGTGTATTCTATGGTCTTGTATAAATATTGTTGATAATTTGGGTTTCGACCTTCTACTCTTATGGTACTATGATATGATGTTATTATGTTGGTTAATTGCAATTTGGAATTGTATTATGTTTTGGAAGTGTTTCATGATCATCCTTTGGTTATTTGTTTGTTGGTTATTGCTTTGATTCATGTGATGAGATTTATGACTCTTGGATGTGGTTGATTATGTCATTGTAATTCCTGAGTGTTATGATACTTTTGTATGACGTTGAGTCTTGTGGTTCCCTATTGGATGTTCTTGGTTGAGGTCTCTTTCTTGTTAGCTTCTAGCACGGGGGGTGGGTCTTCGGACTCACATGGTCGGGTGGAATGTGCTAAGCACCCCATTGGGTCCCCAGTTAAGGATCGAGAGGTGCGGATTGGCACGGCTGCGGCGAATCCATAGTTGTATCCATCTTGGAGCCAGTGATGATACTGTATATTCATCTATTCATTTGTATCATGATTCTGGTTGTATGGTTTCCATTTATGTTGGAAACACTGTTGTAACATTGTACCTCTAGAACATTGTATTGTAATGTAATGTTAACTTGGTATGGACATTGGCTATGGCAATTGTTATTCAAAGCGTTAAGTTAATTTTTCATATGTGGTATTTATGTACACAGATGGATTCTTATCAATGAATTTTTCATGTATGTGTTATAGTTGTTATTGTTTACTTTATATCTTTGGGTTTATTCTTTATTGCTGTTGTATGGATCTAAGTTGCGTAATGACTCTTCGTGTACCCCAAGGGATGTATGTGTTAATGAATCTACTTAAATGAAATTCATGTTATGACTTAATGTGTATGTTATGTTTATTTAAAAAAAAAATTGTGCTGCAATTATTGTTGTGTTGTTGTCCTTTGGGGTTCGCACGGCGGGGCGTTACACAATGCCCATTTTAATGATTTTCAAAATGATAATTACATTTTGATATCTTTGGCACAAGAATCCTATCCATAGGCATCACCCACCATTTACAAGTTTACCCATTTCCTCATTACTAGCAATCCTTAAATTTTAGATAGATTTTGCATTACATTTGGAGTGGGAGTGAAGATGTTTGTTCTGGCAGGAAACCAAACCATTGCTGGGATTTTTCTTTTTCTTTTTCACCTCCACCCAAGCTTCATCTTCTCTGGGTTGTTATGGATTTCTTGGAGTTGCAAGGGGGGAAATGGAATCTCTACCTATGCATGAATGTGGAAAGCAGTCGGATGAAGTGGCCTCCTCCAAATTTATTCCCTCTGTCAAGGTGTCCATTGGTTTGGGATGTGCCTCCAAACTGTCCCTGTGACTCACCTATTCTTGAGGGAAATTTGAAGCAATTGCATAATGCTTTGGAGTAGCATGTTTCCACCATGTAGCAATACACAAAACCTTGGTTTTGTAATGAGGGAAATGTGCAGCAAGATGACCCGTATTGAAGGCATCCCTTTCCAATGTCGAAGATGCTTCAATACCCTAGATGCTTGAACCTAGCACTAACCATCCACCTTGAGGGTTATCTTTGTTGGAAGATCCCTTGAGGTTTCCAAATCAACGAATATCCAAGCATATGTTGTGTGCATAAAATCAAATGATTATGTGTCAATTTCCAAGTGTTTCCCTAATGCATTCCCAATTGCTTCAAAGCAAACATCACTCTAGAAATGGAGTGGGAGGTTTGGAAGATGCACCCAAACCAATTCGATACTGAAACCCTTTGTCACTGGGTTGAAATTAGGGTGCCATAGTTTAGTCAATATATGGTGTTGACCCCAAGCCCATGAATTGTACAAGATAGTGTTTTGGTTGTCCTTCTCATCAAATGCAACAATAAAGAAACCCCTCACACAAGGGTAAATTTTGAGATCATGCTCGAGTGTTGATTGTTAAGATTCAGTGATCCATTGATGGAGTTTAGGAAGGCTTGGCCATAAATGCCAAAACCTACAAATAAGCCCATGTGCATCAAAGTAGTCCCCAGTTTTCTATAATTGTTGATTTAATATCACCATCAAAACTGAGCTCGATAGGTTTGTCGATAGTTTGGATGAGCCCTCCCTTATCAAAAATTATGTTATGATCCCATGAGTCACTCATGGGGGGAGATGACCTAGACTTGGCCACCTCCATAAATGAAGGCATCACCACACCCTACCCAATAGAAAAAGCTCCTTTGATCAGAGAAGAGCACATTTTCCCCTATGTAGCAGATACACCAGAGCCGACCTGTCTAGGAGAGAAGGGAGAGAGCGACGTCGAGTCATTCACATCACTAGGAGAAGCCTCAACACCCTTAGGAGAGCTCATAGCAGTGGTCATCCCTGAGTGAACATGCAACCCCCCCCACAATGGATGCCCTTGATTTTGATTTTCTCAAAAGGGTGCTAGACAAAGAGGCATCCATAGATCATACAATCTTGTTCTTCACCACATCCACAAAGGGGATATTTGTGGCAGAAGCATCGCAAGGGTGTAGGGAGTCCCCATTAGATTCAAACCCACAAGCATCATGTTCACTAGTGTTTGCCTTGGATTTCATGAGAGAAGGGAAAGCCCTGCGATTACCATAAAACCCCAGAGAAACCCCAAATCCAACATCCATGGCAATGATATAGCCATTGCTCGGCAAGCCAGACGTCCAAACCTCACCATTCACATAAGCCCTCGGTTTCGATAGAGCGGGAATTTTAGATTTTTGTTATAATTTATATGATAAAATGAATTTCAAGCTTAAAATATAAATTAAAATTTATAGAGTGAGAGAGAGAAGGTAACTTTTGATTAGTCATTTCATGCCAACAATCCAAGGATGGCATATCCCTCAGGAGTTATGCTTAGGGTAGCATGTCATTTGATTAAGGATATGATAATTCATCTTTAAAAAATCTTCAATGTACCATTGCACACTTAGGAGGAAAATAGATAGAGAGAGTAAGCGATAAAATAAAGAGAGAGAAATAGAGAGGGAGACAAAGAGATATAGACAGATAAAAAGAGAGATAGAGATGCAAAAATAAAGGTATAGATATAAAAGAATAAATATGGAGATGCAAAGAGATAGAGATGAAGAGAGATAAATAAAGAGAAAGGAAAAGAGAGAAAATGAGAGATATAGTCACATAAAGAGAGAGATAGAGAGATAAAGAGAAATACAAGACAAATATATATAGAGGTTGAGAGATCAAGAGATAAAGAGGGAAAGAGGGGGAGATGGGGGATATAGATAGGGATAGAAAAAAAAATAAGGGGAGAAAGATAGGGAGAGATAAATAGATAGAGAGAAGAAATGAGAGAAAGATAAAGGAATAGAGAAGGGAAGACAAATATAAAGAGAAATAGGGGAGAGAGAGAGGAAGAGAGGGATTGAGAGAATAAAAAATATAAATATAGAGAGGGATTCAAAGATATAAATAGATCTCTCTTTCTTTTCCCATATCTCTCTATATATCTCCCCATATGTACCTCTCCCTATCTCTCTCTATATATCTCCCTCTCTCTATCTCTGTCTATATAACTTCCTATCTCTATATTTTTGTCCATCCATATCTCCCTCTCTCATTCTCTCTCTCTCTCTTTGTATCCCCCTCTTTGTATCTCTTTCTTTCTCTCCCTCTCTCTCTTCATCTCTATCTCCATATTCATCTCTGTCTTCCTATCTTTATCTCTATCTCATTACCTCTCCTTACATCTCTTCCTCTCTTTCCCCTCTCTCTTTCCCACTATATATATCTCTCTATCTCTCCCTCTTTCTATCCATATCTCTCCTTCTCCCTCTCTCCCTATCACTATCTCTTTCTTTATCCCTCAACTTCTCTATACTCTATTTCTCTCCCTCTCTCCCCCTCTCTATATTTATTTATATATATCTATCCTTGGAGCTATATTTATCTCAACATCTCTCTCACTTGGACACTCACACTCCTTGTTTCTCCTTCCCTATCTTTATCTCTATATCTCTTTCACACAAAAACACATTGTTTCTTCCTCCCTATCTCCATCTCTTTATCTCTCTATTAATTTTCTATATCACCTCCTTTATCTCTCTCTTTCCCCCTCTATTTCTATCTTCCCACCTCTCCCTCTTTCTATTGGTATGTAGCAACTGATCATGCTATACTGTACACTCTTCATGTATGCTAAAGGGATTTGCATACGAAAAGGGTATTGATTTTGATGAAATCTTTTCTCCAATTGTTAAAATGACTTTTATTTGTATTGTTTTAAGTATTGTGGTTGTTGAAGATTTGCATTTAGAACAACATGACGTTAAAACAACCTTTCTCCATGGTGATTTGGAAGAGGAAATATATATGGAACAACCATAAGGATTTGAGGTCAAAGGTAAGTTTAAACTTTTGTGTAGATTGAAGAAAAGTCTATATGGCTTGAAGAAAGCACCTCGACAATGGTATATTAAATTTGATATTTTTATGGATGAGTAAGGCTACAATCAGTGTAGTTCAAACCATTGTGTTTATTTTAAGAGTTAGATGATGATAGCTACATTATATTATGTTTATATGTTGATGATATGCTTGTAGTGGGGTCTAACATGGATCACATAAGGGAGTTAAAACAACATTTGGCAAATTCATTTGCTATGAAGAATTTGGGGGCAACAAAGAAAATCCTTGGTATGAAGATTACAAGAGATAGGAAAAACAAAAAATCATTTTTATCTCAGGTTGATTATGTTGAGAAGGTGTTGCAGAGATTTCATATGGAAAATGCAAAAGATGTCAGCACGCCTTTGCCCAGTCATTGTAAATTGACGAAGGATATGTGTCCAAAGACACAAGAGGAGGAAGAAAAAATGTCCAAGGTACCATATGCTTCAGCTGTAGGTAGTTTAATGTATGCCATGGTATGCACAAGACCAGATATTGCACATGTTGTAGGAGTTGTGAGCAGGTATACGAGTCATCTCGGTGTTGAGCATTGGAATGCGGTAAAATGGATTCTCAGGTACTTGAGAGGTATATCCAATAAATGCTTATGTTTTGGGGGCTCTAATATTGATTTAAAAGGCTATTTTGACTCAAATTTGGCAGGGGATGTAGATACTAGGCAGAGTACCATAGGTTATGTATTTACAGTTGGTGGGACAATAGTGAGTTGGATTTCTCGATTACAAAAGGTGGTTGCTCTATCGACCACAGAGGCAAAGTATGTTGTTGTAACAAAGGTGGCAAAGGAGATGATATGGCTACAAATTTTCATGGAAGAGTTGCAAAAATAACAGGCTAAAAATTACTTGTTTACAGATAGCTAGAGTGATATACATATTGCAAAGAATTCTACCTTGCATTGTAAAACCAAAGACATACAGTTGAGATATCATTTCATTCAGTTAGTGTTGGAGGATTGACAGGTCAAGCTGGAAAAGATACATATAGATGCCAATCCAGCGGATATGTTTACGAAGGTAGTGACAAGGGAGAAGTTGAGCTCCTCTTCAGCTTCGATTGGACTTCAAGGTTGAATTCAAGTATAACAAGGCAGCAGGGTACAAGGTGTTTATTTCCATTGGGAGTTGTAAGTACAGCAGTGTCATCTAGGATCAGTCTCCAAGTGGGAGATTGTGTTGTTGTGGAGCCTGATCAGTCCCCAAGGGGGATATTGTAAGTATGTGGTGACTAGTCATGCTATACTACACACTCTTCATGTATTTTTGCATCATCACAGAAAAAGGAAAAATCACCAAAAAAAAAAAACCAACTTTGTAAAACCCTAATTCTGGAAGCTTCTAAAAAGCTTTTTATAAGCGCTTTGGATGGGGGCTATAGTATGGAAATATTAGCGAGATTGTAATATGTTTTACACTAGATAATAAAATCATTGGATGGCTACGGTTTTGTGGATGTAGCCTGGATTGGGTGAGCCATGTTAAATTCTCTGTGTTGTCTTGTTTTTGCTATAATTTTTGTGTGTTTTCTTTCTCTAATTTATTGATCAAATCTACATTTAACTGTTAGATATTTGATTACTAACCCTAACAATTTCTCTTTATTTATATCTCATTATATTTATCTCTCTCCTATTTAATCCATCTCTCCTACTCTCTATTTATTTATATCCCTCTCTACCTCTCTCTATATATCACTTCCTATATATTTATATTTCTCTCTCCATCTCCCCCTCTTTCAATGTCTCCCTCTTTCTATATTTATCTCTCCCTCTCCCTCTCTCCTTCCATCTCTACCTGATCTGTATAGAATCTAGACTAAATTGCAGTTTAAATGCTTAAACTTTTACAATGCTTTTACAATGATTATTTCAAGATAATTAAATCAAAATTAACTTAAGGAAATAACAGAATAAAAGTAATAACAAGGTGATTATAATAGAAGGAAGGAAATGAGAGACAGAAAGAGAGAGAAGAGAAGTGCAAATAGTGTTGATTACGGAGTTCGTCACAAATGTGACTACGTCTCCGGGTCCACTCCAATAGAGTGTGACCGATCCGATTAATCTCCAAATCAATTACAAAGCACCACAAACATTCTCCAGGCACTTCGGCAGCATAACAACGCTCTGACGTGCAAGAATGATCTGAAAGAACCTCCACAAGACCTCTCTTTCGATTAACTCCACAGCTTCAAGACTTCGTCACCTGAAAGAAAACTTGCTTTTTACTCTCACCTTACACCCCTTTTTATACAAAGAATTTTCTCAATTTGGCCTTTAACCAATTGATTTGGAAATATTCACCTTATCTCTCCAAATACATAAAATCTTTAACAATCTCCCTTTTACACATAAAAATCTTCAAAATATCCCCTAATTACATAAAAAGAATTAGGATAATCTCCCTTATTATCCTTATTCGGGCTCAAACTATATCCATTTGTTACATTTAATCCTTAAAAAGGATTCTTGTTTGTTTTTTTTAATTTAAAATTAGGAGTTTGTTTTTATTTTATAGCATTCAGTTTTGGAAAGTTGATTAAAACCGATTGTTGCCACGAATATTTTGAAATCCCTCGGTGGCTTGTTGGCTACCATTACTTTTGGGAACCCGGCGGTTCCGGGTTCCACTCCCAGCCGTCGACTTTTCCCCAACAAATTGCAACAAACTCTTAACAAAATAAACAACCGCTATAATAATAGTAGTGAACACTGTCTGGCGTGTTGGTAGGCCGCGCGGCTCGGAAGGAAGAGGTTGAGGGATCGAACCCCTTGCGGGCAGTCCAAACAAACTTTTTAATTAGCAAACAGATCCAACACCAACAACGGAGGAGAGAAACCGTGCGCCACATGGCATGCCGAGGAGGTGCCACGTGGTGAAGACTGATTCGCCAACCAGATGACGTGGATTCTACTCAGCGATGACGTGGATGCCGACTGTGCACTGAGTGCTGACCTGTCTCCTTGCTGACATGGAGCTGACGTGTTGCTGACTGTATGCTGACTGGAATCCGACGACAACGGTGCCACGTGGATGCTGACTGAGTACTGAGTGATGACGTGGCATGCTGACTGGGTGTGCGGACTGCCACGTGTCACACTGTAATTGGTCCGTACAAATGCCACATGTCACACTTTAATTTGTCCACATCAGATTCTGTACCACATGCTAACGTCAGCTGTATGGATGATGACGTCATCAATGTACCTTCTGTCCACAAGTCAAACCTAAAACTTTGACTAGCTGTATCTTGAGCCTCCGATGTCGGATTTCGACGAAACGAACGCCATCAGAATCATCTCGACGAGCTCTTCGACTTGATGCTGCTTTCGTTGATTTATGAAACAATCATTTTTTCCGCTTCCTGAACGCCCTCTGATCCCAGTTTGACCCAAGGTTTAACTAGCCATAACTCGTGCAAACGGACTCCTTTTCACTCCGTTCAAGTTGCGTTGGAATCAGGACGCCAAGCTCTTCCTGATGGTGCTGATTCTAGAGAAAAATAAGACACTTCAATTTTCACTAAAAAATGTCCACCGGATCAGGCCTCCCCACTAAAGACCTTTTGGACCTCCAAAAGTGACATTTAATCTGACAATAAGTGAGGACTTGGCCTCCCCACTTGTCCTGTATCCTCTGTACATCTGAAAACCTGACTCACAAGCACAATGAAGACTGCAACAATGTTGTTGAACATAAACATTATTGTATCACTTCCATAAACTTCTACATCAATTGCCGTAGCCACTAACCAACAAAAATTGACTAGCATCAAGCTGAACAACAATGCAGAAATGAAAGAAAATAAGTCCACAACAATTCAATCCTTTACAACAGGAATATTTTTACCCAAGGATTCATCAATGCTTTCAGTTATCATTTTCTCATGCTGTACTGTTGGTGCATCCTGCAACATCTGACCCTGGTTAGCTACTCCAAGTTCAAGTTTAGAACCACCTGTACTGACAGACATAAGAGTTAATTCTTTACTTGCATTAATTACCCTCTTTAACTGCCCTATGTTTGCAAAAGAACGATCAGTCTTAATCTTGTGAGAATGTACAATATACTGAATGCCATCTTTAAACAAGTGATAATGATTCTGTTCCCTGTAGAATATAGCTTTCCTGTCATATAAGTAAGGGCTACCAAGCACTATCCCACAGATATCCAATGGAACTACATCAAATTGTACTTCATCCACAAACTTACTAGTGATTGTGAACCTTAAGGTGCATTGTTTTGTTACTTGCAACTTGTCATTTTCACAAATCCAACCTAGTGGATAAGGTTTCTTATGTTGTGTAGTTTTTAATCCCAAGTTCTTTACAACACTTTCTAAAATTAAATTCACCTGAGAACCACTATCTATGAGTGCATCAATTTTACTATTCTTAGCAACAACCCTTAAATGAAATAGCTCATTCCTTTTCACATCTTCAGAGAAATCATTAACTGTAGAAGAAGAAGCACAACTAGCAACAGAAACACTAGAAATAGAAGCTTTACCTTTTAGACCCATCGTTGTTATCTTAGTCTCATCATCTGAACTTGAACCAAGATCCATAACAACATTCATGGCTTTGTCCTTACCCTTCTGTTTCTGATTACGTCTTTGAGCCCACTTAGGCTTCAATTCGGGATGTAACTTCCAACAGTGATCTTCATCATGACCATTCTTGTCACAATGAGTGCAAGAAAGTTTCTCATCCTTCTTAATTGTAGCTACCTTCTTTCCTTTCCCTGTCTCTGCATTCTTAGAAGATTTCTTTACATCATTATCAAACTTGTCAATGAAATATCCTTTACCCCTTGACTCTAAGTGTGTAGCTTGAACAGACACTTCATCCATATTACAAGGGTTCAAAACCAAAATAGAATGCCTAAGGTATGAATGCAGACCTCCTATGTACTTCAACAAGGTGTCCTGGGTATACAAAGGAACATTCAAAGCAATAGCCCTTTTCCTGAATTCATGGGTGTACTCTTGGACAGATTGACCTTTCCGTTGCCTAAACATTTGCCAATCCATCATTAACTGCTGCATATGTCCTAAGGGATAAAACTGCTTCTTAAGAGCATTAATAAATTCTGCCCAAGTTAAACTGACTCTACCATGTTGTGATACTTCTGCCTTAGACTTACTCTCCCACCAGGTTAAGGTTGTACCTCCTAAACGAAGAGTAGCTAATTGGATCCTATCAACATCATCTAATAGGTTCTGGACTCTACAATAAACCTCAATTTGTTGAATCCAATCATCCAATTTTTCAGCATTAAGTTCACCACAATATTTAGGCAAATCAAATTTTACATCCAGTTTTATTTTAGGCTTATACCCACTCTTGAAAGGATTAGAAGAAATAGAACGAGGAGAAGATGGAGAAGAAGGGGAAGGAGAAGAGGGAGGAGAAGAAGAAAAGGGATGATCTGGTTGCTTGCCACCATCTTCATGTTGTTTCCCTTTCTTGTCTTTGTGATCTTCTTGCTTGACGAACCTTCTTCACGTGCCTTCCGTTCTTGTCTCCTGAAAAGAATGTCCACCTTTTGCCTTCATCTCGAGGAATGCTCTTCTAAATTCCTGCTCACTGATTTCTTCAGGAACCTCCATTCCAGAAACTGACATCTTCGAAATGTTCTTCGCTTCCCGATCTCAGGATCAAAGTCTTCGAGCTTGCCTTCACCCTTCTGAATCCTAGATCTCGTTAGCATTCAAAAACAAATAACTGCAATAAAAGTCACCCTAAAGCTCTGATACCAACTTGATTTGTATAGGATCTAGACTAAATTGCAGTTTAAATGCTTAAACTTTTACAATGCTTTTACAATGATTATTTCAAGTTAATTAAATCAAAATTAACTTAAGGAAATAACAGAATAAAAGTAATAACAAGGTGATTATAATAGAAGGAAGGAAATGAGAGACAGAAAGAGACAGAAGAGAAGTGCAAACAGTGTTGATTACGGAGTTCGTCACAAATGTGACTACATCTCCGGGTCCACTCCAATAGAGTGTGACCGATCCGATTAATCTCCAAATCAATTACAAAGCACCACAAACATTCTCCAGGCACTTCGGCAGCATAACAGCGCTCTGACATGCAAGAATGATCTGAAAGAACCTCCACAAGACCTCTCTTTTGATTAACTCCACAGCTTCAAGACTTCATCACCTGAAAGAAAACTTGCTTTTTACTCTCACCTTACACCCCTTTTTATACAAAGAATTTTCTCAATTTGGCCTTTAACCAATTGATTTGGAAATATTCACCTTATCTCTCCAAATACATAAAATCTTTAACAATCTCCCTTTTACACATAAAAATCTTCAAAATATCCCCTAATTACATAAAAAGAATTAGGATAATCTCCCTTATTATCCTTATTCGGGCTCAAACTATATCCATTTGTTACATTTAATCCTTAAAAAGGATTCTTGTTTGTTTTTTTTAATTTAAAATTAGGAGTTTGTTTTTATTTTATAGCATTCGGTTTTGGAAAGTTGATTAAAACCGATTGTTGCCACGAATATTTTGAAATCCCTCAGTGGCTTGTTGGCTACCATTACTTTTGGGAACCCGGCGGTTCCGGGTTCCACTCCCGGCCGTCGGATTTTCCCCAACAAATTGCAACAGACTCTTAACAAAATAAACAACCGCTATAATAATAGTAGTGAACACTGTCTGGCATGTTGGTAGGCCGCGCGGCTCGGAAGGCAGAGGTTGAGGGATCGAGCCCCTTGCGGGCAGTCCAAACAAACTTTTTAATTAGCAAACAGATCCAACACCAACAACGGAGGAGAGAAACCGTGCGCCACGTGGCATGCCGAGGAGGTGCCACGTGGCGAAGACTGATTCGCCAACTAGATGACGTGGATTCTACTCAGCGATGACGTGGATGCCGACTGTGCACTAAGTGCTGACGTGTCTCCTTGCTGACGTGGAGCTGACGTGTTGCTGACTGTATGCTGACTGGAATCCAACGACAATGCCGCCACATGGATGCTGACTGAGTACTGAGTGATGACGTGGCATACTGACTGGGTGTACGGACTGCCACATGTCATACTGTAATTGGTCCGTACAAATGCCACATGTCACACTTTAATTTGTCCACATCAGATTCTGTACCACATGCTGACATCAGCTGTACGGATGATGACGTCATCAATGTACCTTCAGTCCACAAGTCAAACCTTAAACTTTGACCAGCTGTATCTTGAGCCTCCGATGTCGGATTTCGACGAAACGAACACCGTCGGAATCATCTCAACGAGCTCTTCGACTTGATACTGCTTTCATTGATTTATGAAACAATCATTTTTTCCGCTTCCTGAACGCCCTCTGATCCCAGTTTGACCCAAGGTTTGACTGGCCATAACTCGTGCAAACGGACTCCTTTTCACTCCATTCGAGTTGCGTTGGAATCAGGACGCCGAGCTCTTCCTGATGGTGCTGATTCTAGAGAAAAATAAGACACTTCAATTTTCACTAAAAAATGTCCATCGGATCACTACCTTTATATTTTCCTCTCTCTATCTTTGTATTTATCTCTCTCATCCTCTCTATATTTCCCAAGATATATTTATCTATCTATCTCTCCTTTATAACCATATTTTTCCCTCTCCCACTCCCTATCACTTTTTCTCCCTCACTACTCTCTCACATCTATATTTCTCTCCCTCCATCTTCCTTCCTCTCTATCTCTCTCCATATCTCTCTCTTACTCATAGATGCGCTTCTTGTTTCTCTCTCCCTATATCTAGCTCTATCTCTATCTCCATCTCTCCATGTTTAAATTTTTATATATCTTCCTCTATCTCTATCTCATTATCTATCTATCTCTCTCTATTTCTCTTTATATCCAGATCTTTCCCTCTATCCACCCCTCTCTATATATCACTTCCTATCTCTATGTTTATATTTTTATTTCTCCCTCTCCCCTTCTCTATATATTTTTTTCTTTCATCTTTATCTATCCCTTTGTCCTCTCTCTTCATCTCTCCATCTCCTCTCCACATCCCTCTCCTCCATTTCCATCTACATGTCCATTTCCATATCTCTCCCTCTCTCTCTCTCTTCCCCATATATCTCCCCCTCTTTCTATCCCTATATATCCATCTCTTTCCCTGTCTTGCTATTGCAAACATAACATGAGCCTATTGGTAATGGATCCTTATTATCTTCCCAATTCAAAGGTTTTGTTTTAGTTGTGTTTGAATCCCTATAAGTGGATGCATATTTATTTGAAGCTATGAGGGTGACAATATGCCAAGTACATAATGAAAAAGGTCAAGTGAAAATATATATGCCTTATGAAACCATAATAACCCTATTGAAATATGGTGCAAAGACTATGATAAATAAAAAATTGATAACACAAGCAATAAGAAAGTATATACAACAAGACAAAAGAAAACCAAGATTGTACCCCTAGTCAAGCTAAAAACCAATTGTTTGATTGATGAATTGATGATCAGAAGGATAAAAAATTTAATGATAAGAATAATTCATATCACAAGGATTGGGAAGGATATATCCCTATGATGATACTTAGATTTAATTTTATCAATATATTATCAGCTGATCTGGATCAAAATCTATGGATTCTTTAGGATGATGATGTTAAATTGAAAGATTGGATTGCATAGATTAGGATTTATGCACTTGGATCCAAACTACTTTGGGATTTTTGAATTAGATGGATGGAAGGACTTGGATAAATGGATTGAATGGAATAGGATTTTGTGGAGGATATGATACTTAAGAAAAAGAAATGGATAGAAGCCAATGACAAAGGAGAACCAAGGATTGAAAAAAGATGGAATCATGGAGGGATTGAGTGGATGGATACTGATTGTAGATAAGAGGATGGTAAATGGAGGATAGGAGAGAAAGGATAGGAGAATGAACCTCCAAGGACTAATTTACAAAGGAGTGAAAATTCCCCACACTAGATGTAGTGTGATTGGGGATGGAAGAGTGGTGGTAAAGGATTCATAAGATGGGAGGATGGTGTGCACAAGAGATATGGATGGTAAAATAATTAAGGATTCTATTGTCCAAAAAAAGTGTATATTTTCCTCTAGCCTTATCAAGATCAAAGGTGGGAAGGGAGCATAAATTTGGATAGGATGGAAGGGAGGAGATAGGATGAGGGATGAAGGAGTTTGGATCATGTGGATAGGATTTGGTAGATAGGATAGAAGGAGAAAGGATAAGGGGTATGGGATGAAGGATATGGATAGGGTGTTCAAGATCAAAGGAGGGAAAGGAGGATGGATTTGAATAGGATATATGGGTAGGATAG
Organism: Sequoia sempervirens; assembly: GCA_007258455.2. Taxonomy (NCBI): domain Eukaryota; kingdom Viridiplantae; phylum Streptophyta; class Pinopsida; order Cupressales; family Cupressaceae; genus Sequoia; species Sequoia sempervirens. The sequence goes on along the minus strand of VDFB02105785.1, from coordinate 427,664,769 downwards.
CATGGATGAATCTTTTCCCCAAGTGTAGAGTGAAAGAGGATAGGGATTACACATGATGTCTATTTGTCAAGTTTTTATCATAGTATTTTCCCAAGTTTCCACATGAAGTGGTTTTCACTATTGGACAAATTGTTTTTGTTTACATTTTTTATTATTTATTATTTTTTTATTTTTTAGATCATTGGAATAGTATGATGGATGGATAGATATGAGGATAATAATGTGGATAATTCGATTTGGAAGATAGTGGATGGGTAATAGGGAGATGAAGGAATAAATCAAGTGTCTATTTCCAAGGATGATATCCCTTGAAGAATGTGTGACAATGGACCATGGTAATTGCAAGTATGCTCATATACATTGGTAGAATGATGATATGAATAAAAGGATAAGTATTTATGAAAATGATTGGATTAAAGGAGTGTGATGAGGAACAAATGTTGGATAGTGGATGGATTGTTGGAAGACTTGTGGGTAAGCAAATAATGATGTTGGCAAGTTCAACATTAGCATACACTTTGAGGGACGGTGGAGTCATGAAGAAGTGGATTTTGGGATATAAGGGCCAAAAATGGATGGAGGGGATGATGGAGGACTTACGATGATTGATTTTGGGATATAGGGGGGAAAAATGGATTGGGAGGATGAGGTATTTTTAGTTGGAGGATTGGAGGACTTAGGAGTATAGAAATATTTTGGATTAGAAATTTTCAATGCCAATTTTAATTGTTCTTTGGGATGTATTGCTTCTATGAGATGTTTGGGGATCCATGTCATTTTATTTTTTATTTTTTCTTCTTAGACCTTTGTCACCTTTTGGATTTATCTTTTTTCATTTGGATCAAAATTTTATTTGTTTTATTATGCTTTTTTATGGGACATGATAATCCTTGGATGTATGTGGATTATGGGACATATGCATTTTAGACTTGGCATCCAAATTATTTTTGAGAGAAAGTTATGGGGGCATGAGGATGGATGGTTTGGAGATTTTTTTAATGGAGTGATGGATGGAATATATTGGGAGAACTTAAAGGATGTGTTCCTTTATTGATCTTGATTAGGAATTTAAGTTATGTAGTCAAAGGCTTAGGAACTTTGTTTGAGCTATAAAGGTGATGGATGGAGGGATGTTCAGTATATGGTATTAGGAAATAAGGACCCGAAATGTATGTGGATGAGGAAGAAATGGGTTTTGAAACATAAGCATCCACAATAGATTTGGGATATGGAGGATGGGGATATTTGGATTTAGATGCCAAAGAATTTTCAATTTGGAAGGGATGGAAGGCATACCCATGTCTTCAACATGCAATTGCTAGCCAATTGCATGTGATCATGGATTCTATTTGATATGGATGAGTTCCAATATGCCTTGTTCATGGAGGCCCAATCCTTTTCCTTGATAGTGCATGTTTTGAAAAATATGTTTACCTATGAGAAACATTTTGTTTGATAAGAAATACATGACTCCATTTTGAGGGGGATATGAGATGTAACGAATGATTGGTTATTGGAAGAAAACAAATAGGATAAATATGGAGGAACCAAGGGGGTAGGTGGGTCTATGCAAGATCATGGGGGTTCAAAAAGTAGTGATGAGAAAAAAAGGCATTTTTAACTTGCTCAAAAAAATGAAAATCTGCTTTGAATTTTTTTAGGATCGAGTAGAAAGTACATGGTGCCATAGTGAACACCAAATCTAAATGGATATCTATTCGAAATAGATATCCATTTCGTTTAGGTTGGTTTTTTTAATTTGGTCGGGTTTGGGACCTGACCACCAAGCGTTGTTTGTATTTGTGAAGCATTTTTTCCTTGATCATTTTGATTTTTGGCTTGTATATTGTTTTTAGTTTCAGATGTGCCCACACTCAAGTAAAGTTATCGAAAAGGTGTGAAATATGCCACATGGTGGCTACACAACTTTCATTTTTCTCCTTCCTTTTCAGGAGAGAGTAGGGACACATGTAGAGTAGGGACATGTGTTGAATCGTCGAAGATTTTCTTTAAGGAGCTATATTCATGAGCTCGAAAGTTTCTGCCTCTTTTACACGTCATCTCTTCGCTTCGAGTAGATTGAGATTCTTATGAAGCGATATCTTTTGGGAGTTTGTTAGAGTTTTCTGTCCTTTTTCTTTTCTTGGTGTTTGGGATTGAAGCTTTGAGTTGGTGTCATTGGGTGATGTTGTTGGTATGTGGCGACTGATCATGCTATACTGTATAGCCCATGGTATACTATACATCTTGACCCCCTGTCCTTGCTAGGGTCCAGGGCCGGGCCGGGCCCTGGGCAAGGGTTCTGGGGCGACAACCCCCAAAATATTTTTTTTCTTACTTTTTTGCGTGATCACCGAAAAAGGAAAAAATCAATGAAAAAGGAAAAATCTAATTTTGTAGAACCCTAAAATCTGGAAGCTTCTAAGCTTGTTAAAAAGGGGTTTGGATGGGTATTACAGTATGATGAAAAATGCGATTATTCGCAAGATTGTAATAGGGTTTTACTGGATAATAAAAGTATTGGATGGCTATGGTTTGGTGGATGTAGCCCAGATTGGGTGAACCACGTTAAATTCTCTGTGTTAAGAGTTATTCTGTGTGTGTTTTAGTTTCTCTGTTTATTAATTAAATATGCATTTAATTGTTAGATATCTGCCATTTCTAACCCTAACAGATGTGATTGGTCAACTAGACTTTTTTTCCAGTTTGTTTTCTAGGATTTGATTGTTTATAGACCTCTAACTTTGCTAAATATCTGAAATGCATTAATGTGACAGTTGAGAATTGATGAGCAAATATTGTTGTGACCTAACTAAATATCTACAATTAGATCATGTGCTATCAGATGCCAACATCTGGTAGTAATTACTTTTGTGTTGTGGCAGTAGTTTCTTCTTTATGTAGCTATAAAAGAGAGACAATGACAGATGAAAGGGTTGGATTTCAAGTTTTAGTTTCCTTTGCTGAGGAAATTTTTCTTTAGTTTTCTTAGGATATAAAACTATTTTCAGGAGTAAATTTGTAGAACTACTTTTCTCTGGCATGTTATATCTTTTAAAGATTAAACTATTGTTAGATTGGCATCTGACCTCTGTTTTAAAGTCCATTTGATATTTAAAGCATAAATTATTGAGGAGAAATCTTTGAGACTGTGCATGTATGGCCTTTATCAAGCTTTATTTCTTTATGTTTTCATTCTGAATGAAACATTGTGTCTTGCAAGTTGAATTCAAATAATTTAAGTGGTTGATTTCCATGTTTTATGCTCATATGGTACAATAATAACTTGTGAAAAATAGATTATGTCGGTGGACTTCTTTGTTTTTCTAAAGGGTTGTTGTTTTGTTATAATATGTTGTATTAGGAGGGAGATTTCATGCAATTTTTGAATGTTTTTCTGTCACCCTTAGAAATATTTATGTTTGATCAGACCTTAATGAACACTACTTGCAGAATGATTTGAAAGTTTGCACTGTGCTTGTTGTTAGCCTTTGTTGTTCGTTCTCTTTCCAACAATGAAAGGTTGTGGCGTTTTGTGTTTAATTATATCACTCATAGGAATTAAATTGGGTTTGAAATGTTGTAAAAGCATTGGCATATTGCCATTTTTTATGCTTTATGTTTACATTTCCTTCTACCCTTTTCTCCAAACCCCAAAGAAGAGTTGACTTTCTATAAAAATACCAGAGGTATTCAGTGAGGCACAAATTGGTCCCCCACTCACTAAATTTCCCATAAGACTGTCGGAGGGGCACAAGCTTTGATGATCAATAGTTCTTTTTCTAACACATCCAGTGGGACACGAAGTTTTCCAAATGCTTGATTAGAAGTTAGAAATATTTCTTAAATTAGGCTTAAGAAGGAAACTAGAAGTTTCATGCCCATAGTCCAAACAAGAGCATCCTCAAGAGGCCATTTCCTGTACTTTTTGTTACCTACCTTAGTACCTAGGAGAAGAAGACTTATAGGTTCCTTATTATCTATAAGGAGCAATAGAGTAAGAAGTAAGATCCCAATATCCAGATCCTTATCTACCCCACCCAGAGGCTTAACCTTCCAAATCAGAATACCTGTATACCTGATTCATAGGAATCTTTTCTCTATGACTCATGTACCTCCCCCTACTCCTAAAATTTTTGTAACCTGGGATAGCAATAGTCTGTTATGACCACCCACACCCCCAGATGTATGGTCTGCCATACTTGCTAATGCCCTCAAGGATATCCCAAAATTCTCTAGAGAAGAATTCAAAATCCCTTCTGAACACCTTCAAGATATAGAACATTGCTTTGAGGCTGTTAGCTGCCTATTTCAAAATAAAGGCCCAAGATTGGTATCGATCTTTGGCCTTAGGCTCTATCATCTCATGGGATCAACTCAGGGAAAGGTTGTTCGAATGCTTCTCAGACAAAGGAGATCATTCTTCATTGTTGCATCAACTAACCACCATCAAGAGAGCTCTGCAAGAGGCCATGAGGGATTTTAACACTAGGTTTGATAAGAACTGGCAAAGGATCCCCATGACTACTTGACACCAAGCTGCGATGGAATTCATTTTCTATCTAAAGGCTCTAAATTTGGACATCACAGTGATTATAACATCCATGGGAGGGGATATATTTCTTGACACATATGAGTTAGCTATGCGTGCGGAAAATAGTCTAATTGATTTCGGGGAGCTTCCACCATGACCTCCGATGCCCATATTTGTAGAAACATCTGGTGGTCTTCAAGAAGAAGCTACTCCAAGTACTTCTGCTACATAATTGACATTGATTATGCCACAGTCTATGTACATCTATCCCATAGTCTATGTACATCTATCCCATCACCCAAAAAAGAACATTGGGCTCTTCCTCAATTGCAGTGGACATCAACGACATGAAGAGTATCATGTAGAATTTCTCTAACAAGTTGGTCATTATCACATAAGCCTATGGCAGAGGAAAGCCATCTTATCAGCAGAATCCATACCAAGGATCCTCTAGAGGAGGAGGTCAACAGATGATGTATACAAAATAGATAGTTTCAGTCACCATGCTATTATAGATGGTCATAGACAACCCGAGTAAAGAGTTAATTCTAAGCCAGAATAGTTTGGTGAAAGATGAGAATGTGTGGTGCTTCCAATGCAACAATAGCCATATGCCCCAAAATTTCCCAAGGGGGAATATGCAACAACAAAACAAAGAATCAAGAGTGTGCTCCTAAATGCAGACAAATATGAGTCTTCTCAAATAGAAAATTTACATTTAAGAGTGTAAATCCAAGGAATGTCCTTGGAGCAAGAGCTGGATATTGCACTTGGATAAGTGTTATTTTCATGGATGGAAGAAGAAGATGCAGTGTTCATGAATGAAGCTCCAATGACTAGTGGCCCACAAGTACACTCAGATTACAACACAAGATCCAAAATAAGGCTCATGGGAGAATACGTGCAACAATATTTTCCATGTCCTCAGCCACATCAACTTCCATTGCAAGAAAAGTAGGCTCCACTACCCAACATCTGACCTATTTCATAGCTACATAATTCGTCGTTGCCAAAGGAGGAAAACAAGTCACCAAGCCCAGTAACGATGGAATGTTTTCTTCTGAAAATAAGAGAAATACCATCGTTCAAGCCCAAGACCCAACCAGTCAAAACACTTAATGTGGTGGAACAATTGAAGAGGGCACCTGTGAATGTATCTCTATGGGACGTCATATCTATTCCTGAACAAAATATATTGCTTCGGGAAGCCTTAAAGAAAGAAGAACAAATGTCATAGATGGACGCGACTCCATCGTGTGGCCAAAGTAGAGACAAAGGATCTGTGTTATCCCCTCAAGTTCCAAAAAAACAACTTATGTGAATGGTGTGGGCAATGCAAAAGAGAAAGAGGTAAGCAAGCCAAAGCCCACACCTTTCTTTTTAACACTTATTGTGGGAGATAAGCTTTTGCATAATAATATTATTGATTTGGGGGCTAGTACAACTGTCATGCCAAAACAAGTGGTTGATGCCTTGAAACATAAATATGAGCCCCCCGAGAAAAGAATCATGCAACTAGATGGGAAGAAGGTTCTAACCGTTGGTCAGATAAAAGATCTATCTTTGACCCTCTTCTCAAGTACAAACCAAACAATCGCACAAGAAATAGTATTGATAGACATTCCTCAGTCTTTGGAATGTGTCTTTCAAGAGATTTCACTATGAAGCTTGGTGGATACTTAGTGCTCGACTGGTCTCGCCTAATATTGAGAACCAAGCACGGGACAAAGATGAAGATTATGTCCTAATATTTGCATCCTAAACACATTGCAAACAATGTATTCCTATGCTTTGAAGCAACGCATACCTCCATCTCTCAGTAGGAGAGGTATTATGTAGAAATGTTGGAAGATGAAGAAGATACAAGTGATCATACTCCCGAAGAAGTACTACTCAACCATTTCATTGACTCTGATCTATTTGACAACTTTCATGCAACAGGGCTAGCCACCTATGTGATTTTTGATGATGATCAGGTCTTTCTGAAATTAATGAGGGATTGGGAGGAATATGATGAACTAGGTGATAATTGTCTATGGACCTTGTATTTTGATGGTGCCAAGTGTAAAGTTGGCTTTGGAGCAGTGTCCGACTAGTATCTCTGACAAGATTAGAAACCCTCAAAGCTTACTATTTTCAGTTCTCATGTTTGAATAATGACACTAAATATGAGGCCTTGGTCCATGGCCTAATCCTTGTAGAATGATTGGGTGTAAGGAGAGTACAAGCTTTCAGAGATTCAGAGTTAGTGGTGAGCCAAGTCTGTGGACAAGCGACTGCAAAAAATACGAGGATGAAGTCATATAGACATTGGATTTGGGACTTGATTGAGAGCTTTAAAGCCTTCAATAGACAAGTTATTCCCCAATCTCAAAACAATGTTGCTGATCGGATGGCTTCTATTGATTCACAATTTGAACCAATTTTTTATTCAACTAAGCAGAATGTGGTGCAAGTCATCGTTCGACCCTCAATTCCCAAAAATGATGAACACTGGCAAGTTTTTGATGATGACATTCAGATTGTTGCCTTCATACAAAAAGGAGGAATGACTTCTGACTATTCACCACCAGGAGCAGAATTTCTCGAAGAGTAATTCATCTAGTTAAAACATAATAAGCTTCCTCAAGGATTAATTTCGGTTGAGAATCTCTTTGATTTTGAAGATGTGAGAAACGACAAGCAAAGGTTCACTATGGATTCTAGAGACTATGAAGAGCTTAATGTTAGAAGTGGTAGAAAGTTAAAAATCAGAAAGGAATTTCCCCACAAGGACAACAAAAGACTGAAGGATCTATGCTTCAAATATGACAGAGTTATCACCTGGACCTATGATGATCTTAGAGGGTATGACCTGGGCATAATTCAACATACCATTGACTTGGTGGAAGGATCTAAACTCATCTGAAAAAATAAAAGGCCAGTCAATCTAAAGGTCAAGGCATTGATGGGGCAAGAGCTCACCAAATTGGTCGAGTCAAGAATTATATATCCGATCAAACATTCCACTTGGGTGTCAAATCTGGTACTAGTCCGAAAAAAGAATGGAGATATTAGGCTTTGTGTCAATTTTTGAGATTTGAATAAAGCCTTTCTAAAAGACCATTACCCCTTTCCATTGATGGGGAGGCCAACCAACATAAGACAATGTTTACCACTAAGTGGGGAATGTTTGTGTACTCAAAAATAGAATTCAGACTTTCAAATGCTAGTGCGACTTTTCAACAAGCAATGGATATTGCTTTCAAATGATTAATCAACCTAATTATCTTAATATATCTAGATGTCATAATGGTCTTTCCAAAGTCAAAAGATGATCACTTCGATCATCTAAGGAAGTTTTTCCAGAAATGCCAACAGTTCAGGATTTTTTTCAATCCCAAAAAATGAGTTTTTAGAGTACCTCAAGGAAAGTTACTTGGCTTTGTAGTGTCTAAGGAGGGAATAGCAATAGATCCTGAAAGGGTTAGATCTATAATGGAATTACCCTTGTCGGTGAACTAGAAGGGACCGCAATATTTTATGGGGAAGATCAATTTTGTCAGCAGATTCATATCAGATTTCACAGGCATTGTGAGACCAATTATGCTGATGCTTCAGAAAAAATTGATTTTCAAATGGACCCCTAAAGGCAAAGTATCTTTTGAGCAGCTAAAGATAGCCATCTCCACAACCCTATTATTGGCCAACCTTGATTTTTCTAAAGACTTTGTGCTCTATTTCTATAGTGGCCAACATAACCTAGCTTTGGTGCTCACTCAGAAGTGCAAGGAGGATAATGGAGAGCACCCTATTGCATTCCATTCAAGGACCCTTAAAGGTTATGAAGCTAGGTATAATTTTGTAGAAAAGCAGGCTTTTGCTATTGTTAAAATCTTAAAGAAGTTCCAACACTTGGTGTCAACTAGCAAGATCACTATTCTCATGGCACATCCTAGTGTGCAGGAATATATCACAGAAGGTGAGATAATAGAAAAGAGGGAAAATTGGATCACCATGACGGTATGTATTAATTGAGGGTGTACTATTCAAAAGGAATTATGATGGTCTATTGATCCAATGTTTAGAAAAGATGCAGGTGGAAAGAGTTCTCAATGAATTCCATCACAGTCCTAAGGGTGGAAATTTCTCCTCCAAGACTACCACTTTAAAGATAATGTGAGCAGGATATTATTGGCTGTCTATGTTTTCCAAAGCACATCATCTGGTGCAAAAGTGTACCTAGTACCAATTTTTTGTTGGCAAAAGAAAGAATTCCCTTCTTCCCCTGAGTCCAATTGTAACTGAGGAACCCTTTGCTCAATGGGGTTTGGATTTTATCAGAATGATAAATCCTATTTCTAGCACCAGACAGAAGTGGATCCTCACAATAACTAACTACTTCACAAGGTGGATGGAGGTTGTATCCCTAAAAAATGCCACAGAGTGGGAATTGTTAATTTCCTTGAAGAGCTAGTAGCCAAATTTGGCCCACCCAATACCATCATATTTGACAATGCCCAAGCTTTTATAGGATTAGGGATGTCATATTTTTCTATCAGACATGGAATTTTCCTTAAAACTTCATCGAATTACTACCCACAAGGAAATGGGTTAGTAGAGTCAACCAATAAAAACCTAACTAGGTTAATCAAGTGCATTGGGTTGGAATGACAAAGGGATTGGCACAAGCATCTGCGAGCTGCTTTGTGGGCGGACTGGATTAATCCCAAGAAAATTTTGAAGACCTCCCCTTATGAATTGGTGTATGAAAAAGAGGTAGTGTTACCCATTTCCATAGAAATTCCTGCCTTACAACTACTAAAATCCTTGTAAATAGAAGAAAATGGAAAAATGGAGTTACGACTAGCAAAACTCCTCAAATTGGAGGAAGATAAAGAAAAAGCTTATGGAGCCATGATCAACTATCAACAAATAGTAAAGCGATGGTTTGAAAAAAAGACCTCAAACCTATAATTAAAGAGGGGAGTTTAGTGCTAAAGTACGATGAACGTACTACAAAATAATGGCAACACAAAATTTGAAGCGCTATGGAAGGGACCCTTCTGAATCAATGCGTCCAAGGAAAAGAATGAGTACAAACTTGAAGATATGGAATGAAACACTTTAGATATATCGGTGAATGGTATTTATCTAAATATTTTCCATTAAAATATGTAGTTCTTTAAAAAATTGAACAGTTATGTATCATATGTAAAAAAAATTGTAAATAAGTTTTAAATTTAGAGAATAAGCCATCCAAGAATAACACTAAAGAAGCAAAAAGTTTGTATTATATTATATTCATTGAAAATGAACAATGTAATACAAAGCCCGAGGCTCAGATTTAAACATGAGGCTCTATCGAGAAAACCCAAAAAGAGTTACTGAGCAAAAAGATGCAAAAAGGAAGCAACGTGCCAAAAGTAGTAAAGAAAAGCCTCCAGCCGTTGTCCATAAAGTCGAAAGGGCTCGTTATTGGGTTCTTCTTCTTCTTCTTGTTTTTTAGGGTGCAAAAAGGGGTTGAACACACAACACATGTGGGATCCACATGACGTAGACCCAAGGCCTATTCGCCATGGCTCTACACTAGAAAGTCGAAGTGCTTCCTCCTAGCGAGCCCCAGAATGTGATCCATGTGATATTCCCACAACAAATAAGTGGCCACTAGTTGAGAAGAGTAGCGGTGCATTTCAAGGTCCATGGTGTGAAAGTCAGAAAGGAAGGGAAACTAGGGTACGTCTATCCCAAAGTCCACATGCCTATGGAGATCCATGGTGCCCGGGATACCAACACCAGGGATAGCCACTTGCACTATCTCGCCAAGCCCTTCCATTAGTGTAACATTGAACATCTGGTGGCACAATTCAATTATCATGGGCTTGGTCATGTGCATGTCAAGAAACGAGGCCATAAAGCGGGAAAGAACATTGCAGTTTCTCTAGAGCTAATTCTCATCGTTAATGAAGTCCTGTCCAACTACCCACCTGAACAAAACCATGGAAAGTTGGTTGCATTTTTTCATGAGGTGCTTAATTCGGTCACTAATGACCTATCCTACAAAGCAGTATTGTCGCCTCCATGGAAGGAGCCAAATAGGAGTGCCTAAGCCAATAGAAATTTTGAGAGAGTGGTGAATTATGGCAAAATGGGAGACAATGGGAATTTTGCTAAACTTAAGAGATTATATTTTCAAATGAATATTGCATAAGGTTGTGTAGCTATATATAGAAATTTAAGTCGATGAACCCAAGCAATGGAAGGTCCATTTTTGGCCAGACGACAATAGGAAAATATCAAAGAAAAATGGAGGAAGGTAGATAAATCATACGGAGGATTTGAAAAAATGTCTTGAGAAATAAATTTGGGCTTTGGGAGTAAATGCTCTCGTATGTCGATTGTTGACGTGTGTCATTTTCCATCATCAGCACCAGCCAACTTACTAATGAGAAAAGACATGGATTAATGCGCTAAGCTCTGAAAAATTAATGGTCACATCTTTTCAAGAGTACGTTGCATCACTTCATCACATTTCACATAGCAAAAAGCACATGTTTCAATGCAATGAGTTTATTTGTAAAGAGGCAGCGGGGATAATGTACTAATTCCATTCTTGCAGCATTTTTGACATTCCCAAGGGATACAGATCTCAAATCCACATGTATCGCCTCATTGGTAGCATTTAATGGACCAACAGTAATGATGTAGCCTTAACTGCATGTACAAGCAAGTAAATTAATTGCACTCAAAAGGAAGTTTTTCTAAAGAAGCAAAAGGAAAGTTGCCATTTTTGTTAAGGAAATCCTCTGTAACTTCCCGATACAGCCATGGCGTAACCATCAACCTATAGTAGAAAAGTTGTAGTTTCAAGTAAAAGGCCTAGTTACGTCGATATTTTTGGGCATAACTCATTCACCAACACCCCAACACATGACAAGAAACCATTCGAATTATGTAAGTAGGAGCTACCTGATAGACGCATCCCAAGAGAGGTGGTATAGGATATCACTAACAATGTTTTCAACCCAAGGTTATTGGATGACCCTAAAAGTTATAAGGAATTTCAAAGAATGGTGGAGCATGGACCATCAGAGGGTTTGGTGTTTTGACTCTGGAATTTTGGTTTTCCAGAGTTCATACCACCTACTGTACATCCATGCCAGGAGTTGGTCAATGCATGTGCCAAAAGATTCAGCAAAAGGAAAAAAGCCATTGAGGATAGCATGATTAAAGTTACTATTTCAGTAGAAGCCATACGAGATATATTGTGTATCCCTACAACTTGGGGTGTTGAACATTTTGATGAAGAATAGATGGACATATTCAGGGATGAAATGGCTAGGGAAATAATTTTTTATGAGGAAGAAGCAAAGGAAAGACTAGAGAGAGATCATCTTCTCTTTCCTCTTTCACGCAGGAAATTCAAGGACACACAATCTATGTTCTTGATGTTGGCCTGGGTTTTTGGCCTTGATAACGATGTGGAGGTCAATCCTTTTCATTTTGGCCTAGCATTTGCACTCAAAAGGGAAAAGAACCAGAGGTACTATAATTTTGTTGAGGTGATAGTTGGAAACATGCTAGAACAACTGAATAATTACAGTAATGTGTCTAAATTCAGGTATTCTTCTTTCTTGGATCATTTAATTTTGCATCAAAATTCTGAGTGGTTGGAGAGGAATATACTAGCATCTAAGTTGGATGTAAGGGGTTCTCTCCAGCTAGTTTTTGTGTGGACCCATATGCTTTTGAAAACAAGGTATTATTAGTAGTTTGTAGATCATTTTCTGAGGCCAGTGCTTCAAGATTTGTTGCCATGCCCTATTAGCCATTTCTCTCCTGAGGTCATACTATGGATGGAAGATCTGACAACCCTGATGGATTATTTCCTAGGTGAGGATTTCACATTTATCAAATTTCACATTTTTTCTAGGGAGCCTTTCTAACTCCCCAGATTTGTAATAGATAGAGTTTTCATGTTGGAGGCATGTTGTTAGGAAACCATTGTTGACAACATCTATGGCACCGAAAGAAATAAGAAAAAGATATATTCACTCCCCTCTCAATTGCTAACAATCAGGTAATGATGAACAAGTAGAATGTTGAGGGTGAGCTCACAAATCTACTGGTGGCCTTAGGCTTGTCCCTCATTTGTGACAAGTGGGACTGTAACCCGATAAGGCACTATTGTTTGAAACACGAGAGTCAAGAATATTTTGAGAGGAATCCGACTCAAGAAAGGTTAGAGGTATACATCAAGCTAGTTTGCATTCTATTCTAGTGACCAAAATGGATGATTTTCTATGAATCGTAGGTGGAGTATCAGAGAAACGTCCTAATGAGAAAATCCCCCAACACATAGTTGAAGTGAAGGGGATGGTTGGAAAGGAAAAAGGTAGACTTCTGGAGATTCTGACAAGAGATGAGATACCCAAGTGCCCCGTTCGGTAACTTTCAGGCAAACAATGAGGAGTTTGAGGACATTTATGATCAAGAGGTTGACTCTGACAACAACAATCTAGAGACTAGCCATGAAATTGATGAGGAACAAGTTTCATGTCGGACTTCTCAGCCTCGGGAATCTGACTATCGGAGAGACTTGAGGTGAAGGCACTCACAAGATCCGTCCTCCCCTAGTGCCCAAAGTAAAGGAAAAAGGACTCGACAGTCCCCAAAAGGGTCCGTTGTGGTCAATGAAGGCCAAGTTTTGGAGGGATCAACTACCAAAGGATCGAAACATACTAGTTTCAGTTGTGCAAAGAGAAGTTGGGTCCAAGATCTAGGTGCACCCAAAGCACTAGCCTGAGGAGAAGAAGAAGCGAGGTCTACCCTACAAAATGTTCTGACTACTATGGCCTAGGTAAGTTTTTCTTCCTCTCTTCTTCCTACTTTTGAATATTTGATTACTCCTCTACCTCCTCCCACAGAAAGGGATCCTCTGTCCTTGAACCCTAAGCTGATAATCCTGAATACATGCCCTGCCACTTTTAACGAATCTTCTAAAGTTACCCCGGGCACTGAATGAGCATCATTTGCTTCGTCCGCTATTGATTCTTTAATCGCCCTATCAAGGGCCCCCTTTCAAATAGCTAAAATCTTTGTGTTACCCGTCACTCCCAGCCTATCTGCTTCTAGGAAGGCACCTCTCCTTTAGCTTGTTTCTCTTTTCACCTTGAATGGTCTTTCCCCTACGTAATTTCAATTTGGTATCCTTCCTTTTTCATGATAATGCTTCATTTTGCATCCCTGCATGCTCATACATCCAAAATTTCTCCTTTTTTCACCATTTTTAGACTCCCTCCCCATGCTTCCATTGTAGCATAGAGCATTAATGTCCCTCAAAGTCTCCAAGACCATTTTGATGCTACCAAGTAGGCTCAACAGATCAAAAAGCAAAAAATATTGTTAAAGAATGCCAAGTTGCCCGTCACCAAGAAGATTGAAGCTTTATTCAATGAAGAGAAAAACTCTCTGCTAATCACTACCATGAAGCCACTTGTGTCTAAGCCCAAAGGGAAAATGCAGATGGAGGACTACGAAATCCATGACATGGGTCTAGCTTTGAACGAAACTCACTTGCACAACAAAGTGTTCCTAGCTAAGACCACTTAGAAGGTTGTAGATGCAGACTATGAGAGGCTAGGTAGAAAATTGAAGAAGTGTGAGGCATAGTTGATAAATGTGAAGGAAATAGTGAGTAGGCTGTAGAACAAGATCCAAGCCAAAGATGTTGAGGGGTGAACTCACAATATTGGTTTACAATTTCTGGGAGATTTTGATTTTTGTTGAAATCACATATTTTTAGGAAATATAATGATTTAAGCCTTGAAAATATCCATTTAAAGGATTCTAGTTGAAAAGGGTTTGATCGAACCACCTTAGATCAAACCTCCTTGGATAGAACCCTGCTAGTTTTAAACCATACCTATAACATAGTCTCCTTTACTTGTATCAAAATGCTGATAAAAAACCACTTTTGATTTACCTTTTGGGGGATCAAATGAATTCATTTAAAATTTATTTTTTGTAAGTATGTAGTCCCTATTATAAGCTTCCCAAAAAGTATAATTTTAAATAAATTTAATTTTATTATTATATTTATTTTTTATTTCTTGTGAATGTAGGTTTTTCATTGAAAATCAAGCTCTTTGTTCTGCACATGTGGAAAAATAGCAAATTATCAAAAAAAATAAAAAAATATTAGTACACTAGATATCGAATTCCTTGATCCAACAAAAAAATTTATGTTGTATACAATCTCCCTATGTCTGAATTATAATTGGTTTGACTTTGAAACTTGATGAAGGAAAAAATATTCAATAAAACACTATGAAACCAAATGAAAGCACTAGATATCATAGTTACAAATCTATATTCAAATTAGAATTTTATCCTTCATGGAAAAAAATGTATGTTGTATACGGTGAGCATCACTCCTTAAAAATGGTGTTTACTAAAAAAAACTAGTTTTTGAAGGAGATGGAAAAACAAGTGCAATTTGATTCCAAAAAAAATGAAAAAAATATATTTAGAATCTACAGAAAAACATGCCACAAATCACTATTTTGCATCATCTTCAAATTCCTCACAGTTTAGCCGCTATAGTTTCCTAAAAGTGAAGATTTAGTTAGAAAAAATTAGTTCATTGTCTAGTTTGGCCAAAAATTATAAATCGGTATTGTGGGATCACCCTGGGATGACCTGTGTAAAGAAAATTCAAGGTCAGCAAGGGGAAACATCTAGGTTTATTGCAAAAGCTCAGAGTGAACTAGTTCAACTTAATGCTGAAATTGAAAAATTGAAAGGTGAGTTGGCTACTGAGCGCCAAACAAATGTAGAGTACCAACACACTTAGGAAAATATAAAAAGAGAGTTGGATGGTGTCCAAACTCAAACTTCCGATGATCTACGGAAGGCCCGCGAGGAAGTAGAAGAGTCAAAATATGAGATCGGAAGGCTTAGCTCATAATTGACAAATGCCCTCATAGAAAGAAGTCAAATGGAGGAAAGCGTGCAATAGCAAGAGAAGCCCAGTTTAACCAGGAGCTCGCTATTGCACAAGGATTTGGAGCCCTCCCAATAATGAAGAATCTAATATCCATGCATTGGGAGCGGATCACATTTGTTGTTGCCATTTTTGGGCTCGCTTTATGGGTATGTGCAGGATCATGATGGGCCAAAAAGTGGTGATATGATGGGTATGTGTAGGGTATGTGGCTGAGGACTTTTTTTTACTCAAATTTGATGAAACAAAAAGGGTTTTTAAAGGAGATTCTCAGCTTTCAACCAATATAAATTATTCTTTACTTTGAATTTATTAAATAATTATTATTCATTTTCTATTTGAATTATGACTAAAGTCCTTATTGATAGGCTAATTGAAAAACATCTATAACTTTCAAATGGTATCACATTTTTGAATCCAAAACATGCATCACATTCTATGCTTCGCATACTATAGGATTAAAAAAATAAAAATTCATGAAGTTTTGACCAAGTTAAGGTGGTCAGACATATGAGTTTTTATATTTTTTAAAAGTTGTAATAAAAAGTTCATAATTACTTATTTACTTGGAAAAAAATTAGAAAAAAATATGCATCACATCGAGACATGAGTCCTCTACTTATATCTAAATCTTATAAAAAAAAAAATATCATTTTATTATGGTTAGGGTGGTCATACAGACACCACTTCTTATTTTTTCCTTGAAATTTAAGTACTACACATTGAAATTTCAAATTTTCACCAAATAGATTTTTTTTTAAAAAACCTAGTAGTTTAGAAACTACATTCAATTTGCTACAGATTCTATTGTTACATATTATTGAAATAATATAGATAACTTATTCAAATTTTTGTGTCAAGTTTCCTAACTCTAATTTTTTTGAATTTTTGACAACTTAAGGGCCTATTTTTTCCATGATGATCCTGCACATACCCTTATAATTCTTAAGAGATGTTCAGGAATTGAATGGTAAGGTTATCCTAATGGCCGATCACTTTATGCAAACATGCTCACCTCGACTGGCAGAATCGCAAAGGTTCATTTCCAAGTTGTGCGTAGCCACTGATAAGGCCCTAAAACATGCATGGATTTCTAATCAGAGGGTCACCTTCATCAAAGAAAATGAGATCATCAATTGCTACAAGGTAGCAACAAAATGCAAGGAGCGTGAAATGGTGTTGAACAAGTGAGTCAATGAAATCAAGAAAGATTTCGGCATCCTAGTCGACTTTGGGCTTCCCCCTCTTCTTTCACTAGATGGAGATGTGCTGACAATTGAACAGGTCACAAACACGATCTGACACAAGATCCAAACTTCTATAGAACTCCCGAGTTAAGTGCAATGCCCATGGCTGATGATATTGAGCGCGATTATTTTCCTCTTTCTCGACTCTACTATCACCTTGGAGCAATTTTTTCCTAATGGGGAGTTGTCTCTTTCAAAGAATTTTTTGGGCTAGAGAAAGGATATAGGGAGATCTGTATTCTCGTCCTACCGACTGATGTAGATTGGGAGGTGCAACATTCCACTTTCCTCAAGCTCCAAGAGTTACCAGAGGCCTAGGTTCATGCCTCCACAAGCGAAGACCCCTTGTGAGTCACCAAAACTATGAAGCATTTTTTCCTTGATCATTTTGATTTTTGGATTGTATAATGTTTCCAATTTTGGATGTTCCCACACTCAAGTAAATTTATCGGAAAGGTGTGACATACGCCACGTGGTGGCTATGCAACTTTCATTTTTTGCCTTCCTTTTCATGAGAGAGTAGGGACATGTGTTGACTCGTTGAATATTTTCTCAAGGAGCTATATTCATGAGCTCAAAATTTTCCCCCTCTTTGACATATCATCTCTTCGCTGCGAGAAAATTGCACATCTTATGAAGTGATATCTTTTGAGAGTTTGTCAGAGTTTGTTGGCCTTTTTCTTTTCTTGGTTTTCAGGATGAAAGCTTTGAGTCGATGTTGCTGGGTGATGTGATTGGTCAACTGGAACTTTTTTCTAGGCTATTTTCTAGGGTTTAATCATTTATAGACCTCTATCTTTGCTAAATTTCTAAAAAACATTAATGCGGTAGCTGAGAATTGATGAGCAAATATTTTTGTGACCTAACTAAAGATCTACGATCAAATCATGTGCTATCAAATTCCAACATATGGCAATAATTAGTTTTGTGTTGTGGCGGTGGTTTCTTCTTTCTATAGCTATAAAAGAGAGACAATGATAGATGAAAGGGTTGGATTCCAAGTTTCAGTTTCCTTTGCTGAGGAAAAGTTTCTTTATTTTTCTTAGTTTATAGAACTATTTTCAGAAGTAAACTTGTAGAACTGCTTTTCTTTGGCATGTTATATCCTATAAAGCTTAAACTATTATTAGATTAGCATCCGACCTCTATTTTAAAGTTCACTTGATATTTAAAGCATGAATTATTGAGGAGAAATCTTTGAGACTATGCATGTATGACCTTTATCAAACTTTCTTTCTTTATGCTTTCATTTTGAATGAAACACTATGTCTTGCAAGTTGAATTTGAATAGTTTAAGTGGTTGATTCCCATGTTGTATGCTCGTATGGTAGAATAATAACTTGTGAAAACTAGATTATGTTAGTGGACTTCTCTATTTTTCTGAAGGGTTGTTGTTTTGTTATATTGTGTTGTATTAGGAGGGAGAGTTCATGCAATTTCTAAATGATTTTTTGTCACCCTTAGATATCTTTATGTTTGATCGAACCTTAATGAACACTACCTGTGGAAAGATTTGAAATTTTACACTGTGCTTTTTGTTAGCCTTTGTTGATCATTCTCTTTCCAACAATGAAGGGTTGTGGCATTTTGTGTCTAATTATATCACTCATAGGAATGACTGGGTTTGAAATCTTGTAAAATCGTTGGCGCATTATCATTTTTATGTTTTATGTTTATATTTCCTTCTACCCTTTTATCCAAACCCCAAAGAAGAGCCAACTTTCTATAAAAATACTGGAGTTATTCAATGAGGCACAAATCGGTCCCCCACTCACTGAATTTCCCATAAGACTATTAGAGAGGCGCAAGCTTTGATGATCAACAGTATTATATATATTATAATATATATTATATTATAATATAATATAAAATTATATTATATATATCAAATTATAATATATAATATTATATTATAATATAATATTATAAAATAATATAATATTATATAATTTAATGATATGCTAGAAAATAGGATATTTCCAAAATGTTTGTGCAAATGAGATGGATCACTTATTTTTCAAAGCCCTTATCACATCAAATTATGTGAAATAAGATGTTAATAACAACCAGAAATACAACCTAACTGTTATAGCAATTATGGGGGATATTTTTAGAACAAAAAAATTTGTGTACCTAGTCAAAAAGTTGTTTTTGAGCTATCAAGGACTTATTCGCCTTCAGGGGTGAATGGGTCCTTTTAGGGTTTCAAAAAACTAATTTCAAGAACTTGTACCTTGATATCTACACTCTTGAAATCCTGGTTATCAAGTTCTACTAGCCTGTATACAATTCTATAGAGATCTTTCTATGATCTTGCACTTTGAATGACAACTTTGGCAACTTTGCAGCTTTCACAATTTTGCTCCAAATCTTGCTCAACTTGATCTTCAATCTGTAAGTCTGCAATCACACACTCAAGGGAAAGAAAAAATGTTGATTTTTTAGTGAATAGGGGTTTTCCTCAATCAAGCCCCTTGTAGGTAATTAAACCAAATGATGAAATGAAGGAATTGAAGCATAAACATGAAACAATGTAAATGATATCACCTTGGATTATGTCTTGTGAATCAAATCTGCATACTAACATGTAGTGGCCATGAAGAATGTAGATCTTGGATGTAATATGATGCTTTGTAGATAGATCCTCAATGCAACATTAACTTCTTAGATCAACACACATGAATGCATTTAACCCTTGACATGATTATATGACTTTGAATTGTTGTAATAAACCCTTGAAATATGCCTTGAAATTCCTTATGAATGCTCTTAAAGTGCTCTAATTCTCTTGATTTTAATCTCATGAAGTCACACAAAATTGCTAGGAGAAACAATGTGAATTAACCCCTTATTTACATCAAATTAGGAGATTAACCCCAAAATTCAAAGAACTAAGGCTGACACCAGATCTAAAAAGAAAGATAATTAAATTCCTGCTATAATGAAATTAAAAAATAAGGGTCTCATTAAGGGAGGACCCATTTGCCACAAAAGGTGAATGGGTCCTGGCTAAGTTTCTAGGACTAACCTTCAGGGAGTTGAAAGAAGGCCAAAAACCCATTCAAAATCAACTGAAAAAGGGGGTTTCCTATTAAGGGATAACCCATTTGCCATCAAGGGTGAATGGGTTTTGGCTCAACTTACCTAGACCAATTTTTTTTACAATGAAATAATTTGATATTTAATTTATGATTGTCGGGAAAGATCTTCAGGAGGTGTCAAAATTAAGGCCTAAAAGAGGGGGTTAATAACTCCAATTAACCACAATGAATTAAGACTACCTAGATAAGTGTGAAATTTCTTTATGAAACTTTACAAAACTTAAACAAGGTACAAATTATGTTTATTTTATTTAAAAAGGGGCCCATTAGGCTTAATTAAGAAAATAAGTCCTAAAAAGTGTGAAAGTGTGTTACAACACTTTACATCACCCTTGCAAAGGACCAATTAAGGAATGTTTTAGCTAAATAAAGGTCCTAAAACAATGTGAATGTTTATAATACATTACAACACTAGTCCAAGACACCATTAGTTCAATTTTAATATCAATTATCAAGCAAGCAAGGAAAATGCTACTTTTTCTGTAGCTACATTTTTCCCCCACTTTAGTGAGAGGATGACCCCATGTAAAACTCACACTAAAGTAGACATTCAAGACACTTAAGTATGCAGAAATAACAAATATACATGATCATACTTTATCAAAGACCAAGACAAAAAACTAAAAAAAACAAAGATCAAGCACAACCGATTCAATGCAATGTGAGGTGGTGGTTGTTTGTCCATAAAAAATGTTGCTCACTCTAGGGTACTAGTGGAACCTTAGTCTCTCCACTAGGTGAGTTGTCCCAATGAAGTGGTTTAGTGAGAAATTCATGGCAATGTATCAGCTTCCCACTGTATAATGAGAAATTCATGCCAGTGTATCAACTTCCCATCACACCAACCATACCAAAGTTATCCTTCTGATAACTTCAATAAGGCACCACAATGAAAATTCTTTTTGTCAATGCTTTTGAATATCATTTAAAAAATTTGTTAAAGGGGATTTTGCTTTGTTCGTGTAATGGTCTTCCTCTTAGGGAGCATTGTTCCTAATGTCTCCAAGAGAGGACAAGTCAAAAATGTTAGATAGTGGCCCATGGGATGCCTTGTTTGCGTCATGCCATGACAGTATATCGTACACTCTTGGATGACATCAAACCCAATGGCACCACCAAGAAGAGGACATATCATAAGAAAAAGGAAAATCACACCATGAAATTTTCCAAAATATGTCATCATTGTAAGCCCCCGCTTTAAAGTGGTTGCTACACCATTACTGTGAGAAATTACTTTAAAGTACCCAATGTTTTGATCCTAAGAAATAAGAACTTTCTTCAGAAAATCCTATGCCAAGTCATATGTTTCTAAAGTAATTTATGTCATGAGATAGGAAGGAAGGGTTTCCCCCATAAACACATAAGGGATCGATGGATTTGGGGTCAGTATATTTGTGCTACAATGTTGTCATAGAGAATGGAACTATCATCATTCTCCAAATACTCATAGAACTAGAAGAATGACACAAAGAGAGTGAAAGCAAAGGAAAAACCTTTTGGGTCAACATGGAAGAAACTTAAATGTCTCAACACCTTGCATCATTCCCAAAAGGAAAACACAAGACAAATGAAAAAGACAAAAATACAAAGCTTTTGGGTCAACATGGAAGAAACATAAATATCTTGACACCTTGCATCATCCTCAAAAGGAAAACACAAAAAAAATGAAAAAGATAAAGAAAAGATTTTGGGTCAACATGGAAGAGACATAAATGTCTCGACGCCTTGAGTCATCCCCAAAAGGAAAACAAAAGATAAATGAAAAGGATAAAGAAAAATATTTTGGGTCAACATGGAAGAGATATAAATGTCTCGACGCCTTGCATCATCCCCAAAAGGAAAACAAAAGACAAAATGAAAATGATTATGACATCTAGAGAAGAATGAAGTTACATAAAGAAGAATGCACAAAAGAGAGAGGAACATAAAAAAAATGTCACGGGGGATCATATTACGCACATGCAATCACAAAGAAAAATAAAAAATAAAAATACTAGTAAGGAACAAGTGAGTCAACCAAAAGTAGGTCGTTCGCCTCCCAATCTTGGTTGGTATAAATGGAAGGTAGGTAACTAGCCAAAGGGACAACATCAAGTGCCAAACTAGGATACACATGAAGTTGAACACTCTTTTTAGGAGATTTTTTATTTAAGCTCATGGAAGAAGAAAATAATGTATTCAACTCAACATGCACTTGTTCATCAATTTTTGCAATATTAATTTCATCATCTAAATTAAGCACAGTAGGAGGTCGAATAAAAATATCCATGAAATGTTCTTGTATATGTTGTGGTGAGGGTTGAGATTCATCATGCATTACTTTAGATCAGTTTGGATTTTTATTTTCTATGTTGTTGTTTTCTTGAGTTTTCAATTTATGAGCAATATCATGACATCTATGTCTACGCTTTGTAGCACTTCGATTTCTTTTCAGTTTATTGTTAATTTGTTTTTTGTAAGAATGGGTTTGTAAATCATAGGTTCCTTCCCTTCCTTGGGAGGACTAGAAGAAATAACAATAGGTTTCTCAACCTCTTTCTCTTTGACTTTGTAAACTTGCTTGACTCTAGGAGGGACAACGATATTGTTTGTACTATCTCGTGGTCTCGTGTGGGATATGACATGAGGTTGTTCTATAGATTTTTCTTTTATGTTCAGAAGTGTTTTTGGTTCAATCATTGTCTCATCAATCGGTCATAGGTTGATATGATTTGAAAAATAAATCTTCACGAGGCTTGATAGGTTCCATAGGCTTGGGCCAAAAGTAATCTAGTGATAAATTCCCTTTTTCTGAGGCAGGATGGAATCTGCTATGATGCACAATGAAGATGTCAGTTCCAAATGGAAATTTTAGACATTTATGCACAATCAAAGGGACAACATTCATGGAGCAAAGCCATGGGTAGCCTAACTTCATACAAAATTGGTTTGATTGTGGGATGATGGAGAATGAAACTGTTAATGTTTTTGGTCCCACTTTTAAAGGGAGATCTATGAAGCCTATCGTAGGGAAAGAAAATTTGATATGTGTCTTGATCCATGCTTTCAGGTTGTCATATGTATCTTGAGATAGCTCATGCACATATAAGAATTATTTTGTGATCGCATTCTCTACACAGACAGGATCAATCAATATCCCATTAGTGGGCTTATTGTTGATTTGGCTAGCTCTATAAAGAGAACCATTAGGTGCATGTTTAGGTATGTCATTTTGTGAGAAAGAAATGTCAAGAGGTTGTCTAGTCAAGCCCTTATGAGGTCTAGCTTCGATAAATTCTATCACTTCATTCATGGGAGGTAATTGCATATGATCATGATTCATGTTAACATTGTTCTTAGTTTTGATAGGAGGACTAATTGTGGCATGCATGTTGCTATTGTCTTGTTTATTCAAGTATTCCTGAAGGAAGTAACTAAGGCTATAGATGGTTTTTTTTTTTTGTTTCGATTTTTAATCACTTTCCTTAGGTTTTGTATGATAGGAACCAAGCCAATGTCATTGCATTCACTAAGGATACGGGATTGTAAGTTTTCTAGTTCACCTAGCTTGTCAATAAAATCATGTGCATTGATTATAAGAGGTGAAGCCATGCGAAATGAGGTATGCAAACTATGAGCCCTGGAGGGTTGATTCTCAACACTATCAGAAAGAGAGTTAGAGAACCCAAGATCCACAACAAGTGAGAGATCAATGGATGACATGAGCCTCAAACTATGTCTTATAATAGCATTGTGAATAGGAAACCAAGTTGTAAAGCTCATGCAAGTTTTACAAACCTAGTGTGCAAACCCTAGAATGGAAAAGGAACAATGCAATAACCTAGAATGAAATGCAATTTTTAGAGTCTAAGAAATGAAAATTATTGATTAAACAATTGAATAAGCTGAAAATGAATTGTTTTGATGCAATTTTGAACTTTTAACAATGCACTAAAATGAAGCAATTTAAGCTAAATGCAATGAAATTGATAAAACAACAAATCAATAAACTTAAATAGGTAACTGCACCAAACAAGAGCTAAAAAATGATATTTTAATGTCTTGAAATTATAGATCTGTAGCTAACAGGGACTCATTAACCAGTAAGGGCAAATGGGAATGAGTCCTGGTTAGGTCTTTCTAGGATCTTTCTATAGATTTTAGAGTCAATTTTAATGCATTTTCAGATGCTAGAAGGTACAGATCAGACTTGATTAGGGACCTATTCACCAGTAAAGGGGAATGGGTCATGGTTAGCTATTTTTAAACTACTTTTTAATGGTTTGCAAGATTTTACATATATCTTTCAGTTCCAAGTTGTAGACAGTGAAATGCAGCTTCAAATTTTCCAAAAAATTAATTGAAAAATGTAATGAAAAGATGAAATGGAAGACCTATGTTGAAGTGCAATTTTTTTTTCATATGTCATTGAATGAGATCTAAATGGAATGAAAAATGACTGATTTTTTTTTTGTAATTTTCACATTTAAGAAGATCCAAAATAGTACAAATCTAAACCCTATATGATATGCAAGATTTCAATGCAAAAGAATAAACCCTACTTCAATGCAAGTCTAAATGTAATGAATGCAAGATTTTAACTTAAATGCAATGAAAGACTCTAAAACTCAAAAAATTACAATGTTGAAAGAGTCAAGTTCACCAAAAATGATATGGTGGAAAATAGGATCTTTACCAAATGTTTGTGCAAATGAGATGGATCACTTATTTTCCAAATCCCTTGTCACCTCAAATTATGAAAAATAAGATGTTAATAACAACCATAAATACAACCTAACTATTATAGAAATTATGGGGGATGTTTCTAGAGCACAAAAAGTTGTATACCTGGCCAGAAAGTTGTTGTTTCTGAGATATGGAGGACTCATTCCCCTTCAGGAGTGAATGGGTCCTTTTAGGGTTTTGGAAAACTGACTTTAGGAGCCTTTAACTTGATATTTGCACTCTTGAAATCTTGGTTATCAAGTTCTGGAAGCCTTTATGCAATTGTGTAGAGCTCTTTTCATGATCTTGCACTTCGAATGACAACTTTTGCAACTTTACAACTTTGACAATTTTGCTTCAAATCTTGCTCAACTTGATCTTCAACCTATAAATCTACAATCACATACTCAAGGGAAAGAAAAATTGTTGATTTTTTAGTGAATGGGGGTTTTCCTCAGTCAAACCCCTTGTAGGTAATTAAACCAAATGATGAAATGAAGGAATTGAAGCATGAACAAGAAACAATGTAAATGATATCACCTTGGATTATGTGTTGTGAATTAAATATGCATACTAACATGTAGAGGCCATGAAGAATGTAGATCTTGCATATAATATGATTCCTTTTAGATAGATCCTCAATGCAACATTAACTTCTTAGCTCAACACACATGAATGCATTAAACCCTTGACATGATGATATGACTTTCAACTACTGCAATAAACCCTTGAAATCTACCTTGAAATTCCTTATGAATGATCTTGAAGTGCTCTAATTCTCTTGCTTTTGATCTCATCAAGTAACACAAAATTGCTAGGAGAAATAATGTGAATTAACCACTTATTTGAACCAAATTAGGAGATTAACCCTAAAATTCAAAGAACTAAGGCCGACACCAGATTTGGAAAGAAAGATAATTAAATTCCCACCAAAATAAAATTCAAAAATAAGGGTATCATTAAGGGAGGACCCATTCGCCACCAAAGGAAAATGGGCCTTGGCTAAGTTTCCAGGACCAAGCTTCGAGGAACTAAAAGAAGGCCAAAAACCCATTCGCCATCAAGGGTGAATGGGTCTTGGCTCAACTTACTAGGAATTTTTTTTCCCAATAAAATAATTTGATATTTAATTTATGGTTGTGGGGAAATATCTTCGAAGGTGTCAAAATTAAGGCCTTAAAGAGGGGGTTAATAACTTTAATTAACCACAATGAATTAAGACCACCTAGATAAGAGTGAAAGTGCTTTATGGCACTTTACAACACTTAAACAAGGTACAAATTATGTCTATTTTATTTAAAAGGGGCCCATTAGGTTTAATTAAGAAAATAAGTATTAGAAAAGTGTGAAAGTGTGTTACAACACCCTTTCAAAGGACCAATTAAGGCATGTTTTAGCTAAATAAAGATCCTAGAATAGTTTGAATGTTTACAAGACACTATAACACTAGTCCAAGACATCATTAGTTCAATTTTAATGTCAATCATCAAGCAAGAAAGGAAAAGGCTACTTTTTTTGTTACTACATTTAATATTAAACATTTTATAACATTATATTATAATATAATATTAGATATATTATTTAATTTAATATTAGATATATTATCTAATATAATATTAAATATATTATATTATATTATATTATAATATATCATAATATAATATTATATTATAATATATATATTATATATAATATATATTATATTATATAATATAATTTAATAGTTTATATAAAATAATATATGATAAGAAACATAATACCTTACATATATATAATACAAACAAAGGCTTGGTGATCAAGTCCCAAATCTGACCAATAATTAAAAACACAACATAAAGGAAACATATATCAATTTCCTATTACATAAAATCAAAAAAGAAAACCCAAGAGCTCTCATTTCTATAGTCTGCATTCTATCTGCGAGTGGGTTTTCCATTGACCGACTCAGATATCCATTTGGGAGTGATTTTTTTTGCTCGAATCAATCAAATTTCAAAGGTATTTATAAATTTTAATGTTTTTTCTTTGATTTTATATTAGTTTTACATTGTTTTTTGTGAATTTTAGTCAAAAATAGATTTTTTAATAGGTTTTTTATTGCATTAAAATGATTGTTAATTTTTAAAATTTTATCAATAAACAAGCTTACAAATGGCTGATCCCAACCTTCCTCAAGATGAAAACCCTAACCCCACTCAAGATGAAAACCCTGCAAATCCTCCTTCGCTGCCACTGATGTTTCCAAACGAAAACATGCCCACAATTCAGGAATATATTCACAGAAATTTAGATCAATTGAAAAACACATGTTGAATCTATGAGACACTCCCTTGAGCTATCAAATATGAAAAACACTTTAGAAACAATCATTTCAAATGTTGAAACTTTGGAAAATCAACACAATAGGTTTTCACAGTGGTGAGATTCAAAAAGGCAATTTTATGCCAATGGGTTATCATATGATGAAGTGAGGGAACTTGATATTAACAAAGCACAATTAGCCCAATTATTCATCAATCCAAAAATAGGACAACCTGTAAATGTGCGGAAGCCAAAATTTTCAATTAAATGGTGCACACATAGAGGTATGTTAGATAATTTTTGGAGATGTTGGTGGATGGTTTTTGATAAACCACCCAACAACAATCTTGAAGTCCCTTAGTATTTTCTCTAAAAATTATATGTCGAGTTTTCCCTATGGAGGCATGTCAATTACTTTGACATGGGGTAAGTGCATGGAGCTGTGACACAAAAAATGCTCTTAAGATGCCACTTTTTTTTTCTAAAATCAACAAAATCTAATTTGCATGAGAAAATGAAGATAGTTACACTCAAAATTTCAAAATGCAACAAGAACAAGAGTTGAAGTGCTTCGAGTCTAGTTTCTAAGCTAATAATTCTTTTTGAAATTAATGAAGATTAAAGGTCTCAAAAAGGGGGGGGGCAGGTCCTATTTTTATCAAAAAAATAGCATAGCATCTAAGGGCCCCCCCTTTTTATTAACTTTTTTTAGAATTTCAAAAATATGAATGGTGAGAAATTAGCTAACACCATGTAGTCTATCCTTTTTCTTTCAAATAATATTTTTAATGAATATATACTAATTTTATTAATTTTCAAAGTGGACACATCCTGAAAAGCTAAAATTTGAGCATGTTGCCCCATAAATTTTTTGACAACTAAGAAAATTGAATTTGTTTTCATCACATGTAGAATGGAGGCTAGTTTTAAAATATGTAATTTGTTTCACGATTTAACGAATGAGTAAAAATCTATCCTAAAACTAGCACATGTTGGTTTTTGACAAAAAATGAAGGCAATAACAAGAGAAGTTATGGATGAAAACCTTAACTTGATCAAAATGTAAATATATATATATATTTAGATAGCTAAGAGAGAGCCTAACGTCATCACATTTTTTTTCTAAATGTGCATTGAAATACTTGCAAATGTGATAGTGAGCACAACCAAAAATGTGTGAAATTTTGTTACCCTTTCAAAAAATCAAGTCTTTTGCATGAAATGGTTGTCCAAACCTTTGGGTCAGATGCCCAATGCAAAATCCAACCCATTGGGTTGGTATTTCCCAATGCAACCCATTCAGCAAGTGCCAAATTTGACACTTGTCAAATGGAGCACTTCATTTGGCAAGCACCAAATTTGACACTCGTCAAATGTAGTGCTCCATTTGGCTAGCACCAAATGTGGTGCTCGCCAAATGTGAAGCATGAATTTTGTAAGAGACCCACACTTCCTTAATCCAAAATTCACTATTTTTTTTAACAAAGTAAATCTCTTAATGTCTTGCTCAATTAGTTGTATACTCAGGAACTTCTATCCATACGAGATAGGAATCTATCCATCCGAGATAGGCATTTAACTATACGGGTTAGGTTAATGTCCATATGGGACCAGGACTCATCTATCCATCTAGGATAGGCATCTAACTATTCGGGTTAGGTTAATGTCCATACAAGACCAAGATTTATCTATCCAAATAAGGTAGACATCTAACCATATGGGTTAGAAAATGATCTGGCTAGAGACTTAGACTCAGCAGGACCATCTGGGTCCTAGTCACTCTGTAAAGACTACACTCCCCTACTAGGAGTGCACTGAGGTCGACGTCCTTAGGAGTATGTGAAATAATAGTAAAATTTTGAGTCCCACCTCAGAATTTGGCCTAAAGCCTCGAGGAATCAAGTGAATCCATCACAGATTCCTTCTGAGTATAACAAGTAATTTCTAACTTCAATTTTAATATTTATTTATCTTTCTTTAACTCAAGGTATCTTAACAAGACCAACAAGGCAAACACCCTTAACCAATCCTAAATCCCCACCCCATGCGCCTGCGTACTAGGGGCAACTTCATCCCTAGACTACCTACATACACCATTTCAGCATGGGATCAAGGTGTATAATATGTAGTTTTGTTTTCTAATCTATTGTTTGTTGTAAAGGGGTATGTGTAGGATCATGATGGGCCAAAAAGTGGCGATATGATGGGTTTTTGTAGGGTATGTGGCTGACGACTTTTTTTTACCCAAAATTGATGAAATGAAAAGGTTTTTTAAAGGATATTCTCAGCTTTCCACCAATATAAATTATGTTTTACTTTTAATTTAATTAATAATTATTATTTATTTTCTACTTGAATTACAACTAAAGTCCTGATTGATAGGCTAATTGAAAAAAATCTATAGCTTTCAAAGGGTATCAAATTTTTTGAATCCAAAACATGCGTCACATTCTATGATTCATGCACTATAGTATTTTACAAAAAAGAAATGAATTTCATGAAATTTTGACCAAGTTAAGGTGGTTAGACATACGAGTTTTCTTATTTTTTAAAAGTTGTAATAAAAAAATCATGATTAATTATTTACTTGGAAAAAAATTATAAAAAAACATGCATCACATTGGGACATGAGTCCTCTACTTATATCTAAAATATTATAAAAAATATTATCATTTTATTGTGGTTAGGGTGGTCAGACAGACACCTACTTGTTATTTTTCCCTGAAATTTAAGTACTCTGCATTGAAATTTAAAATTTTCACCAAATAGATTTTTTATTTTTTAAAATAAACCTAGTAGTTTAGAAACTACATTCAATTTGCTAAAAATTCTATTCTTACATATTTTTGAAATAATATAGATAACTTATTCAAATTTTTACATCAAGTTGTCTATCTCTAATTTTTTTTATTTTTTTGCCACTTAAGGGTCTATTTTTTTCCATGATGATCCTGCACATACCCAAAGTATTTTGTGGGTACACAACCCTTTCTAGTGCCATTTCCCTAGATAGTTTCTCTTTGGTTGCTACCCACATAAGGGAGCATATAAAGCATAAAGATTCATGGTGATCTTTTGCTTGTTTCCTAATTCATCTATGTCCTAAATTCCTATGTCACGTCACCCTTGCCCATTAAATAACAAATCATCAAAGATAAAAGAATTAAAAAGTTCAATTCACATGCCCAAACCCTATTGGGGTTTTTCTATGATTTTCACCTAGCGGATGTAAGTCCATTATAGTATTATCTTTTTAGATTATCAATCCAAGAGGGATTTCCCACCCCTTGGATTTTAACTCTAAAAATGTTCCTTATTACTCCCCGATGATTTATAGGGACGATGCCACAGGCATTGTTGTTGCTTTATTAGGCTATAAGTGCAATAACTCAAGCCTGACAACATTACCCGTAAACATGAGTTAGAGGCATCGTTAATACCAAACACTGCTGGTTTTTTTGTTTTCCGGCCTCTTATTTAAGTTTTCTATCTAAGAAGGAAATTAAATGCATTATCAACAATAAGAAAAGTAGCTTGTGCACATAAACTAAATGGTAATATAAAAAATTTATACCTTCTTGCTAAGGAAGTAAAATTAAATGAACTTACTAAAAAGAAAAACTATTTATTCAAAGTACATTTGCTAGAAAGAAGTATTGCATCTACTTACATCCTATGAAAGTAAAACTTTTTGTAACAATGAATTGAATTGCAATGTTAGTATTTCCTAGAAAAGAAACTTGAATCTATTTGCATAATCTATGTCATAGAGTAATCTAATTAAAGTAGTTTTGATTTAAATTGCATAACACTAATATTTTCAAGATAAATATCCATCTAAGAAAGCATAAATAATTCCAACTCAAGGAGACTTCATGGCATAATCTATTGTTTCAAGACAAAAGGTTTATTAATTTTGATTGAATTGCATGAATAAATAATCCAACTAAAGAAGACTTGATTTTAATTGCATAAGTTATTTCACTAATGTCTTAAGATAGATAAACCAATACAATGTCTTAATCCAATAAGAGCCTTGATTTTAATTGTATAAGTTATACTACTAATGCCTCAAGATTGATGATCTATCTAAAGTAGGTTTGCATTAATTTGCATAAGTTTATTCTTGATAATATTCTAATGATTACATAATGATTTATACACTATGCCCTTGTTGTAATTAAATGAATCAACCTTGTTTTAAAAAGAATTGAATCTACTTGCATATTAAGGGAGAAAATTAATTTAAAGAATAACCATGATGTTGAAGAATTAAGTTTATTGCAAACTATTAAATGATAACTATATTAAATGATGAATTTATTGCATGGAGAGAAAGTTTATTTGAAGAATAACAATAAATCTAAGAGTTAAGTTTGTGGCATAACAAGAAAGCAATTTTATTAAAGAGATATTATTAATGCCTTAAGTTAGATGGTATTTTGTTTGCATGAATTCAATTTTACTACTTACCATTCGGTAAAACAATGAACTTCTCATTTAATGAAACATAAATTTAAGCTTAAAATTTAATGTCTAATAGTCATAATTGTTATCATAGAATTGTAATTATTGTCATAAAGTTATAGTGTTGTCATAAGATATAAAGGTTGCTATTCCTCTATTTTAAAATCTTCTATAACTAGGTCCATACTCATAGTTTATCATCATTTTATCAAGAATAGAGGTATATTCTAAGTTCATTTATTATATTCAACAATAGCTAGTAATCATTTCCATCTTTTATTCAAAGGAAATTAAATACAATCTCATAGAACCATGGTTTGGACCAAATCTTCATCAATCATAGATGTTAGTTAATTTGTTGTCTTACTAAATTAGGGTAACATTATTAAAATTAAGAAAGTTCATGGAATTTCTTTAATAATTTGAATTCATTTAATGAATAAGCCCATCCTTTGATTGTTAATTAGACCAAATAATTTATTATTTAATCTATCCAATTGATACCCCTTTTGAAAATTCTATCAATTTATTTATTTTCAAAGGACAATCTAATTTCAAAAAAAAAAAAACTATTTTATTTATGACTTAACTAAATTAAAAGAATATTAGTTCTTGTATATATATATATATTCAAAATTTAACTTAAAAGAATTAAATGTTATAAAGAACTTTAATATAAAAACCCATATTATAAAACATATGTATTTAGATATATTTTATTTTATTAAAAATTAATTTATATTTGTAATGACATTAAAATAAATTAAATTAAAGTTTATTTTTTTGTAAATAAACATAGATGAGAATAAATTTATTTATTTTTAAATTCATTGATTGAAAGATGAAAAAAATAGGAAAATTAATTTAATTCTAGATTTAGTTTGGAAAAACAAATGGTAAAGACAATAATAATAGATTGATTGTAACTTTATCTTAAAATTTGATTTTCACAAACAAGGATAGGAAAGAGACTAATAGTTTGATTCTAACAAATTTTCTAGATTTAATTAGTTTTCTAAAAAAAATCAAAAGAAAGAGAACCTAGATGTTGATGGAATTGCAACAAATCTTCTTCCAAATATTCTCCTTGTGCCTTCTTCAACTTGATTCTCCTTCCTTCAAATCTATATAGAATCCTTCTTCAAAGTGATGACACAAAGATAGCATTCATGTGTTGTTGAAGAGAGAAGAAGTGGCCTCAATTTATAGACTTGAGGGGAGGTAAATGGAGGACCAAGATTGAAGATTGATCCAATGGCTGGGATTGTTTGAGAAGATGGAGTTTGGATTGATAGCCTCACCTTGTGACAAGTGTCACAAGGAGAATACTTTAAAAATAGGCCCACATGTGTGAGCAGACCTTGGGAGAGGTGAATATGACAAGTCCCCACACATTTTTCAAGACCATAAAACTCGTTACTCTTTTTTAAGTGACTTTTTGGGGGTTCATACTTTGCCTAAAAGGTCATATTATGTTCTTAATAAGCTCCCACCCTATAGGTACTCACCCTAGTCATTCATTTTTACCCTAAAGTCAATAAAACAAGCCCAAATAATCCTATGTAAGAGAATTCTAATTTTAAAATACAAATTTTAATTTGTGAGCACACATTGGGTAGAGGAGATGTTGACATGTCTATGACATGTAAGAGATAGGGTGGCTTGATAATGACATGTCTATGACATGTAAGAGAGGGGGCTTTGACCACGTATGCTCACACATGTGTGAGCACACATGGGGAAGCCAAATGGATCAAAGAGGAAAGGTCACATGCATGGTGTGAACTCCCACACAAGGGTGAGTGGGGATGAGTTGTAAGGTGATAGTGACTTGTGCATGCAAGTCACATGTGAGAGAGATTAGAATGAATTTTAAATTTGAGAAAATGATAATGAAGATTAATTGATCAATGGATTATGGAGGATAGTGACATCTCCCTAATCCTAATTAATTAGATTAAATGATGTATTATATTAAATTAATGTGACTTAGGAAAGTGGATAATTTTGATTAAGCATAATGATAGATTGTGTTAATTAATAATGTTTATGATAAAATGGGGACACTTGTCACATAATGACTTAATTAAAATTATTTTATTCCTTATTTTTCTATTTCTCCAACACCATGTGCTGAAATTATTAATGAAACACTTATTTATTAATATTGTTAAATTTTTATTTGTTCTCCTTTTTAAGAGTGTGTATTTAATAAAAAAAAAATGTTCTTTATTTAGTCTCTACCTTCTTCACACATAAGTTAATTGTATAAAACCACTTACAAAATATTACCACACAAAATTATAATATGTATAAAGTTTTAACAAAAAGAGGGCCATGTCAAATTTTGCAATGAATTTTTGTCAACTCTTCTTCTCTTTCTATACCAAAGAGACTATATACAAGAAATAAAAATTTAAGTATAAGTTGACATTTACATATGGACATTTACTATCTTATACTTTAACTTCTATTTCATGTATTTAGTTTCAAGATGTTTGAGAGTGGTTTTAGATCTCTAAGAGTTATAATGAAAATTCTAGCTTTTGGAAGATTTTAATAAAAATTAGACTTAGTCAAATTTCAGTAATTAAGAGGTCAAATTTCATCTTTCTCTCTCTATCTCACTCATTTTCATCTCTTATTCTCTAGACCTCTCTCTCTCTCTCTCACTATCTCCATCCCTTTATCTAACACTCTCTCCCTTGAGCTCAAGAACTATGTCTCTACATGTCCATCTCTCTCTTCTTCCCTCTCTAATATCTATCTCCCTCTTTCCCTCCCTCCCTCCTTCCCTCTCTACATTTCTCTATCTCCCCTCCCTCTCCTATCTCTCTCTCTATATATATATCTCTCTACTCTCTATAACAACTCTCTCTATCCCTACCTATTTCTCTCTCCCTCTCTCTCTCCCCTCTTTCTTTCTCTCTACTTCCCTCTCTCTCTCCTTCTCTCTCTACTCTATATCTAGCCATTCTCTCTCTCCCCTTTCCTCTCTAGCTCTCTATCTCACCTCTCTCTCCTTCCCTCCCTCTCTAATTTTCTCTATCTCCCCTATCTCTCCTTCCCTTTCTACTTCTATCTATATCACCTCTCTTTCTCCCCCTCTCTCCTTCTCTCTCTTCATTTCACCCACCTTTGTTCTCTACTTC
>VDFB02105785.1:427598929-427630179 GCA_007258455.2 Sequoia sempervirens | reverse complement strand
CCTTTTAACTCTTGAAACATGATAAAGCTTAAACAGCTGGTACATTATTTGTTATTTTCGAGCAAAGGGGATGGATATGATGGTTTAAGTTCCTTTCCAGTGCCTTCCCTTGCCTTCCTTTTTAAAGTTCTTGAACACAGTAAAGCTTAAACAGCCAGCACGTTATATGTTATTTTGGGGTCTTTTCTTTCTAACTCTTAAAACATCATACAGTTTAAATAACTGTTAAGAATTTTCACTGATAAAATAAATATGATAGCAGTTTACTTTTAGGCCTTAAACGCCCTTTTTTTGTCAGTATACCCTGGTTTTTTCTCTACAAGATCGATTTAATATGTGTTTATTTGTTTACATATTTTTTTTAAAGCGATTTACAATTGTTGATTCTGATTCGTGAACATCAGCTAAAGTGTTGACTATACTAGACAACGATTCAATGAAAATAATGCCCAAAGTTCAGTTATTTCAGACACTATGGCTTTGACGATGCACCATATTAAGGATGGCTGCTTTGGACAGTAGTGTTCAAGAGTTAACAAGGGAAGGCACCTGAATGGAACTTAAATCACCATTCTCCAGCTCTGTCCAAAATAACGAATAATTGGCTGGCTGTTTAAGCTTTACCAAACATGGTAAAGCTTATATTTGTTATTTTGGGACATCTACTCTAAAATAACAAATAATGTACCGGTCGTTTAATTTTAGACCTTAAACACCTGCATCTTGTTAGAATGCCTCCGTCTTTTCCCTACAAGATCAACTTAATATGCCCGTTCTTTTGTTTACGTCTGTTGAAGGGATTTATAATTGTTGGTTATGATTCATGAACATCAGCTAAAGTGTCGACTATAATAGAAGACGGCTTAAGGTAAGTTATGCCCGAAGCTGAGTTATTTCATGATGCAGCGTATAAAGGATGGTTGCTTTTCAGTCTAATGTTTGAGATAAACAGAAATACAAATGCTGTAGGGTCACTTGGCACACACAGCAAAATTATGAACTTTTAGGAGACTCTTCACAAGCAAAATGTTTCAATAAAATTAACATAGCTTATCTCTCACTCATGATGTTATTGCCCACTGGAAAATGGGCCTTAGTAGAAGTTTACTAAAGCGAAGCTTAAACGTTAAAAGATATGTAACCAGATGGTGACAAGCTAATGCTAATTTTTACATATGTTGCAGAGCTGTGCTGTAATACAATTAAGATGGATAATGGTTAATCACATATTATTAACTTGTGCAAGACACTTATAATGTCCTTAGAATCAAACAAAATCTGGCTCCTACTTCCTACGCATACTTTCTTAAAAAGTATTGGGTCCTATTTTGACTTATTGAAATGCCAGGATTTTTTCTCTTCCTTTTCTAACAGTTTAGTGCTAAGTGGCCTTATGTAAGTGTCTGAACAGGTAACCAATAGCAGATTTGATAGAGCAATAGTTTACGCTTTAACAATAGGAGAATTTAGAATTGTGAATGTACGCTGTATCTACGAATTGAGTGAGCAATTATTAATTTCTATTGTACTTTCTGCAGCGTTATTTGTCCCTAATGTTTCATATGCCATCATTACTTCCTGTTGGAATATTATATTATATTAGTTTTGCACTGGTTTGCTATGACTGGGGAAAT
The DNA here is from genome assembly GCA_007258455.2 of Sequoia sempervirens. NCBI lineage: Eukaryota > Viridiplantae > Streptophyta > Pinopsida > Cupressales > Cupressaceae > Sequoia > Sequoia sempervirens. The sequence continues at coordinate 427,628,545 of VDFB02105785.1, read as the reverse complement.
GTATTTCACCTGATAAAGTGAAATGGAACAAGGAATGAGGGAATGAGAGCTTTAATATAGCAGCAAGTTGCTTCAATCATCAAATTTATGATTTACATATGAAAATTATAAGCTAGTGGGTGGGAAGCAACCAATAGAGCATGAAAATGGAATGAAACGAACTTGCAAATTCTGGCTTTATAATGTCAGTCTAATTTATTACATGCTGTCCTGTGTACAAGTTTGGTTTCATAAAGCCCGAGAATGGAGCCATTGTTCCATCCAATCATGTGTTACATATTTTAGCTCTCGTGCTAGGGAAAATATTTGTCATCGATAAAAGCCTGGAATTTGCTATTTGTTGGTGAAAACAATATATAAAATTTCTCTTTCGTCTCTGATGTAAATTGGGAAAACTACCTATTCTTCTATTGTGGCAAATAGTCTGTTGTAAGTTTAGAGCTGCTTATGTTTTGTTTAGCTTCCTTCCGAGATTCCATACCATAACAACATTTTTCTGCATGCCAAAGCATTTATTGATGAATGAAATATCTACGAGCTGTACGAACTGCTGTTGCTATGCAAGTGGTGCTGTGCAAGTACCTCAACCATTCTAAAGATGTCAAAATCATTTGGCATTTGGGAAACTGTAAATAGTAAAAACCAGCCTGTTTTGTTGCAGGAAATGTCAGGGCAGAATAAAGCCGAAAGGAGCAAAAAAGTTACAGTTTGCAGCCTTTTAAGGGAAAATATTGGAGAATTTTGGTCAAAGTAGCAGTCAACATTTTTTTTTTGAAAATGTTACCATTTTTTTCTTGAAAATATCAGTCTGCAGTATGAGATCAGATATTTTCCAACATATTGTGATACTTTTGCAATATCTGCTTCTATGGCGACAACTATTGAGATGGTGGATCAAGGAGTTTAACACTCAAATCTTCTAGATTTTTCACCCAATTTGGATTTCTCCATATCATAGTATTATTGTCCCTTATTTTTATGCTTCCTTACATTGCTAAGCATGCTTACATTGATTAATTTGTTATTGTAAATTTGTAGGGATGATTGTACCGTAATTGTGTACATAGAACAACTGCTCTAATTGTTACTTTTAAGGTTGAAATCAATTCGTGTTGATGAATTATGTAGTTGAATATCTACGCTAACTAAGGATCAACTAAAGCAACTGTACTAGATTCTTCATGAGGGGTGCTACTGTTGCACCTGATTTTCTGAATTTCTGCTGGATTCAACTTTGGGAAAACTGAGATATTCTCTTCTGCCTCTCAGTCATTTCAAGTGCAAAATGTTAATTGTGGAAACATTTCTTGCATTACTGAAAGGTCTCTGTCTGTAAATTGCAGATAATGTTTTGTAATGCAGAAATGCACACGTCAACATGCTTAAAAATTATATAATCTTTTATTTCTGCCATGAATTGGTAGCAGTATATTTTCATAGAATCTATTATGCCCAAGCTATTAACTTTTTGGCAAACATATGAACAATTGTCAACTATAATTGGATAATATCAAGTTTTGGCATCTAACTTTGATATTTTAATCAGACAGTTACTTGATAAACAAACACTATTCTGTAGCATGTTTAACGATGGGATGATAAGACACCTTTTGTACTGCATATAAATAAATGTTGTGATGCAGGAGTATCTTGAGGCTATTGTAACCTTGGATTGCCCAAAAAGAATGTGCGGATTTACAGGTATATGTAAGCAGAATTAATGATTCCTTTTTGATTGTCTAGTCATGTTTGAGCTCAAAAATGCTTATGAAGGCACTGTAGCGAGTAAAGCAGGGTTAAGAGATGTTTGCAAATAAATGTAAGCAATTGGGAACTGTGTAAATATGGCTAAGGGGAAGTTGTTCTGCAGCAGTCAAGTAATTGCTACAGAAGTTTTTTCATAGCAGTCACATAGTTGTTGCAGAAGTGTTTTGCGGCAGTACAAAATTGCTAAAGAAGCTGTTTGATAGCAATTTTGTACTGCCTACAACGTGGAGCTGGAGAAAAACAACATTTTTAGCATTGGTCGTACTAGTTAAGTCAGGATCTGTAGGAGACGATGTAGATTCTATTTTGTATTAACTTCTCATGGCTACCAAGTTCAATGTTGCAGTAACTCTAACGTCCTTGGGTATGTTAATGAATTTAATAAGCTCATGCAGAAAGTGGGAAACCTGAATGTTGGTATGGATATATCCAGAGAAAACGTTTGGTAGGTGTTGTTTAAGCATCATAGAGAAGGGGTGCAGAAAACCCCTCAATGATCAGATTAACATTGATACAAATGATATGCTTTTCATTTGTGGTGGGTCCCAACAAGATGACTGGTTTTATCCATTGGCTTTGGAGCACCTGGTTGTCATCATTAGGTTGAGTAACTTGACACTACAACAGTTCCATCATTGTTGCCGGATTTGGAAGCTTCACAGCAGTTTCAATCCAAGAAATGAAAGTGTGCAGAGTTGGCATGAACGTGAAGAGATAGTGCTTCTTAAGGGACTAAATTTTGGAAAACCATTCTTTCAATTGGTTTTTCAATGATAAAACACAGGTTATTTTATGGGAAAGTGGCTGTAATAAAAATCTGTTTATGGCATTTTCTATTTGGCAGCAGTTAATAAATTTTGAAGTTGGTGTTCTTTCTGTCTGAAAATAGTCGCCTTAGTGACTTCTTGATTGGATGGTGTTTGTGTACCTAGGGAATTTGGGACCTAGCTACAAGAAAGAGGCTATCATTAATTTGAACCCCCATCCTTGACTGGATCATGATGCTTCTTAGTAGTTTCAAATTTGGGGCTTGGACAAGGTTACAAATGCCATTAACATTTTATCTTCTAGGATTGAGACCTTGTTTCAGCTTAAAGTACCTTGAGGAAAGAAAAAATTCAATATGTGTACACACACACAAATATATTGCAAAAGTATGTATGTGTATATATATAATTATATACATATGTATAATAGTATATATATGCATGTATGCATCCATGTATGTATGCATGTATATATGTGTATATATTATATTATATCGTATATCTGTTTGTTTATATCTTTCAATTTTAATGTTTATATATTGTGTTTCTATATATATGTGTGTAAGTACATGTATGAATGCATGCATACCTGCCCATATCCCAAGTCTTGTGTTGATGTATGTATGTATCATATATCACCAGGGGACATAGGATTCAAGGGTACAGATAGAGCACCCATTTTTGAATAAGGTTACGTTAGGATATGAATAAGGGTACAACTTTATTACAATCTGGTTTAGTTACCAAGAGATGTGGGGATAGGTACAATTATGGGATTCCCATATGTAAAACCCAAATTCCTGGTTACTAATATATATTGTATTTTTGTCTTTTTTATGTATGAACTGCTTTCAAACCTTATGTGGTAATGTTTCTGCTTTTAATGTGTATTATACTTCATGAGGCTTTAACTGAGAAGATGAGTAGTGGGAAAAATTGGAAATTTAGGAGAAGCTCTGTATGTATATTGTTTATCATTTTTTCAGAAATTGATTTTATATTTACAAGTCGAATAATATTCTGCAGGTATCATCCCGATAAAAACTCTAATAACCCTGAAGCAGCTGAACTGTTCAAGGAAATAACCTTTTCTTATGGTATTCTCTCAGATCCAGAGAAGCGTCGTCAGTATGATGCAGCTGGTTTTGAGGTATGATTTTTAATTTATTTGCAGATATTTTGAGATAATTTAGCAATTAGTTTGACATCTGATAAATTCTAGCTTCAAGTTTTTCTTCCTTTATTATACTTCTTTCTTTAATATTTTTCATTAGAAGTTGAGTAGATGCCTTGCACCATCTGTAAGTGGTGGGGTACACAGATTTCCTTGAGTCAGTTTCCTGTACCGGAGGCATATAGACTTTATTTAATTGTTTAATGTGTTTATGTTATGCATATATAATAAACTAAGACCCAGGTCTTTGCTGAAATAGGCAATTGAATCTGAGAACCAAGAATTGGAGTTGGATTTGTCTAGCCTTGGAGCAGTGAATACCATGTTTGCAGCTCTTTTTAGGTGAGTATCTCTCCAATTTAAGTGACATCTTGTGAAATATTTAAGACATTTGGCTGCTTATATCCTCCAACAATTTGATCACAAATGATTGGAATCTTGGATGTCTAAAGCAAGCTTGGTGTGCCCATAAAGACTACAGTATCAGCGACTATTTTGGAAGAGGCATTAACTGGTGCAGTTACAATTAAACCACTTATTTTAGGCCAGCCTGTACATAGAAGGGTGAGGAGAAATCATCTCTTTGAAATTTTTCAGTCTTTTATTTGTAATGTTCATTTTTTTATCTTTGGAATGCCATAAACATTGAAGGTGGATGTGAACTTACTACAGGTTGAAAAACAATGTGCACACTTTTATTCCGTTACAATAACAGAAGCAGAAGCAGAGGCAGGGCTAGTAGTACGAGTAACATCCTCTGATAAAAGCAAATTCAAGGTCGGTTTTACTACTATTGTGCACATTTACAGGCTTTTACTAAATTGTTTTAGAAAAATTGCTTGCTGCCAATTACTAAGAAATACTTTGATGTTCTAAGGATTCAGTGATCTTGTTTATTTTATATCTTGAGAAAGATTATGTTGGGGCTGCATCATGTCTTATCCTGAACTTATATCTGTCTATAGCTTAGCTGAGGTGCACTTAATGGTGGATGTGTATACAGAGATTTTGAACAGGATTGTTTCAAAAATGCCCAAATTTTTTGAGGAAGCTGAAGTATGAACTTCAACAAATGCTTTTGTCTAGGCCTGGATACTAAAGGATATTCTAATGACTATTCAATTGTGCAATTCTGTAATCATCTTCAACTGCAAATTTTAAGCTTTCAAAATCATCAGAACATATTTACAACAATTGTAACAGTTATTGTCTGAAGTTCTGAATTAATGAGGAAGGGTATTATGGATTTAAACTTGTGCATAGGTAACTTGGCTTGGATTCATTACAGTTTCTTCTTAGTCGATCCATTGTACATCTGTGTATATTATTTGAGGTGTTAAATGACTAGCAATTTCAGGGTGTCATTGAACATTCTTGTGTATGTTTACCTTATAGTGCCATTACCATTCATTGCTTATTAGTAACATGGCTTGGATTCATTACAGTTTCTTCTTAGTTGATCCATTGTACATCTGTGTATATTATTTGAGGTGTTAAATGACTAGCAATTTCAGGGTGTCATTGAACATTCTTGTGTATGTTTAGCTTATAGTGCCATTACCATTCATTGCTTATTAGTAGAAATTCATTAATATTTCATTATTATCATTTTCTATGATAAACTGAAATGGGCAGTTTACTTACGTCACTATTGTTTTATAAAACAGTTGCTGTACTTTGAACATGAAGAGAATGGGGGATTGAGTCTTGCTTTGCAGGTATGATGTATTTTTCTAAATTTTAATATGCGTTTTGAAGGAAATTAACTTACACCCAATTCTGGCACAGTGAATTTGGAGCTATTTCTAAAATATATTGTCATATTTAATAATCATAAGACATCAACTTGGGATAGTGACCAAAGAGATTTCCGGACCTGCTGATTACGCATTTGACAGAACTATGGAATCCTAATCTCTGAAGATCATGCTTACATATTGTGAACTCTGAAGTTACACCTGTCAGTAGATACAGATCATGAAGAGAAATTTATGTTCCATTTCTGAAACAAGAAACTGATTCAGACTAAAATAAGGATGTTGTTAACTTTTGTAGTGCAGAGGAATGCCCAAGATATCAGTTCTTCCATCGACAAGCGAGGGCTAATGTAATTTTTAATGGCAGTATCCAAGGAACCTTGGAGTCTGTAGGTGTTCTTTGACAGCTGTTAGTGAGTTGATGTTTAGAAACTACTAACTAGGCCATTTTCCTAAACCCTCTTTCTAGATTCAATTCAATTGATCTCATCTACATATTGTGTATGGTCATCACAAGTTATTAAGTTGGATTAAACCCAAGATAACTGTTATTCTCTCTATCCCTGAAACTTATGTTTAATGCAAAATGATTCTTGAGTTGATCCTCATAAGGAGCTTCGTTTAAAAGAGAAATTTATGTCCCATTCTTGAAACGATAAACGGTTCTAGAGCTGCCTTTTCCTTTTTGCTCCAGTTTTGAAGATTTATTACTGTTAGAGTTTTCATTGTTATCATGTCTGGACTATTATTAAGAGTGTGATAGTGCAGATATGTCTCTCTTTTGTTGGGTGTGTGTGCTTGTTGTTATAATCCTCTGTGGATAACAATTGTAAGAGGTAGTTTACGAGGCATTGCCTGCATCAATTTTTTTTGTCAATCTGGAAGCAAGTTTTTGGGTGCATGTCCCAGAGTTGATACATTAGCATCCTCCCTCTCTGTGGTACTAATGTCACCAGCTGTTCACCTTGTAGGACCTCACTAGCTTCTGATTCTTATCTATGATATGCCTATCCATTTACTGCTGCAAGCTATTTATATGGTATGAATAGTTGTGTAAGCTATTTATATGGTGTCATATCCCTATGATGGGATTTTGTTTCACGTTAAGAATCTCTATCTTCCACTCCCCAACTCTCCTGCCTACTCTCTCAACGTGAAATCATAAGTCAACTTTTCAGTAGGAAAGTTCAGATTTATACTGGAACAATTTGACGTATGGATTTACAAAAAAGAATGTAATGAAAATGTCAGCTGCACCAATATGAGATAACCAAAAACTAGGAACATCAGGTATCTGCATTGAGCTCCTTTGACTTCATTTCATCCTTAAACTGCATTCCAAAGAGAAAGAAAATCAGATGATTTCTTCAACTGCACCCAGGTTATTAAAAATAGTGCTCGACATTCCATGCTTGCATTCATTAGCCTCCTTGGCATCATCAGGTTGACAAGCAGTTTCCTTATCCAGTCAATATCAGATTCATCACCATTCAGATATTGTTGCATTATTGAGTTCTCAGTCAGTCTTCAATTAAATTATCTACTGTTAACAAATAATTTATTGGATGCACCAGAACAGTTGAGGAACTTCCAAGTGAAGATTCTCCTTCATTCTATCAAGGTTGGGCTCGTTGGTAGTATTATGATATTATCTACTGTCTTGAGACAATGGATAATTGATGTGCTTTGGTTTAATGCCAAGGATTGGGGTATCATTCTGTTGAAGTTGCTCAGGACTAGTTACTGGCCTAATCGCATTTGGTGTCAGGGGTTTGTACTGGGTAAGAATTGATTCTTGTTGGGATTTTTGTGAGCCAATTAACTTTGTCAGTGGAACAAGTGCCACTTGATTCTGTACTGCTACCCATACGTATGTAAAATATTGGCCACAACCTCATATCTCAAATTCTAGACCAAAGTCTTATCATATGGAGAGTTATCATTTTTAAGAGTCAAGTTGTCATGTCCCTTCTTAATAAATTATTTCCTTTGTGCTGTGTATCGATTTTCAATATTCTACAGTATTTGATATTTCATATCTTTCAGAATATATGGCTCATATAGAACTGGATTAGCATTCTAAATATTTTACTTTGCAGGAGGAAAGTGCAAAGACAGGAAAAGTTACATCAGCTGGGATGTACTTTCTTCGCTTCCAAGTTTATCGTTTAGACACTACTGCAAATTCAGTAAGGACTTCACACAATAATTTCTATAATAATTTTGATATTACCTCATATACATGTTTTTAAGTGTAGTTTGACTGTACTAATGCTTTAAAGGAAAATGTCTTTCTAATTTTATTTTTCACATCTTGCAGATTGCAGTTGCCAGAGATCCAGAAGCTGCATTTTTTAAGAAGCTTGATGGTTTTCAGCCGTGTGAATTGTCTGAGTTAAAGGCTGGCATGCATGTGTTTGCTGTTTATGGTTAGGACTTATGAGCCTCGTACACATTTAATTGTGGAATTGCTTTTTGAATAGATTTGTAGCATTAAGATTATTTGTATTGGAATTAAACATAAATAATGATAACATACAAGATTTTTGTCTATCTTTTGACAAGGAATTGTCTGGTTCTGTACTTACTAATGCATGTAAAACAGATAAAATGGTTTTTCTTCTATGCTGACAGTTGATTTCTTTCTATAAGGTGATAATTTCTTCAAAAGTGCAAGTTATACAATAGAAGCTGTTTCTGCTGGACCCTTTGTGGAAGCAAAAGAGGAGCTCCAAAAAGTGGAGGCTCAAATTTTGACCAAACGTGTTGAGCTTTCTAAGTTTGAGTCTGAATATAAGGAGGTGAGTGTTTACATTTGGCTTGATGGGCCATTTTTTTACTGTAAATAATTATAATACCTATTGGATATACAGAATAAATTCTGTATGTATCTTACATCTTACAGGTCTTGGCTCAGTTCACAGAAATGACTGCTAGATATTCACAAGAAATGCAATTTGTGAGTTACTATTATCTTTGAGCTGTAAATTTATGAGCTACTAGTATCTTTGATTTGTATTATTGTGTAATACTATTTACTGTTGATGTGAGCTGTGGTGCAACTGCAGATATTATTTTAACATTGTGTAGAACTGAACTAAGGGGAGTGCTTCATTTAAAATTCTGTACTAATTTTGACAAGTAGCAATCACCATTTAGTAACAGACAGCATGTTTTATTGTCAACTTTTCTGGATTGTGTCTTTCGTAGAACTATAATGGTCATATAGCAAATAATGTCTAAGCATCAAAATTATCACATACAGATAGATGAACTTCTCAAGAAGCGGGAAGCTATTCATGCCTTGTACTCTTCAGTTCCAACACTCAAGAGGTCCCTTAGTGGTACCAAGGTCAAGGGACTACACAAGGATGCTAAGGGAGAAGCTGGTGCTCACAGCAGAGATGCAAAGCATGTAACCAGGGAGAGGGCTAAGAAAAAATGGTTCAATATCCACCTGAAAGTTGATAAAAGGAAGGCCTGTTAATTTGGTTCAGAGGCATCAGCTTATTGGATTTATGTTGACCTGTATGAAAGAGGGGTGTTCTTTTGCTGCTAGTAGTCTCAGTTGCATATTTTCTCCTCTGATCAGCTGTAAATTATTCCTCTATTGTATGAGGCGAGTCAGCAGGAGATGGATGTTTTAATATTTTACTTCTCTTTTGTAGAAAAAGCTTTACACTAAAAAGGATGCAAAGTGTTCCTTGTGATGAGGAGTAAAGATGAGCTCCTGTATGTTCTCCTTTGACTCTCTGGTCATTTTATTCAGAGGATGTAACTCTTCACAACAATGTATTCTTGGAGGGGGCCTTAATTTTCCTTTCCACATTTAGTGCCACATATGAAGTCAATGTGTCTTGTTGTTTATGCTGTAGTTTGGTTCACGACAACAGAAACTGTGCAACTTATTATTCATGACATGTTTTGAACGTTGAATGTTGCAAGTTGCAGAAAAACAATTGATTTAAGATCAATAATTACAAATTAAACTCTTCTGATTCTTACTGCAAGAATCATTTGGGATTTACTCCATGCATTTTTTAGTTTGTTCATTATCACCGAGTTAAAGGTATTAATAATTTGAAGCCCAAAACAGAATTAAGGTAAATTTTTGAAGAGAGTCAGGCAATGGAAATGCACCCTTAGTTTCTTATTTGTACTTACATGAAGGGGAATGTTTGAAAAACCAACATTGGTGGTAGGTGGATGGGAGGCTAGAATGACGTGTGTACTTATTTGAATTACTAATATCACATCTTGGGGATTATGTATATCAAGATTATCTAAATTGGCGACTTCTTAATTTCTTTGTTCTAGATGAATGTGTTTGAAACGTTAGTTTAAAAAGAAATATTCCTTTGTGACAAAATTTATGAATTATAATTTTTCTACAAGGTTGTGTGGTCATACATCCGTTTGGACTTCTCCATTGACTTCCTTTTTGTTAGGAACCTGGAGACTTTACTGTTTCTGTTTTTACTTAAATGGGGCTTGTGGTGTGAGCCTGCTGGGGATCAAACCCAAGACTTAAAACCCAGTGATCAGTCACTATTCATTATGATCAAAATCTCACTTCCTGAATTAACAATTTCAATACCTATTTTTGTTTAATGATCTTTATCTAAATGGTAAAGGTAGTTTTTACATAATTATTGGATGCTAGAATGTTTTATTTGGAGTTTTAGTAGTTCACGAGATTGTTGTATGGTTTGTGGAGATAAAATTGAAACTTGAATTGTTGTATTCCAGTTTCTCCACTTTGGGCATTAAACTATATGCATAAATTATATAAGCAGGGTAAGTTGCTTTATCCCCCTATATGCATATGCCGACAGTGCTAATCTGTCATGCATATAATTTTCTTATTGTGTACAGCAAATTAAATGTAATGTGGTATGATGAAAATGGTTCATATGATGGAATCATTGAATGCAGTTTTAACGATAACACGAGGACAAGCTTCAAACTATTTTGTTCACTCTAGGAATAGAACTGAAGATGAAATTAGAAATAAATCAAGAAATTGAGATTCGACTTAAAAGTAAGTTTTTTTCGAGGAATGCAAAGGCTTCATTGCATGCTCTGTTATTAAATGTGTGCTATTTGATAAGATACAGCTAATTCGAAGGTATGAGTTGCCATAATTTAAACATTTGTAATTCATAATTATTAAAAAATTCAAAATATTTGTAATATTAGGTCAAAATGCAATATACTTGAATTTCCAACTTTTATTTTGTTCAAGAATATAGCATTTACAAAATTAGTTATTATGAATGAACTATTTCATCTTGAAGGTCTCTTTTTGTTGATTGATAAGAGAGGAGGTTTTTATTGGGGACTCGATATTACTTGGAAGATGAACATTATGCTCACAACACCATGCCCAAATCTGGAAATGCAGCATGGGCTGCAACAATAGCTAGTGCAAACTCACATGCTTGTCTCATTGACCTTTAATAAAGGTAATACACACCCACTTGGAAGAGGAGTCTCACCGACCACAAATACAGCTAATAGCCACCCACATGCAGTTGTCATATCTGTCGTCATATTAGAATAAATTTGCCTTTATTTGTCGAGTTTGTAGAGATTCTTGTCGATTTAAATTAGATTTTGAATGTATACAATATTGGGTTTGGTTGGTATGACACTCTTATGTTTTGTCTTGCACCACCATTGTATCACTGGTTTATTGCATTTGGTGCAAAGAATTTTATTTTAATGCTGAAAGCTGGCACAATAATTTATATTATTCGATATAATATTCTAAATATACACTTCCCCCCTGGCAATCACTAATATAGCCTGCAACGTCTTTTGATTGCATAATTCACGTGCAACTTACACAATTAATAATTTTATCCAAAAAGTTATTTTTAAGTGAATTCAAAACTGGAAATATTCTCTATTAGGCTAAGTGAAAAGGAAAATAAATAATCTTTTCAAATAAAACAGGGTAAAGTATTGAACTTGACACAAGCATGTAGAGTAGTAAAACAGAATAACCTAATGTCCCCATGTGGCTGCTTAGCTTATTTTGGCTAGCAGCCACTTCTCAACTTATTTAGGAGTTATTTGTGGAGCTGATGGCCCCATGAATGCTTAATTTTTCTGCTTATTTTTTAACAGGGAGCTTAAATCTGTATTCATATATTAATAATAATTTGTAAAAAAAAAACAAAAATTAGAAAAAAAAAAGAAAGCAAATCTTAAAAAAGAGGGAAAGAAATTCGTGGAGCCACGTGGATTTTTAACAATATGCAGTTGCTGCTTTTTTCCAGACCCCCCTTTTTCCCCACAGTTTATTTTGAATTCCTAAACAGTAGCTGCTCCATTAAAATAGGAAAAAATTCCAAATTATCTTTTCCCAACAATAAAATTTATCCATGGGAACACTCCCTATTAAGCATTACATTCTTGTGAATTACATTCCTGTAAATAACCATCCAAATTTCCTTATGGGAATAACTCCCTAAAACTAACAACTAACTATTAACAGATTTATTAAATGTAAACTTTAATTTCCTAACAACCCCCCCTAAAAGTTCACATAATAGAAAAATAAAAACAAAATTTATAAGTGTAAACTTAAAATTCCTAACATCCCCCCCTTAAGGTTTACATTACAAAAAATAAAACCAAAATATTCTGTTAGCATCAACCTAAACTTTTTGGTTTAGGCAAATGGTCTGATTAGCCAACCTTGCATCAACATCAACCCAAACTCCTTTGTCTAGGCAAATGTCTTGAGCATTAACCCAAACTCTTCATGTTTGGGTAAATGTTTTGATTATCCAACTTTGTATCAACATCAATCCAAACTCTTCATGTTTGGATAAATGTTCCGATTGTCCAACGTTTACCTATGAATTGAGACACACTCCACAATTCACAAGAAAATCACCAACCAACTGTGAATTGAGACTCACTCTGTTATCCTCAACAATACTCCTCCAAATTTGTGGATCGAGACTTTACTCAATTATCCACAAATACACATATGCAAAACTATGGATTGAGACAAACTCAATTATCCATAAATAATTTGTGGATTCAATTATCCACAGACCAACAACACAACAACACAACTCGCCAAGTTTGTGGACTCAATTATCCATAGGCCAACAAATCACTACATGCCCCATCTTGCTCTTGAAAGGACAAAAGATGAAACAAATGCTTTTCATGTAGGAAATCATCCTTGAACAAGAAGCTAGCTCAAGATGATAGATGTCCTCTGCCTCCATTTCCTCCAACCTCCAATTAGACCTTGTTATACTCTATTCATTTGATTTCACATGTGATTCTTTGAAAGCATCGTCATGTGTAACAAAGGTGGTCCCAAAGACAAGCAATGTTTGACATATGTGTGGCCATGATAAAAACTAACAAGGTGTCGGATTTAACCAAAAATGCACCTTTTACAATGTGACCTTATTTCCCATTTACCAAACACATTAACTTTATCTCTCCAAAATATACAACTTCAACTTTAACAAATAAATCCTTATATCTCCCTTGTAATTTTTAGATTACATTAAATAAAACTACTTCCTACTAAAACCTTTGTTACTCCACTTCTGAAATAAAGAGAGAAAAAGATAAATTTTGTAATAATAGAACTCTTAAGACTTGCTAATCACTCAAACTTCAAATATGGGCTTTTAAACCCACTCCATGAGTCATATACAATGACTAGATTTAAATGCCTCAAAATAAAAGAATGTTCTCCCTCCACCCACTTTCAAAAATATTCACTAGGAACTCATAAAATATATATTGAAATGCGTTTCAATGATGCTATTCTGAATATATTTCTTATGCACATACCTCTATAGCACGACTTGTATTCTTCCACCCAATGTCTTCTCTTCCTACATATGCCTTATCGCACATAGCTGGGTTTAGATTGTATTTTGCCAATTGTAGCCTCGAAATCATGGAAACCACATGATATGTCTGTAACGCCGTGAGTGCTTTCAAATTTTCAATGATGAAAAATTACAGTGGTCCCTTTAGACTTTGCAGGTTACTCTTCTCAATCTTGTTTATATTATACTTGCTAAGGCACAAAAACAATCTTCTGCATGAAAATGAGACTATGAACTTACACATGCGCACACACTTAAACAATGGTAGATGGTTAACTGCTCATTCTCCTACGCAGACAATCAAAATCCCGCTGTCGATGCCATCAGAATCAGACAACAAAAAATAATGGTTGAATGCAGATGCCAACAAATTGGGTTGCCTATTTCCATGCTACCACTACGAGTAACTATCTTCAAGAAATGCAGGTTCCTTTCTCCTCTACGCTAATATTCTTGCCTTCTTGTGGATGCAAAAATGGTTAGAAATTGGTAAAATGGCAGATTCAAATATTTCCAACATCATCTACATTTTCTGCCACCATTACAAAGAATGCATCATGCATGACTTGGTCTGCTGCCCCTCTACCACCATCACACTTCTCTCACAAAATATGCGAGTGCTATGATACCAATGTAGAGTAGTAAAATAGACTAACAATATTAACAACTTACATTGCAAATAATAACAAAAATATGAGAAATTTCATTATCTTCATTCGAGTCATTTACAATGTCTATTGCAAATGCTTATTAAGCATTTCATTCTCTTGAATTACCACCCAAATTTTCTTATAGGAATAACTCCCTAAAACTAACAACTAATTATTAACTGATTTATTAAATGTAAACTTTAATTTCCTAACAAAGCAAGCACTAAACTTGTTGGGATTATTAATGCTATTAAAATAAATGTTAGAATTCAAATAAATAAATTAAAGGTGTTTAATTCTAGATTTGAGGAAAGTCTTGTGGTGAAATATTGTCAATTGATTCACCAATATGCCAAAAAAATAAGACTTGTTAGATGAATGCCTTGAGACTAAGATATGTCTATTGTCTTGGTTCACTTATATGACTATAAAACTAACCTCTAAGTTTGTGGATATAAACCTTAATGTAGGGATATAAACCTTAATGTAGGGATCTAAATTTAGTTGATGGATTTGAACTTTGTTGATTTTGATGTATAGAACATGTTCACTTTGATTTATAGAATTTATGTTTGAAACCTGAGTTATGAAGATAGACACCACTTAGGAGCTTGTTGGGCGAGGATTGTTCTACTTTGGTTAAACCCATATCACCTGTAGACATCCAAATTTGGACACTTAATTTATCCAAATTTATCACTTTTCGTCTAAACATCCTCTTAGCCTAGTTAATTAAATAATATTACTATTATTTAATTAATATCTTTAATTCTGCTAAATCCCTAAGGTATTTAATTAATAATTAAATACCTTACCCTCCTTAATCCTCTTTTCATCAAATAAATTAAATAAATATTACATTTATTTAATTCCTCACATGTCATTTTCATCTAATCCTAATCCATTTCCTAATCTTCATTAAGGATGTGCACATGCCTAATCCTTGATTAGGATGTGTCACATCCTCCAACTTTTGCAAGTTGGCTTTTAATCCTAATTAGCCCCTAATTATCCTCTAATTACTTATTAATTAAGCCTAATCATTCTCCAAGGAATTTTTAATTCCTTTTATTTGTCCTAGATTCCCCTCCTTTATATGTGAATTTTTAATTCACATTCCATCCTTCCAAGGCTTCTAGAACCTTGGACTTGTCACAATCTTCACATGTGACCACCTTGGACTTGTCACAATCTCCACATGTGACCAAGTCCCACCTTTTTGGAGCCCACCTTTTATCCTCTAGATTATCCTATGAATGTGAATTTTTAATTCACATTTATCTTCCCAACCACCTTTCCTTTTCCCATGTAGATTTTTGAGGAATTCTAAAATTCCTCAAAAGTCCCTTTCACTCCCACTTGGGGACAAGAAATCCCTTTTTGTGGAAATCCTCTCATCCCCCAAGGTGCATGTCCTTTTCCACCTCATGTACCTTTTGACAACTCATCTCCACCTCATATCCTCTTGTCCACTTCACCCTCCACATGTCAAGATGTGAGGGCTTGTGGGTTCTCAACCCACCATAGCCCTTCATCTTGGCCTTGTTGGAGCAATCTTGACCGTTGAATTCTCTAGAGAATTCAAATTCTCCTATAAATACCCCCTCCTCAAGGGCATTTCCACAACACTTCTTCATTTGAGCAATTACATGCTGTCCATTTGAATCCCCAAGCTTTTTCAATCACTTAGCCATCTTTGTTCATCATCTTGCATATTGAATCTTGCATTTAGACATTCAAACAATCATCTAAGGAGCACACAACCAATCCAAGCAAGGGCCAATCAAAGAAGTTTCAACAACAAGGGAGGTAAAAGTGTTTGTGTTTCATTTTATTTGCATTCCTTTTCGTTGTAACTCTCTTTTGGCTAATCTTGAGGTGTCCTTGGCATTTTGTCTTTCATGTTTCTTAGTTAGATTCACACATTTAGAGTAGCATAAAATATCAAGGTATACATCACCAATTTAATGGTTTGAAAATGATCAAAGATAATATACTCAAGTATGTATTGATTTAGATGTTGATATAATTAGATGATGCTATGTTGATGTTCCCCCCTAAATTAATAGCATAATCTAATTATATCAATAGTATGTATTGTATTGATTTTGATGTTGATATACTCTAGTTTCTAAGCTACTAATTATTTTTGAAATTAATGAAGATTAAGGGTCTCAAAAAGGGAAGGGGGGTGTGGGGGGTAAAAATAGGTCCTGTTTTTATAAAAAAAAACAACATAGCACTTGAGGGCTCCCCTCTTTTTGATTAACGTTTTTTTAGAATTTCAAAAATCCGAATTGTGAGAAATTAGCTAACACCATGTAGTTTATCCTCGTTCTTTTGGATTTTTTTTTTAATGAATATATAATATTTTATGAATTTTCAAAGTGGACATATCTTGAAAAGCTGAAATTTGAGCGTGCTCCCCCCTAAATTTTTTGAAAACTAATTGAAAATTGATTTTTTTTTCATCATGTGTAGAATGGAGTCTAGTTTCAAGAAATGTAATTTGTTTTGCGTTTCGATGAACGAGTAAAAATCTATCCCAAAATTAGCACATGTTGGTTTTTGACAAAAAATGGAGGCATTTACAATAAAAGTTATGGATCAAAACCTTAACTGAATCAAAATGAAAAAATAATTATATATTTAGATAGCTAAGAGAGAGGTTAACACTATCACTATTTCTTTATAAAATTGCATTGAAAAACGTGCAAATGAGACGAGGAGCATAGATAAAAATATGAGGAAATTTGGCACCTTTTCAAAAAATCATGTCTTTTGCATGAAATGGTTGTCCAAACCTTTGGGTTGGATGCTTAATGCAAAATCCAACCCATTGGGTTGGTATTTCCCAATGCAACCTATTTGGCGCATGCCAAATGGGTTGATTCATTTGGCTAGCGCCAAATTTGGTGAGCGCCAAATGCCATTCATGACTTTTGGAATGCATTTTTCTAAACTCTTTGATTTTCTCTTCCTTTGCTAGGGAAACTATA
This sequence comes from Sequoia sempervirens, assembly GCA_007258455.2. Taxonomy (NCBI): domain Eukaryota; kingdom Viridiplantae; phylum Streptophyta; class Pinopsida; order Cupressales; family Cupressaceae; genus Sequoia; species Sequoia sempervirens. Next base: position 427,611,557 of record VDFB02105785.1, on the reverse strand, counting down.
TGCATGAAATAAACATTTAAGTATAAGTTGACATTTACATATGGACATTTAATTTCTTATACTTTAAGTGATATTTCATGTATATAGTTTTAGGATGTTTGAGAGTGGTTTCTGATTTGTAGGAGTTATAATGCAAATTCTAGTTTTTGGAAGATTTTAAAAAATTTCAGACTTAGTCAAATTTCAGTAATCAGGAGGTCAAATTTTAGTAATCAAGAGGTCAAATTTCATCTTTTTCTTTCTCTATCTCACCCATTTTCATCTCTTATTCTGTAGACCTCTCTCTCTCTCTCACTATCTCCATCTCTTTATCTAGCACTCTCTCCCTTGAGCTCAAGAACTACGTCTCTAAAGGTCCATCTTTCTCTCCTTCCCTATCTAATATCTATCTCCCTCTCTCCCTCCTTCCCTCTACATTTCTTTATCTCCCCTCCCTCTCCTTTTATCTCTATATCTATCTCTCTACTCTCTATATCACCTCTCTCTATACCTACCTATCCCTCTCTCCCTCTCTCTCCGCTCTTTCTCTCTCTCTCTACTTCCCTCTCTACTCTCTATCTCGCCATTCTCTCTCTCTCCTTCATTCTCTAGTTCTCTATCTCACCTCTCTCTTCTTCCCTCCCTCTCTAATTTTCTCTATCTACTCCTCTCTCTCCTTCCATGTCTACTCTCTCTCACCTCTCTTTCTCCCTCTCTCTTCCTTTCACCCACCTTTGCTCTCTACTTCTCGCTATCTAACCTATCCCTTTATACCTCTTTCTCTCTCCCCCTCCTTCCCTCTCAATCTCTCCACCTTCCTCACCTCTCTACTTCTCTCTCCATCACACATCTCTATCACCTATCTCACTTCTCTCTCTCCCCTTCCCTCTCTACTCTCTTTCTCTCTATCTCACCTCTCTCTCCCTACCCATCCCTCCCCCCTCTCTCTTATCCCTCCCCCCTCTCTCTTATCTCTGACCTCTCTCTCTCTCTCTCTCCCTCCCTACCTCTTCCTCCCTCTCTCCTTCCCGACGAGTTTAATTAATGGCTCAATTTTGATAGGGTTTATTATATATTTGTTGTTGTTACCATAGACTTTGGCACTTGGCTGTTGAATGGGAGAAACTCTTGCCAATTGGTCGGTTGCCAAGAAAGTCAAGAAGGTGGTCATCAAGAGGTCAAAGGAGGGAAAACTCTCAATGGAGGGAAATTCCTAATTTGAATAAAAGATTGTAACTACCTTTTAATGGTCATGTTTGTTAGTTGAGCGAATCTAGGGAGTGTGCTGTGCTGGAATCTCATTTGAGCAAGTCTGCTTTGACCAAATTTGGTGCATGCATAACTTCCTCCCTCTCTTTCCTATGTTTTCAATAAATGACATCCTCCTATTTTGATGGAGTTGACTACCTAGATAGTTAGGGTTAGTTAGAAGTTTTCTCTCTATAAATAATGGTCATATGCCCCTTTTCATAAGGTTGGATGTTCTGAGATTGTACTTGCATTTTCCAGTTTTAGTAATACACTCATATTGTTGAAATGTTGTAGTCATGTTTTCAAGAAATAAAATGATATTCCAAGTTTCTGCACCTGAGTTAGCTTGAGGGAGACTCACTGAAGGGGGCACACTTGGTGAGAATCCCACCCATTTAGTTTAAAAGTTATTTTCTGTTTAGTAATTAGTTTCAGTTCCAATAGTTGTCTGTTCCTGTAGCCACTGAAATTCTGTTTTGTGACTATTCCTATAGCCAAGGCAGACAAATTAGTTTCCTGTCTGTTTGCTGGGATTTCTATTTCTGCCATTCATTTCCAGTTTAGTTGTTGATGCTCATAGTAGTTGTTAATTCATGCTCAGTGCTTAAGTTGATTTCTTTCCAGCATTTTACTTTCAATACCATTTCTTTCCTATTTTATGGATGATTGCAGTGGAGGCCTAGTGCACATATAGTGCTGACCCATTTCAAGTTTATGTCCATGGGTTGACAATCAAATGCACCTTCAAAATGAGCGAGATAGCTACTTAGTGCAGATGCCTAATCTCTAAGTTACAACTCTCAGGGCTTAGTTATTAAACTATTAGAGGAGCCCAATATTTTTGGCACCGTTGCAGGGGATGGTGTCAAACTAGGAAGTTCTTTGGAGTCATAGCTAGTTTTTCCTTGCTTTAGTATTGCTGAAGTTTGTTCTTAGCATACCCCTCATTTAGAAAAGTAATGACCTGCTATTATTTCACCAATTCTTTGTGTGAGTTGGCTGATACTGAGTTGATACCACATGCATAGAGGAAGGAGAAGAGATGCTTATGGGAGATTCCTTCCTAATGACCCTGGACCAGTTTAGCTAGTTGAGCTTCAAAATCTGCCAAGAGGCGAAGAAGAAGAAGAGGCCCACCCTTTTGCTGATGCATTTCCCAATTTGACCAGTTCTGAAACTTCCTTTGAAGACCAAAATCTGATTGAAAACCCATTTGTTTTGGAACTCCATCAAGTAGGTATGGGTGATGCAAACTGAAACAAACCCAACTAGCCATCTTTTCCATTCCCTATTGCTCATTAGAATGAAGTTAATAACCTCAAGAACATCCCTGCTTCGGTTCTTCCTGAGTTCTATGGCCTTGTCACAGAAGACCCCAACACCTTCTTGTTTGAGTTTGATATCCTCTGCAGAAGCTATGACTATACCACTGATGCTTATAGGCTTAAGTTGTTTCCTACCACCTTGAAAGAAGTTGCATTAAGATGGTTTATGAACTTAGGTAGGAATAATATAGAAACTTGGGATGATATGAAAAAAAAGTTTCTTGAGAAATACGAAGAATACTATAGGGGCAGTGATATGAGAGGAGATGACATTTTCGGGATGCAGCAAAAGGAAGATGAGAGTTTGGAGGATTACATTTCTAGGTTTCTATTTTTCCTACAAAAATCTCCACATCATACACTCAATGAAGAGTCTCAAAATTTGCTCTTCCTGAGAGGAATCAATGAAAGTTGCATTGATGCTCTGGACCTAATGGGAGGAGGAGATATCACCCAAGTTCCCTGGGATGATATTAAAAAGATGTGTCAGAATTACTCTAGGACAACTTCAAAGAAAGGAAGAGGTTACCAATCCTCTATGGGTAAATCATCCACCAATGGAGTTTCAAGGATGGAGATTACTCACTTGTTGGAAAATTTCAAGCAAGACATCATAAAAAGTATGGCTACTCAACTAGATACACTTCAAGCAAAAAAGAAACATGAGGAGGTAGAGACAACGTTGGCGGAATATTGCCATCATTGCAGATAGAAGGAATACAAATGTAAAATGATAGCCAACATTGACAACAAGCAGATCCAACTTGAGTTCAAGCCATTCTAGGGTGATGATGATTGAGTCTACTACATTGCACAGAGGAGACCATGGGCCCCAAGACAACATATGCCACCAGATCCATTATCTTTTTCTAGGCCTTATTTCAATTCTTATGCATTTGATAATGAATGGCAACCCCCATACCCATCCAAGTATGGAGGATATCCACCTCAACCTTGGAACAACTGTCCAAATAATTGGTCCAATTACCAAAACTCTCCACCCCAGTGGCAACAATCCCAAGGGAATTGGCAACCACCTTCAGGAAACTGGCAGCATACATCCCAATGGAGGGGAGGACAACAATGGCCAAACCAGGCAACTAGTTACATGCAACCACATCCATAGCCTCAACAACCTGCCCTAATGCCTCCTCCTACTAGCTCAAGTTCAAGTACACCTAGACCTACTCAGTTACTAGCTCAACCCACACCTAACCCAAATAACAAACCACAACAACAACCAATCTACTTTGCAGATCCTAATCAATTCCCTGCATATGCTGTGAGTGTGAGTGATATTCACTTGCGTTCAGGAACCACTTTTCCAGCTCCTTCCACTCATATAATCACCAAGCTTCCTATGGAAGAAGAGGAGCATCAAAATTTCCCCACTCAGCTAAGTGTGCTTAAAAATCCTGAACCAGTCCAACAGTCTAATCAAGATCCACCATTTCCTCAAAGATTAGAAGTTGTTAAACAAAAGGAAGAGAAGGAGGAAACAATCTTTGACATTTTGGATCAGTTGAAACACATATGTGTTAATATAACTTTGTTTTAGGCCATAAAAGATGTCCCCATTTATGGAAAAGCAATCAAGGAAGCATGCCTCAAAAATCCAAGGAGGAAAAAGAAAGACCCCACTACTATTCATGTGGTGGGACAATTGGTAGATATCGTGCTTGGGAAAGTTACTGTTCCTAAATACACTGACCCAGGTAGTCCTGTGGTAGGAGTTATTATAAATGGAATCCAAATAAAGAATGCTCTAATTGACTTGGGAGCAACAATAAATGTGATGACCAAGGATATCTTGCAACAATTGAATGTTGCAAACATGAGACCTACTCCTACTGTCCTGTAGCTTGTTGATAGTTCCATTGTCAAACTAGATGATATAGTAGAAGACCTTGTTGTCACTCTAGATTCTTGGGAGTACACAACAAATTTCATGATCCTTTACCCTAAAGCTACATTGGGAGGGTACCCCATTATTTTGCGAAGGCCGTGGTTAGCCATAACATATGTTTACATTGGATTCCGGTCAGGGGACATGACTATTTATGATGGGAGAATCATTAAAAATCTTGTTCTCTACCCTCCTGCTCAACCATCCCATGATATGGATAACCCCATATGGCCACATGTTGGAGAAGAGGCCGAGGAATTCAATACAGTGGCACAACTCATGATGATAGGAAAAAGTCCTTTCATGTAGCTTCAGGAGGAAGATGAGGTGTTGTCCCACATAATTCAGAACCATTGTGAGGTGCATGAAGATCCATCCACTCATGAATCTAGTTTTGTAGGTCCATTAAAGACACTTCTGCACGCTCTTCCTACAACAAAACTTCCTGCAACAACTGAAATGTTTCAAACATTGCTACTGCATGAGTTAAAAATTCCAAGTATTAGTGAAACAACATGATTGAGTTAACCACAAAAGTGCAAGTGTCAGAAGGAAAACATATGAATATTAATAGCAAGTTGAGTCAAGAGCAGTAGTTGTCCCTGAAAAACCTATTGAAGACCCACCAGTATGCATTTGCATGGAACTACCATGACATGAAAAGATTGGATCCCAAGCTCTATACTCATAGGATATATATCAAAGATGACTATACACCAGTAAGGCAGCCACAAAGGAGAATCAACCCTGCATTGAGGGAGATTGTAAAAGGGGAACTACAAAAATTATAGGATGCAAGATTTATCTACCCTATCTTAGAAAACCAGTGGGTGTCCCCATTGGTAATTGTAACTAAAAAGGGAGGTAAATGGAGAGTTTTTGTTGACTACAAAGAACTAAATTCTACCACCAAAAAGGATCATTTTCCCCTTCCTTTCATAGACCAAGTATTGGATTCACTTGCAGGTAAGCAGTATTTTTCTTTCCTAGATGGATTCAGTGGTTATAATCAGATACAAATTGCATTTGAGGATCAAGAGAATAAAACCTTTACCTATTCTTGGGGGACTTATTCCTACTCAGTACTTCCATTTGGTTTGTGTAATGCACCTGCAACCTTTCAAAGAGCTGTCATTAGTATATTTTCAAATATCCCACATGACTGTATGGAAATCTATATGGATGATTTTACTACCTATGGTGCTGATTTTGTAGAAGCATTAGAAAATATAAGGAAAGTTTTGCAGAGATGTGAGGACCATAATCTGTCCTTGAACAGTGAGAAATGCTTCATGATGATGCAGGAAAGAGTAGTCCTTGGTCACTACATCTCTCAAAAGGGAATTCAAGTGGACCTAACCAATATTGAGGTGATTACTAATCTACCTATTCTTGCAAAGAAAAAAGATGTTAGAAGTTTCTTGGGACATGCAAGATACTATAGGCAGTTCATCAAAGATTTCAGTAAAATGGCAGCACTATTGTATAATATTCTAACTAAAGATGCTAAGTTCTAGTGGACAGAAGACTGTGACAAAGCATTCTTTGATTTGAAAGCATCTTTAACCCATGCTCCTGTACTCAAATGCCCTAATTGGGAACTCCCTTTCCATATTCATACAAATGCATCTGATTATGCTATAGGAGCTGTATTGGGATAAAAAGAAGGAACAATTGAGAATGCAATCTATTTTGTCAGCAAAAACCTACAAGGGGCTAAATTTAATTACATAGTGACAGAGAAGGAGATGTTGGCAGTCATCTATGCCCTTAACAAATTCAGGCATTACATAACAAGATATCAAATCTTTACTCATACAAACCATGTAGCCATAAAATACCTCATGAATAAGCCCTTGATTTCAGGAAGGCTAGCAAGATGGTTGCTGATGTAGGAATTTGACATCACCATTGATGATAAATCAGGAAAGGCAAATGTTGTAGCAGACTTACTCTCCAGATTAACTACATCTGAGGACACTCAAGTCATTGATGACTCTTTCCTTGATGAACATTTGTTTTCCATCAATGTGCACACACCTTGGTATGCTGATATAGCCAATCATTTGGTTACAGGGAGAGTTCCTCCTCATTTCTCTCCAAAAGAGAGAAGAGTGATCATTGAGAAAAATTTTCCTTTCTCATGGATTGCAGGATGTTTATTCTACACTAGACTAGATCATGTAATGAGGAGATGTGTAAGAGAAGATGAAACATATGATATATTGCATGCATGTCACAATGAACCCTATGGAGGGAATTTTGTAGCCAAAAGGACAACAATGAAAATTATTAATACATGATATTACTTGCCCACACTTCACAAGGATGCAAGAAAGTATACTAGGAAGTTTAATAGATGTCAGAGGATGGGACGACCAACTAAATATGATGAGATGCCTCTATACCCCTAGGTAGTCATCACTCCATTTGATAAGTGGGGACTTGATTTTGTAGGTCCCATTGACCCTCCATCAAATGGAAAATCCTACATCTTGGTTTGTACTGAGTATGTGACCAAGTGGGTTGAGGTTAAAGCTATGAAACATGCTAGAGATAATAAGGTTGCAGAATTCCTCTATGAGGAAATCTTCACACGTTATGGGGTTCTAAGGGAGTAGTGACAAATCAAGGGGCTCAATTTATATCAACCCTTGTTATAACATTGGTTAATGAATATAATGAAAGGCACAGGAAATCCACCCCCTATCACCCTCAGGCCAATGGCTAGGTTGAGGTGACAAATAGAGAAATAGAGGCTATTTTGACAAAAACAGTGGTAATTCACAGGAAGGATTGGGAAAACAGATTTCTAGAAGCTGTCTGGGCTTACAGAACCACTTGGAAGACAACCACTGGTTTCACTCCTTTTGAATTACTGTATGGGAAGACTGACATGATGCCCATAGAGTTTGAACATAAAAATATTAGGACTGCATTGGATCTTGGGATAAACATAGCTGAGGCACAAAAGGACAAAATCATGCAGTTGAATGCTTTGGATGAAATGAGAAAGTTAGCCCTTCATCATACTGAGGTAGTGCAAAATCAAAGGGTCAAATGACATGACAAATACATAAATGATAAGAAGTTCCAGCTAGGTGATTGGGCACTCCTTTATGACTCTAGGTATCAAGATAATGCAGGAAAACTGCAGACCAGATGGTTGGGACTGTACGAAGATGCAAAAGTCTTCTCCAATGGAGCTGTTCAACTCACAACCATTGAACCTATCACATTCAAACTCTTGGTCAACGGTTACTGCCTTAGATTATATCATAAGCCAACCTCCAAGCAAGAATTCATGTAGCAATTTATTCAACACCAAACCTCCAAACTTCCTGCAGCTGAAGGATGCAAACCTAGTGTCCCTCATTCTAACTAATCCAGGTATGCATGCAATCACATCATAATAAAGATTTCCACTTTGCTGCGAATCCACTTCTCCATTAATAAATCCATCTATCCATCCATCTCCATCTTTTCTCTCTTCCATAACTCCACCATCACTTCACTTCACCATCATTCCATCACCACTGCATTAATTGCTCAACTGCATTTTTAAAGGAAACTAGTACTTCCTCCACATTTTTTTCAAACGGTACTCCAAGTGTTCAGGTATGTGTATGAAAATCGGTTATATCTTAATTATATGTAGTGCATTTATTTAATTACTATAAATTAATGTTGATATTTACATAGCATATAATTGTACTCTTCTTGTCACATCATAATTACCACCCAGCTTGTGCGGAAACATGCTCTTATTTAGGTTTGGGGGGAGTGTCAACCCACATGTCCACGTGTCATCCATGTCAAAAAATTTGAAATGAGCCAATTTGAATGATAGTGTGAAATGATGGCTTGCATGTGTGAAATGACACTAAACCACTGCCATTTTTCTTGATGATAACCTTCATTTAGTGTGAAATGATGGCTTGCATGTGTGAAATGACATCGAACCACCGCCATTTTTCTTGATGATAACCTTCATTTATGTTTACTTATTACCTTAGTCATAATCTTAACGTCACCAAAAAGGTAAATTTCATATGACATCGATGTTAGCGCTATAGAGGAGTTGCAAGAAGAAGAAGGAATTGGGTTTTCAGAGAAAGATTGCAAGAAAGAAAATTTTGCAGAAGTGCTTGTTTGATTGCAGGTAGTTGAAACAATGGGAGGTCAACGAATTAGGAATGAACCTATGGTTCATGATGCGATACTGTAGGATGCACTTTCTTTGGCCGAGTTCAGGAATTGTGGATGGTTGGATTATTTCCTCAAACTTGACAGCTACAATGAGGACATTGCGCTAGAATTTGCACACACTCTTTGAGGGGAAGGCAATGGTAAAAGGACTATAGGTGATAGCTAATGAGGAGAGTATTGCAGAGGTAACAAGTTTGTATGCCAATGGAGAGCCATAACCTGCTTCTAGAGATGCGAGGTTAGCTAGGGTAGGATTTACTAAACTGAGTGACCCTCCACTGGTTGTAGATAAGAAAGGTAAGAAGAGAACTTCTCTACCAGAGAAGTGGAAACAAGGAGTGTCAAGTATATTACTTGTGAGGGCTGCTAGTCATGCCTCCATTCTGTGCATTTTAAGCTCTTGAACCATGTGAGGCATGGAAGAAGAATGAACACGCCCAATGTGCTATATCACCTCCTTGCAATCATGGCGGCTAAAATGCAAAAAGGTAGAGATAATTCTGTCTCTCACCATTGTTTGATAAAATTATTAGTAGAAAAATATTTACAAGAGGTGTTTGGTATGACATGGGAGGAATTTGTAAACATTGATCAGTTTAGACCAGAAAATGTGCATCCTAGAGCTCAGCCTCAACCTCATAGGGTTAGTAGAGGTGAGAGGGTTGCTGAAACCACTCCTAGAGCTTCAAACTTTGGTGTAAACCCTAGCTCAAACCTTCCTGCAGCTGAGCAAGCTATAGAAATTGGTTCCTCTGAGTTAGAATATTAAGATGAAGAAAGTTAATGCTCAGACTCTAATGTTAATGTTCTTCCCAAAACCCCAATTTGAACTAGGGCTTCCCTTAGGAGAGAGGAAGCACAAATGAAAGAGGCAGAAATGAGGAAGGGAAGGCCAAGAAGAAAACGATAGAAAAAGTGACACCAAGCCCTATGAAACGAAAGGCTGATGACATTGTTCTTCCTGCAACTGAAGGAAAACATAAAAACCCTCCTAAGAAATCAAAGCCAGCTGGGCCAACCAATGATATACCTCCAAAGAGAAGCCCTAGACTTAGAAGAACATCTAGGGAGGAGACATAAGCTCCTATGGGGCAGGTAATTGTTGAAGAAAAATATTTTTTTGAAGAAAAAATAGATATAAGATTAGCAGAGCTTGCTGCTATTGTAGAATAGGTTGAGAATCAGGAGCAAGATGAGAATCAAGAACCCCTGCAGCTAGAGCAGGATGAGCAACCAAAATCATTGCAACTGGTGCTATTTGAACAACAAGAATCAGTGAGAGGAAATATTTTGGTAGGAACACATAAACCTCTTGCTTTTTCATGGAATATTGTAGCTTTGAACCTATGGAGTGAGATGGAAAGGAAGAGAAGTGAAAAAAGGAAAAAACACAAGCTATAGGAAGAGGTTAAAAAGAAAAATGCAGAAATTGAAGAAAAGAATGCAAAGATTGCTGCCTTGAAAGAAAAGGTGGATAATGTGGTAGCTTTAGTACCCCAAATGTTGGGATGCAGAACTCCTCCAAGAGTGTATGCACTGCATTTGAAGGAGTGGGATCTTTCCTTCAAGCTGTCAAGAATTATTTCAGGTTTGAGCCCTTCTATTGACACTCCACATGAGTTTTTCCAGGCCTACTAGTTTTCCCCTCCCGAAGTTAAAAATATGTTGTGTGAACTATAACTACATAACTATGTTGTATCTAATGATCATGATTGGAACCCATTACTGTATATTGGAGATCTTCATTTGAGGGATTTATGTCCTGAATTCAAAATGAAATTAGTCGGGGACAACAATTTATAACTTATAGGGAAAGAGAATTCCATACTCCCTTGCCTCTCAGGGCTAAATCTAGTAACCCTGCAGACATTTACCAAACATGGCATAGAATTCTTTATTTCCCAAGCTACAAAAATAGGATCATGCCTGTTAGGGAAGAATCCTACAAGGAATATGAGAAAGTAGCTGAAACTATAGGGAAATCGGTAATGGGGTACTTATCACAGAGGTGGAACAATTTGACAGATGAGTTGAAACAAGCTGAACCCCACTCTTTGCAAAATTATGTTGCAGCATGCAAAAGAGTTGATGGATACATACAGGTTGGAAGGATGAGGCAACAGTATTGACTTCCATTAACATTTCATCCACCTACTCTATTGTGGCCTATGCTAGATTACAGGTTTTATCGGTATGACATAGCTGTAGAGAGGCAAAGATGGAACAAATTGGAAAACAAGAAAGGAATCTATTGGGACCCCAATTCAGACACTGCAGAGACATATGTGGGATAGTTGGCAGTTGGTGACTTCAAAGCATTGACTAGGCAAAAGAATAGTGCTCCCTTTGCTAGAGGACTAACAAAACATTAGGTTCAGGGGAGATGATGAGTCTAATTAATGGCTCAATTTTGATAGGGTTTATTATATATTTGGTGTTGTTAACATAGACTTTGGCACTTGGTTGTTGACATTTTCCATGTTATTTCCTTAAAACCATAAAACTTGGGCATAAGTTTATCCTTGTGACTTTTAATGACATTAACATGCTATTTGACTTATCTAAATTTTACATGTAGTTGAATGGATGTTGCTTTAAGGTAATTATAGATATGCAATTGTTTGTGCATGCTAATGACATTATGCAGGTTTACACTAAGATTCTGATGTCAACGAAGGTTGCAAAATGGGAGAAACTCCTGCCAGCTGGTTGGTTGCCAAGAAAGTCAAGAAGGTGATCATGAAGAGGTCAAAGGAGGGAAAACTCTCAATGGAGGGAAATTCATAATTCAAATAAAATATTGTAACTACCTTTTAATGGTCATATTTGTTAGTTGAGAAAATCTAGGGAGTGTGCTATGCTAGAATCTCGTTGGAGCAAGTATGCTTTGACCAAATTTGGTGCATGCATAACTTCCTCCCTCTCTTTCCTATGTTTTCAATAAATGGCATCCTCTTATTTTGATGGAGTTGAATTCCTAGGTAGTTAGGGTTAGTTAGAAGTTTTCTCTCTATAAATAATGGTCAGATGCCCCTTTTCATAAGGTTGGATGTTCTGAGATTGTACTTACATTTTCTAGTTTTAGTAATATAGTCATATTGCTGAAATGTTGTAATCACGTTTTCAAGAAATAAAATGATATTCTGAGTTTCTGCATCTAAGTTAGCTTGAGGGAGACTCACTAAAGGGGGCCCACTTGGTGAGAATTCCACCCATTTAGTTTAAAAGTTATTTTCTATTCAGTAATTAGTTTCGGTTCCAACAGTCTTGCAACCATTGAAATTCTGTTATGTGATTGTTCCTGCAACCAAGGAAAATAGAGTAGTTTCCTATCTATTTGCTGGGATTTCTATTTCTGCCATTCATTTCCAGTTTAGTTGTTGATGCTCAGAGTAGTTACTAATTCATGCTCAGTGCTTAAGTTGATTTCTTTTCAGTATTTTACTTTCAATACTATTTCTTTCCTAGTTTATGGATGATTGCAGTGGAGTCCTAGTGCACATACAATGCCAACCCATTTGAAGTTTGCATCCTTGGGTTGACAATTAAATGCACCTTCATAATGAGTGAGATAACTACTTAGTGCAAATGCCTTATCTCTAAGTTATAGCTCTCAAGGCTTAGTTAGTAAACCATTAGAGGAGGCCAACACTTCCCTCTATACTTCTCTTTATCTCCTCCCTCTATCTACCTAGACCTCTCTCAGGTTTTGTCTCACCTCTCTCCATCCCTACCTCTCCCTCTATCTCTCCTTTCATATCTAATCTCTACCTAGCTGTCCCTCTATACCTATTTCTCTCTCCCTCCTTTCCTCCTCTCTCTCAATATCTCCATCTTCTTTCCCTCTCTACTTCTCTCATTATCACCTCTCTCTATCACTATCCTCCCTCTCTATTCTCTCTCTCTCCCCCTCCCCATATTTCTATCTCTCCTCTCTCCCTCTCCCTCTTTCTATCTC
>VDFB02105785.1:427418729-427592765 GCA_007258455.2 Sequoia sempervirens | reverse complement strand
TCTCTCTCCACCTCCCTCCCTCTCTCTCTCAAGTCTCTCCCTCCTACCCCCTCTCCCTCTCTCAATTTATCCACCTTCCTCCTCTCTCCAACTTCTTCCTCCCTTCCCCTCTCTCCTTTCCTCTCTACTCTGTCTCTATCTCAACTCTCTCTACCTACATATCTATCCCTCCCTCATATTTCTATCTCTCATCTCCCTATCTCTCCCATCTCCCTCTCTACCCACCCATTCTCTCTCCTCTTCCTCTCTATACCCTCTCTCTCTCTTAAGTCTCTCCCTCCTACCCCATTTTCCTCTCTTAGGTCTCTCTCTCTCTCACTCCCTCTACCCTTAATCCTCTACCCTCTATCTCTCTCCCACTCCCTCCCTCTTTGTCTCTCTCAATAATCTCTCTCCTACCCCCTCTCCCTCTCTCAGGTCTCTCTCTCACTCAATCCCTCTATCTCCCTCCCCTCTACCCTTAACTGTAAACCTGTAAACCCTTAACCCTTAAACTCTAAACCCTTAAACCGTCTACCATCTACCCTCTATCTCTCTCCCACTCCCTCCCTCCCTCCCTCCCTCCCTCTCTTTTCTCTCTCTCTCTCTCTCAAGTCTCTCCTCCTACCCCTCTCCCTCTCTTAGGTCTCTCTCTCCCTCTACTCTCTATCTCTCTCCCACTCTCTCCCTCCCTCTCTCTCACTAACTGCATCTATCTCTCTCCCCTCTACCCCTAACCCTCTACCCTCTACCCTCAACCCTATACCGTCAATCCTCTACCCTCAACCTTAAAATATCAACCCTCAACCCTTAAAACCTCTACCCTCTACCATAATCCATCAACCCTATACCCTCTACCCTATACATTGGACCCTTAGCCCTAATCCCTCAAACCTATACCCTAAATCCTCTATCCTCACCCCTAATCCCTCAACCATAAAACCTTAAACCCTAAACCCTTAAACATTCTACCCTAATCCCTCAACCCTATAACCTCAACCCAATACCCTAAACCATCAACCCTATAGGTCCTCAATCCTCTACCCTCAATTCTCAATGTTCTACCCTATACATTAAATTCTCAACCCTCATCTATCTCTGTCCCTCCCTCCTCTTCTCTCCTTATCTCTATCTCACTTCTCCCTCCATCTCTCCCTCCCTCCCTCCCTCCCTCTATTCCCTAATACCTCAACCCTTAAACCCTTAAACCCTTAAACACTCAACCCTAAACCCTCAAACCAATACCCTCTACCCTCAACCCTTAAACCCTCAACCCTTGATGGTGTTTTCTGCACAACAACTTAGATAGAATATGGAAATCCTATCTCTCTTGAAAGGTGAATCTCTATCAGCAAGTCTCAAGAGATAACCCCAAGGTCTCTAATGTTAGGTCTTGACAATTCAAAAACAACTCAGTGATAAATGTGAAAATGCTGGTAATCACAAAGGGACCTTACTACAAACAAATACTGGAACTCTAAACTTATTAGATCTAGCAATATAGTGATACTTCAAATCCTAAATCTAACCCAAATGATAAAGAAATAGCAAAAGATAAGGGTTTCAGAGAGATTTCTAAAATTAACACTAATCCTAAGATTAACAATGCAAATGATGCAATACTTGAAATGGACCAATCCCCAAAAACTAATTCCTGCTTAACCCAAATGAACCTGCAATCTTATAGAAATAGTGTTATCTTCTAAGGCATTAAATTTTTTTAGATCATGAACATTCATCCAAAACAACCCTACTGCAATTATAATGAACAAACATTCACAATTGAATTAAGCACAATGAATATTAAAGTCCAAGATAACTTTGCAAAGCAACTCACAATCAACCAGCTGCAAAAAGTATGGACCAGGGATTGCTACAAACACTTCAAGCATCAAACCATAAACACCATTGAATCAAATCTAACCTTAAACCTAACATATATCAAATAACTTTGAGCAATTTCAAAAGATGGAACAACAAGAACCATGCAAGAGAATTCAACACAAGAAAGATCACCAAGGCATAATGTCTTCGCTTGTATTGAATCATCCAAAAGTAGCAACAATTCCAATGTTCTGTGTCACAACACTTGCTTTGAAATAAAACTAACTCCTATCTCTAACTCTTGCTCTACTGCTTAATTCACTTTAATGTGTAACTATCTAGCCCTTACAAAAGAGGAAAAATGCCATACTTATAGAAATCTTGGGATATGTCAGCCCAAATAGGGTTACAATAATAAACAACCACAAACAAGTTGGCCCAAGAAGTTCTAGAACAAAGACAAATAGCATTAAATGCTTGGGACTCATCTAGGTCGGCCTGGGTTCTCCAATGTAGCTCGGTCCAATGCATGTAGAAAATAGGAAGAGATAATGGGAAGCACAAATTCTGATGCAGTCACTCATTAGCTGGCCCCTTATCCTTATCTCGATCCAATTTGTCTTGCACTTCAAGAAAAATCCTCTCTAGGTCGGCCAAAGTGGAGTGATCAACACTTTAAATTTCCTTTCCATAGATTTAATTTCCTCCCTTGATTGCTTGATGACCTTATCCCATTCCACCTTGAGATCTTGATATTTCTCCATGACAGTAACATAGGTGGACGCATCATCTAAATGGTGACCTATGGTTGGACCATCATTAATAGGAGCATAAACTTCATGCCACCATTTCCTTAATTGCTCTAGATTCAAATTTTTCGATGGAAACCTCTTCCTCCCAGTCATTATCTCAAAGAATGAAATACATCTATTATAAATATCATACAATGCATTTCCTACCTACTGACCTTGCTTATGAAATTTCTTTAGAACCCTCTGTTTGATTTGCAAGGCCTCATACCACTCCCAAGGTTTAGAAACGCTTGAAGAAGAAAAAATTCTCTCTTATCAATTTCTCCTCAGTATACTCCATGATGATTTTTGTTTTATGCAGGAGGAGATCGACATCAGTCTTATCCTACCCCAACACATTCTACAACCATTCAGATGTCTTATGTGCATCCCCATAGGTTGATACAATCTCTTTTATCATGTTGTCTCCTCCTGATTAGATGTCTTCTCCTTAGAAGCAATGTTCCTTCTTTTAGCACTAGGCTTCCTCTTCTTTTCCTTCTCAACCTCTTCTCCTTGCAACAATCTTGTGATATACATGGTGAATGCATCATTCACCCTCCTATAGCTTGACCTATCCAAATGCAACTGAGGATAAACCTCATTGATAACATCCTGGCCAAAGATCCCTCGTGTATTCAACCCCTTGTATGGATGAAATCTTGCTAAGGAATAGACCAAGTAAGATGTCATTGTGAAGCTCTTAGTCTGCAAAACATTGCACAATTGTTCATGGATCTTGGCACTGATGATACCTAACCAATGATAATCTACATTTTTCTCCATCCTTACTATGATGTAAAACATCCAAATTTCAAATATCCCTGTAGTCTTCAAACCCATCACTCTGCTAAGGAGAGTGATTGTATCATTGTACTATGATATGAACTTAGCTCTATGCAACTACTTAGGTAACTTGGAGAAGTGTGGCTTAGGCTTGTCCAACCAAGAATTGATAACTTGCAAAGCCTTAGCTATATCATTTGTATAGTGTTTCCTAGCTATGTCAAGATCAAGCCCCACCACATGAGACCTATCTGGCATGTCAAATGTCTGAGCCACTGAGACAGGAGAGAAATTGGCCAACACCCTGCCTTGTGGACTAATTATTCTCTGTGTATCTGAATCATAATGTCTGGCACACTCCAAGACCAACTCATAGAATTTCACCGTAGGAGGGAAACCAACCACATGAGCCAACCTAGATTTCACCAGTCTGCTAGCTAAGAGGGAAGGACTCTGCACTACCATTCTTGCTTTAAACTCTTCATAATCCCATCTCCCAACATTGGTATCCACTACCTCTGACTAGATGGAAACCAAGTTGCTCTTAGGAACCTTGCTTTTCATGTCCAACTTAATTCTCCTGGCCTCTGAAATAGAAGCTCCCTCATCACTAGGGTCCATTACCTTGCCTGATTCAACCTGCATTCAACAAAAGTCATAATAAATAACCATTATATCATAAGAGTACAAGTTAGTCCATCATAAAATTACATATTCATCCTTAAAACAAGTCCCATGATGAAAAAAATCCCCTAAAACATCATAAAGATTACTCCTTTCAAAGTTCAGGTTTTTCATCCCCTCGTAGAATTCAGGCCAGAAGGGAATTTCGGGGAATTCCATGCTAGGCGGAATTTAGTGAAGCGAACACAATAAACCTCCAACAATCATTCAATCAAAATCATTACTTAGGAAATAGCATGACACATCTTCGAATAACTCAAATTGCTCACATGATGCACATTCATTATCATGCTATCCCACAATTCTTCATTTTCAACAAGATTTCAAAGAATTCTGTTAGGGATGGAAATCTGCAAAAACGGGAAGAGTTCACATATTTTGAAAAATCAAGGACCAGAGAAATCTCGGTAAAATCCTGAGTCAATGGAATTCCACGAAGTCAATGTAATTTCCATGTTTTAAGCACATTTTCAAGAAATCGATAAGGCGATGGAAAATCGGGGAATTCCTAAAGTAAAGGAAATCCGCGAAATGTTCGAAAACCCAAAATCTTTGACTTCATTAGTATTTCACCTAGATCAATTAAATGATTAGGAAGTTGGGGATTTAGTATTGGATTCTATCTGTTTCAATTTCAAAATGGAGAATTTCGATTTCCAATTCATCAAATGTGTGATTCCACCAATGTGAGCAATAATTTCAAAAGGGAAACCCTAAGATGCTGCCATGAATGCACAGTTTGGATCCCAACCTACCTTTCCACTCTGCCAGTATTCTTACAAAATCCCCTAAAACCTTACTAAGATAGGGTGATTATTATATTGGATGATTAACAAAAGGTTTCAATTCACCCAAGATGTGATTTTATCGAAGGTCGGGGATTCGCTAGGTCAAACCATAACTCGGTACATTGAAGCATGAAATTGAACTAAGAATCAAACAGAGCAGTAATTGACCACATTAAATCTCAATCAAGTAGAAGGAAATGAAATGCGAAGTATAGGGAAGGGCATCAAACCAAAACAGGAACCCTAGCCCTACTATCGAACCTTGTCACATGAAAATCCTGACTCAAGGTATACACACACAAACCATAAAGCAATTAAAATTCATTAATTAAAAGAGAAGGCTGCATGAACATACCATGAGTGATAAGAAATCGAAATAGCAGAAGCTAGCAAGAAACCCTGGAGTCCAAGCAAACACAAGCAATCACCAAGAAAAATACGACCATAGCAAACAATCACAGCTCAAATGCAAGACTCAGTAGGGGCAACTTGAAATCAAGTCTCTTCAAATCTTTCAACAAAGGAAATGACTCAAGTTCTAGCATAAATCCTATTTAAACCCAATAAAAGCAAGCTGCAGAATTGTACACAAAGCATAAATGCAATGAAAAGACAATAGGCCCAGGGATCCGAAGGCATGACGAAATTTCGGGAAAATCTAGGGAAGACAAAATTTTGTGAAGTCCCAAATTTTTTGAAAATAATGCAAACTAGCCTTTGTCAAGTTTCTAAGGAATTCAGGGAATTCCGCCTAGAGGGAATTTTCCCGAAAACAAAGAAAAACCCAAAATATGTCCCAAAACATAAGATTTTCAAAGTGTTACTTTAGAAGGGGTATTTGCACTAGCAAGATAATCATTTAGGCACATGCGAAAGCAACCAAATCCTCAAAACCAAAGGGCCAAAACACCAAAAACAAAAGAAAAAGAGGGTCCCTGCTTTTAGTGGGGCGTGTGTGCGAAAACTACACAACAAAACCTTTAAACCCAATCAAAATATCTACTTTAATCCCTCAACCCTTTATCCCTCAACCTTTAAACCCTTAACCCTCTACCTTCAACCCTCAACCCTTAAACCCTAAACCCTCAACCGATATACCCTCTACCCTATATGTTGGACCCTCAACTCTAATCCATCAATCCTATACCCACAAACGTCTACCCTCAAACTTAAACTCTCGACCCTCAACCCTTAAACCTTTAAACCCTCTACCCTATACCCTATACATTAAACCATCAACCCTCAATTTTCAACCCTCAACCTTTAATCCCTCAACCATCAACCCTTAAACCCTTATACCCTCTACCCTATACATTGGACCCTCAACCCTAATCCTTCAACCATATACCCTAAACCCTCAACCCTAAACCCTTAAACCTTAAACCCTTAAACCTTCTACCTTATACCCTCAACCCAATACCCTCAACCCTCAACCCTATACCCTAAACCATCAACCCTATATGTCCTCAACCCTATACCCTCAATTCTCAACCCTCTACCCTCATATATCTTTGTCCCTCCCTCCTCTTCTCTGGTTCTCTCTCCATATCTTCCTCCATCCTTCTCTCCCTCTCTACCCTAGTCCATCAACCCTTAAACCATTAAACAATCAACCCTAAAACCTAAACCTTCAACCCTTAACCCTCAAACCCAAAACCCTTAAACCCTCTACCCTCTACCCTCAACCCTCAACCCTATACCCTCAACCCTTAAACCTTTTAAACCAAGTAAGATCCCTACCCTAATCCCTAAACCCTCAACCATTAATCCCTCAACCCTTAAACCCTCCACCCTCTACCCTCTACCCTAAACCCTAAACCCCTATGCCCTACCCTATACATTAGACTCCTCAACCCTAATCCCTCAACCCTATACCCTCAACCCTCTACCTCAACCTTAAACCCTCAACCCTCAACCCTTAAACCCTTAAACTTAAACCCTCTACTCTCTACCTCAACCCCTACGAGGTAGGGAAACATAGGTGAGATACAAAGTGATGAAGGGAGAGTGGTAAATAGAGGGGAGATAAATATAGGTAGAGAGGGAAGGAGATGTAGAGAGGAGAGAGAGAAAGTAGAGGGGGAGGGATAGGTAGGGAGGATATAGAGGTGAGTGTGTGAGAGAGAGAGAGAGAGAGAGAGAGAGAGAGAGAGAGAGAGAGAGAGAGAGAGAGAGAGAGAGAGAGAGAGAGAGAGAGGGAGAGAGAGAGAGAGAGAGGGGGGAGGGAGAGAGAGAGACAGAGAATTAAGTTATAGAGTGATGGAGGGAGAGGTGGGTAAAGAGAGGGAGAGGGGAGATAATGATAAATAGAGAGGTAAGGAGATGTAGAGAGAGATGATAGTTATAGAGACATACATAGTGGAGGGATGGAGGGAGAGGAAAGGAGAAGATAGAGGTGAGTGTGTGTGAGAGTGCAAGAGAGTGAGAGGAGAGAAAACGAGGGGAGAGAGGAAGGGGGAGAGAGAAAGAGAGTAGAGAGGGAATGGGGGAGAGATAGAGAGTAGAGAGGGAAGGAGAGAGTAAGAGAAAAAGAGGGGGGAGGGAGAGAGAGGTAGAGAGAGTGGTAAGTAGTGGAGGGAGAGGTAGGTAGAGAGGGAAGGAGAGAGGGATGGATAGGATGGAAAGAGGGAAGGAAGGAGAGTGAGATGGAGAGAGTGGTGAGATAGAGAGTAGATAGGTAAGGAGTGAATGAGAAAGAGAGATAAAGAGAGAGGGAGGTTGGAGGGAGGTAGAAAGCGATAGGTGAGACATAGAGAGGGAAGGAGGGAAAGTGGGATAGAGAGAGAATGGTGATTTAGAGAGGAGGGAGTGAGAGGGAAGGAGGTGTTAGAATCCAAGATCACCTGCATGAAAGATGGATACCTGTCACATGCAAAAGATATGAAGAACCAAAAAGATGTTCTCTGAACCTCAAAGTGTAAAATGCATTAAGAGAATCAATTATTACAAAGTGATCAATCCTTATGAAGGAGATCAAGAAACCCTAAATGAAACCCTAGTGTGTACTAATTCTAATAATTAATCAATTAATTAATTATTAATGTGCCTAAGTTTAGCTTTGAAGTAATAAAGAGGATATGACTTAATTAATTAATCAATATGATATAATTAATTAAGCATAATAACTTATTACTCTAACACCCCCCCTTAAGATGAACTTAGGAAGAAGCTAAAACACTAGAATAAGATGCATGAAAGTAAAGATGGGTCCCGACAACTAGGCCTGATCAGGTACCCATTTACAAATGCAATATGATGTAGAGAAGGAAAAACCCAGTGGGACAAAACCCCCCTACAATGAGATAACATGCTGCAAAGAAGCACTGGAAGAACTCTGTAGAGTAACACTGGAACTTGATATAGGCAAGCAAGGAAATATTCTTCTATATACTACTAAAACCAGATAAGAGTCACTGATTGACTCAAGGAATCATGATAAAGCAATAGAAAACCCGATGCCACGGAACACGCGAAAACTCCAAACGGGAACAACTCTGGAATCTATGAAGCAACAAGCAATTATTGAATGATGTATTACTGAAAACGAAGTGCAAAGATGCAAGATGCATTCTCCCAACTGCCAAAATATCCAAGTAATCGCCAAACAACCCATCGGGCCAAATCTGGACTAATTGATAAACCTGGGATAGATACAGAAAAAGTGCATGGACAACAACCTAGAGCTCCTAAATACCTTTCTGACACTTCAAACGAGGCGAAAAACATAGATCGTGGCAAAAAGTTATGAGCTCGGAAGCATAAAAAGTACATATGACTTCAAACAGCAATAAATGAATGAAAAACAGTAAAATACTGAAAAATAAACAGCACTACTAGAAAGTGCTCGGAACCAGCTTTCCGACGATATCTCGTTTGCCCGATTTCGATACCGTATGCCCAAGTTATGACCAAAAGAAAAACACTGCTCTTTTAGGGAAAACTAGGGTTAGGAGGGGGAAAAGAGGGTCGGCCGTACGGATGACGTCATGCTGACGTCAGCAAAACATAAGCAAAAATTTGATGGCCATCTGGCCATCGCCGCAAAAAATTGCCCCTCGGCCGTAAAATCTTTTTTCGGGCCGCCGCAGATATTCCCCGATATTTGCTCGAACATTCCAAAAAATCACCGGAATATTCATGGGTGGCTCTGATCGGCACTAGCCCCTGATTGCATATGACTCGGGCCCGTAAGAGGATTCACGGGTTGGCTGCGGGCGAGCCGCTGGTGGTGGGTGCAGGATCCGTAGCCGTGGTGGGTTGGTGTCACCGGGTGGCCGGCCGGGCGGCGGATTCACTTTGCACCGAGTCACGGACAACAAAAACATGTTTTAAATTTTTTTGATTTCGCGGCATCAAAGACGGCCGAGGTCAGACGCCGTACGGCCCCTCAGACAAAAAAAATTTGCCTCCCAGATCAACTGCTCCAAAATCGACGAAACGACAGGCGTTTTTAGGGTTTTTGGCCGCTGCGAACGCAATGGCGGTGTCCGTTTGAGCCCAAAGTGAGCCAAAAAATAGGCTACCCCCAGATCTTGCAGAAAAGATGCCTGTGGAAACCCTTGCACTTGAAACTCACAAAGAGGCCATATCTTCAGATCACGAACAAGCAGCTGCAGGTCTGGAGCTCTGATACCATGTTAGAATCCAAGATCACCTACATGCAAATGAATACCTGTCACATGCAAAAGACATGCAGAACCAAAAACAATGTTCTGTAAACCTCTCATTAAAAATGCATTAAGAGAATCAATTATTACAAAGTGATCAATCCTTATGAAGGAGATCAAGAAACCCTAAATGAAACCCTAGTGTGCACACTTAATAATTAATCAATTAATTAATTATTAATGTGCCTAAGTTTAGCTTAAGTAATAAAGAGGACAGGACTTAATTAATTAATCAATGTGGATAATCTACAGCTAATAACCTCTATTACCTAATAGGAGGAAAAGTAGGAGGGATAGAGGAATGCAGGATTTAGAGAGGAGGGAGGAGTGAGGAGGTAGGATAGAGATAATGGTGAGATAGAGAGGAGAGAGGAGAGAGAAAGAGAGGTGGGATGGAGAGATAGGAGAGGAGGAGGGTAGAGGAAGGGAGAGGAGGATAGAGAGTAGAGAGGGAAAGAGGTAGAGAAGGAGACATAGGTGAGATAGAGAGGGATGGAGAGAGAGGTAGGTATAGAGAGGGGAGGGAGGGAGAGAGAGGTAGGGAGGGAGATAGAGGTGTGTGTATGTGAGTGTGTGAGAGAGAGAATGGTGAGATAGAGAAAATGAAAAATTGAGAGAGAAAGAGGGGGAGGGAGGGAGGGACAATAGTGAGAGAGATTGGGAGGAGAGAAAAAAATAAGGGGAGGGAGGGTGAGGTCGAGAGAGGGAGGGAGAGGAGAGATATAGAGAAGTAGAGAGGGAAGGAGGGAGGGAGGGAGTGTTAGGGATGGAGATAGAGGTTTTTGAGAGAGAGATATAGAGGAGAGAGTGAGATGGATGGAGCAAGAATTATGAGATAGAGAGGAGAGAGTTAGAGAGAAAGAGGGGGAAGCAAGCGATAAAGAGTGTGAGAGAGATGTAGGTAGAGGGAGGGAGAGGATAGATAGAGAGTAGAGAGGGAAAGAGGTAGGGAGGGAGACATAGGTGAGATACAAAGTGATGGAGGGAGAGGTAGGTAAAGAGGGAGAGAGGGGAGATAAAGATAAGTAGGGAGGGAACGAGATGTAGAGAGATAGAAGAGATAGAGAGAAGTAGAGAGGGGAGGGAGTGAGGCAGATGTAGGGAAGAGATAGAGGGGTGAGAGAGAGAGAGAGGGGAGAGAGTGAGGGAGAGAGAGAGGGAGTGGAGAAATAGAGAGTAGAGAGGAGAGAGAGAGAGAAAGATGGTACAACTTGCTGACTACTAAAATCTGACCTCTTGATTACTGCAATTTGACATGCTGATTACTGAAATTTGACTGTCTAAATTTTTTAAGATCTTCCAAAAACTAGAATTTTCATTATAACTCCTAGAGATCCGAAACCACTCTCAAACATCTTGAAACTATATACATGAAATATAACTTAAAGTATAAGAAAGTAAATGTCTATATGTAAATGTCAACTTATACTTTAAGTTATATTTCATGTATATAGTTTCCCTAGCAGAGAAATAAAAAATCAAAGAGTTCAGAAAAATGCATTCCAAAATAGTTCTCAAACATTCATTGCAAAATTCAAGCCATTTGGCGAGTGCCAAATTTGGCACTCTCCAAATTTAGCGAACGCAATATGGCTTGTTACAATTTTTTTTACAATTTGGCACTAAAATTGTGTCACAAATCCATGTACTTACCCTTGTTTTTATTATGCTTATGATTTCTTTTCTTACTATATTGTATACAATATGGTTATTTCAATTTGATGAATCACATTCGGAAATGGGTTTTTGTAAAAAGTGAGCTAGTTTGGATATTATATTTCATTGAAGATACTCTACTCAATAATTATTTTTTGTGATTGCTGAGTCTTCTTATAGGTTGTATATGAGTTAGAAAGTAATTGAAAAACACACATGATCAGAAATAGCATCAACAACTCATGCTAGTACATCCAACCATCTATACCTCCAAGGTATCAAAACATCAATAAACTTATGCCAAGAACATATGCAACCCATAAACCACAATCAAGCTCCTTGTATCAAACCTGTCAATGAAGTACATATCCAAGAACTCCCACTACATTGGTAATGCCAAAGCATATCAAGTCTACCACTAAACACTATATCAAGGTGTGATAAGTAAATCAAAGCATGAAGTACCAAGAACAATAGCAATGATCCAAACATGCAACCCAAATAGTTGCATAATCTCACAACATGTTGCCACCATCCTAAAACATGGACATCCAGGAAGGAAACATGAAGAGAGAGAAAACCTATAAACCTTAATATGTCCTACCAACACCTCAAAAGTGCACGGCTGTGTCAATTATGATCTCCTAACAACCCCAAATGAAAAGCCTCAAAAACATCCATAGCACTCAATCTCATAGAACAAGTACAACGTATGAATCATGTAATAATGCCAATATGGATGTAAGCCTCTCTAACCAAGGAAATTAAACTCAAAGTAACCATTTCAAAATTTGGAAATCGACCCATAATCCATCTCCTAAACTCCTCACAATAAATGATAACATAAAGTCAAATGGACAAGGTGATAACCATGCTAAACATCCCTCAAAATGAATCATCTAGAACTATCCATAGCTCAAGATTGATATCTATGAAAGATAAAGCATATAAAATCATGCTAAACCATCATCAAATGAGCATCCAAAATCAATCACCATGAATAAAATCATTACCATGAGAAATCAAAGCACATAACATAATACATCTGAAAGAAATAATGGGAAATACCTCTTAAATGATAAAATATCGAGTAGACCAAGAGTGGGGAATGAGGACGCTCCTCCAAGATAACCAAGTTATCATGACTCACTCCAATAACAATCTCCTCTATTGGTCCATCATGAACTCACGTCCATACCTAGGTGAAAGCTCCTTGGTCTTCCTGCTAAAACCTCCAAAGAGTAACTGTATGAAGTAAATGTCTCTAGTCCCAAGAGAACTCCAACCTCACCAACATCTCCAAGTATCCATGAGCACCTGTAATCGATCAATACATTCAAAAATCCAAATGCAACACAACACCATCATGAAGTAATCAAGAAAATGATCAATGTACTCAATACAACTTGAGAACTACCAAGATCAAGGTCAAAGCTCCAACCGCAAAATTAGGAACCTATCATGACACCATGATATAACCATCTCCTCCTAGGAGATCACAAGCATCAATGGAAACATCCTGGTTTCAAGAGAACATTTAGTATGCTAAACTCTAATCTAGAATCAAGAGTATATCATGACATAATAACAAACATACTCTAAACCAAGAAACCATATCTCCAATCACATGAAGATAACCATTACCTATGATGCATCCATGCTATTTCCAACAACTCCCACTGAACCATGATACTGATCTACCAGTGGCATCATGACTATCATCTCCTCCATGAAGATCATCTAGGTCTGCACACACTCAACTGCAATATCATTAACATACAAGTTAAAGCAAGATATGCAAGCCAAGAAGATAAATACAAATGACACCAAACCATCACAAACCAATCCTACATCACCAAAACATCACTGTCAAAGGCTCCCACTGAAAGTGGATAAATAATAAATGTAGCAAGATATCATGACATTGTGATCAAACCACATGTTACAGGTCCCATCACCTGACTAATAAAGTACTCTCACCATCTATCCTCTCAACCCAAAGAAACATAACGATGCACAAATGACCATAGACAAGGTCAACTAACAAAATCTGCATCAACACTAAACCAATCATGTGGATGTAGACAATCCACATCAAGTCATCCCACTATAAGCAAATGGGTAGCTAATCAATAACCCTACATAACTTGTGATCAAAGCAATGAAGCATGAAAAATCATCATCACATTAGTAACCTGTAAACCGAGATATCAAAGAAGATAATATTGTAGACATCAACACTCAAACATCAATTCAACCATAGATTTGATTTGCCAACCATGTCCACAAATGAGTAGTCATAGTCAAGGAACCAAATAAGCATCAAGAAGATAAGAACAATCTCCTAACCATTAAACCAAATCACCACCAAACAACCACATACATGATCATGTTGTGCCAATGCATAGATGTAACTGCATACCCATGACACCATAATCATAGCCATCACTGTACCTGCACTCAACTATCACACACAAGACTCCAAGTCTCAAACCATGTCCAACAATGTCCTCAAAACTGAAGACAACCTGAGTACTTGTCACCATCAAAGTCCAACTCTGAAAAATACTTGTAAACCTGTACCAAGAAGCACCAAACTAATAATTGTAGACATCGAAAATATACTGATTGACATCGTGCACCTGATTCCGACTTACTAACATCGTTTCTTCCTAAATCATTCCTCGGTCTAACCATTTAATCAAATTCCCTTATCTGATTAAATTCATCAGTATCCTCTCTTGGTTAAATAAATCACTTTATCTAAAT
This sequence comes from Sequoia sempervirens, assembly GCA_007258455.2. Lineage (NCBI taxonomy): Eukaryota > Viridiplantae > Streptophyta > Pinopsida > Cupressales > Cupressaceae > Sequoia > Sequoia sempervirens. The sequence continues at coordinate 427,578,821 of VDFB02105785.1, read as the reverse complement.
CAAGTCATTTCTCTTGTTAATTAAATCAATCCATCTGATCTAATTATCCCTATTTAATTAAATAATCAAGTTATTTGATTAAATCCCTAAAGTCTGTCCATTAAATTAAATAAATTAAAACCTTATTTGATTTAATCTAACATCATCCCTTTTAATAAAATAAATCAAAATCTTTATTTGATTAATATCTTATCACATTCTTCTCATTATTTGATTTAAATAAATCCTAAAATCTATGTCAAATAAGTCACATCATCTAATCTCCCATTAAATTAATTAACCCTTGATTAATTTAATCTAATCTCATGTCACATCCTATAGATAATGCAAGTTGCACATGAAAATAGATTTAATTCATTTATTAAATCTCTATTTTCCTCACATGGCATCTTTTGGAATATTCTCTCAATTTGAATTCAAAAATTCCAAGTCAACATGTACATCCAACAAGGCATTTAAAACCTCTTACATGTCTTTTTCCTTGAGCCAAGTGGCATTTATTGCATTTTCCCTTCTTTCTTACATGTCATTTCAACAAATTTGAATTTCAAATATTGGCATTTATTGGCACAAACCCCAAATCTTGCACAACCATCATCCATTCATAGCTTGACAAGTGGCACCATATCATTGGATGAATGTTAGTCCCACATTGCTCAAATTTGGGCATTCATCCATCTTGAAATCCTATAAATGAAGAGCTCCTCTCCTCATTTTATCATCCACAATTTGAGTAAACTTACTATACTCAAATTTAGAGCAATCTTCATTCATCAATCTTGAGTTCCTATCTAGGTTATTGCAGATTTTGGCTTGGAGCTCCCATCTTCTCATTAAAGTGGATCAACATCATCTTCAACATTCGAATCTTGCATCATAGGAATTGGGAAAGGGCCAATTTTCACATCAAATTGGCACTAATTCCCCCTTGGGATTAAGAGTTTGCACATCTAATTAGGATTTTTATCTTGTTTTTGTCATTTGCATTGTGTTCTTCACTATTTTCATTCCTAGTTTGATTTGTAAATGGATTTCATGGGGAATCCTTATTTTAGCTTGCAAATCCTTGTCTAACTCGTTTATTCATGTTGTTTTGCAGGTACTAGGAAAAGGGCTCGCACATTTGGTGCTAGAAGGAGGGCTTGAAGTCATAAATTCTAACATTTTCTTGAAAATTTTGCGCTTTTCTACACTCACAGGAAATTCCAATGCAGGCTCATCAGCGTCGCTGTTTTCGCACCGCAGGCTTGTCAGTGTCGCTATTTTAGCACCGCTGGCTCATTAGCGTTGCTGGTTTAGCACCACTGGACTCATCCCGCCAAAAAATTCAAATTTCAAACTCCGCCGCTGGACTCGCCAATCTGCACCAGTTTCAAAAAATTTCTAAACTCCGACGCATTCAAAAAATGCGACGCTGGGCGAAAAGAGTGACGCAATCGGGCTCTTTGTCCCGACACAGAGTGCCGTTGACCGGTAAGCGACACTGTAAGAGCAACGCTGGGAGGAAAAAATAGCGATGCCTTCACGAGTTGCGACGCTGGAAGACAGTAAAAGGGAGAACTTAATTTTTAGCACGTGCTTTTGATTCATGATTTATTTGTCTACTATTTTCTGGTTTTTTTAACTTCTGTGTTTTTCCAGAATCTAATTGTTTTTCTACTTTGTAGGGTGGAAGCCAAAAGCAAAGGAAGAAGGAGCATGGTGATGATATTTTGTCTAATCAAAGTGTTTTTTAACACTTAAGTGTTTGTTTAACACTTCTTTAAGAATTTGTCATCTTTTTCTTTCTTTACAACACTAGCTTCCATTTGGGTTTAAAAAAGATTCTTTTTGTTTATTTCTTGCAAAAGGATTAAAAAGAACCTTAGGATCAACAACTTACTAGATTTCATTTATGGATTAAACAATTGAAAAAATGTATTTCACTTGTGATTTGGTGCTCTAAAATGAACTCACATATTGCTTTGAGGATCTAAAAAGAACAAGTGTAGTTTTGTTTTTCGTGAGGGCTTACTTAGACTAAAGCTATTGGAAAAGGACGTATGCACTTCTCTCGCGCTTTATAGCGATCTTGAGAATCAAAAGGTCTTTTCCATGACTTTGGCTTAAGACAAAGCAATTACCTCCACACTTCGATTTGGGCTTAAAATTGAACAAACTATTGTGCGAGTGTGAGTGGGAACTTTGTTGCGTACATTCTCTCTCCTTGTTGCCAACAAGGATTGATCGAGTTACGAATATTGTTCTTCATTCACTTTTGTTTATCCTAGAGGGCCTGCCTTGGGGAAAAAGTAATCACCCAAGGAACGACTCAACCGGTAACAACACTCTAAAGCCAAGAGTATTTCTAGCCGGGATATAAATGTGGATATTGGAAGAAATGCCAATATCATGTGGTTGACTCCGACAAGATGGATCCGAAAGGGGAATCTTGCCACGTTGGGTCAACTCCTACGAATGGAAAGTCCTTACTAAAACCCATGTGCTAGAATTTTCCAAAATCCTTTATCTATTTGTTGGTGCAAGAACAGTCATTCTGAAGCCACCCCACACTTTTACAATCTTCTAGTAGAGATGGAAAGCATGCCATGGGAGTTTCATGGGTGTTGATGCTTGGCTGCCCCGTATAAGTGAATGCCGTGGAGGGGAGCCAGTGGGGTCAAGCATCTAACCATCCGCTGGAGATAAGTGTAGCTGGACTTGTCCAAGTGGGAATCCAACAAATATTGTCTTACACATCCATAGGATTGTACTTATTCTTGGGTTACAAAAAACATTGCTTGATCGAAAACATCATGAAAACAAACACTTAACATCATCCAAATTTCAAACCCTTTTGAAGACAAATACCATTGACACAATCCATATGTTATTGCTTTCCCTTGGGATTCACATCCTTAGAGGTTTCTAAGCATTGGATTAGATCTCAATTTGTCTCCTTAAGTAAACAATAGGGAAACCCTTTGCCTTAAGTTCATCAAATTTCCACATAACATATCTTGTGGGATTTGAAGAAATTAAGACATAGGACATCTTAGTTTGAAAAAACCTAATTGAAGTGTTTTTGGTAAAACAAAGACATTAAGCAAAGCTAAGAAAAATGAACTTTCATATGTGTTGAAGACTCCAAAATCCCAAAGCACAAATCATTGATTGTAAATCCAAAAATGAATGTCCAAATAAAATCATTTCTTGGTTACAAAGGTCATTAGGAAGCATTTGCATGCTCTTCAATACCTAGATTTAGGCAAACAAAGTGTTCTTTTTAGGTTCATCTTAGGATAAAAACATTATCAAAATCCTTTTCATCCATCCATCCAAAACATCAAAACGAAATCCATCTCATCATCACCTTTTTTGGAAAATCTTGAAATCATCCTTGATACTAGGGTTTATGGCAAAATCAAAATCATCCAAATCATTGAGACAATCCTTGAAAACATTTTATCAAAACACCTTTGGCTAGGTATGTGTAAATGCATCCTTTTGCGTATGCTTAGTCAAAGTTATCAAAATCATCTTGTCTAGCTTAGTGTATGTAGATGAATCCTTCTCCATATGCTTAGTGAAATAATCATCTTGTTTGAATAGGTGTGGGTAGATGCATCCTTCTCCTCACACATATTCAAATTATCATCCTTTGAATAAAGCTATCCCTTAGATCATCATCCAACATCTTAGGCTCTTTTTGTTCAAAATCCAAATCAAAAGAAAAATCAAAGTCAAGGAAAAAATCTCAAAAATCTCAAAATCTCAAAAATCAAAATCAAAATCCAAAGTCCTAAAAGCCTAGTGTCTCATTCAAGATTGATCAAAAAGTAAAAAGCATCCATATCATTCATCCATAACATCATCATCATATCATCACCTTTAATCCTCAAAAACATCCTAAAACTTTCACTTTGGGACATAAAATAGAGATCAATCCAAAGAATCAAGAGATTCATCTCCCATATTCTTGATCCTTGTTTTATGGTCCAAACAAGATCTCAATACAAGAAGAGTATGGAAGCCAACAAAGAAACACCCGCTTCAAGTGATCTTAGCCAAACCAACATGGAAATGAATCCAACAGAATCAAGCAACCCATTGACCCTCTCATCATCACAACATCCCCAAGAAGAAAACCAAGGAGAGGACTTCACTTTCAGAATGTCTCGCGAGTAAATGGCAGAAATGCTCCAAAATCTAGACAACCATAGAATCATCAACATCATGATGAGACTTAACCCTTCGTTATACATGCTTGAATTAGCAAAACAAGGGGCCAAGTTGCCTTCGGATTTCAATGTGAGTACTATCATGGAAAAATCATTTCCCCCAATTTCATCCACCATCCCTATTTCATCTACACCCCCATCTCAAAACATCACACAAAACATTCCACAAATCACAACATCGTTTGCTCCAACCCAGCCAAATGTCAACAAGGGAAACACATTCCCCAATGCTCTTCAATCACATCCCCTTGTTAATAATCAAAATGTGGATGCAAACACCACCTTGGAACAAAAAATACCCAAAAACCCCTTGCACAAGAATGTTCCTCTCACATTCCATCACTATCCATCATCATCATTTTTTCACGCAACACCACAAACACCTCTTCTCACAAATTCACAAGAAGAGGGAGATACGTTTGGACTAGGGGGCTTATTCGACACCACAACATTTTCACAACTCACGCCCCTTACATTTCCACCTCTTCCACCATTGACATCATCATCCAAACCACTCCTTGGCTTAGGGTTTCCTCCCCTACCAAGTATCAATCAGACCTACATCCCAACCATCAATCAAAGCATTGCACCAAACACTCAAAATTTATCGTTGATATCGCAACAACAAACGATAAATACACAAGCAATGGAAACATCATCAAACACACCCCTAACATCACAAAGCATGGTCTCAAAAGGTCCAATCACATCAATACCATTAGCCAACACGCAAAACATCAACACAACATCATCATCTACCACCATTCCAAATCCACCACCACATCCACCACCTCCAACTTTCACCACATCAAATCAATATGATGTAGCATTGCAAGCTGCTTTCCAAAGAGGATACCAAAAATTCTAGAAACAAAAAGCCATGCAACAAGCCACTCAAGCTACACAAGCTGCCAAAGCTGCACAAGCCGCAATATAAGCGCAACAAGCCACACAAGCTCAAGCTTTATTGCAACAGCAACAACAACAAGCCGCACAAGCATTGCAAGCACAAAGGGTCGCACAAGCACAACTTTTATTACAACAACAAGTTGCACAAGCACAAGCAGTACAAGCTCAAGCCCAAGCGTAAGCACAAGCTCAATATCAAACACAACAAGCACAAGCACAAGGACAAGCACAAGCACAACTTCTTGCACAAGCAACACAATTGCAGGCATATCAACAAGCATTGAGGCAATACCAAGAGCAACAAGAAGCAGCAGAATTAGTAGCCCAACAACAAGCATTGTTGGAACAACATCAAGCACAACAACAAGCCCAACAACAAGCGTTGTTGGAACAACAACAAGCGTTGTTGGAGCAGCAACAAGTGCAACAACAAGCACAAATCCTAGCACAACAGCAACAAAATCAACAACATGCATCGTTCATACAAAAGCAAGTAGAAGCCTACTTCACTCGACAGAACATGCAGATACCATCAAACAACACACTGACCAACCCATCCATCCAAACCATGATTCAAACACCTCAAAACACTTTCATCCCACCCCCTGATCCCTAGAATGATGTGACGACACAACTGAGGTTGCTCTCGCAACAAGTGCTCGACCTTCAATTGGGGCGAATGACCAAAGCGCCAAGCAACTTGTGTCCCTATCCATTTGATAGGAGCTTAGACATGAAACCATTCCCTAAGGGATTTGAAATCCCCAAATTTGACAAATATCGAGGGATGGGAAACCCTGAAGATCACATCAGGGAATTCCAGGTTCATTGTATGGAAGTCACATATGACGATACTTATCTGATGCGGCTATTCCCTAGGAGCTTGGTAGGTCCTGCTATAGAATGGTTCTCTCGCTTACCTTCAGGCATTAGAACATTCAAATAAATTAGAGACACATTCATTAGGAATTATGCATGTAACATTGCAATGGATGTCAGTCTCGAAGAACTCTCCGCTCTAAAACACGGAAAGAATGTGTTTTTTGCATCATTCCTTCAATGATGGCGATCCAAGGCCAATCGGAGCAAGTGGACCATGCCAGAAGAACAAAAAGTCTGCACAATCATAGCCAACCTTGAAAGCCACCTGGGATTTCATCTCAAGGTTCAGGGTATCACTACATATGAACAATTGATCTCCAAGGCGCTCAGCATCGAAAGAGCCCTTGTGACCCAACCCGCTGAATCAACGTCATATCATGAGCCACAAAACAATCGCCCACCATAAAATTACAATGATAAACCTTGAACATGGGCAAGAAACAAGAACGTTACTAATGATGGTGTCGTTGATGCCAAGGTGGTCATTAGTGGTCCTCGCCAACATACACCTGCACTGCAAATCCAATCACAACGCCAAAACACTCATCACACAACATACCAAACCAATAATCCCACCATCAATAACCTCACTAACCAAAGGGGACCTCCCCAACGCAAAACTTATCCAAAACGAAAATACGCTATTTTGGGGGAACCATTGGAGGATATAATGAAAAAGTTGATCGACGAAAAACTTATCAAACCTCCCACATTCAAAAATTACCAAGAACCCGATGTCAAACCTCCTTGGTACAATGAGAACCAACTTTGTGAATTTCACAAAATCAAAGGTCACACCACAAATAATTTCATGAGACCTAAAAACATCATCCAAGATCTCATCGATAAGAAAATCATAAACGTGGAACAACCTAATGGAAATCAGGATCTTCAAATCTACATGAATCCGATGCCGAATCACGGAAATAAAGGGAATAAAAATGATAAGGGGAAGGGTAGTGTAAATCATGTGTATGAAACAGTCATTGCTTCCCTAAATGAGGACTGTATGGTCATCACCATCAAGGGCGCCCATGCCGAAGATTGTGGAGTCACCACAAGAGGCGGCAAAGTCACCATTGCAGGATCATCCCAACCTAACAGAGTCCCTTCATCTAGAGCCATTCCGCATACCTACAATGTTGTAGAGAAACTCAAGAGAATGCCAGCACACATCTCCATCATGGATTTGTTAAAAATCTCATCAGCGCATAAAAAGATCCTTGAGGAAGCATTAGCCTCATCCACTGTCCCCGCAGATCTTGATGCGGAGCAATTCCAAGCTATGGTCAGAAATATCATAACACCTAATCTCCTTACATTCTCTAACCAAGATTTCCCCACCCAACCATCTCACAATCGTGCACTTCACTTAGAAGCCATTTTCAACAAGAGAAAAATCAAAAGGGTCTTGGTGGATGGAGGTGCAGGTTTGAACATCTATTCTCTTAGCCTCATCAAGAAGTTAAAAATAACAGAAGGTTCCATTGACAAAGGAAAGGGAATCATGATAAGAGCATATGATGACCAAGAAAGAGTGTCTCAAGGCATAATTAAGCTCCCTATCCAAGTATGGCCAACACTCATGGAAACCACATGTCAAGTCTTGGACCTCAAATTTCCATACAATATCCTCTTGGGGTGCCCATGGATTCATGCGATGAAAGCCGTAGGATCAACCTTCCACCAATGTGTGAAATTTACACATAATGGTCAAGAGGTTACCGTCCATGGAGATCCTGAGTTGTTTTCATATTGCAAGAATCTTGAAGCCAAGTATTACAAAATCCCCTAAGTGCCAAAGAATGATGAAGGTCCATCCACACCATACATCGACCCCACCACTCTTGCATCCACTTCTGTGACAAAGACACCTGCCATCCCCACCATCTCCGATATCAAGCTCATCATCCAGGAGGACGATTGTGGAAGCTACAAACTCCCTAACAATGCTTTTGTGATAGGAGAGTTACCACAATCTCCTAGATCACGGGGACGCCCACAAACAAATCAAGCTTCCACATCACAAACCTATCCTAAAAATTATCCTGAATTCACAAGATGGGGAGACCTTGGCCATGAGGTCATTGAAGCAGATCCATCTCACATGTTGTATCAAGATGAAAGACCGGCAGCTAATTTACCAATGGACGAAAGAAGTAAGGGCCTACACATGATGCTTGCAATGGGCTATGACCGAAATCAAAGACTTGGACAAAATGACAATGTGCTCATAATACCTATCATGACAGAGATGCGACCCATAACAAATCTTGGTCTTGGATGTGCCACTCTGATAATAACCATACGTGGTCGAAGTACTCCGGTTAGAATGGCTAATGTTTCTCCTCAGCCAGTGCTAGTACAAGTACACTCACCAATAGTCATAGGTAGGGACACACATAATTTTATAACTGAGCCCTATATTAGTAGTGATGACAAAGATACCTTATCCAATCTACCTAGGTTATTCGAAGATACCACCCTGTGTATGATTAGTACCATATCTTTTGAACCAGATAGTCAAAATCATGAGATTCGTTTAGTCTACCCCCAACTGATCGACTATGACCAACGAGGACCACCAGTTCTCGATACATTCGAAAATGATGAAGCGCTCTCAGAATTCATGGGATTGAGGGATAACATTCCAGATGGAGATCACAAGGCAGGCTTTATAATGGAGTTGGACACACATGCCTACTATGGGGAAACGATTGAATCCTTCAGTCGCAAAAGTGAGAGACTGAGAATCATATCCAAGTCCTTGAGTGAAAACCACACTGTGGTACTCTCTGACAAGAAAATAGTAAAAATAAAGGACGTATCCAATGGTGAAAACCTCTCTGAGGCGCTCGAGGATGAAGGATTCATTCTTCCTCTAAGAGATATTCACCAAGAAAAGTCAGCGGTCTTGGCTGAAAAATGCAATCCGGTCAACCTAGGAACATAGGAGATCCCGCATATCATGTTCTATGCAGAATCATTATTAATAGAAGAGCAAGAACTCCTAGCAGTATTCCTAAAGGAAAGACAAATAAACTTTGCATGGAGTTATGCTGATATGCCAGGGCTAGATCCAGAGACAGTGGTTCATCATTTGGTAGTGTATCCAGAAGCAAAACCGGTCAAACAAAAGCTTTGAAAGATGCATCCTCAAATCACTTTGTCAGTCAAAATGGAGCTCAAAAAGTTGCTAGATGTAGGATTTATCCGACCAATTGATTATCCCGAATGGGTGTCAAATTTGGTACCTGTTTCAAAACCTGATGGAGCTATCAAAATCTGTACGAACTTCATAGATTTGAACAAAGCATGTCCCAAGGATGATTTCCCACTTCCTAACATCGACATGATAATAGACATGATATTAGGGCATGAGATGCTATCACTAATGGAAAGATTTTCAGGATACAACCAAATCATGATAGCAAAGAAAGATCAACATAAGACTGCCTTCACTTGTCCATGGGGGAGCTACTGTTGGAACATGATGCCATTCGGCCTAAAGAATGCAGGAGTAACCTATCAAAGGGCCATGACACTAATATTCCATGACATGATTCATAAAACAGTCGAAGACTATGTCGACGACATTCTAGCTAAATCAAGGAAAAGACAAGATCATATAGCAACCCTAAGTGCTATCTTTGACAGACTGGAGGAATACAAAGTTAGACTAAATCCCAAGAAGTGCGTCTTCGGCATACAATCAGGTAAACTGCTAGGATACATAGTCTCCATGAGGGGTATCAGGTGGATCTGGTGAAAGTAAAGGCAATCCTTGAGATGGAAGCACCAAAGACATTAAAACAACTGAGAGGCCTCCAGGGCTGACTTCAATCCATCTGACGGTTCATAGCACAATTGGCAGACAAGCAGAACCCATATTCTCACTTACTCCACAAGGGGGTAGCGTATAAATGGGATACAAAATGTGAAGAGGAATTCAACAAGATCAAGGAATATCTACTGACACCACCAGTGTTAATGCCACCTATCCTGAGAAAGCCATTGATCTTATACTTGTCAGCAACAACAACAACCCTTGGAGCTCTCTTAGCTCAGCATGATGAAAATGGAACGGAGAGGGATATCTACTATATCAATAGAACAATGGTCGGTCACGAGCTAAATTACTCATTCATCGAGAAAGCTTGCCTCGTAGTAGTGTTTGCATCCCAAAAGTTCAGACATTACATGTTGGCACACAAGATAAAGCTCATCGCGAAAATTGATCCCCTCAAGTATCTCCTATCAAAGGCAATGCTCACAGGCAGAATGGAAAATGGGTAATGATATTATCAGAGTATGACATCGAGTATGTAGAGTGGAAAGCCATTAAGGGACAAGTTATTACAGATCAACTAGCAGAAGCACCCATGTATTCTGAGAATCCCCTTGTCTCAGAGTTTCCCGATGAGTCTATTTTTAACCTCAACATCGCTGATCACTGGAAACTATACTTCGACGGCTCATATGCACAACATGGATAAGGAGTGGTGTGTTCTTCATCACCCCATAGGGGGATTGCATACCAAGGTCATACAAACTAGTATTTCCTTGCACAAATAACATAGTAGAATACGAGGCTTTGACTATAGGTCTCAGGATAGCAGTGCAATGGAATATCATAGCCCTCAAAGTCTACAGAGACTCTCAGTTGATCATAAATTAGGTCAATAATGAATATCAAACCAAGGATGATAAGCTCACTCCATACAAGAAATTGGTGGAGACTCTAAAGCAATCCTTCATTGACATAACATTTGAGAAGATTCCAAGAACCAACAACCAGCAGCAGATGCGATGGCGACAATTGGATCCTTGCTGAATATCCCTAACAATGTCCCAAGATATGAATTCTTGATTGAGCAGCTTCTCATTCCTGCATTCGAGGTATCAGAATCGGAATTCGTGTGTGAAATCGTTGGTCCTGGTGATCCTTGGTACCATGACATCTACACATATCTTCACATAGGAGTCATACCTGCTGACCTCCCATCAAACCTTAAACAAACCTTTATCAAAAAGGCATCCAGATTTGTCATCCTAGGTGATACCTTATACCGTAGAAGCATAGAAGGTACCTTGCTATGCTTTTTAAACACTGAGGAGGCATTAACCACTCTAACCGAATTTCATAACGGTATCTATGGCTCACACTCGAGTGGAATGACCACCACCAAGAAACTGCTGAGGATAGGGTATTACTGGCCCACAATGGAAAGAGAAGCGCATGATCATGCTAAAAGGTGTTTACAATGTCAGCAGCATGGGGACCTCATGCATGCTCCAACTCAAGAGCTTCACCCCATCGTCACACCATGGCCTTTCTCGCAGTGGGGACTCAATCTCATTGGAAAAATCACACCCACCTCATCCAATGGCCACAAATTCATTATTACTACAACTGAATACTTCGCTAAGTGGGTGGAAGCCATACCCATGATGTATATCACTGGGAAGCAGATCTCAAAATTTATCTTGAACTATCTCATCTGTCGTTACGGTGTTCCACAAGCCATTATCTCAGATAATGGGACATCATTCAAAAACTAGGAGGTTCGCGACTTGTGCGAGAAATTCAAAATCCAACATCGCTTCTCCACTCTGTACTATCCCAAAGGCAATGGCCAAGTAGAAGCCACGAACAAAACCATCCTCAAAATCTTTAAGAGAAAAGTCAATGATGCAGGTCGTGACTGGCACTTGCAGCTTAATCCCGCCCTTTGGGCTTATCGAACTAGCATCCGCACACCCACCAACGCCACCCCCTTCTCCTTGGTCTACGGATCAGAAGTCGTATTCCCCATTGAGATCGAGCTTCCATCCCTTAGAATATCATTGCAAAATCTCATCACTAATGAGAACTACTGGGTGTCAAGATTAAACGAGCTGGAGCTACTGGATGAGAGAAGGATTGATGCTTTGAATCACTTGCAAGTCTATCAGAATAGACTCAAACGGAGCTACAACAAGAAGATCAGAAGCAGGACTTTCCAGGTCAGAGAATTGGTCTTGAAAGAAAATCAGAAGAATGTCCCAAACCCCAACAGCAAAGGTAAGTTTGAACCTAATTGGTTAGGACGGTTTGTCATAATAGCAAGTTATAAATCAAGGGCATATTAGCTATCAACACCCGAAGGGGAACCTTTGCAGGAGCCCATGAATAGCTCCCATCTCAAAAAAATTTATGCCTAAATTTTTTCAAGGTATAGAACCAAAAAATCCAAAAAATCAGAAAAAGTCCTAAAAAAATGGTTACTTCAGCGAAAACCTGGCAAACAGGTGTCTTGGTAACAACAAAAAAAATAAAAAAAGTAAAAAATCCAAAAAAATCAGCAAAAGGATAAAAAAATATCCTCTAGTGAAAACCACTTTGGTGGAACTTTGGGCAAGTACCTCGGTGAAAACCTGGCAAATAGGCGCCTTGTGTAAAATAAGCACTTTCCATCCACCAGGATCTTTATGGCTTGATCTGCATCATCCATCCATTTCACTTCCATCATCCATCGCATTCAGGTCTCCATCCATCACTCATCCATTCGCATTTGCACCATAGCTTGGTCCTACGTTCGTATCATGATCCCTCCTAGTACTACTCGGCCCATCCTCAAGGTCAGTTTGTCCTGCCTTTATCAGAGTAGTCTATTGCATCACACTGGGGGACGTTCTCATCAGATTGGACTCATGTATGGTTTTAAAGTCCTCAACATCGGAAAAATCCAAAAACATTCAAAATATATCAAAATCCAAAAATAGGTCAAAAAGATCATGTGAAAAGCCAAAAACAAGGTCGTCTTGTTGAACTACGTCATCTCTGAGCTTGAACGTAGGCAAGGTTGATCTTTGATCATCCCTGAGACATTTAGGTCAGTCCTATAGGAGTCCGTCATAATAAGCTGACATTTCATCATGTGTATCATCATTTGTAAATCAGTCGGGTCGTCAGTCAAACTATGTGGTCTCTGCATATATAACGTAGGCAAGGCTCATCTGTCGATCAGCCCTCGAGACCCCTAGGATAGGTCTTTAGGTTAGTTTGTAGGTCAAAATCTCAGAAAATCCCAAAAACATTCAAAAAATCCAAAATCAAAACATTTGAAAAATCCAAAATACCAAAAAACTACCTCAAAACATTCTGAAAAACATCAAAATCATCCAAATATTTTAAAAAATCCATCCGCCTCATCTTGCTTACACTTGCAATAAGCACCATCCATAATAAACTTATCATCATCATTAACCTTTGGCAAAACAGTCAGAAACAAGCCTAGCAGTCTAAAAGTAGAACTCCAAATGTCAAGTCTACAGTCTAAGTCAGTACGCAAGCAAGTTGGTTATCTCTTCGTATCTGTAACACATCATCTGAAATGGTCTATATCAATCATCCCTTATAAATGAAATGACATGCCGCCATCCACTAACATGTCCTAGGATGAATCCTTCCTACAATGGGCATTATCTTTTAGTAATAAGTTTCGTTCATCATCCTTAGAAAACATATCCTCTTTCTGTTAGCGGTATTGAAGAGCATCAATCTGTTTGTTTACTTGGTCTTTATCTTTTAACTTATCTTATTTTACGCTCATTCCAAGGATGTCTCAATGATATCCCAAAACAATGGATTTAGAGAAATAGGAATGGGGCAATGATCGTTATCTTTTGTCTGCTGTGCTTGTTGGATGCTCTTGCAATATAACCTTGGCAAATACTTGCTTTGATTAGGTATGTGTGGAAGAAGTCTAGGACAACTTGTTGACTATTACAGGGATAGGTTTACCTTTCCATGTTTTGGTCTGAGGTGTCTGAAACTTCTGAAGTGCATCCTAGCAGGGTTTCCGTATGTGAGTTGTGAACAAGAATACTCCTATATGATCGTCGAGTCAAATTCCATCACACTAAGTACCACGCCATCCTAGTTTGCTATACCTTGATGCATCGTACCACGTGTGTTATCAAACATAAGAAAATTTGGTCCTTTGAAAATCCCAATTCCTCAGCAAGTAATCATCATCATCATCTGCATTTGTGTCATCTTGTGTCTTGTTGAAATGACTTCTTTTCTCACTAACCGCACTAACAAAAGTACTATGACAGTTGATCACCATCACGATCATCGTCATCAATCCTGCATCCACAAATCATTAGCATATTGCATAACATATCATATAGGAAACATACACATTGCATTTTAAATAGGTGCATTCATGACATCACATTCCACCCATTACGTGGCATTTCATGGCATTACATTGATCATTGCATAAATAATTCATTTGCATTTCATAACCATTTCATATTACCATTACATAAATCATCGCATAATATGAACGAAAGCATCTCATAATCATCATAATCATAAGCAATAGGTATATAAGCATTAATTCATTAGGCATACATATTATCACATTAACATATCATTGCATCACATACATCATCATTTAGGATATTAACATTTGTTATTCTAAGCATCTCATACCATCATTTCATTTGCATCATATCACGACCATTGCATCATATCAACTTCATCCATAAATCATCTCATAATAAGCATTTTCACATATCATTATGTATACCATAGATCATATCACATTTCACATTTTGCATTTGCATAACATAAATCATCATAACATCATTACACATCATTACATTGCATACATCATTAGAAATAAATGCATCCATAGGAACATCATTGCAAAGCATATAGAAATAAACCATCCATGCATAAATAAAAGTACATGGTACATCTCATCAAAATTGGCTCATATATATCATATCATCAACTGTCATAGTACAAATAATAATCGGATCACTGTACATATGTGTCAATCAGTACAAAATGCCCATTGGGCAATCAAAAATGAGCCCATAAAGCACAAAAGGTACATCATAAAATCTAGATCATGGCCGATCGCCGTGGATGCTGCCCTCGCCCCTGTCACCATGACCCTCTGGTGGTCTCTGACTGGCCCGCTCTGAGTACTCGGGAACCCAATCTGCTCTAGGTACATGGTCATGGTAGGCCCGATGATAGTACTCTATCTCTCAGATAACATCTCTGTAGGATCATACTGGCACGGTACCCTGGGATGAGGAGGCTGTCATGCTCTCAATTTGCTGCCTACGGCCTAGCTCTATTGCTGCATGTAGCTCTGTAGCCTGTCTTTGCTGCATAGGTTGATCCCTCTCTACTCTCAGCTACTCTCTCTCATCCCATGCCTGGTCTCTCTCGGCCATCACTGCCTGTACCTATGCCTGTAACTGCAAAATCAAGGCATCCCGTGCATCTGCCTACCCTGCTGGCTATGCCCGTGGCTCCGCATGAACCTGGCCCTCACCCTCAGCTCGTGGTGGTGGGACTGGCAGATCCTGCTACTGGTCCTGCATGGGGACATCCTCGTGACCTGGCAGAACTGGGGGCACCTCTGGTGGATCCTGTCGGATCTCGATCCTCGGTCCTCACCTTGTCCTCATCCTCTACCCCTGCCTCTGACCCTGTATGCCTCTGGATCCTCACCTGAACAGTCAACCAAAGAGGGGGTCTGAACCAGTCTCTGTAGGCCTATGTGGTGCCTGGATCTTCCAAACCCTGATTGTAAGCCCAAGGTCAGACCACCAGGTGTCGAAAGCTGTCAACCGCCTCCGCGGTAGGAATACCAAGCCCCCATGACACCTGTGTCATTATGCGTGCAAAGACGACCACGTAACCATCATCTGGCCGATCCTGCGGCTCACCAAACTAATGCTATACACACCTGGGCAAGTATCTCTCTATCATAGTGTGCTCTCGACCCTACATGTATCAGTCCTGACGACAGTAGAAGAGCTGGTCTGCATCATCAGCCCATCCAGGCTGACCGAGGTATGGTCTCCAAGTGAACAAAAGCATCTCATCTATGACCCACCTCCAATAGGGGATCCCGTGCTCTCCAGTGTGTGTGAAGGACACACCACCTCTGTATCATGCCACCAGGGCATCCTCTGCCCCCATCAGAACTGGAATGACCCATGGACGTAGCACAAAAATGTGCTCCCATGCCCAAACATGCAGAAGTGTCACCCCAGCTCCCAGCGCTCTGCCATCCACGTATGCATACTCATGGAGATCCCTGTAAAGTGAAGCCAGAAGGACGAGCCCCCACGTGAACCAAACTGGCCTGTCTCGGACCATCCTCTCCTAGCAGTATCTCCATCCAGAACTGAAATACTGCCCTCGTCTGTCTGGGGCAACCAAACCTGAAATGATCGCTGCAACGACCTAGTGGAAGGGAGGTGCTATAACTCTGTACTGCTCTAGCTTGATCTGCCCCTCGGTGTAAATAATATCTCGAGTGGCGAGGACTCAAGTACAACACTTGCATCCCTCGTCCATGTTGTAGATCACCCGACAGCCATGAATGGGCAAACGTAATATGCGCCAGACGTCCTCCAGTGTGACGGTCACCTCACCAGTGGGAAGATGAAACGATGACATCTCATTGTGCCACCGCTCCGCCAGTGCTGACAACATCCCAAGGTGTGTGCGCATGGGCGCCACGTACGCAATGTGCCATAGTCCTATAGCTCCCAGCCGATCCTGGTCTCTGTCGCTAAAGTCCCGTAGGACGCTCGCCAAATCTTGCGATTGGTGCTCCCGAGAATAAAGCTTTCTAGGCCCGTCCTGCATCAGCAAAGTCGACATGTTAAAATTTTTGGAAAATTCCTGACCTAACACTCAAAACTCGCTTCCAGCGGCACAGTTTGTGAAGGCATTGCAGTTTGAGTTTTTCAAACTCCGACACTGGACTCGAGATTTAGCCAAATAATGCCGCTGCGACGCACTTTAACCCCAGCGTCACAATTTTTATGAAAAGGGTGCCACCGTGGCACACTTTTCCAAACTGGCCCGCCAAGTCTAAGCCCAACGGTGGAGTTTTTAAATTCCAAATTGCACCATTGTGGTGCCAAACAACACTGCTGCAGTGCAAAACAGCTAAAAGCGGTGCACTTTAAACATCGAGTGGCGCTATAATAGCGCTGCTAGAGGTGATCTCTCCTTAGAAACAGTAATAAATGCGTTAAAACAAAAAAACAAAGCGTCAGTTAGGGTCACATACCGGGGCACCGATGCCAGGTGGCTGCTAGTAGGTCCAAACTCAGTCAGAAATGTGCAGAGGAAGCTGTCGTTGCGCCATATCGTCAGGAGGTCAGGGCTCAAATCGTTAGAAAGCTTAACCTAATAATATCATGTTTTAGTCATTTCAAACACATTAAATTCAATATCCCTATGAAATACTTAACCATGTTAGAATATGCAAAACTAAATAGAACAAGAATAGCTAACTACAAGCATACACAAACATGATCAAAACTTTATTCCATATTGGATTGGTGCTATTGATGAAAATAGCCCTTTCCCAATCCTCTATAGATAAGCTTAGATGATGATGATAAGATGGACAAGATTAGCTCTCCATTGAAGAGAGTAACCTTGTATGAGATTGTGGAGTTGAAATGCTCAAATTGTGGAGTGGAAAAAATCAATTCTCAAATGAAGAGAGTGACTTTGCATAGGAGTTGTGTGAAAATGACTTGAAAGTGACCCCTCGGGCCCCTTTTAAGCCTAAAAATTAGGGTTTTTACACCCTCTAAGGCTGTCCTGCTAGGGTTTTGGACCCCCGAACCTGTTTTCGTTTGTTTGAGGCTTGTTTTTCATTGATTTATTGCATTTAGACACGTTTTTAGCCTCCTGGACCCCTTTCGGACCTGTCGGGCACTTTATCACCTTTTTTTGCGAGATCACCCAAAAAATTGAAATTTTCATCTGATCTCTTGAGGGCGCATTATAATGGCATGTTTTCTTTTGCCACGCGGCAGTGGGGAAAATTTTTAAATATCATTTTTTTAAAATTTTGATCGAGATCGTGTATTCTTTGAACCAACACAACGAGTGCATTGCTTCAAAGAGGGGCAAAATGTAGACATAAAAAAATATACTGATTGACATCGTGCACCTGATCCCAACTTAATAACATCGTTTCTTCCTAAATCATTCCTCGGTCTAACCATTTAATCAAATTCCCTTATCTAATTAAATTCATTAGTATCCTCTCTTGGTTAAATAAATCACTTTATCTGAATCAAGTCATTTCTCTTGTTAATTAAATCAATCCATTTGATCTAATTATCCCTATTTAATTAAATAATCAAGTTATTTGATTAAATCCCTAAAGTTTGTCCATTAAATTAAATAAATTAAAACCTTATTTGATTTAATCTAACATCATCCCTTTTAATCAAATAAATCAAAATCTTTATTTGATTAATATCTTATCACATTCTTCTCATTATTTGATTTAAATAAATCCTAAAATCTATGTCAAATAAGTCACATCATCTAATCTCCCATTAAATTAATTAACCCTTGATTAATTTAATCTAATCTCATGTCACATCCTATAGATAATGCAAGTTGCACATGAAAATAGATTTAATTCATTTATTAAATCTCTATTTTCCTCACATGGCATCTTTTGGAATATTCTCTCAATTTGAATTCAAAAATTCCAAGTCAACATGTACATCCAACAAGGCATTTAAAACCTCTTACATGTCTTTTGCCTTGAGACAAGTGGCATTTATTGTATTTTCCCTTCCCTCTTACATGTCATTTCAACAAATTTGAATTTCAAATATTGGCATTTATTGGCACAAACCTCAAATCTTGCACAACCATCATCCATTCATAGCTTGACAAGTGATAACATATCATTGGATGAATGTTAGTCCCACATTGCTCAAATTTGGGCATTCATCCATCTTGAAATCCTATAAATGAAGAGCTCCTCTCCTCATTTTATCATCCACAATTTGAGTAAACTTACTATACTCAAATTTAGAGCAATCTTCATTCATCAATCTTGAGTTCCTAGCTAGGTTATTGCAGATTTTGGCTTGGAGCTCCCATCTTCTCATTAAAGTGGATCAACATCATCTTCAACATTCGAATCTTGCATCATAGGAATTGGGAAAGGGCCAATTTTCACATCAAATTGGCACCAATTCCTCCATGGGATTAAGAGTTTTCACATCTAATTAGGATTTTTATCTTGTTTTTGTCATTTGCATTGTGTTCTTCACTATTTTCATTCCTAGTTTGATTTGTAAATGGATTTCATGGGGAATCCTTGTTTTAGCTTGCAAATCCTTGTCTAACTTGTTTATTCATATTGTTTTGCAGGTACTAGGAAAAGGGTTCGCACAATAATCAACTGTGCCATCATAAATATCATATAAAAACATGTGCTCCCTTAATGTTTTTCCTCTTGACTCGTTCAGATGATCACACAATCACACCTCAAATATCAAGCTCCTACAAGTGATAAAACATGTACCAAACTCATCCTACTCCACAAACTGATAAACAATCTGAACCACCATGTATAGTACACTACAAATGTTCTCCAACGCCTCTTTGAAATAAAAAAACTAACTTTGTATGAAAAAGTTATGCTAAAAATAGTGTAATCAATAATATATGTTTCAGGCTCCAAAAATAGGTCAAAATGGAAAAATATTTAGGAACCAAACCAATTCCATAGTGAAGAGCATGGAAAGAGCTTTCTAACGACTAAAAGAAGTCAAAAAATGGACATACTGGACAAAAGTTATGCTTGTTTAAAAAAAGTCCTCCAATTTGGCTATAAGGTGGTGCAAGGGTGGCTCGCGGGTGGAGCCACCGGTGGCGGTGGCTAGTCGGTGGTGCTCAGGCGACATAATCCAAATTTTGTTTAAAAAGGTTTAATTTTTCATTTTAAAAAAATTGCTCCACCCCTTTTGGAGGACCCAACACATTATAAATTCTAGCTTATAAAAGTTTTAAGTCCGACCCTTTTCATTCAATCGACAGATTTAATTAATATTATTATTTAAAAAAAAATACATTGGTTTTAAATATCTTTTGCTGGCGGTTAGGGAGGTTGGGCCCACTCAGCTAGAAGGCAATGTCTGTGGACAAGCCGACAATATATGTCGTTTGGCCTGTCACGTTGGTGTACATCCGACTGGCAAGGCCATGGGGTTTGCAGACCCCCACACAACTTATTATATATATATTTTATTTATTTTTAAACATTTTTTCCGAAAGGGTTTTTCAAACAAATTTTTAATAGAAATTTGTTTTTATTTTTGTAGGTTCAGAAATTTTTTTCTACGAAGATAATATATTATTTTAAAAATATTTTTCCTGTGACAAGGAAAATTGGACAACCAATAGGCCGCATGACTAATTTTTTTTCCATTTTTTCAACTTTTCCAAAATAGGTCAAATTTTGTTATTTTTCATGTCTTGGGCCTCCTCAATCCAACAGTGAGGTCTGTTTTGTCTCAAGATGCCATCCATGAATTTTCCCCTACAAAACCCTCATATGAAAACTCAAACCAAGAACCCTCTTTGACCCAAATTTGGAAAACTTCAGATCTGCAATAAACCCAACAAATCTTAACAACCCAAAAACCCAAATCTACATACAAACACCTGCAACATGTGTTCCATATCTTGTTATACCTCAAATCTTTTATGCATGTCCATGGCTTCAACTTTGCAAAAAAATCTCAAACTAGGGTTACCACTTGTTAGGAAATTTTGCATTCAACCCACAAACTTATTCCATTTCCTACATAACCCCATGAGAGATAAACATGCATACAAGTATCCAAAATGCATATATCAAATAGACAAGCCACAAGATAACACAAGATATACCCTAGGAAAACCATTAAGAGGGAAAAACCCAACCTCCAAAAGCATCCATACTCCATCATATTATTCATCAATAAAGCAATACAAGAGTTACAATGAATACATCTAAAGCATCAAACCTCTTAGTGCATCCTCATGTGTCCAAGCATGAATCTGCACATCCCATTCCATGCTTCACATATGCACTCCTCATAAATACTCAATAATGACAAACCACTCACTCAACCAATCTTAACCACTAAACATGTTTGCTTTTATAGACTCAAGCTCACAAAAATACAACCAAGTGGTAAGATAAAACCATGTGCCACAAAACCATGTGAACACAAAACCATTAACCCCTTATTTAATATTAGGTACTAAGTTTTCACTTTATTTAATATTTTCTCCAATATTAAATTATTATCACATCTCCCACACATTCAATAAAAATACAATGTCACAATAGAACGTAAAGTGGTCCCAAAATAATTACCTAGTGTAATTAACCACACCACCTAGGTGCATGAAAACTAAATAATTATTTAATTACAACATCATACTAAATTATTTTATGCAATGGTGTACAACACCATATCCTAATAGAAACCTACCACAAGGGATAGTTTGAAGGGGGCATTAGAGGGGTCAATTAGGGATTCCTTAGGGGATGTAAAGGAATTTTGGAGGATGGATTTCTCTTGTTAGATCCACCACCTAATATTTCTAATTCTACCAAAGGAAATAATGTTGACATGTAAAATATTGGTAGTTATGTAGATGAAACATAAGAAAATAGGTTCATCAAAATGAAATGGAGGGAATGGTGGCATGTGGCTATCTTCCTTATGTCATTAGGAAAAGAGATCCCCTAGGGTAGGATTGACCTTCAAACCTTAGGTGAGTCAAACCTAATGGAGATCTTCTTGTTTTCCTTATGATTGAGGACAAGGTAAATCAACCTGAAATGCACTTTTGGGAGATGAATGAAAAATACCAAATGAATGCAATTATGCGATGTAACACATGAATCATCAATTTAAAACCTTAATCTAATATAATCCAAAAAGTTTCAGCAGATTTGAGAAGGTTATGAATTATGCACCTATCACTAAAAGCCTTTGCTAAGTGTCCTCCTAGGATAGATTCACCTTAGGACGAATGGGTCTTGCTTCAAGGGTTCAAAATATTCTTTCACAGTCCTCTGCTCCTAGATCTGTACTCCTGATTCCTCCAAGTTTCACAGTCATAAATTCATAATTAAATTCTAAAAGTGAGTTTCCATGGATTGATGATAATGTTGACAATTTTGAAAAATTTGCAAAATTGCACTTTTGATCAATCTTCAATCTAAGATCTGCAACACACATAAGAGGGAAAAAATGTTTTTTTTTGGTGAATGGGGGTTTGTCTTGGTCAAACCCTATTTTGGTAACTAAACCTTGAATTGAAATGAAACATTCAAATGGAAGGAATGATGAATGACACTTGCTATGTTGCAACTCACCAAACCCTTGAATGGAGATCCTTGAAGGACGAAAAATCTAACACATCCCTCCAAGGTCTTGATCTTGCATGAAATGGATTGATTGGATGTTGCTTGATGCTTGAAGCTTGACTTGAATGCTTGAAACCTTTGAAAATAATATTTTCTCTTGTGAAGTTCCTCAAAAAGTTGTAGCTTGCTTATAGGATTTGAATTGATAAAAAGACCTTGTATTTATAGGTAACTTTCTAATTTCCCAAAAATTAAACATTACAAGCCGACATTTAAAATTTGAATTTAGATAAAAAAAAGGATGCCAAAACATATTAAAATTTTGAATTTGGCAACTAAAGGGGACCCATTCGCCCAAGGGTGAATGGGTCTTGACCTAAATTGCCAAGACCTATTCATTTTGAGATGTTAAAAATGATAATTGCATTAATTAAATACTGGTTCCCCTTTCAAAAATTGCAATTGATTAGGCTTGTAGATGCATAATTGGGCCAATTAAAGGCTTAATTAAGTCCAATTAATTAAGGGACCCAAACATAGTGTGAAATGTAAAGGAGTACATTTTTTGACACTACATTTAGCCCCAACTTTTGTGAGAGGATGAGCCCTATGTCAAAGTCACACTAATGTCAAACAAGCATCAAGAGAGGTCTAATTGTATAATTTTTGGAAAGATAAGACAACAAAAGTCAAGGAAGATGATCAAGCCCTCAAGGTCTAAGATCTCATAGAAAACCAACAAAGGCACAAAGAGAAACATGTCTATGTTAAAGATGTAGTAGCAAGACAAGATACACAAGCATACAATGTCAAAAATAGAGAAGGGAGAGAGGGGATAGATCAAGCCTCGATTGTTTGTCCAATCAGTATTGATCAAGCGTTAGTTGTTTGTCTAAGAATGTTTACAAGTGGAAACCCATTGTCCACTATGCAAACAAAATATACTCGCATGGGCTAGTGAAATCCATTATCGAATAGGTGAGCCCCAAAAAGTGGCTAATGGGAAGTTGTGCCAGGTCTATAGGATTCCATTGTATTAACTTTGATAAGGCACCACATAAATGGTCACAAGGCTAGCAAGCTGCATTATGCTAGGCAGTCATGAAAAAGGCTCCACTGGCAAGCAAGTTGTGTTATGCTTGGTGGCCATGAAAAACATAAAGGCTCCACTGGCAAGAAAGTTGTGTTATGATTGGTGGCCTTGATACATGCAATAGGATATTCAAAGGGGTTTTTCTTAGTTCATGAAAGGTCTCACCTTAGGGAATATCATGCTTAATGTCTCCAAGAGAGGACTAGTCGAGGATAAAAGATTCACAACTTAGGGCACATAATTCGTAGCATTACCACTAGGAGGAATGTCATATGCCAAGAAAGGTCATGCTCTTGAAGGAAATCAAACCTAATGTCACCACCAAGAAGACACATCATGTGAAGTAAGAAGATGATACTTTGAAGCAAACAATGAGCGAGGGCATGTATGCCCCCACTTTAAATAAATTGTTAAACACCATGCTATGAGAAATTACTTTAAAGTAGAACATGATAAATGCCAATACATGAGAGCTTTATTCAGAAATCCCTTTGCAAAACATATGTTTATGAGATAGAGCTACATCATGGAAAGGAGGGCTTCCCCCATATGCAATCCTAAGATAACGCATAAGGATCCATGGATTTGAGGTCAGTATTTGTTGTTGTTGCAGTGATATAATCGATCTTGGAACCAACATCATTCCCAAAATAACTCATGGAACAATGAGCACAAAGGAAGAATGACACAGAAAGAGAACAAATAGAAGCTTTTGGGTCAACATGGAAGAGATTTAAATGTCTTGACACCTTGCGTCATCCCCAAAAGGAAAACACAAGACAAAAGATAAAGGTTTACGACATATAGAAGAATTGAGATACAAATAGAAGAATGTCACAATGGATTCACTTCCTTTGTATCCTTGCACCAATAGAGTGACAAGGGTCATCTAAAGTAGGCTCACAAACATATAAAGACACGCCAAGTAGCACTATATGGGGGATCAAATTACACACATGCAATCACAAAGAACATGAAGAAAAAGACAATACTAGTGTGGCACATGTGAGTCAACCTATAGTAGGTCATTTGCATCCCAATCTTGTTCATCATATGCAAAAGGAAGACAACTAGCCAAAGGTCCAACAACAAGTGCCATAGTAGGAGCATCACAAAGTTCAACACTTGGTGAGTCACTCTTGTTAAGAGGATCATCATGGTTGTTATCATCTAAGCTTATGGAAGAGGAAAATAGTAAATTTAGTTCATTATGCACTTCCTCACCAATTTTAGCAATCTCATCATCATCATCCAAGTTAATCATAATAGGAGGCCTAATGACAATATCCATTAAAGTTTCTTGTTATTTTTGTGGCAAAGGTGGAGAATCATCATGCTTTGTTTCAATTGGTATTTGATCTTGATTTTATGTTTTATTCTCTTCTTTAATCTATGATCAATAACATGGCATCTATGCCTACACTCTTTAGCATTTTTGTTTGTTTTTGTAGTATTTTCAAGTTGTGATTGTGTAGGAGTGGGTTTATCAACCATAGGTTTCTTTTCTTCTTGCAAGGGAGGAACAAAAGGAGCCATGGAAGGTTCTTCAACTGCTTTCTCTTTAGCTTTGTAAACTTGTTTGATCTTAGGAGGGACAATAGGACTTATTTGGTTATCTCTTGGTATTTTATAGTAGATGGGAGAAGAACTTATCATGGGTTGGTCTTGGTTACTTAGAAGGGCCTTTGGTTCAATCATGGTTTCATCAATGATAAGAGGCTCAATCATGGGTTGAGGCATGTTACTAAGGGATAATTTTGCTATGCACTTTGCCTTAAAATTTTTAAAATATTTAAAAAATAAGTCTTCACAAGGCTTAATAGATTCCATAGGTTCGGTCCAAAAGAAATCCAATGAGAAATTCCCATGGGAAGACATAAGATTAAAGACACTATGATGCACAATAAAGATATCATTTCCAAATGGAATCTTTAAGCATTTATGCACTACCGACGAGATGAAATCCATGGAGTGTAGCCATGGATAACCAAGCCTCACACGGAATTGGTTTGACGACAAGATGATGGAGAATGAGACATTCAATTATTTTGGTCCAACTTTTAAAGAAAGAGTGATCAAACCTATTATTGGGAAAGCAAAACCATTATGCGTTTTGATCCATGTTTTCGGTTGTTCATAAGAATCTTGATAAAGTTCATGCACAAATAAGAATTCCTCAGTGATCACATTCTCTACACACACAAGATCAATTAGTATCCCATTAGTAGGCTTGTCATTGATTCTTTTGACGATGTAAAGAGGACCATTGGGTGCACGTCTAATTATGTCATTTTGTGAGAGAGAAATGTCAAGGGGAACTTTGGTTTGGCCCTTACGAGGTTGAACATCAATAAAACTGACCATACATTCTAAGTCTCCTTCATTTTCACTTATATTGTCATTATTTGTATCTTGAAGTTTGTCAACATTCATCACATCATTCTTGGCATCTATAACTTTCACAAAAGAGATGTTATGATTTGGCATTGGGTTGGTAAAGATTTGTAAATTTTGGTTGGGTGGGGCAATAGACTTGTTACCTTGATCATTAACACCACCATATTGGATGTGATTAGAATCAACGAGGTCTTGCACAATATGTTTAAGACACTTACATTGTTCTATATTGTGTCCATTTTGTCGATGATAATGGCCAAAGGCATTTGAGTTAAAGTTTGGAAGTAAGGGCTTAGTGGTATCAATGGATCTAATAGGAGGTAAGGTGACTAAGTTCTTACTTAAAATTTACAACATAATGGAATGAAGGGTATTGGGTAAAGGGGTAAATTGTCTACTCCTCTCCCTAAATGGATATGGATTTGTTGGTTTTATGGCAACCACTTGGGAGTTAACATGTTGACTTGTTTGAGGTGCATTTATTTGTAAAAAGACCCTTATTTTGTTTTTTAAAAGGCTGGAAATTGTTATGGGGCATGACTTTAGATTTCTTAGAATGGTTAGGAGGAGTTTTTACTTCACAATGACTAAGTAAATTTTGATAATCATGAAGGGAAGTGTACAAGTCTGTAAAGGAGGGAAACTTTAACATCTCAAGTTTAGCTTGAATATTGGTTTGCAAATTTGCAATAAACATTCTTTGAAGGTCAATTTCAAGAATCTTAATGTTGATTTGTGAGTAAAGTAATTGGTATCGTGCTATGAAATCAGTGACCTTTTCATCTTTGTTTTGTTTACACTATGTTAAATCAACTAAGGTCATCTTGGGACCCATATGCACTTGGAAATGGTTAAGAAAGCTATCAACAAATTCATTGAATGAATAAATTGACTTATTCGGTGAAGAACAAAACCACTCCAAGGTAGTGTTTTTCAAGGATCTACGGAAATTTTTATCCAAGATCTTATCCTAAAAAATGAAGTCACTACATAAGGTTGTGTATGTAGATACATGGTTCATAGGGTCTTCTTTTCCATAGTATTTCTCAAATCTAGGAATCTCTATGCCTTGTGGCATTTTTGCTCTCAATATCTCCAAGGACAAAGGATTTCTTTTGACAGACTATGAAGGTTGGCCATTTTGATTTTGGTTCAATGTGGAAATTTTTTGTTGGAGGGATGAAACATTTTGCAAGAGTTGGTTAAGGATGAGATCATGGTTTGTGTTGTGAGATGGAGGTGAATAAGGTGGAGGTGTATATGTATTCAGAGGGTAAGTGAATTGTAATTTTGTGAGGGGAGATGGATTAAGAGATATGAGATTTGAATGGACAAAGCTAAAGGGATTCCCATTGGAAATACATAAGGTGGTATTGAAATTTCTAGTGGGTTGTTTTGTTGTTGTAACAGTTGGATTAGTGTATGTAGAAATAGAAGTCATAGTTGTTGAAGGATGAATTGGATTTCCACCTTGACATTGAGTATACCCCAAAGTTTGAGCACAACTAGCTATTGTAGGAACATGTTTATCAATAATATGAGATAGGCTACAAAAAATATCTATTCCTTGTTCATTATCAAGCATTTTCCTCATGTTATCTATGATAGGAATTATAATACCAACAATGTATACATTTACATAGTTTTACAATTTTTCTAAATCTTCATCCTTTTGTTTTAGTTCTCCTTGAGGGAAATTACAAATTATTGTGTAACACTAGTCACATTGGTTATGGGTAGGGTGGTCATAGGAAATGCGGTATCAAAGCTGTGGTCCATAGTGGGTTGACTAGTATCAACACTATGAGTGAAAGAGTTAGAAAACTCAAGATCCACGATGGATGTAGTAGCATGGGATGTAATGAGTCTCGAACTACGTCTCACTATAATATTGGTAATAGGAAACTAGGTTGTGAATCTCATACAAGTTTCACCAAACCTAAGTGCACCCAAAATGAAGAATAGGCACTAAACAATTGCAATCAAACACCCTAGAATATGAAGTGTAATGCAAGTATGTAAAAGAGATAACAATTTTCAAATTTTAAATGAGATAATTTACTTATTATGCTATGAAAAAACCTGAAAATGATGACTTTTAATTCCAATTTTGATTTTCAAACAATGCACTCAATTTGACCAATTGAACCTAATGCAAACAATGGCAATTTTTTTTATTTTTGAAATTGAAACCCAGATTTAACAACAGATCAGAATGAAACAAACAGAGACAAATCACTACCCAAAATTTTGAAAAAAAATATGTATAAGGACTTATTCACCCTAGGGCTTATGGGTCTTAGCACAAGGTTTACAAAAAATTAAATCTAAGCCTAACATTCAATGCTAGGGTTTCCCGTTTCAAACTACAAACTGTGGTTTCAGTGACTAATTTTTCCAAATTTTGATGTCTAAATGCAAGTGAATTGAATGAAAAATGAAGAACAATATGCCACTTTTTGAAATGCAATTTTGACTCAATTTATGAATGTGAATGATGAAAAATACACTAATATGCAAGTGCTATGCAAAATCAATGTAATATGCATGCAATTTTTTGAAATTTTTAGATTTTAAAGGATGCAAAATGCAAACCTAAAACCCTAAATGAGATGAAAACTAATGTAATTTTAACAACCCTAAATGAGATGAAAAATAATGCAATGTAATGCAAACTATTGCAAATCCTAGATCTAGGGTTTGAATGGACTCCAATTTCAATTTTTTTGATGTGCAATGTTAGGTTCACCAAAATGAAACATAGAAAAATAGATTCATCAAAATGAAATGGATGGAATGGGGGTATGAACCTATATTCCTTATTTCATTAGGAAACAGAGATCCCTAGGGTAGGATTGACCTTCAACCCTTAGGTGAGTCAACCCTAATGGAGATCTTGTTGTTTTCCTTATGATTGAGGACATGGTAAATCAATATGAAATGAACTTTTGGGAGATGAATGAAAAATACCAAATGAATGAAGTTATGCAATGCAACACACAAATCATCAATTTAAAACATTAATCTAACATAATCCAAAAAGTTTCACCAGATTTGAGAAGGTTATGAATTTATGCACCTGTCACCAAAAGCATCTGCTAAGTGTCCTAGGATAGATCCACCCTAGGGCGAATGGGTCTTGCTTCAAGGGTTCAAAATTTTCTTTCATAGTACTCTACTCCTAGATCTGCACTCCCAATTCCTCCAAATTTCAGTCATAAATTCATAATTAAAATTTGAAAATGAGTTTCCATGGCTTGACGATAATGTTTACAATTTTGACAACTTTGCAAAATTGCACTTTTGATCAATCTTCAAACCTTCTTCAACCTAAGATTTACAACACACACAAGAGGGAAAAATTGTTTGTTTTTGGTGAATGGGGGTTTTCCTTGGTCAAACCCCGTTTTGGTAATTAAACCTTGAAATGAAATGAAACATGAATGGAAGAAATGATGAATGAACATTTACAATGTTGCAACTCACCAAACCCTTGAATGGAGATCCTTGAAGGATGAAAATCTAACACATATCTCCAAGGTTTTGGTAATTAAACCTTGAAATGAAATGAAACATGAATGGAAGGAATGATGAATGAACACTTTCTATGTTGCAACTCACCAAAACCTTGAATGGAGATCCTTGAAGGACGAAAATATAACACATATCTCCAAGGTCTTGATCTTGCATGAAATGGATTGATTGGATGTTGATCTTGATGCTTGAATATTGACTTGAATTCTTGAAACCTTTGACAATAATATCCGCTCTTGTAAAGTTCCTCAAAAAGTATGTAGATTTGAATTGATAAAAAGACATTGTATTTATAAGTAATTTTCTAATTTCCCAAAAATTAAACATTACAAGCCGATATTTAAAATTTGAATTTGAATCATAAAAAGAATGCCAAAAATATATTAAAATTTTGAATTTGGAAACTAAAGGGGACCCATTTTCCCAAGGGTGAATGGGTCCTGACCTAAATTGCTAGGACCTATTCATTTCGAGGTGTTAAAAATGATAATTTCATTGATGAAATATTATTCCCCTTTCAAAAATTGTAATTAATCAGGCTTGTAGATGCATAATTGGGCCAATTAAAGGCCTAAATAATTCCAATTAATTAAGGGACCCAAACATAGTGTGAATTGTAAAGGAGTACATTTTTTGACACCACAGTAGATATATAGTCAGGATGATGCTAATAAATGGATTCCCTCTCGCTCATATTTCACTAGGTTGGTAGTGAAGGTTGAGGTCATTGATAATAATTGAAACCTTTATCATTACATATTGAAATAATTCTAGGTTGAAAATGAGATATTTAAATCTAGGATGCTCAATCTCCATAGGAAAGCTAATGGGGACCTCTTGGGGCTTTAAGTTTAGTTCAAATTCAATAAGTAATGGAATTGTATTCAATATGTCAACAAATTAAGAAAGGAGGTGAATAATCTTAAGGCAAGGTTGACTAAAATTGAAGGAAACTAAGACAAGTTGAAAAATTCCTTAAATATTGTTATCTAGTTGAGCAATACTACTATGAAGAACTTGGTTTGTAGCATCACAATGTTTCATGGTAGTTTCCTAAAGAGGAAAAACACCTCAAAGGTTGTAAGGCCAAGCAAAAGGAATAGCTTTGAAATGAACCAAAAGGAGATCATGACTATTGATTTGAATAACTAGACCTTGGGAGACCATCTAGGCCACCTTTGGGAATATTTAGATGCTATAGATGGATTAAATAAAATCTATTATGTTTAATAGTATTTTTGTTTGATTCCATTGATGTTGGTGTGTTGCAAGTTTGTTGCCTTTGGTTCTGTTGTTGTTGTTTAGCTTTTTCTTCTACTTTTGGTGGTAGGCTATTTTTTTTATATATATTGGTGTAAGTGGGATTTTATTTTGTTTCTTTGGTCATTGTAAAAGGGTTTGGGACCTTTCACAAATATATTTTTATCATTAATATAAAAGTTACAAAATCAATATGCATACCTTTGATATTAGTGTTAATGAGCTATGTTTAAGAAATTATGATTTTAATTTTCTTTCTAAAAACTATCATGAATTATGACATAATATAACATATTTAAAATACTATGAAATATAAAAACTAGTTATAAATAAATGTTTAAATAATGAAATAAATAATTTCATATTTTAAGAAATATAGTTAAAATCTACACATGAAATTTTAAAAACCACTAGTTCGTATCATCTTCAAATTCTTAAAATTTTACCTATTAAAAGTGATAGAAAGTGAAAATCTAGTTAATAATAATGACTGAGTGTCCCGTTAAGGCCAAAAAGTGGGACATAGTATTGTGGGATCACCTCAGTCATCCATTTCCAATGACATCCCTTGTTCATCTTCGCATGAGGTCATTAACCCCATATAGTTCATAATGATTCATTTTCTCTATCTTGTGGATCATGGTCTAGTGATGATACATTTAGTGATGACCATAGTGATACTTCTTTACCTTCTTATGATGAGGTTGACCATGAATCCTTGTTTCATGATGATTTACCTTATAAACATATTATTTTAACACTTATAATAGAACCATTTAGTGGAATTAAAGATGCAAAGACATGTTAGATCATTCTTATCTTTGTATTACACTTCTCAACATGATGATTGTACTTTCATAAATGTGTTTAGTGATATAATAATTGATAGAGCTAAACAATACTTTACTTCATTTCATCCTTCTTATACATCCTTCCATGCTTTGTCATGTACTCTTATAGATCACTTTACTAATGGCCTTAGACCATATTTTACTCATGATTTTCATTCTTGTATTTCTAGTGACCCATGTTTAATGGATCCCACGGATTTTCCTATGCATCATGATGATACACCATGTTTTGATGAAGATTGTCCTCTAGATCATTGCATGCTTTCCCATGATGTGTATTTAAGTGATTATGGAGTACAACCCCATACACCCTCTATTGAATAAACATATTATTTGGACATACATAAGGGTGAAGAACAAAGGTTATTTAAAAATTCTTATAGAGTGACATATGTGAGGATAATGTGTCATTAGTTGATGATACATATTTTGCATCCTCCACCATTGTTATGTATGACATGGTGCATACTGTTGGGATATGGTGTTGTACACCATTGCATAAATTGATTTATCATAATATTATAATTAAATAATTATTTAGTTGCGATGCACCTTGGTGGTGTGGATAATCACACTAGGTAATTATTTGGGGACCACTTGATGTTGTATTGTAACATTGTATTATTATTTAATGTGTGGGAGACATGTGATACTAATTTAATATTGGTGAAATATTAAATAAAGTCATGTATTAGTACCCAATATTAAATAAGGGGTCAGTGGTTTTGTATTCACATGGTTTTGTGGTATGTTGTTTTACCTTGCCACTAGTTGTATTTTGTGTGAGCTTGTGTCTATAAAAGCAAACACATGTGTAGTGGTTTGCATTGGGTTGACTGGTTTGGCTGCCATTATTGAGTCTTTCTGAGGAGTGCATTTGTGAATCATGGCATGGGATGTGTGGATTCATGGTTGGACACATGAGAGTGCATTGGAGGACTTGATGCTTCAGAGGTGTTCATTGTAACTCTTGTATTTGCTTTATGGATGATTAATATGATGGAGTATGGATGCTTTTGGAGGCTGGGTATTTCACTCTTGAAGGTTTTCCCAGGCTACATCTTGTGTCATCTTTGATGGGTATGTTGTCTATTCTCTTGCATGTGGATTCTGAGTACTTATTTTCATTAATATCTCTTTTGGGTTATGTGGAAATTGTCATTAGATGGCTGCAAGTTTCCTTACACATACATATACAAATATGGTGCATGCTGAGCATGAAATTTTAACTTATGTGAACTACCTTGGATTGCTAGGATTCACATTAGAATGATATACTGAAACTTATGTACAAAGAGTTTAGGCATAAAATAATACTATCAAAATATTCCACAATCCTTTGGCATAGAACATTTTGACTTGTCCTTCAACAAATGGATTTATGACATCTTGTTTAAAAAATTATGAAGGTAGGGATGATCCATTATGAAATAACAATA
This sequence comes from Sequoia sempervirens, assembly GCA_007258455.2. Lineage (NCBI taxonomy): Eukaryota > Viridiplantae > Streptophyta > Pinopsida > Cupressales > Cupressaceae > Sequoia > Sequoia sempervirens. The sequence goes on along the minus strand of VDFB02105785.1, from coordinate 427,546,013 downwards.
CTTTCAAATTATATGCCTCCATTGTTTTCATGATGATTAGTTACTCACTTAGGTATTCACACCAAGCCTGAGTGATCATGCACTTGCATACTTTTGTTCATTGTCTCACACTTTTATCACCTTCTTTAAGCATTTGAATAGTGCTTTAATGAAATATTTTTATTACAATATTGAGCCTAAGACATTTATTGCTCAACTCATGCAATGCAAACAAAAGGAACACAAGATAATTAAAGATTATATTTTTAGATTTCAATCTCTAGTTACTAATATGTTATCTCTATTAGGGGATGATGAGTTTCAATGTATATTTATGGATGGTTTACTTCTAATCTTTGAAATCCAAGTGCATTGCATGCTTTATTGCCCCTTTTTCAAATTTATGTACTACTCCATGTGGGTGTGTGAGTGCTTATTAGAATAATCCCCTTTATACCAATGTATTTATAGAAAAATTCTATTTTCCATGAGTTAACATCATTATCCAATTCAAAAATGTGAGCAATGACAATGTACTTGATGATATTCATGATTATTATAGTGCAATATCTAAACAATTCCTTTAGGGAATTTTCTACAATAGAAGAGATGCCACAATTGGTATTATAACAACTCTTCAAACATTATATTATTACTTTATCTCCAATTAAGTTAATGGATAAATCTAATCTCAGACCACAATGGCTTAATATTTTTTCTCTTATTATTGCATACATGTAAATTTTATAGAAAAATATATCGTATTTAAACATAATGTTCAAGAAATTATAAATAAAGAGGACATGAAAATTAAGCACACTCATGAAACCACAAGCCCTTTCTTGATGATGATAATCATATAAAAGAAAATGTTGTGCATCAAGAGATTGGTCATAACTTACTACAAGTCAAGAGGTTACATGTGAGATAAAATACAAACCACAGAATGTGCAACCAAATCCTTATCAATAAAAGATTAAATAGAAAAGGAAATCAAAGAATAAGAAGGATGAAGCCATGCAAACAAATTTAATGATTTTTCTTAGAATAATGATGACATGTTGAATGAATATAATCATGACAATTTGAAGAAGTGTTGGGAAATTTATTTCATCTCAGAAAGAGCATCTGAGATAGTAGGTGCCTTCGATAACTTTTATTTCTTTAGATTGGGCCTCAAAAAACATGCACTACTATGCCATAAAGCGGAATAAAAAATAGTTCATTTCCCACATTAACCCTTAGAGAAAAGTATATGTATAGTTCATTTCCCACATTAACCCTTAGAGAAAAGTTTATGTAATTTAACCAGTTCCAACAAAAGCATTAAACAGATTCAACAAGAAAAATCGATAAACATGAGATAAAGTAGAAGGCATGAACACCAAATTTACGCGAGAAAACCCTTATGGGTAAAAAACCCCACACTCCAAAATCCCATATCACCATTGTATTAATCAACAACAAAATATAGTTACAAATACAATTATAAGCTCTAAACCTTTACAAGATATTTACATCTTGTTCCATTTGGAGATAGTCCGACAACATAACCCTTCTCTGATTCACTCTCTCCTCTCTCTCTCTCATCTGCACTTCAATTTTCATACAGACTTCTTAAGCATTCTGGGAATCGACTGTTCCACCTTCCATACCAATCAAGTATCACCAATGAACATAATCATCATTAGTTCGAGTGCCGCTAAAGTTGTATCGAAACATCGAAGAGACAACATCCAAACTCTCCCTGATCTTTCAAAGTCACTTCAATATTCACATAGTTCACCAAATCACCTAGTCACACATCCTCTGTCAGCATCATCCAATCACCGCTCTCCCACTTAGCATCGATTGGGTCCCACCAAGGCACTTCCGGGCTGGCGGGTTACACAATTCTATATATATCACCATCTTGATGAGACAATATATTGTCTCCCATCGATATAAGGATGCCACTTTGATGAGAATCATACCATTCCACATCATCCCCACTGCCATGTCACCTCCATAAGGCATAAACTTATCGGCTTGTCGAAGATACTTTTGTTAGGGTCCCATCGATGTCATTAAGTCCTACCAATGAGAGTCCTTTACACAATACTCACACTGTTCCATCGGTCCATTGAGGAAACGTTGGAAGGAGTCCCACCAAAAACTTGAAGTCACCCTGATGGAGATTCTATTAGGGCATCGAGGAGACTAACTTTGAAAAGTCCCAGCAAAATCACAATGTCCCATCGACAAGGGTCCCCTAGCCTCCCATTGACATGTCAAGGAGATAAGACTCAATGTCCTGCCGACATCACAATGTCACCCCAATACAATATTATTGGAGTATCAAGGAGACACAAAGAATACTCCCGTCAAAGTGATCAACTCTCTTTGAAAAAATACATAATTCCAAAGTAAGAAGTATTATTAGTCCATCGAGGAGACAAAGGATAAGGTCTCTCTGAAAAAGGAGAGTTAGCTCGATAAGGAGATAAATACATAACATTGTAAGTAGAACATTAGGCCAGTAATTTGAGGCACCTTTTTCCAACATGATCCCACTTGATGAAGAACTTACTGGCTACTTCCAATCAATGCTCAGATTCACTATAGCACACAAGAAATATGAAAAAACATTCAAAAAATGTTCACCATCTCTAAAAACGGTTCCAACCATCCTCCAAAGGAAAGGAACAAGCCATGGTATATATGCACCAATCTAAAAGATACCAGTCATCAGGCCCAACTAACAACAATGGTTGCAAGTCATTGCCACCACTCCACTGTGCTCACAAGCTATACAAAAGCATAAACAACATCTAAAAATAACACACACAACAAGTGCTAATCCATCCAATCAGCCATACCTCAAAGGTATCCAAAACATAGTAAACTAATTCCATCAACATATATACCCATAAACTTCAATCATAAACTCCATGTGCAAACATGTCAAAGAGTGGCATACACATCCAAGAGCTCCCATTGCATGGGTAATGAAAATCTGAAAATGATCAAGGCATACCAAGTCTACCACTAGCATCATATAGAAAGTGTAAATAATACCATGTAGTACCAAGAAATCATCCACAATGATATGCACAACCTGTAAGAACAATTTTCACCACAAGTCTTCACAGCTCTCCCAAGTTCTTCACACCCAAAAAATGGAAGAGATAAAGAAACTTCCATGTCATCACCCAAGAACATAAGTGAAAACACATGACCACAAGCTAGTGATCACAATAGCTCCCCAAACCTCAAACCAATGTAATGTGAGAATCAAACATATAGGAAGATAACCAAGACTGGAAAGAGAATCTCTGCGCATCATGTACATATAGAAAATCCTCCTACATACACCTCTAAATGTCAACTGTGTCAAGTATGATCTCCTTCTAGAGCATCCCAAAAGGAAAATCCATAACAACACCCAACCATTCAATCATCAAGATCAAACATAACAGATATATATATATATATATCATGTAATCGACATGGATGTAAGCCTCTCAATCCAAATAAGATCAAACTAAATCCATTCCCTATAAAGGAAATAATCCCAACACATCTCCTAAACTCAACATCGATGAATGTAATCACAATGCATAAGGAGATAAACATGCCAACACTCCTCAAATGAATCCTCCAAAACCATGCATCCATAGCTCAAGATCCATATTCATGAGAAGAAAAGCATAATGCACTTGAAAGAAACAATGGGAAATACATCTCAAGTGATAAGATGCCGAGTAGACCAAGAGTGGGAATGAGAAAAATCCTCCAAGATATATAAAACATCATGACTCCTCCAAGAGAAGTCTCCTCATAGGTCTCTATTGAACTCACATCCAACCAAGGTGAAGGCTTCTTAGACTTTCTGCTAAAATCTTCATCAAGAGTAACTATCAACAAAACTTATCTCCTCTCAAGAGAAATACAACCTCACCTTATTCTCCATGTATCCATGAGCACCTACAAACAATCATCTCATGCTAAACTTCAAATGCATCGTTGCACTACCATGAAGTTCTCAAGCATATGACCAATGCATCCAAAACACAAAGAATCACCAGACCACTGTGAAAGCTCCAATCATTTGAATCAAGAACTAATCATAACATCATGATCTTACCACCCCCCTTAGGAGATTTCACACTCCAAGTGAACATATCATGTTCTTAAGAGCAATACATCATGCCAAAACTCTAATGCACAATCAAGAGTATAACATGACATAAAAGCAGACAAACTTGAAACCAACATCGCCTGTCAAGCATCACCAACACCTCATCCAATGACAACAAGAGTATTTCATTGATCTGAGATGCTACACATCTTCAAATAGTGTCCATACAAATGTGAAATAAACCTTTTGCAACAACAAGATCTAAGAGCTCCTCCTAGTAACATCTACAACACTTAATGAAGATCATTTATTCATAGTCATTGCTAAAGCTCCCATTGAATCATGACAACCGAGCTCTCCAAGCATCATGAACAAACATATGATAATCTAAAAATCCTTTAGGTCCACACATCAACATGTCCATCTGACAACAATAGCTAGTGGCATCGAGATCTCCAAACCAAGCATACAATACCATCACTGTCAAAAGCTTACACCAAAACATGTACCAAGCTATTCATGACATCAGGATACACATGCTACAAGTCCCCCATCATTGACTATATAGGTACCCAACATCATGCATCCTCTCATCTCCAAGAAACTACACCAATGCACAAGTGACCACATACAAGGCCAACTAACAAGTATGCATCATCACAAAATCAAACCTCGTGGATATAGACAATCCACTTCCGAGTTATCCCACAACAAACATGTAGGTAAAGACAACCCACATCTTGCACAAATCATAGATCCAATCAATATATCATGCAAAACTATTATCACACTAGAAACTACAAAAAATGAGATCTCAAAGAGAATAATCATGTAGACAACATGACTCAATCACCAAATCGAGTTCAAATATGATTTTCCAATCATTTCCACAACTCGAGCACCATAGTCGAGGAACCCAACAAGAAACACCATACGAAATGTAGAGTGACTAATCATGTACCAACACTCCCATGCAGAGAAAGAAACTCACCTCCTCATACCATGCACAAAGCATGCATGCAAAACTGCAACTATCTCATCCAGTACCACCCTAAAAAACCAGGGTCTAGAAAATAGCTTTAAACACAACTCCACATTACCACAAGTTTTTCTTGACTGTGTAAAACTTGCAAAACCACTGTGTTTGAAAAAAATCATCAACATCCACACCCACTTTACATTTGTAAAACAAAAAAAAAATGAAACAAGAAACACCATAGTGGTTAAACCAGAACAATGGATTATCATGAATGAGCATCACCATAGATTTTTTTTAGGAAAACCTATACAACCCTCAGACCCAAAAGTGTGAATCTAAGTCATGCAAGTACAAAACATCCATCAAAGGAAGAAGTGGTTTAAGAACTCTAGGACCATTCTAGGTCAACTCCACAACCACCAACATGCACATGCATCTGAGGGAGACAAGCTATTGCAAAAACTTCCAGATCATTCAATGATCAACTCCATAGCCTACTTGCAATCGAGGTACCAAATAAACTATGCCTTCCAATACCAGGAAAAAACACCCATCATAAGTACATTACTCCATGGTTGAAGAACAACCCAAACTTCTCCATATCTTTAGGGGGCCTCTCACACAAACACCCAATATGGAAGCTTTGCTACAACACAACCACAAAGAAAAATATTCCACCCCATGCATCAGGATTATATCGCTTCCAACTATGAACTTCAAACCACAAGATTTCAATATGACCAACTCTAGTTTCTCCCATCTTCACCATCCTTTGTGTTGTCTCTTGAAACTCAAACAAAAGAGCAAGAATTTTTACTCACCAAAGGATCAATTCATCAACCGATTCCTTCATATTTCTTCAAGCTTTCCAAACTAAGAAATTTTCACCAAAGGAATACTCAGAACCGAACACACTAGGAAGAATCAAATCCTAGAAGAATAGCTTTGATACCACTTGTTGGGAAATTTATTTCATCTCAGAAAGAGCATTTGAGATAGTATGTGCCTTCGATAAATTTTATTTCTTTAGATTGCCTCAAAAAACATGCACTACTATGCCAGAAAGTGGAATCAAACATAGTTCAATTCCCACATTAACCCTTAGAGAAAAGTTTATGCAATTTAACTAGTTCCAATAACAACATTAAATAGATTCAACAAGAAAAACCAACAAACATGAAAGATAAATAGAAGACATGCACACTAGATTTACGTGGGGAAAACCCTTATGGGTAAAAAAACCCACACGACAAAATCCTAGATCAACATTGCATTAATCAACAACAAAATATAGTTACAGAAACAATTACAAGAGATTTACATCTTGTTCCATCTAGAGATAGTCTGATAGCATAACCCTTCTTTGATTCACTCTCTCCTCTCTCTCTCATCTGCACTTCAGTATTCATACACACTTCTTAGGTGTTCCAAGAACCAGCCATTCCACCTTCCATACTAGTTGAATGTCACCAACAAACATAACCGTCATTAGCTCCATTATGGCTAAAGTTGTATTGGAACATCAAAGAGACAACATCCAAACTCTCCTTGATCTTTCAAAGTCACTTTGATATTCACACAGTTCACCAAATAACCTAGTCACACATCCTTCGTCAGCATCATCCAATCCCTTCTCTCTTGTTTAGCATTGACCAGGTCCCACCAAGGCATCCATGGGTTGGAAGGTTACAAAGTTCTATATATATCGCCGTATCGATGAGACAATATATCATCTCCCACTGATATAAGGATGCCACTTCGATGAGGATCATACCTCCATAAGCCATCAACTTATCGGCCTATTGAAGGGACTTTAGTTAGGGTCCCATCGATGTCATTAAGTCCTACCGATGAGAGTCCTTTACACAATACTCACACTACTCTGTCGGTCCATCGAGGAGACCCTGGAAGGAGTCCCCCCGAAAACTTCAAGTCACCTTGACAGAGATTCTATCAACTCATCAAGGAGACTCACTTCAAAGTCCCAAAATAATCATAATGTCCCATTGACAAGAGTCCCCCAGCCTCCCATCGACATGTCGAGGAGACAAGACTCAATGTCCTGGTGACATCACAATGTCACCCCGATAAAATATTATCAAAGTATCGAGGAGACACAAAGAAGACTCTCGTCGAAGTGATCAACTGTCACCAACAAAATACAAAACACCAAAGTAAGAAGTATTATTGGTCCATTGAGGAGACAATGGATAAGGTCTCCCCGACAAAGGAGAGTTAGCCCGATAAGGAGATAAATACATAACACTGTAAGTAGAACATCAAACCAGTATTTTAAGGCACCTTTTTCCAACAATAAAAATGTTGAAGCTCCCAAGTTTTTTCCATGATACATAAGCACAATTATGTCATATACACCTATGTACATGTATATCTTAGATTGCATCCTTTTTTTTTTTCTTTTATTCATTTTATTTTTAGATCTTGGCCTTTTTGCTTATGCTTTGCTTTTATGTGTCAAAAGTTTATTTCACCTTCTATATTTTCATTTATTCCTACCTACTAATGGGCTTTATAATTGGCTAGTTTCCCATTACTGTTTCATACTTTTTATCATTTCTTTCTGCTAAGCTTTAAGACATTACTAAGACATTTTATGCCTTTCATGAACTTTTAAGCAATTTTAAGCATTTGGAATGGAAACATGTTATGTTAATATGTGTATGTATGAATTCATGAATGTCTATGAAGTTTAGTAGGAATTTATGTTTAATTTATGGTTGTTGATAATGAGAATGCCTTAGGGAATAAGACTAACATTTGCAATAGAGACAACTTTCAACCCACAACAACAGGTTTCTCAACCCATAGCATAAGGACTGTAGATCATTGCAAAGAAGAAGTCAACCAACTGGGGCACACCACTTTCAAATGAAGAAAAAGGTGATCATTTACTGATTAGTCCATGCGTCACCTAGTATTACTCTTACCTATCAATAAGACAACCAGGAGAAGAAGAAGCCTATTTTCAACAGGACTGAATTATGATAAAATCATTTTACTGAGAATTTTTTTTGTTATAAACGGTTAAGTTTGTTGGATATAGAATCCGTATTTGTTTTCTCTACTCCTGTTTCAAGTAATTATTATTTTTTGTTTTAAGACTTATCCCTCTTCCTATTCTTGAGGAAGAGTCGACATATGCTCTTTAGTTTTTTTTCAGTTCATGAATAATGGGACTCCCTCATAGACCATATATAGTTGGGTGCCTTGTCGAGGAGGAGATCTAGCAGTAATAGTAGTGATAGAATGTAGTAGATCATATGTGTTGAAAATATTTCCAACAAATTTCCTATTAGATTGTCTAATAGTTTTATATTAGAATTCAATAAAAGAGAATTGATTTGATATTATGATTTTCTAAGTAGATAAGTGTTTGAAAAGATCTAGTGGAATTAACAACTTAAGCAAGGGCCACTTGAGGTACTGCTCAATCACTTCAATTTAAGTTACTAGATTAGATTATGTATTGAGAGTTTAAATGCATTGATAGTTTAATTGAATGTTTCTAGTTTATATGATTGTTAAATAAATGTGCTATAATTCTTGAATTAAGGTTTGTAGGTTGATGTTCTATTTTAGACTTTGAAGGTTAACTAAGTTAGGATACTGCAGTATAATGGTTATCTAGTTACACTCTTAAGCATTAGGTACCCACAACATAATGTAGTAGTTTTTATTTCTTTACTCTGTTTTGCGAATTAACATTTTAATCTAATTTCAAGATTTTACTGTATTTTCATATGTTTATTCGCCTATACTCAGTCGATGTAGGATGTCCAAAATCTATGAATGTATATAATGTTTCAACACTATCTAAAGTTTTATGACTTCTTGGTTGATGATTTAATGAAATCCTCTTGTCAATGATGAACTACTTAGTTAGGGATCCTCAGGTCCACTGAGCCATGTGCATACCTAGTATCACCAATTTAATTAGGAATTAGAGTTGGCTCCATATTTTTGGTGTTGTTTCCCAAGATGGTGCTAAGTTCAATATTTGTTTATGTATTTTAAAGTCTTTTCAAGATCTCATAATATATCAAACTTTGTTTCAGTATTAGGGTAAATAGGTAATTAGGAACTAACAACAACATTATTTACTTACAATATACAAGAACCATTGATTTAAAGAGTGAGAACCATTGAATGCAGAGGAAAAGAGACACTTTGAGAAGGTTTCTCCCCTTAGTACATAGAATTTGAAGACACTAGTGGTAGAGCAAACAAATTGATGGAATCAACAAAGAATAAGTATCCCTTACACTAGTAACTACACCAATTACAAAGGAGACTTCCCATATACATTTTGACATCATGACTGAAGAGGTCGTGGATAATCGAGGAGATCATGTGACATTTGAATTCCCTATAACCAACCAAGAAAGGGTAGCTACTTTGAAGAATATACCTCCTTCAACATTGCCCATTTTGATGGACTGGTTATGGAGGATCCATACACCCTTCTTTTTGAGTTTGATGTGTTATGCTAGATCTATGACTACACCATTGACACACATTGACTCAAATTGTTCCCATCCATGCTAAAGGATGTTGCTCTACATTGGTTCATGGGGTTAGGAAGGAATGTCATTCCAAATTGGGAGACAATAAAGACAAAATTCGTAGAGAAATACTAGGATCATTGTAGAGGCACAAAAAAAAGAGGGATGACATATTCAGGATGTCATAGAGAGAAGATGAGCCATTGGAAGATTATGTTGAGAGGTTTCAGTTCTATCTCAAGAAATCCCATCAAAACATAATTTTTGTTGAATCCATAAAATTTGTATTTTAAGGGGTGTACATGAAAATTGTATGGACACTTTGAATCTCATTAGAGAAGGAGAAATTTCTCAACTAAATTTTGATGAGATTTGCAAGGTGTATAGAAACTACTCCAGATCATTCATCAAGAAAACCAGGAGTGACAAAACTTATTCTCTCACCAAGACATCTACTAGAATTTCAAGGGAAAAGCTTAGCAACATCTTGTTTAATATGAAGGAGGACATCATTAGACACTTGGATACCCAACTAGACACCATCCATATCAAGAAGTAGGAAGAAGCAAAGGTACTACTGTATTTAACTCCAAATTCTGACGAATGTTTGTCAAAATACCGATGAAACAACAATATAAATTTCGTCGCTAGTTTTTTGTCACTTTTTCAAAAAAAATTTAAATGTCGAAACCATGACCTAGCATCGTCAGTCATTGCCACGGAAAATGGAACTAGTGTTCATCGAAAAATTGACGCAAACTTCATCCATCGAGCGACAAAAAATAACCACAACATAATGCAAACTGTATCTTCGAAAGTGTCAAAATAACATCAAACATTCGTCGAAATTTTGACGAACATCTTGCAACGAACTTTAAAACTTCTGACGAAAATATTGTCGAAAGTGCGACGAAAATTTTGTCACATGTATAGAAAATTTGTCAGAAGTTTTATGGTTGATCGCAAGATGTTCGTCGAAATTTTGACGAATGTCTGCAGTTTTTTTTTAAATTATTTGTTCAAATGTATGCTATTACATATATTTGAATGAATTTTGTAATTCCTATTATTGACCTATTATTCATGCAGATTTTTGTGCTTTGTTGTTGTATTTAAGGACATTCTTTATTCATTCGAAAATGATGAAGATGATATAAGAATCATTAGAAGAGTATTTATATGAGAGCATTCCAATAAGATCCTAATTGCTTTGTTATCATTGCATCATCATCATAAACATACTATATGTTTGTTTGTCTTTGATATTGGTTCATTATCACTTGTAGAAATTGAACGTTGACTATATTGTTGTTATGGAAGCGGGCCAACTTGTAGAAATGGGTACACATGAGGTGTTATTAATTTCCAATGGCTTGTATACTCATTTGAGCAAGGTAGGACCTCTGCTCATAGGCTTTATGAGATGATATTTCAGCCACTTGTAAGCATTAATCAAGAGGGAAAGACTTTGGGTAGTGTGTAAGGAAATATTGAATTTAGGAATGATCCTACTTTAGGAGTTCTTCTAGATGGTGAGAATATCAAAAGCCTTAAAATTGAATGGTTAAGAAGCCAAATTGAATTGGTAACACAAGAACCTACTCTACTGAGCTTGAGCATTAAGGAGAACATTATTTATGGATGATCTGCAACTTTCGATGAAATTGAAGAGGCAACAAAGTTTGCACATACCCACACATTTATCACTTCACTTCCTAAAGGATATGAAACCCAGGTTGGTAGTAATGGATTGACCCTACTAGAAGAGTAAAAGATAACCTTGCAATCGCAAGGGTCGTGCTTTGCAACACACTCCACTAAACAAAAACTTTGTTGTTGTACAATATAACATGCATGTGGATAGTGCAACTATTTTTGTACTTTTCATAGTACAACAAATTGAACCCGTTTCTGGGCAAGTTGCAACTCTTGACTTGTGCCATACTTGAGAATTGGCATATCATATTTGCCATAAATTTGAGAGGTTTATCACCATTTAATGGGATTGATGGTGGCTATATTCCATGGTGGATGTCCATGAGATTTTCAAAATGACCCCTCATGATAAGCAAGTCATGATGTTCTCAGCCACTCTAAGCAAGGTGATTTGACCTATCTACAAGAGATTCATGCAAGATAACAAAGCTACCTTAGAGGTAATGCAAAGCTGCATTTTCTATGGTGGTTAACTTACATTCATTGCACATAGTAGAGACTTTGGGTTTATTTATTTCCAGCTCATGATGCAACTGTGGAATGTGTAAATGGTTTGAGTAATAGTGAGCTTGGAGAAGCAGACAATAAGGTGAAGGAAGGACTATCTAAGCCTCATTAGAAAGGAAGATGAATGAAACATGGTGCTAGAGGAGACTCAGTTTTCACAAATACTAGCACCAACATTGTTTCATCTAAAAATTCTTGGAGTGCATCTCCTTTTCAAAGTGTCTTAGATTCATTGACCACATAAGGGGTTTCTCCATACCCGAGTTTGCCTAGATCAACACAAAATTTAGGGTAGTACCTAGTAGAGAATCTAATATGGTCTTCTATTGCTTTAGATCGGGTTGTTTCCTTATAGTTCTTCATCATGTCCTCAAAATCATGGCACTAAAAATAACGAAATAGATATTGATAATATTATTCATTCAATATAATTATAATTGTCAAAGACAATATTATAATTATAATTATTATATTATAAATATTAAAATGTAAATACTAACCATTTAATATCATTATTATAATAATATAACACTTTGAATATCAAATATATATATATAAAGAATAAATACATCAAAAAAATTAATATAAAACACAAAAACATAAAATAATATTATAATAATAGTTATCACATTATAAATACTAGAATATAATTTTTACTTAGAGCTCTATCATAGTCGATGCATGTTCGAACTTCCTTATGATGTGAAGAGCTTTAAGTTGTGCAGGTAAGGAAAGTCAATAAATGACTTAGATTAAGGAATCACTTTTTTGAAAATGAATATTACTAAACTGGGGTTGAATTAATTAGCACCCAAGTTGGGAGAATTTACCATCATTTATTTAATGACAAGCAGCTCACATAAGACAAATAGGGAGAATATAATAGCATGTATTAAAGTTAGTACTCATTGGTGAAGACACCACCCAATATAAGGAAACACAACCTATTGAAAGGAAGTCATGGCATTTGTGGTATCACAATTTACTAACCCTGACTGTCACATAGCTAACGTGAAGAGTGGAGTAGTCTAGAGTCATCAAGTCCGTGGTGTGTGTATGCTCCCATATTGCAACCTATTTGGAGTCAAACATCAAGCTTTGGTAAAGAAAAAATAGTTTATAATACAATAGTATCAGAAGTCAATAATAGAAGCGGTTGCTATTTAGGAAAATGTCTTAACTTCATACAAAAAAATTGATAGAATCAACTGCTCTGTCTATTGATTCAACATGGATAGATGAAAGTGAAGCATATGTTAGTATAAAGTGGATACATAATTCTCAATGTGAAGCTAGAAGATTTAGCTCAAATTAACTATCACTTTTATCAGAGAAATTTTCAAAGAGATCCCATTGGAGAAAAAATAAGATCAGAGGAGAAAAGATTGTCACCTGAAGGGAAACAACATTGACAGATTCTGCATGATTTGAATTGAAGCCTACATGGCAATCGAAACAATTCAGACATCCAAAAAAGGCTACATACAATCAAAATTATGACTTCATTATAATTTCTTACCAGCAGCTTCGAAAATTCTACTGGCATAAAACATGAGAGCATTGATTCCACACAATTGTTGGAACATCATCAAGCCGACCCCAACCTATACATGTATTGACAATAATAAAAATAATTTAATAAATGAATGCTTTGTCACAACTCATAAATTTAAAAAATCACATTTTTCATTAAAAATGTGCTCACTATCACATCATGTACATATTTGCGTTCAAATAAGTCCAATACTCTACCCTCTGGATTGGTTTCTAACTCATCCACGTATTCCTAAACAAGATAGATCCATTCTTTAGTAACATTCTGAATCAAAATCAACAAAATTAGATTATAACGTTCTTCCTAGATCACTAACTTTTATAAAATCAATCAATATGTAAGTTTTCTCCAAGGACAGTTAGTTGAACTCAATATTTAGTATTTTTGTTTTCATGATTTTCTTTGCTCATAGATAAATAGAACTCATATATGTATGATCCAAGGTAGAAATAAAGACCTTGATTTCAGCTGCCTCAACAGAAACATCACAATCTTTTCCTCGAAGGGCTTGCAATGCTACTTTAAACTCTTTCTCTCGTCCTACCTTTTCCTGCAAGTGAATTATTGGGAATGTAAAATGGATATTGTAAATTAAACCCATCAACTAGAATTGAGATTTGTTTGAATTAGATTCCCATAATTTCACTCACTCTTTTAATTACCTACATATGATAGTGTTTCGAGCTAATAAGCATGTAACATGTCTAAAATATAATCTTTTGCATTGCTTTCTGCTTCTAGAATTATTGCCAATGTATATTAACAACAAAACATGATGAAATTACCAATTGAAAAAGCTACTCACCAACCACCTGGGGGACTCTGGAATAAAGAAGAGACCCAAGACCAAAATAGAATAGGGGATAAGTCCTGCAAAGACCATTCATGCTAGATATAAGTGGACCAATGTTGAGTTTCCTCACATGAAAAAATACAATTTTGATGTATTCATGATACTAAACCTATATATATTGTGATTTTTACTAGACTTCAACCTGGATGGAGAACATTCATTGCTTATTGTGATGTTTTATTTGATGAAAATATGTCAAGTGGTATCTTAATGGATTTTATTACCTATAATAGCAAGTTCATGCCACGTCACCAACATTCCAAGAAGGTTTACTATTAGTATACCAACAGTTATTGACAACTGTTAGAGGAGTAAAAAATGAAGCTCAAATTTGCAGATAGGAGTACTTTCTTTTGAGCATAATTAAGGGCAATGATACTTCTAACTTTTAACTGATACAATTCTATCTATTTTAATCATGTTCTTACCTATCTACTGACAAAAGGATAAGGCAGATTAAAGAGTCTGGCTTGATTTGTATTTGTGAGTGCTCCTCTCAAGTTCTTGGGAGTTATTTCAGCTATGTAGATAGGAACCTATCCAGGTATTTAAAAATAAGGGAATTAAAAGCAATGCAAAAAAAAAGCATAATCAACCTTTTTCAGACCTCAAAATGCTATATATATGCTATAAAAATGAGTCATGGTTAACTATATTATATAAATACTAATGTTGATTCACCCATATATTCAGAGGATAAACATTAGCCCTAAAATATTATATAGAAAGGAGACATACTGTATAGGAAGTAAGGCCAACCCCATATCTAACGAACAATCTTCCAATATCCAGTGGTAATGCAACCTGCACAAGATAAAAATATTGTTTTTACAAACTATTTATGAGTATCAAAGATAGACCAAATTTATCTTATGATCTACTCTTTAAGACGTCCATATTCTACCTATAAAGTAATTTAAGATCTATTTTCTTTTATTAGTTAGGATCCCTTTGTGATTTAGAGCATGAAAAATCAAGAAGGCATGATTAAGAATATCCTGAACCTTGGAGATGATTATGATAAGCCATCCAATGATATAAGAGACTGAAGCCACTCTCAGTGCCTGCATTAAGTGAAGATAGGTATTTTAGTTTTGGGGTCTCATGCCATAGAACACCAGTGAATCTTTTTACACTGCTGAGTAGACATCACTTCAATCAATATACTATCTTATACTTATAGTGCATCTCTTAATGCTTGATTTTCAGTACATAATATTGATGTTGAGGAATCATCACAAAGCAAAGAACTTACCCTTTTTCTTCCCATGGAATCTGCAACACGTCCACTTGTTATTGCACCAATCATGGCACCTATGGTTAACAAGGAACCAAAGGTAGAATACTGCACAAGAACATTACCGAAATGAATTTAGACCTAAATATATAAGTTTTGGAGTATCTTCAAAACCCAACAGATCTACATGGATTGGCCACAAGTGCTAGAATAGACTAGTATTATATAGTTAAGGCCTGACCTAGTGGTAAAATGAAGTTAGATATCAAGTTCTTGACTAGCATAGTGAGCAATTCCAAAGGATGCTGAGGAGATGAGTGGTAAAAGAGTTTAAGGTCCACAAAAGTATTTAGATATGGTGCCAAAGAGGGAAAATGCTATCATTAAAGAGAGTAAAACTAGGACTTGCACCCATAGGAGGTTCAAGGAATAGCCGATAGGAAATTAGAGGTAAAACAATAATGAATTTGAATATTACATAGTTCAGTATATTTAAATTCAAATGTATATATGATACATTGCATTATATAATTATGGTAGATGTCTTGAAT
This sequence comes from Sequoia sempervirens, assembly GCA_007258455.2. NCBI lineage: Eukaryota > Viridiplantae > Streptophyta > Pinopsida > Cupressales > Cupressaceae > Sequoia > Sequoia sempervirens. The sequence goes on along the minus strand of VDFB02105785.1, from coordinate 427,529,993 downwards.
GTTTTAAAATAACTAGGTTCCTTTTGAAGAAGTAATAGCTAATTTACATATATCAAAGTGAAATAAGAGTTCTGACTTTTTTTTTTTTAGCTCCTCTTTTGAAGTCTTGAAATTTGTATGCATTGCAACACAATGTTGTTAGATAAGAAAAATATAACTTGTAAATATGTTTCTAAATATGTGTTTAATTGGATCCAAGTAGGAAAACAATTATGATTTATAAATTTTGAAAGAGAAAAGTTCAAATTGATGGTTATGGAAATGATTGTTGATAATGTAATAATTTTACAAACTTGCAGAAATACAGAGTAGCTTCCATGAATACATGACTGACCAATGAGCCCAACCACTGCACTACAAGGTGCTGTTATAGTTTCTAATGAAGAATATTAAACAATAAACAATTATGCTATTTTATAGTAGACACAATTATGATTGTGTTGCTTCCAAAGATACTTAACTGAATATATTAATGTGGGTATTTCTCATTGCATCACATAATGTTTTCACATTAGTGAGTGCTATTATAAAAAAATCTCCCACTATATATCACAAAGTGGTACTGGTTGGATCTACTATAGTAATGAGAACATAATATCAATCATTTTTTTTGAATCTGATTGGTTCAAATTACAAGCACCCCAATTATCACACTCTCAACCTAATATCTGGCTAGTCCAAAAAATCATAGCTATGCCTAGACAAACATAGGCAACAAATAGTGTATGCTTTGGACGCCCAACTCCTAATTCATTTGATATTATGACATTGCAAATCCATAGGAAAGGTATCAAGTGTTCATTTGTAGATCAAAGATAAAGAATTTACTATCACTAATGTGGGAAAATTTGAAATTTCACAAACCTTGTTGCAACACGACTATTGAACATCATGAGCCCTTCATATACACTTTACACTTAAACTGCACAAGTATAGACTTCAGCCCAAAGTAGCACTTGATATAAACAAGTTTCATTCTTAACAATATTAGGGAAAAGCTAGAAAAAGATGCAGGTGATTTTGTGATTCCAAATTGAAGGAAATAGGGACAAAAGTGTGAGATTTAATAATGCTAGATAGGAAATGAATCCATTGTAATCGCTAGATTTGTCCAATTTCTAGTTAAATGAGCCAAAACTTTGTAGTACTAGACGTCCATGCTGCATCAAATGCAAAATATAAAAGCCATTATGGTTAATAAGAAAATCTTTGAATTGTGAAGAGTTCTAAGGAAATCTTTGAGTCAATCTAAAAGAAATTATGTACAGACCATTGCATCACAACAGATGAAGCTGTAAGCTTTAAAAAGCTCCAAACATTATAAAAGATATCAACTGAGAACCCAATCCAAGAAATGATGGTAAACTTGGAATACTATTATGATATGGAACATCATAAAAGATATCAACTGAGAACCCTGGCTATGGTATGGCTATTGAAAAAGTATGACCATAAAATTATATTTTTTCAATAGAAATCATGATCTAGCCATGTATTACCATTGGGAATAAAAACAATCCTTTCATTTAACAAATAACAACAAAATTGTTTTAGAATGAAATAAAACACAAAAAAAAATGATCTGGCATTCAAAAAAAAAAATTACTAAAACCATGGCAAGTGAGTTACCTCAAGATTATGCATAAATTGTGTCATACTATTTCAAGTGAGGAAAAATGGGAAAAGTTTGTAAGAAAAATTTATGAAACCCTACCACAACACATTTTTTTAAAATGAGACCAATTAAAACCAATCTCCCTACAGTTGCTATTTCAATCTATTCACAGTAAATGAAATCTGATTTACGAGACAATGGCAAGCAACTTACCTCTAAATTCTACACAAATTATATCATGCTATCATCTGCAAGAAATTCTCATATGCTTCGACTGCAAATTCATTGCACTGAAATCCTATGCTAGATCCGATCATTGCAGGGAGTTTCAAATGAAATCTAGAAAGGTTTATATGCTTTCTGCATTTCCATTACAATAATTAATAGATGAGCACACTAAATTCTATACACTTAGTTTGATGTTATTGCTGTAATAATTCACTATGTAACTCATGATTTGCTATTTGTTAAAAAAAAAATTCAAGAAAAAAATCAATCCTCTTGACAATGTCATTGTAAGTGGCTGAACATGTCAACTTAAGATTCCATGGACATAAAAGAGCAGCCATTTCAAGCTAAATTGGTAATCTAAAATATTAACAATTTAGAGCTTTGCTCTACTATAAATGTCATAGAGAAAATCTTACATATATCCTATAATAAAAGAGTAATGATAACAAAATGTAATCAATCCCAATCTTAGTTGTCTATACCAAATTACCAATAGGTGTGTCAGTCTATATGGCAGTTGCATAAAGGGTATGCAGATTAATAATCTTCTCAATGTAATGAATAGTGCATTAAAAAAAATTCAAGGTCTTGTGATCAATAAAATATTAAAAAGTATTAAAGTGCTGAGTACCCTAGAAGGATATGTAGATCATATTTACAAACATACTCCTTGTAAATGGATCTAGCAAGCAATTGTTTATTTACTAGAGACCAAAGATCTTCTGTTAAGCTATTTCAATAAATCTCTCAAAAGTTTAGAAATCATAGACAAATAACATAGAGGTCAATAATTGGTAGTAACAACTCCACAACCTTCCAAAATCAGAATGATGTTGAACCTAATTGATAAATCCCTAAAATCAAAATGATCCTGAACCTAATTGATAAATCCCTACAAGTAACCTAAACTAACTTAAAGTTAAGTACACAATAAGTAAGCTATTTCATATCCACATTTACACCAATGAAGGTAATTATACTGAAAACGGTGAGGAGACTACCATTTCCAGCCTAAAATTAAACTCATAGAATTTCAAACTCAAACTTGATCAAGAACATTAATCTCAAACATGGTTTTACAATTATGCAATAGAGCTTCTTCGGTTGCGTCGTCATCAGAAACCAATGCAAATCGGGATCCAATTTCAACATTCAAAACACCAAAATCTTACAATTCTCTGAGTATTCACTCAACGGTTTGCAATTCATAGCATTAGATTTCACAAACTTTGTGTTGGGATATGAATAGGCAGAGGCTTAGCAAACATGCACTAACCTCAAGGTCCTGGCCTATCGACAGCTTGAGCTAGTTTTCAAAAAAACACTTTCCATTTGTGCAAGACCTTGCTCCCTTTTCACTAGCTCCCTGTCTCACTCGACTTGGTCTTGTGCTATCTCTCTCACATCATGTTGCACCTATAACTACTCGTGTCCCTCGCTCTACCCAGGCCCGCCTCTCTAGCCCTTCCCACTACTATAGAGTAGGCAAGGCCGCTAGGGGATGCTTTCCCAGGCCTTTCTCCATAGCCGCCTTGAACAATCCATTGAAAATTGAAATACCCAACTGAATAAACCAAGTCCCTTGAAGAATTAAACCCATATTGAAGCCTAAAGGAGGAAAAATAGAACTTGGGTATAGGATCTACATGCCCTTACATAAAATACAAACACAAATGGGAAACAAAATTAAACTATAATACATATTTTCTAGTCCTGTTGAACCCTCTTTTTTTTGAAGCCTAAAGGAGGAAAAACAAAACTTGGGTATAGGATCTCCAAGGCCTTAAATAAAATACAAACACAAATGGGAAACAAAATTAAACTATAATACCTATTTTCTAGTCCTGTTGAACCCTCTCTTTTTTAAGGTAAAAAATGAGGAATTCCTCACGAAATATCAAAATAGCAATAAAAAATTGTTTGCACTCAAAAAAAATAGAGACAATTGAATATAGTAAGAAAATTGATGTCACACCTGATTTTTCCATTTATATTGCAAGTCCAAGATGACCTCCATTTTCTAGTCCTTGGATTGTAGTTGCTGACTCCATTGACAATGAATCTCAAGGAAACCTTGCAACTTATAATGCTCTACAAATTGCTTCAATGCACACTCTCCTACTCCACTTACATATTATAGCTTCCTAGAACACTCAACCAAAAATGAATGAATGCATCTCTAACTAAGTGAATGGAAAGATCTTGCAAGGGCGTATTTAACTGAATGCAACAAAAATGAATTGAACAATCATTCCAAAATGCCAAAGAACATAAAGAGACACCATCTTTAGATGCCACTCTTTTCTATCCAACATTGGCAGAACCACCACATCCATTAGGGAAAAACCTTTGAGATCTACAAACAACACAAGACAAGCACAAATGCCATAATACAAGCGAAACCATCATCTTGGCACCACTATGGTTTTCTCTCTATACATACTGCTTTGTGCTTTCTTGACCTAAAGGTATCCAAATCACCTTAGAAACATTTAGAACCTCTATAACACATTTACCATATTTGCATGTTTTGTTCTTACTGAAAAAGATCATATAAGGAATGTTGAGAGTGTTTCCAAGTTGCATACCTTTCAACTAGTGAATGAGAATAATGGCTTAGTGGAATAAAATCCAACTTACTTCATGATCCAAATCATATTGTATAAATATCCCCCAACAATATAATGAAATATACATTGGAAATCGTGAAGGGACAAAAATCAATGATAGTAGCAAACCAACAAACCCAAACCCCAAATCTGAACCAACAACATGGGTGTCAGACCTACTACAATTCTAAATTCTTTTGTAAGATTGAAAATCTACAAGAAGAGCAAAACCAATCAGTTAGGATTTGAAGCTTGTGGAAATATGAGTCCAATTTTTTTTTCATTTCATTTAGTAATCAATGCATCATAAGGAGGCTACATTTCAAGTTCCCAAGTCTAGCTCTTCATATTTTGGGAGTAATTAAAGAATTGCGGTTTTTAACAAAACTCAATTTTCGAGACCTACAATCAAAACATTCAAAAACATTCATAAAAATAGATTCCTTGCAAAAAATCCTTAACGCATATGGAGATGCTCATTCGTGGAATATAGGCTATCACTAATAGGATCTCATAAGAGATTGACTTATTAATGGAAAAGGTAGAGATACTTCAGTCCCAAATTAAGAAACCTCCTGAGAACTAGTCTACCATCAAGTATACTTCAAGAAATGTTCCCAAACAAATATGGAATTGGGCTTGGTCTATTCATCAACCTTATTAAACATGGATAAATTGGTATAATGCTCCTTTTGATAAGATTTTATATGGAGGAAACGTTGCATAACTTGTTTACAAGATGATAAGACACCTCTTGAAAATATCAATATGAATGAGAAATAATGTGGAGAAGCCAATGCATATAAAACTAGTTCAAAATCCATGATGAAGGGTGGGGAGGCTCAAATGATGCAAAAAAAGACAACCTTTGGAAACCTCACAAAAGGCCCTCTTATTCTAGGGGGACATCTTCCTCTTCTAGCATGCAGGAAAATCTCGTTCCCTCATTTGGTATGCTTTCATTTTCTTTTACCTTCATTTTTTGGACCCTCTGTACCTATTTATAAGGGTTGTGTTCTTGTACTCTATTTGAGCATCACATTCAGAATAGTTGTGGTATGAATTTTCTTCTCTCTTACACTTGGTTTCCTTCCATAAGTCCATTGCCTTGAGGAATATTTGAATGATGCTATTTCTCATTTGAAAATCTGAACCACTACTATTCATGCACCTGTCTAGTGATGCTATCCTTTGGATGAAATTCAATTGAGCAGCTATCATGTAGGGATCATAGAAGATCTTTCCAATATGAAATATCTTATGATTGATTTATTAGTCATAAGAAATTTCATATTGGAAAGATCTTCTATGATAGCATACTTCAGGGACATCTAGGAAAATTAAAAGTTTGATAGTTAGGAACTTACATCATTAGATAGATAATAACACATGGCACAATCAAGTTGAAATAAACATTTTCATTCATTTTTGTCCTTCCAAATCATACCTTTACAAGAATTAGTAAGATTCAACCAATATGCAACCAAGATAAGTACTGACCTTACGGAATTTCTTGAAGGAATCTGTTCGACGCGGGATCCATCCGTGGATAGCTTCCCCTGCAAAAGCTATCATCTAGGGTAACATATGAGATGTGTTAAAAAGTAAAATAAGTACAAAGGGTAACATATTGAAGCAATGAGAACTAATGAAAATCGCATAAGCTTAAAAGTGCAGCATAATGAAATATTGAAAAGTGCATTACCTTATTTACTATCCTTTTTCTCCCATTGTTGTGTACATACTTATTCCATTTCAAACCTAATTTCTAGGATATTAGAAGTACTCTTGGACATCTTTTTTTTTGTTTCCCTTATTTCCCTGCTTCTCCCCAAAAGGGGTCTTAGTAAAGTTGTAGACGTAGATTATTTGCGTATTAGGGAAAATGTATAGGTTGTAGCTTTCCACATATTATAGGGAAATATTTCCACACAACTTGATTGCTAAAATTAATGTCAACCTCATGTGCTTTGGTGTAATAATAGGCTTTAAACATCCAAACTATGAGCGTATCCTTAACCATTTGCATAATTCTTTTTAGAGAGATTTTTGTGTAGGTTGTAACTTTCCACATATTATAGGGAAATCTTTCCACACAACTTGATTGCTCAAATTAATGTCAACCTCATGTGATTTGGTGTAATAATAGGCTTTAAACATCCAAACTATGAGCATATCCTTAACCATTTGCATAATTATTTTTAGAGAGATTTTTGAGCATGCATCAAATACTTGAAAGGTAGTAATTCCCACATGATTATCATGTTCAATATACTTTTACCCATTTTAGGATTGACAACTTAGAGTGAAAGACATCAAATTCCATAAAGGTGAAATTTAATGGTTCAGGTGCTACCATTGTTCCTTATATATAAAAGCCTCTTGAACATTTGCTCATAGCAAGGTTTTTCAAATAAGGTTTGGTCAACAAAGGTGGATGCCCTAGGACCTTTACAATAAGGTTTAACAGGAAAGTCACATGATCAGTGAGTTTTTCATGACATTTAATCATTGAATTTGAATGTATTTATGTTATAAGGGTTAACAAAATGTTCTACTATCTCAATGGTCCTATTTCAACTTGGTGGTTGCATTGAATGCAAACAATTGTATGCTTTTTCATGGACTATTATGTGTTGGTAGCAGTTGATAATTTTGATTTATATCAGTGATAAAGGAAGGATGTTGATGTGAGTGAATCATTTGAACAAGAATTCAATGAATGTAAGAGGTTAAGGGGAGACATTGGGGCCATCTTATATTTTTATTTGGTGGAACCATGAGTTTGAACTCTTCATATACATTGATTAGTAACCTTGATTTTTATAACAATCAACAAAATTAATTGTTTTGCAGACAAATGGAAGGTTCTTGTGCATACAAATGTGTTATGAATGTTGGTGGATGGTTGGGATACTCATAAAAATTTTAAAGCCCAAACCACAAAGTTTATGATACCTTTCATGTTCTCTTAAGAGTCATTGATATCAGATAGTAAGGTAATGTATTGACAGTCTAATGAAGTTTGTGGCTTTCTCTTAATGTTGTGTCTCTCCATTAGAGATTGTGCAGACAACATAGGGACGTTTGATAGAGTAAAAGGGGATTTCTTTTTGTATGATGGTAAGCCCTTTTAAGTATTGAGTGTTGAGTGAGGAGTGTAATCAGATTTGTTTTGGATAAAGGGTTGGTTATTCTTGAAATCAGAACTAGTGACCTTGTTTAAGGAAATAGTGCAAATTGATAGTTGTTCTTTATATCTTGTTTTATGAACATTGGAGGGTAATTGTAATGTACCTTGATTGAGAAATTGATTGTATGTCTTGGTTATGATCAGATTTGTTGGTAAGGTTGATGGCCTTTGGAGCCATTTGGAAGTGGTTGAGTTGTGAAAATTTATGGAGACCTTATTGTCTTAATCCTAATTTTTATATCATAAAGTGGATAGGAAGATTCATGTTCCTTGAGGAGTAGAAGGTTATGTATCTGCAATCCTTTATGTAATGGTAAGGTGCTATTGTTGCAAGATGACTTTGAAGTTATTTGATCCTATATGCATTGATGGTGTCCTATGAATGATTATAAGTTATTTATCAATTCATTACATTTAGGGTTCTGTTAAAGTAAGAAACTTGGCATTGAAGTGATGCCCTAGGGTTGACAGGGGCAATTTTCTTATGAATTTGTGGTTGTTAAGTCAGGGTTTGTCAATTTGATGGATGGAATAGTATGAATGAAGGTTGTTTGTCCTATTGCAGGATGATTTTAATGTGTTGAAGACAATAGTTGAGTTAGGGAGGTCGGGTATATGGTGTTTCTCTAAAACCCTAGTGTATTGAGAGAAAATGGAGGGTTTTGTAGAAAAGTGACAAAAGGGCCATGGCTTAGCCCAACAATGGTGAAAAATCAATTAAGGTCAACCCCATGGACATTCATCTATAATATTTTAAATTCCTACCGACATTTTTTTAGATTTAGCTATATAATTTTAGATTTATGTGACAAAATGGTTTTATCTATATCTATATAAGTTATATTCACTTGAGAAACTACAATTTCTCATCATAATAGTTGAAATCTTAGAAGAACAACATGGGATTTCAATCCCATTTGGAAGTAAAATTGCAGGTTAAAGAAAATGGGGGTGCCAATATAAAAGATATAAATCACTTATAGTACTCATTGTCCCTTGGTCGTTGATTTTCCCTTTCTGAGTGCCCTCGACCTCGTCACTATGGATTTCCTCCTACCCTATTTTTCCAGTTAGGGTCTTGGTGCACTACATTAAGCTATGTCGTGGTGCTCCTGCGTGTGCGGGGCCAAAAAAAATAACTTGTGAAATTCAAATTAAATTGCTATTGGTTTTTGCTCCTCCAAACTCTTCCTCGTTTCACTTCTCCAATTTGATGAGCTACAACCTGAAAATAAGGTTTTGACGAAGGTTTTAGAGTATCATGTGAATTTAAGGTCAAGGAAGCATTTATTGACCATGGAAAATGAATTTAGGTTAGAGGTAATACAAATAGATTATATCTTGTAAGTTGTGTGGTAAAATATTGCACATTACTATTAGTAGTGGTCATTATAGTTGATTTTTAAAGAGATCTATTAAAATGGATTAAGCTTAGGTCAACTAATATTAATAGAGATGAGGAACATGAGCATGAAATGTAAATGTATAGCTCACACTTAATTGTAAGAGATAATGGTCAACATATATCGAAATAAAGTTAGGAGAGCTATAATGGAGACTATAATAATGGTTTAGATCATTACGAAACCCTTACCTACTCTCAATTATGAAAAATAATAAATTAGGAAAGTTCATGATTGTTGAATTTGGACCTTGCAAAAAACTAAAATGTGTAGATTTGATAACGATCAAATTTACAATAAACAATTTTGAAACAAGTGAAACAAATCATGCTAAATTTACACAGTACAACAATCTTAGAATTCTAACACTCTCGCAGTCACTTCAATTTTATATATGACATTTTCTTAAGTAAATAATGTTAGAGTAATAAGTTATTTCACTTAATTAATTACATCATATTGGTTAATTAATTAAGTCACTTATCACTTTAGTTACTTATGCTAAACTTAGGTACATTAATAATTATTTATTTATTAATTAAGTGTGCACACTAGGGTTTCCTTTAGGGTTATGCATACATTGCTTTTATAAAGCAAATCATCTCATGTAATTTCTCAATTCCTGAATAATATCAATTTGCACATCTTCATGAAAAGTTCTACTTTCTTATTGTTTTTCTCTTGTGGAAGGATTTTTTTGGTTTACATGTCTGATCTTGGTTTCTAACATGGTATCAGAGCCTTGATATGCAACCCCTTCTCAGATTTTGGAGAAAATCATTGCAGAGCACGTTCGGGGTTCCTCGAGGGTTTCATGCCTTGAGTTCATTTATGCAACATTTTGGATCAGATCGGGAATCTCCATTGGAGTTAGAGCATTGGAAAAAGTCAGGATTGTCTTTTATTTTATTGATTTTGGTCATCGTTTGCTAGATCCATGAGGGTTTCAAGCTCAATGATTTTTTGCAAGCTTTGGAGGTAGCTGATTTTTCAGAGCATTTTGGGCACAAACGGAGGTCACCATCGTGTTTTCAGTGGCCAAAAACCCTTAGAACACCTTTCATTTTGTTGATTTTGGAGAAAGTTGATTCTGAGGCAAAAAAATTTTGCCAGGGAGGCTATATGGCCTCCCCAACACACTCCCCAAGGCATAATTTTTGAAACAAATGCAGAAAAAAAAACACACATTATTTTTAGTGCCTCCAGTTCAAATGGTCATGACCATCGACAACCACTAGGTGGCCACCTATCGGCCACTCAGGCTAGCAGTGCCACCCAAAGGTCGTCGACTAGTTAGCCCCCGTGGGCCCTTGCATAGAGGGGTTGGTCACATGGGGGATCAGGTGCTATGCGCCCAACCCTTGACCGGCCTCCCAACACCCACCCTAGTCATATCAGTGACCAAGGGCTCTGCCATAGCCCCTAGGCCGCTAGCCCTTGGTCACGCATAGGACCAGGGGCCCTATTTTTTTAAGCCCCCTGGGCTGCCTGCAGGCCATATTGGCCTTCCTGGAGCAACTTTCACCAAATTGGGCTTAACTTTTGCATACGGTGTCTTTTTTTCACAAACAAGATACCATTGGAAAGCTAATTCCGACGCTAATATAGTGGTGGAGGTAGTTTTTTATGATTTTTCTCCAATTTAATTTTGAAGGTTCTTGAACTCAGATGAAGCATTTTTCGCTTCAGAGGGCATATCTTGTGACTCGATTATCCTTTTTTCACCATTCTTATGGAATTGGAAAGTTGGTTCAGTCCTCTACATAGATTTGAGGTCCATTTTTACCAGGGAGGAAGATGTGAACTTTGGTTTTTGCATGCACTCATTCTTTTTTTCTTGCACTAGGTTTACTTTTTCTCTCTAGTTTTTTCATGTTTTGCATTCTCTCCTTTTACAATCATGGGTTATTGTAATAAATGAATTGATATAAGGTTCCATCAGGGGGATTTCTTGCATAATAATTTGATTAGAGTGTAGTTTCACTTTGATCTCATCTTGATCTTGATGACAACTCACATGGGTTGTATCTGGTTTCTGTAGTTTCTTTTGGCCACATCTTTCTCATAGCTTGACACATATTAGATTCACATTGGTTCACATATTAGATTGAAAGCCTATGGTTAATGATCCTGAATCATATCAAATTTACATTGGGTCACATCTTAGTTTGAGGGCCATTAAATTTATGGTTAATGTTCCAAAATCTTCTTGGTCCTTGCTCCTATGGATCAGTTTGTCATAGTTTGGCATTGACATCGAGTACACATAGCTTCCAGATTCTTTCATCATATCATTCCCTCTTATGGGGGGCATCATTTATTCATCTACTATTGCTTCACAGATTCCAGGGTTGTTCTAGTTTGTGAGTTTTCCAGTGTTCCGTGGCATCGGGTCTGCTGTTGCTTTATCATTTTTCCTTGAGTCAATTAGTGACTCTTATCTAGTTCCAGTAGTAAACAGAAGTATCTTTCCTTACTTTCTAGATTCAGGTTCCAGTGTTACTCCACGGTGTTCTTCTAGTGCTTCTTTGCAGCAGGTCATCTCATTATAGGGGGTTTTGTCCCACTAGGTTTTTCTTCTCTACCTCATTCATTGCATTTGTACATGGGCACCTAATCAGGCCTTGTTGTTGGGACCCATCTTTGCTTTCATGCATCTTTTCCTTAGTGTTTTAGCTACTTCCTAAGTTCATCTTAAGGGAGGTGTTAGAGTAATAAGTTATTTCACCTATTAATTAAATCATATTGGTTAATTAATTAAGTCACTTATCACTTTAGTTACTTAAGCTAAACTTAGGCACATTAATAATTAATTATTTATTAATTAAGTGTGCACACCAGGGTTTCCTTTAGGGTTATGCATACATTTCTTTTATAAAGCAAATCATCTCATGTAATTTCCTAATTCCTGAATAATATCAATTTGCACATCTTTATGCAAATCTCTTCTTTTTTATTGTTTTTCTCTTGTGGAAGGCTTTTTCTAGTTTGCATATATGATCTTGGTTTCTAACAAATAATTTGATTATAGGTGTAACTCGATTAATTTCAATCATAATTCAATAAGGTCCATGCAAAAAAAGTTATAATTGGTAAAATTGGTCTAATTACAAATCGTATAGTTGTGGCATAGCTTTCTAATAGTCCTTTATTTGTACAAAATTTATGCTATGGTCATATTTTAAGGTTTGTTCCTTTGACAAGATCAACAAGAGCTATAGGAAAAGGTGACTTTATTCTCTTACAATAGGAGGTATCCACAAGGATGCCAAATTTAACAAGTAATAGGAACCATGACTCAACATGATGATGAAAAGGGGGCACCCCGAAGTTAGAAGACTCTTATCAAGAGAGATTATGAAGATTAAGATTCATGTTGAAAGTATAAGGAAATGCATGTGAAATATTGACAAGATGGAGAAATGGATGGAGGTTCTCCTTGAAAAGATCATTTGAGATTTCATTGAGACACCCAAAAATTTTGAGAAGACAAGAGGGAAGTCTCTTAAATAAAGGATATAGATAATCCCCATTGTAGCTCAAGTAATGTCCCAACTCAACTTCCTTCAAAGAAAAATCTAAGGTGGTGAGCATTGAACCAAATTTATTCACAAATAAATAAGAAATCCAAAATGAAAATGATGGCCATTTAGGTTTTAATATTCTACATAGTTAATGAGAGAAAGAGATGAACTTAGATACATAGATAGAGGGAGAGAGAGAGAGAGAGAGAGAGAGAGAGAGAGAGAGAGAGAGAGAAGCGATACAAAGGAAAAGAGAGAGAGGGAAAAGAGAAACTAAATTTTGATTGGTTGTTTCATGTCAACAATCCAAGGATGGCATGTGTCCTTGGGGAATTATGCTCAAGGTAGCATGCCATTTGATTAAAGATATGATAATTATCCTTTAAGACCTCTTCAATGTACCCATTGCACACTTAAGGAGACAAAGATATAGAGAGAGAGAAAGAAAGAGACATGAAGAGAAAAGGGAGAGGGAGATAGAGATAAGATATAGATAGGTGGAGAGAGAAAAAAGAGAAAGAGAGAAAGAGAGAGGAAGCAAAATGAGACAAAGGAGGAGAAAATATAGAAATAAAGGGATAAAAAGAGGGATACAGAGAAAAAAAGAGAGAAGAGAGAGAAACAAAGATAGAGAGAGATAGAGGTAGAGATAGAGATAGAGATAGAGATAAATAGAAATAGAGAGATAAAGATGGAGAGAAAGATATAGAGAGATAGATATAGAGAGAGATATGTAGAGATATAGAGGAATAAATTAGAGGGACAAAGAAAGGTAGAGATAGTGAGGTAGATGGAAAAAAATAGATAAAGAAAAATAGAGAGAAAAGAGGAGAGATACATAGATAGAGATAAAGTCACACAAAGAGATAGGGAGATAAAGATAAATAGAGGGAAGAAAATATATAGAGAGAGGGAGATAATGCGAAACATACAAATAGAAAGGGAGACAAAGAGATAGAGAGAGGTAGAGAGATAAAGAGATAAGGATGAATAGATAGAGATATAGGGAGGGTTGATATATCTCTCCCTATCGCTCTCTATCTCTCTATATCTCCCACTATCTATGTCACTCCCTCTTCCCCCCTCTATCTATTGAGCTATCTCTCCCTCTCCCCCCTTTCTCTATCATTCACTCCATCTCTCCCTCCATCTCTCCTACTCTATATCTCTATCTCTATTTATCTATTTATCTCCTTCTCACTCCTCTCTCTATCTCTTTCTATCCATATCTTTCTCTATCTCTATCATGATCTATCTATCTCTTTCACCATCCCCCTCTATCTCTCTATATCACCCCCTTTCTATGTCTCTCCCTCTCCCTCTATATATATTGAGCTATCTCTCCCTCTCTCCCCTATCTTCTTCTCTCTCTCTCCCTCTCTACATATTGCTCTCCCTCTCCCCCCTTTTCTTTCTCTCCCTTTTCTACCTATCTCCCTCTCTTCTCTCTCTTCCTCTTCAACCTATCTCTCTCTCTCTTCTCTATCTCTCCTCCTCTACCTATCTATATCCCTTTCTCTCCCTCCCCCTCTCCATCTATCTCTCCCTCTCTATCTCTCCCCATCTCTCCCTCCCTATCTATCCATTTCTCTATCTCCACCTCTCTTCCTTTCTCTTCCCATATATCTCCATCTCTTTCTCTTCCCATATATCTCTATCTCTCTTTCTCTCCTCATCTATCTCTATCCCCATACTCATTTCTCTTCCTATCTCTCTCTCTCCATCTCTATATAATTATATATAATTATTTTTTGTTTATCTATCTCTTTGTCTCTCCCTCTCCCTCTCCTCTCATTCTCTTTATATCTTTATCTCTATCACTCTATCTCACCATCTATATCTCTTTATCTCTTCATCTCCCTCTCCCTCTATATCTCTCTATCTTGTCCTCACTATCTCTCCCTCTTTTTATCCCTATCTCTCTCTATATTTATCTCTCCCTCTACCTATATCTCTCTATCTATTTGTCTCCCTCTTCCTCTCTCACTCTATCTTCATCTCTACCTCTATTTTCCTCTCTCCCACTTTATCTCTATACATGTTTCCCTCTCTCTATCCATCCATCTATCTCCCTCTCTATCCCTCTTTATATATTTATCTCTTCCATCTCTATCTATCCCTCTCTCCTCTCTCTATCTCTCCCTATCCTTCTCTCCTCTCCTTCGTCTCTCCACATCCCTCTCCTTCTACATATCCATCTCTATCTCTATCTCTCACTCTTCCCCACTCTATCTCTCCCTCTTTCTATCACTGCCTCTCCATCTCTCTCTCTCTCTCTCTCCCTCTCTCCTTATTGCAAGCATAACATGAGCTTGTTGGTAATGGAGCTTGATCATCTTCCTAATTCAGAGGTTTTATTTCAATCATGTTTGGATCCTTGTAAGTGGATGCATAGTTTATTTGAAGCTATGATTTATCCATTGAGACCTTTGTTGTAAAAACAACATCATTTGCTAAATTTCCTACCAATTGACCTCATGTACTGCATAAATGTATGCAAAAAATAGACCAAAATTTATCCTAATTGAAATTCCACACTTTTTCGGCGTACCCATTGCACACTAAGGTGTGATTGCTAGTTAAGTTTGATTTGTATGTTTTATTTTAGAACTAGAATGGTAGAGATAGGATAGAATAATACCATTGGTTGAAAAGTCATTGCAAGAACCTTAAATTCATACCTTAAACCTACAAGATAAACCTTATAATCAAAACAAAAATCTAACACTTAAAACTAAAAACTATTGTATTTTGTGATAAAACAACCTTGTTTGACCTTAGTAAAGATGACTTATCTACTTGTTACATGATTAGGGCATAGTATTTGATGGGACCTACAATAAAACCCTTATGAATACAATGGGGGGTTTGTAGAAAGAGAAGACTATGTATGTGGTATTTCTAAAGTGGTACTTGGTTCAATTATGTGATGGTCAAGTAACACAAATCAATGCAAGATGATATCATTGGATGAGTATTAGTTGGATAGTATATTATTACTAGATCAATCAAGAGAAAATTGATAGCTAAGTACTTGAATTTTATTTTATTGACACTTGATAAATGCAAGATTATAGAGGTATTATGTTTCTCAATTGAAGTAAAGAAAGTGATTGACATGGAAGTAAAATATTTTAGAAACTCATAAATGATACATATATAGATATATCTTCTTTATATTATCCTTGTAGTTAGTTATGTATCTTCAAATATAAAAAAATTAAAAGGAATCCAATGTGTATCATCTAATAATAACTTATAAAAAATATCAAAAAGATCAATAATAAAAAAAAATATATTAACTAAGAAGCCATGCAAGCATACAATAGTATATGTTGGTAAAACTATAATATATACAAGAAAGAAATATATGCATACAATGGAACATGTTAGTAATACAAAATACATGTACAAGAAAACTATATGCCTGACGTTCTTCGAAAAAGCGACAAAAATCATGTTCATAGAAATATTGATGAAAAATCAGGATCGTCGAAATTTTGACGAAGATCGGGCATAATTTTTTTAAAAAATTGAAAAGTACACATTAAGTACACATGTACCTGATGATTCATCTAATTGTACATCTTTCGTCAGAAAGTTTTGTTGTATTTTGCAGTCAAATGAGCTAGTGAGGTATCCCTAACAAAATTCTTCCCACACTGCTGCCAAAAGAGTATCAATTGAAAGTGCAAAAAACTAGCTAATATCTCTAAAGACAAGCAAGTAAAGCCAAATTTTCACACCTTCGAGAATGAAGAAGGACAAGTGTTTTACATTTCTTGGTGTAAGCCATGACAACCAAGATAATGTATGCCTCAAAATCCCTTGACCTACAATATGCCATTTCTAGGTAGTAATTCAAACTTTGCAAATTGGAACTCTCAACCTTGGACTAATGTACAAACTCAACCATGGAAACTAACCCAAGCCTCTAATTAGACTTAAAAAAACAAGGAATGTTGCCTCCAAAAAATTACCAGGGTCCAAATTATATTCCCCAATGGCCACCCTAGTAAAACCAATGGCCATCACAGTAGCACAAAGGTCAACATTGGCAAACCAAAAACAAAAATTAACCGTTGTCACACTAGCCTTTGCAGCCACAACAATTTGTCATAATGCCAAATATCCATAGCTACAACAACACCAAGAGCACCTACCAGCACAACTTGCACCTAACCCCAACAATAATCCTATTCAACATGCTTATACTAATGACACCATCCAATACCCTACCTATGGGGTTGAGGTGAGGGATTTCAACCTCAAAGTAGGGAAAATAATAGCTAGGCCTTCATCTCCTCACACCATAGAGCTGAATAATGAGGAAATCCCAACAAAGACTATGGAAAAAAACACACAAAACCTAAACTAAATTAGGTTAAACCAACCAACATAAGTCTAGAATCACCATTCCTTGAGAGACTAACTATATAAAAGTATCATTCTGAAGCTAAATCTGACCTATTAGGACAACTCAAAGATGTTTGCATAAAGTTACCCCTCATACATGCAATTAAGAAAGTGTCAATATATACCAATATGTAGTGAGAGAGTTATGCCTTAAGAAGCCAGGAAAAAAATAGGACCCTCAAACTGTGCATGTTTTAGAAAAGCTTATAGATATTATGTTAGGAAACATAGTTGTCCCTAAGTATGCATGTCCCTAAGTATGCATACCTTGGGAGCCCTGTAGTAGATGTCAAAATAAATGGAACTCTCATCAAAGATACCTTAATTGACCTAGGATAAACCATCAATGTGATGAAAAAGGAAACCATGAAGCAACTGCAACTAATGGAGCTTTGACCTACACCTACTATGTTACAATTAGCAGATAGGTCAATAGTAAAACTAAAGAGAATTATAGAAGACTTGGTTATCACATTGGAATCATGGGAATACCCTATAGAATTTATGGTGTTACAACCTAAAGAAAACTTTGCAGGATACCCCTTAATGCTAGGGAGACCTTTGTTGGCTATTGCAAATGCCTTCATAGGTTGTAGTTTTGGTAACATGATCATTTCTAATGGAAATGTGACCAAAAAGATAGTCCTATACCCACCTACACAACCACATACAAATTTGGATCAAACTGTATAACATACCCTAGATGAGGATGATCAATACTCATTACAAAAATTAATGAATATAGAACATAGTCTTATGTTGGAAACATAAGATGAATATATGTTACTTGCAAACATTATACATAATACTTACGGTAGGGACCCACAACCATACGATTTTCTAACATGCTTGCAAGACCCTTTGAAAAACATAATCCCTACCAATGCATCTGAGACCATCCCTTAGATTTTCCATACATTACTACCACATAATTGCAGCCCCAGTATAATAGGCCTTGATATTGCTTCTGTTAAAACATAATCTTTGACCATAGAGATTACATCGGGTAGAACATTAAATGTAAGCAGTCAAATGACTATTTCACAATAGTCTTCACTGTTGAATGTGTTGCAAACACATGTAGCTTCATTTGCATGGGATTACCATGACGTGAAAGGGATAGATCCTAACCTATGCATGCAGAAAATTTATATTAATGAAGGCTACAAACCGGTGAGGAAACCTCAAAGAAGAATGAACCTAACTGTATGTGACATAGTTAAGGCTGAGTTACAAAAGTTACTAGATGTAGGGTTCATTTATTAAATCTTTGATAGTCAGTGGGTGTATCCATTAGTAATTTTACCTAAGAAGGGAGAGAAATGGAGAGTATGTGTTGATTACTGAGAGTTAAATGCAACAACCAGAAGATACCACTTCCCCCTTAGATTCATTGATCAAGTGTTAGACTCATTAGCAATAAAACAATATTTTTCCTTCTTGGATGGGTTTAATGGATATAACCAGATTAAAATAGCTCTAGAGGACCAAGAAAAGATAACCTTTACTTATCCTTGGGGCACATATTCCTACTCTATCTTTCTATTTGGGCTATGCAATGCCCCTACCACATTCCAAAGGGTAGTATTAAGTATATGAACTCAAATTTTTCTCATGATTCCATGGAAGTTTAAATGGATGACTTTACAACCTATGAGAATAATTATGACGAAGCACTTGCTAATTTGGATAAATTACTTCAAAGATGTAAAGATCACCACCTATCCCTAAGTCATGACAAATGTTTCATGATGATGACTGAAGGAGCGGTCTTGGGACACTTTGTGTCCAACAAGGGGATACAAGTAGACCCAAACAGGATTGAGGCAATCTCTACCTTGCTTATTCCTTAGAGAAAAGGATGTCAGAAGCTTTCTTGGTCATGCTGGGTACTATAGGAAATTTATACAATACTTTAGTAAGATTTCAATACCATTGCTTGTGCTATTATCTAAAGATGTGGAATTTGACTAGAAACCTACTTGCCAACATGCCTTTGAAGCCCTTAAAGCAACACTTACTAAGACTTTAGCCTTGAGAGGACCAAATTGGACCATACCTTTTCATATACACAATGATGCATTTGATTTTGCAATAGTTGTGTTAGGATAGAAAGAAGGAACTTACAATATGTTATCTACTATATCAACAAAAATCTTCAAGGTGTAGAGCTGAATTACACAATCACTGAAAAAGAGATGCTAGTAGTGGTTTATGCTATCAAATAAATTTAGGCACTACATCATAGGATACTCTATATTAATTCATACGGATCATACAAAAATTAGGTACTTGATGAATAAACCAGTGGTTGGGGCTAGATTTGTGAGATGGTTATTGCTACTCCAAAAGTTTGATATTATAATCGTGGACAAGCTAGGAAAGGCTAATGTAGTAAAATAATTTCTCTCTAGACTGTCGAAAAATTCCAAAGAGGATATTGTGGATGATTCATTTCTTGATGAACACTTATTTTCCCTCTCTCTGAATACACCTTGGTATGTAGACATAGACAATTATCTAGTTGCAAGGAAAACACCACCACATCTCTCACTGAGGGAAAAGAGACATCTAGTTGTGAAATTTTTTCCTTATTCATGGGTAGCTAGATATCTATTCTATAAGAGGCTTAATAATATAATGAGAAGGCGCATCAATGACAATGAAGTCTATGACATTTTAAAGGCATGCCATGATGAACCTTGTGGAGAACATTTTTTGGAAAAATAGACAACTCTAGAAAAATTTAACACTAGCTATTATCGGTCAACACTTCACAAGGATGTAGTCAAGTACATAAGGTGTGATAGATGTCAAAGGATGGGAAACACAACAAAAATATATGAAATTCCACTTCAACCACAACTAGTCATTGCACCACTTTAAAAGGGGGTTGGATTTTATTGGTCCTAATCTCCAACATCCAACAAAAATGAATATCTGTACTAATTATCTTACAAAATGGGTGGACGTCAAAGCCTTGCAATTTTTAAGAGATGGAAATGTTGCTAAGTTTCTCTATGAAGATATCTTTACAAGATACAATGCTCCTAAGAAAATAGTGATAGACCAAGGGCCTCAATTTACATCACATTTGATCAATAAATTAGTACAAGAATATGATATTAGACACAAAAAAACTAATCCATACCACCCTCAAGCCAATGGAAAAGTGGAGGTTACACACAGATAAATAGAGAACACTCTTACAAAAATAGTACAACTCCATAGAAAGGATTGGGAAGCAAGGTTAGCTAAAGCAGTTTGGGCTTACAGGACAACTTGGAAAATAACAATGGACTTCACACCATATGAATTGGTATAGAAAAGAAGGTTGTCCTTCCACTTGAGTTTGAGTATAAGACTCTCAGAATAACAGTGCAATTAGGGATGGATATATTAGCAACACAAAAGGAAAGGTTGCATAATCTCAATGCTTTAGATGAGATATGCACATAAGCCATTCACCATACTGAGATTGTGTAGAAATAACGAATATGGTAGCACGATCAATTTATCAAGACAAAACATTTCAACATAGGTGACTAGGCTCTAGTTTATAGTTCTAGGTACAAAGATCACAAGGGAAGATTGCAAACAAGATGGCTCAATCCATATGAAATTCATAATGTTTTTCCAAATGGAGTAGTTCAGCTGACAACTATTGATGCGGTAAGGTTTTCACTCTTAGTTAATGTCCATCGATTGAAGCTTTATAAAAGGTTCCCACAGAAGGATGATTTCCTATGAACTCTTCAACATCAGTTTGAACCTAAATTACATGAAAAATCAATAGATAAAAGCATTACATCAAATGAAGTAATAGAAAATGAGTCACCCAAATCACCTATAGATATTTCCTAGGTAAAATTTTGTACTGCTTATCACATGCACACACATGCACAGGTGACAATTGACAACCTTTATTTTCTGGACCAACAACATCACACCTCGAGGCACATCATTCAAAAGAAACTTGTTTCTTTAGCATCCTGTAGTACTTGCATGCCATCATTTCATTCGTGCCTGTATCAACCATCATTTAATTTCATCTTGTAAGGCCACCCGATTAATTAGCCACTCAATTAGATCTCCATAATGCAAACTAAAGATCTTTTAATAGCTAGTAATAGAGAACCTTAGATGAATTGTGGTTAAGGTGATTTAATTGTTTTGTGAGATGTAGGGTATATGTAAGTTCATGTTGCTTTGGCTATGTTCTTTAGTTTTATCTGAGATTTAGATAGTCATTTACAATGTTTTGTTAAAGATGGTCTTGAATATAGCCATATCCTCATGAGGTTTCCAATTACTCTTAGCTTTGTTTTACATAGTGAAAGATGACCATAAAAATTTATAAGCACATTTTGCAAATGATTCATTAGTATTTTTTTAAGTATTATTCAACTAACTTTGGGAGGATGTTATGTTCCTTCATACTCCTAGATATAGATAAGAATGCTATTATTATCCGTAACAATTTTCTCTTTAGCATTCATAATACCACTTATGAATATTCCTATTGCTCATAATATTAATATTTACAATATTGCTATATTCGTTAATATTATCCTTCTTATCTTAACAATAATACATGTACATATGTTCTTTATCGATTAAAGATATTGTAGTTTTTCATTGATTTCATTGTTATTAATTATCATTAATATTAATATCTCACTTTAATTTTAATATTAATGTTATTATCGATGATGCTTGAATACTCTCACCATTAATTTTATTACTTATTATAGTACTAATATTATGGTTAATATTGTTATTTCTCTTAATATTGTAATTCACTATAGTAATGATAGTTTAGTCTCTTGATAGATTATTTTATCTTTGAAAATAGAGGTGCTCAACATTACTTTATACGAGTGATAACATTTTACTTAACATTGTTGAGGATACTATCAATAATACTATTATTCTTAGTAATGATTTTAGTATTATATTTACCAGTATTATTCTTAATAAGAATGTCAGTATTATATTTACCCCTATTGATCACGAATATCATCCTCTTTATTAGGATGAGTAATATATGTTATTATTATTAGGCATTCACTTGGGGTGGTTAAAATATATTTCAATTTCATGGCGAGCAAAAATTTATTGCCTACACAAACCACACCCATTACAGGAACCTATTACTTATTTAAAAATGTAACATCCGAGAGTATTATTAATTATTTTAACCACCCCAAGCTTGATGTGCGAATTCCTTTTGTGTATAATTAACTAAAAGAAAATGAATGGCTTTAACTTTCTACTTATGACTATGTCGTGCCTTGCATAACTTATTAATGCTTATTGGCAGAGCATGTTTGACAAAAGGAATATATGTTTTAGTAAAATACATATGACTAAGTTGTGGTTAGCCACTATCTTTGTGATGTTTCCATGGAATTCATCTAGATAGATTTAGTGGTGTTATATCTTCTTTATCATTATATGTTACTTATATAATTGAAATTCTATTTACATAATTATAGCTATATATCATATACACCACAACTATTCATTTAGTAGCGAATGAATAGATCCCAAAGAACCAAATAGAAGAATAGCCTTTGATTTTTTTTTTTTTTTGAAAAGAATCTAATTAATTATGTTAAGAACTCAATGATTATTAAGGCAATGCATAGTTGTTAGAAGGTAAAACTTCTAGCATAAATTATTTTTAATATCTGTATGATATATGCTTACTAGACCATATTGACAATAGTAATTATCTACTAGCATTTTGTAAATTTTAAACCCTTGGTTCTAAATTGATAACTTATAGTTTTCTAAAGGGAGGTAATTAATTATTAAGTATATTGGAATAATTGTATAACCGTGTCTCTTCACTATCAACCCTTCTGTCCTATCAATAGATCTTGTCGCTTAGAAGATGCTAATTAAACCTTATCATATTTTAGCATTTATGAAGATTGTATATACTAGAGTATTTTCTATCTCTTCTTAACAATATGTGTCCACCTGTATTACCTTTCTCAAATAAAAATTACCAAGAGAGTTGGGGTGCATTTTCATTGTTTTAAATTTCTTGGGAAACACTATAGTTGTGTCTAGTGATGATTGGATTGTTCCTAAACATAGTTATTATTTTTTACTAAATTTATAACAGTCCATTATTTGTGCTCATCAAGGTGTAGAATTATCAAATGTAAATTGAACCTGGAGGTTGCACCCTCTTGTTGTCAAAGCTTGTGTGGGATCAAGCTCAAGTTGTCGAACTACGGTGCCTATGTGAAATACATATGTAGGAAAGGCCATCAAAGACGAGCCCCCGAGGAATAGGTCTAGCCATAGGACTTGTTCTGTTATTATTACTTTGAGTTATTATTGTTATATTTTATTTTCTTAACATGTGAGTTGAGCATGTTTTAGATTACTATTAATGGGTTAGTAGAACTAAGTAAGTCTACCCTAATGATGTGAATTTCATGTCTCCCTTTGAACTCCAACCATGAGTGTCTAAGAAATTTAGTTATCTAACTAAAGGATTATAGTTTGTTACTGGTCAAAAGTTGTATGCTTTCTTGTAGTGTCTTCTTTGGTAAAAAAAATTGAGAGTTTTGCAAGCGTTTGCAAACAAAATTTGAAATTTGTGTTTTGTCCTTAATTGTAATTTGGTAGAAAATTTTAGGCATTACACATCTATTACAACTTATTCATTCCATAACACATAGAAATCACCATCCACTTTTCGTATCACCCATACCATGCAATAAATTCCACTAAATTCACTTTCATCTCATGTACTTTCAACAACTTTTACTCACCACTCTCACTTCTTTGCCACATGCTAATATGCTCATGCTAAATTAATTTTCCTCCACGACCACCCACAATACTTTACCATCAACTCATATCATTTCAAAAAATTTCCCCATGCTGCATGGTGACATTCAATAAACTTCACACGTTCCAACCTTCACTTCACAGCATGACAACATGTACTTCTCACATTAACTATCATAACTGAAATTTAAGCTTGCTAATTTTGTATACATTTATAATTTATGTACGCATTTAAAATTCATGTTTCATAATTCCAATGCTTAATATTTATTAGGTCCATGCCCTTTTTGTACCTACTAGTTGAGGATAAATAACATCCTTAGTTGGGGGGAGGGGTAGCCAAAAGGTCTTGATTATTTTCATTATTTTGAAATTACCATCTATCACCAAGAAAATGATAGTTACAGAGCATAAGTACCTAGAATTGAGTGAAGGTTATTCAACAACATAGTAACAAATTTGAGCATAGGGCATTCAAAAAGCATTCAAAAATAGAGCATTGAAATATAACCTTTCGTTGGATATTGTGATTGTGTTGCTGATATGTGGTTGTCATTGATGTCAATACTATTAGCATTTGATGTATTGAAAGCTGTATATGTCGAGGATATTGAGAAAATTGTTAAAGAAAGTATTACAGGTTCCCAATGGAATTGTGAAGGTCATGAAGGTGTCTTGTTCTGTACGTTGAAGATCAACTGTTGTGGACTAAAGGGTTTATTACTGAGTGTATCTAGTCCATCCTACAGAAATCTTAGAGGTTCGCATGAAGATTTGTTCGAGTTATAAAGATCTGTGTTTTGATAGTGTTTCTGTGGTCTCTGTTAGTGTTCTTGATTAAAGTTGGTATAATTCTGGTATTCTAGATGCTGTGGATGTTTCTCTATTGTTTCTTGTTGCTCATGGATGTTTCTAGATCGTGATCTATCTTTGTTGTATGTCCGCGTTGATCAGTGTGCTCGTGGTCGAAGATTTTTCTCGGTATGTTTAGTTTTTGTGTTCTTGGACGACATGGTGGTTGTAGCATGTTGCGGATCCTTGAAGATTTAATTTTGAATGTTTGGCACACTTGAGGGTATTGTTTTGGGTCGTATCATGGTATTGACCGATGGTGTTTGATCCACATTGAAAATTTATTTGTAAATTTTGGCCGACATTGAAAATATGTTTTATATTTCTAGCTGACTAAGTTGTTGATATAATTTCGTGTTGCAGATATATAAGAGTGATTATTTGAGTGAATTTAGTGTGTGTATAAGAGCGAATGTATGCCAGAGAAAGTGCAGATGTGTGAATAGTGTTCAAATCATTCGATTGCAGAGTAGAGTGAGAAGAAGTTTGAGCGAAGTGTGAAGAAGGTTTTCTATGCTTAACTCAAACTGTAATCAGGCTTGTAAAGAAGCTATTTTCTCAGTTCATACTCTGTGGATCTAATTCATATTGCTATGTATTGTTGGGAAGTGAACCTTCTTGTATTTGAGCAATGAGCTCTAGGTAGTGTGCCTGAATGCACGTGCATTCCCATTATTTTTTATTATACTTTTAACAGGGTATAATATTGTGGACTAACATCCACTGTGGTTTTTCCCCTAACAGGGTTTCCACGTAAATTTTTTGGTGCTCTCTGTGTTTTTGATGTGTTGATTGTTTATGGTTTATTGTTCATTCATTAGATCTGAGATTAAGTTAAGTTTGAAAATTTTAAATATTCTATGACAACTGATTCACCCCCCCTCTCAGTTGTCTATCCTTGTTTTGCCAACAATTGGTATTAGAGCAGGTTCCTTTGAAGAAATTTAAAAGCTTGAGGTGATCTGAGATGGCATCATACAAGAAGGAAAGTCCTAGATTTGATGGAACAAACTACTCATTGTGGAAAGATAGGATGGAGTGTCATTTGAAGTGTATTGGTGAACCCTTCTGGAAAATTACAAAGAATCAATATGTTATTCCTCAAAATGGTCCTTCCACTACTGATGAGATTAAAGAGGTTGGGAATAATGTTCAAGCTATGGAATCTTTGCTGAGTGCTCTAACAGATTCAAAAATGAAAAATGTGTTAGGTCTGAAGACAACTCATGAGATGTGGACGAAGTTGGAATCTTTGTATGAAGGAGATGTACATGTGAATATGGCTAAGCTACAAAGTTTGAAAGACAAGTATGAAAATCTGAAGATGGGTGAAGATGAAAATATTTCTTCTTTTATGCAGAGAGTAAATGAACTAGTGATGGGTATTAGATGTGCTGGTGGTATCCTGGATGAGGAAGAAATTGTGGCTAAGGTTCTAAGATCATTTCCTCCCTCCTAAAAAGCAAAGGATCATGCTATTGAGAAACTAAATCAGTGAAAAATGTGACAAGGGATACACTGATTGGTAAACTTGTTGCCTTTGAATTGAGCGAATTTGGTGATTTTGTTCCTAAGACTAAAACTACATTTAAGGCTACTATATTTGGAAGAAACAAGAAAATATATGATCCGGGAGAGAGTTCTAGAAATACATTCAAGTATGAGGAAGAAATAAAACATATTGAAGATGAAGAAAGAGAAGTAGAAGAGTTGGAAGCACTGATTGTAAAGAAAGAAGGTAGAGGACAAGGTAAGTATAAAGGAAATCTGCCTATCAAATTTTTTTCTTGTAGTAAAATAGGTCATTTTGCATCAAGGTGTCCTAAAAGAGTCCCTAGATCTAAGCCTTACAAATCTAGATTCCAAAAGAAATGTTACTTTGCTAAAGAAGGTGTGACTGATGAAGAGTCTGATAAAGAAAATGGAAATGAAGATGATTGGGTTTTCATTGCTATCAAGGAAAATATTCCTGTGACTACTGAATCTGCTAAAGTTGAGAAATCTCTTGCAGTACAAATTGAAGAAAAGGATGAGTGGGTCATTGCCAGTGGATGCTCACATCATATGACTGGTGACAAAAACAAATTTGTAAGTCTAGAGAAGTATGACAGTGGGGTTGTAAGATTTGGAGATAACAATGCTTGTGTGATTAGTGGCAGAGGATCGATTTGTCTTGGTGGTAAGCATAACACTGATGATGTTCTTTATGTTGAAGGCTTGGAACAAAACCTGTTAAGTGTTGGATAGATGGTGGAAAAGGGTTATGATCTTCAGTTCAAAGATGGAAGATGCAGGATATTTGAAAGCTTTGGAAATGTAATTTCTTTAGGTAAACAAACAAAAGGTAATATTTTTCACCTAAATGTTGCTAGTGAAAGTTGTTTAATTGCTCAAATAGATGAAAGCTGGTAATGGCATAGAAGGCTGTGTCATGTGAATTTTGATAACATTGTCAAAATAAGTTCCACTCAAGTAGTAAGAGATCTACCTAAGCTAGTGCAACTTGCTAGCACAATTTGCAAGGAGTGTCACATGGGAAAAAATACTATAGTTTCTTTTCAGAGAAAACAACATCATTCAAATGGATTATTGGAGCTTGTGCATACTAATCTATGTGGTCCCTCCAAAGTCAGAAGTCTCCATGGTGAAAAGTACTTTATGCTGCTTATTGATGATGCAGAGCTAGAAGGATTCACAAAACATCTCACAAACCTTCAACAATAATCCAAAACAATATTTATATAATACATGTTATTAGGCATTGTATATCACATTGGAAACATAACTATGGCAGCCCACAATTTATTGCCATGAACAGTCATTAATAACTTCTACAAAATGAATAATGAAGCCAATCCCTCTAGTGAGATTGAAGAAAACATAATTATATACTCTTCCTCAAATTCTTATGAAGATCCAATGGTGGAAATGAAAGTTATTATGTTTTTCCCAAAACTGCAAACCCTAGGTAGGGTTCAGACCTGCCCTCACAAAAATGTTCATAACTTATTCAATTCTTAATTAATTTTGATGAGAATTGAAGAAAATGAAAGTAGATTCACATGGAAACAAAATAAAATTGGTTTTAGATCCAAAATATAGAATTTATATTCCGTACCATCACACTTCTTTAGACTATAAATTCTGCACAATATTGTTAGAAAAGGCAGTCTCACCAAAATAATCATATCTTCCACAAAACTTGATAAAATTCAATGAGACAAAAATAATTGGAAACTAGAAATAGAGATATTTCCATCCATATATGATACTCTATCATTTGATTCCATAACATGCCGTACAAATCACAACTTCAATCTGGTAACAATGTAAAAATCAGAAAATGCATACCAAACTTAAGGTTTCCATTCATTTAACTTCAAAAATGGTGTCTCCCAACCCCCAATTCAAGTTTTGGAAGGTTTATTTATAAATTTTCAACCCAAACCAACTATTTGCAACCACCTTTTGATTAGTGTGTTGACAAAACACCTTAATGACATTTCATCTACCTAATTTTGCACTTTTGACAATTTTTACAATATATGAGAAATGAACAACATCCTAGGACCTATAACACCACAAAGGTGGCCTCTTGGGCTTATTAAAATATCAAAACATAAAAATGGAACAAATTACTCAATATGGCCTCATGGAGGCATGTGATCAAATAGGTGCTCCTGCACCAAACTCCCGAGGGCAAAAGAATTCAAGCCCCTTTGAATTATCTTCTTCCTAGTCTTCCAGTTACTTTGCACCTTGTCCTTTGTATTTTCAATCAGATTTTGTCTTTTCTTCCTTTTGTTCTTCTTATGCCTTCTTCTATCAAGCATCCCTGCAACTTGGAAGTCCCAAAACTCTATCATATCATCAAACACTTCACTTTGTCCTTCATAACCTGCACATACATAGTCCAAGGAAAAATTAGAAACAAAATATAGAGACCTTGAGGTCTCCTCCTTCTCTTCTTGTACTTCAAATTCCTCTTCACCCATGACCAACTTATCCAATATTAAAACCAATTCACTTGCAACCTCAATTTACTTGTTTTCTTCTACCTTGATGAGTTCTTCCTCTTGTTTGACTTTTCCATCACCAACCTTACTATTCCATTCTTCTTCAATAGCTGCATATTTTTCCCATAAATCTTCTTCTTCATCTTCGACTGAATTTGCTGCCCTCTTTTGTTTTCTTTGTTTATTCATAATCTTCTTTATAGGCCAAACCATCTTTATTTTCAATGTCAAATGCCAACTTGTATCTTGTTTCATCATTTGTTCCATCTTCATCATGGATTCTTGGAACTCTTCTTCAATTCTTTTCAATTCTCCCTTCAACTCAGCAATCTCTTTGTCCATCTTCTCTTGCCTTATCCTCTTCTTTCTTTCCATCTTTCTCAACTCTTTTTCCTCTCTTTCCTTCTTCCTTCGTGAATCCTTAGCCTGCAAATATCTTTCCAATCTTCTCAACAAATCCATCTCCACAAGCAAGTCTCTCCTTGCTTCCACTTCACTTTGCCACACCTAGGCAATCGGGTTCCTTCCTCAACCTGTACAACACACAACCACAAACACCAAACCAACAAATTTCACCAGCCCATATCTTTTCTAGGCTCTAATACCAATTTGATGCAGAGCTAGAAGGATTCAAAAAACATCTCACAAACCTTCAACAATAATCCAAAACAATATTTATATAATACATGTTATTAGGCATTGTATATCACATTGGAAACATAACTATGGCAGCCCACAATTTATTGCCATGAACAGTCATTAATAACTTCTACAAAACGAATAATAAAGCCAATCCCTCTGGTGATATTGAAGAAAACATAATTATATACTCTTCCTCAAATTCTTATGGAGATCCAATGGTGGAAATGAAAGTTATTATGTTTTTCCCAAAACTGCAAACCCTAGGTAAGGTTCAGACCTGCCCTCACAAAAATGTTCATAACTTATTCAATTATTAATTAATTTTGATGAGAATTGAAGAAAATGAAAGTAGATTCACATGGAAACAAAATAAAATTGGTTTTAGATCCAAAATATAGACTTTATATTCCGTACCATCACACTTCTTTAGACTGTAAATTCTGCACAATATTGTTAGAAAAGGCAGTCTCACCAAAATAATCATATCTTCCAAAAAACTTAATAAAATTCAATGAGACAAAAAGAATTGGAAACTAGAAACATAGATATTTTCATCCATATATGATACTCTATCATTTGAGTCCATAACAGGCCATACAAATCACAACTTCAATCTGGTAACAATGTAAAAATCAGAAAATGCATACCAAACTTGAGGTTTCCATTCATTTAACTTCAAAAATGGTGTCTCCCAACCCCCAATTCGAGTTTTGGAAGGTTTATTTATAAATTTTCAACCCAAACCAACTATTTGCAACCACCTTTTGATTAGTGTGTTGAAAAAACACCTTAATGACATTTCATCTACCTAATTTTTCACTTTTGACAATTTTTACAATATATGAGAAATGAACAACATCCTAGGACCTATAACACCACAAAGGTGGCCTCTTGGACTTATTAAAATCTCAAAACATAAAAATGGAACAAATTAATCAATATGGCCTCATGGAGGCATGTGATCAAATAGGTGCTCTTGCACCAATTGATGATTACTCTAGAATGATATGGGTTGCTTTCTTAAGAGAAAAATGTGAAGCATTAGAAAAGTTCAAAAGTTTCAAAGCTATGGAAGAGAATGAGAAAGGCCTGAAAATAAAATGATTAAGGTCAGACAGAGGTGGTGAGTTCACCTCCAGGGAGTTTAATTCTTTCTGTGAAGAGCATGAAATCATAAGACAGTTGTTTGCTCCCCAAACCCCTCAACAAAATGGAGTTGCAGAGATGAAGAATAGAAATTTTTTGGATGTTGCTAGAATAATGATGATAGAAGGAAATGTTCCTCACATCTATTGGAGTGAAGTTGTAAGCACTGTTGTGTAAAATTTGAACCAGGTAAATGTAAATGGTAATTCTGGTAAGACTCCTTTTGAGCTATGGTTTGGTTATAAGCCTACTGTTAAATACTTCAAATCTTTGGAAGCAAGTGTTATATCAAGAGAGATGAAAATATAGGAAAGTTTGATGTGAGAAGTGATGAAAGAATATTTCTAGGCTACTCTACTAGAAGCAAGGCCTACCGGTGCTATAACAGAAGATTAAGAAAAATGGTTGAGAGTGAAAATGTCAGAGTTGATGAAGATTCTGCTAGATCATCTAGATATTGTGGATATGATTCAGATGAAGACAATACAAACAAAGGGAAGAATGTTCAGATATAGAATCAACTTCAAATTGTGCCATATGTTCCGGTAAGACAACTGCAATTTGTTTTGGTAAATCAAGGTAGTCAGGAAATAGAGACAGGTGCAAGTGCAGAAGAAAGAACAAAAGAATTAGAAGTTTGAGAGAATCCTAAAAATTTGAGGTATGTAAAGCTAAATCATTCTGAAAATCAAATTATAGGAGACAAGAATAAAGGTCTGCAAACTAGAAGAAAGATTGCATAACAGTATTGCCTGATTTCAAAAATTGAACTTAAAGATGTCAAAGAAGCTTGCAACGATGAAGACTGGATGGAAGCTATGAAGGAAGAATTAATGTAGATTGAAAAGAATAATACATGGGTACTTGTTCCTAGACCTAAAGATAAAAATGTGATTGGTACTAAATGGGTCTTTCGAAATAAGCTAAATGAACAAGGTGAAGTGGTCTAGAATAAAGAAAGACTGGTATGTAAAGGGTATTCACAAATGGAAGGTATTGATTTTGAAGAAACCTTTGCCCCTGTTGCCAGAATTGAAGCTGTAAGGTTATTTATTGCTTATGTCGCATATAAGAATTATAAAGTCTATCAAATGGATGTGAAGTCAGCTTTTCTAAATGGTGAGTTAGAAGAAGAAGTATATATTGAACAGCTAGATGGATTTCAATTGACTGATAAAGATGACATGGTTTTTCAATTGAAGAAAACTCTATATGGAATCAAGCAAGCCCCCAAAGCCTGGTATGCTATACTAGACAAATACTTATTAAAGCTTGGATTCAATAAAGGTATTGCTGATAACTTGTATTTTAAATTGGATCATGATAAAGAATTAATTATTGAGGTATTTGTTGATGACATTATTTTTAGAGGAAATGATAATCTATGTATGAGGTTTGCTAATGAAATGAAGAATGAATTTGAGATGAGTATGATTGGAGAGATGAAGTTCTTTATGGGATTGGAAGTTACTTAGTTAGACAAGGGGATCTTCATATCTCATTCCAAATATGTGAGAGAGCTGCTGAAGAAGTTTGGTATGGATGATTGAAAACCTGTTGGTACCCCCATGGTAACCAGATGAAAATTAACACAGAATGATGATTCTCCTAAGGAAAATCAAACAAGATATAGGTCAATGATTGGTGGATTGCTCTACTTAACTTAGAACATACCAGACACTATGAATGTTGTATGTATGGTTGCTATATTTCAGGCTGATCCAAAAGAGTCTCATGTGACTGTTGTTAAGAGAATCTTCAGATATCTGAAAGGAACAATTGATTTTGGACTTTGGTATCCTAAGGATAATGATCTTACTTTGAATGCATATACTGATGTGGATTGGGCAGGAGATGTAGATGACATGAAGAGTACTAGTGGTGGTTCCTTCTTCCTAGGGAAGAAGCTGGTCTATTGGTTGAGAAAAAGCATAATTCCATTTCTCTATCTACTGTTGAGGCAAAGTATATTGCTGCTGCAAACAATTGTACTCAAGTGATGTGGATGAAACAGATGCTGAAAGATATTAGAGTAGTATATGATGAACCTATTGCCACATATAGTGACAACTCAAGTGCAATAAACATATCAAAGAGTCTGGTGCTACACTCTAAGACCAAGCATATATCAATCAAGTTTCACTTCTTGAGGGAAAATTAAGTGAGAAAGAAGTCAAACTGGAGTATGTACCTACCAAAGAGTAGATTGCAAACATTTTCACCAAGCCGTTGCCAAAGGATACTTTTGAGTATCTCAGAGGGACGCTAGGGGTGATTAACCCTCCTGATATAAACTAAAGATGCATTTTCTTGCATCAATCAGTGTGCTTCATAGATATTTCCTGATCCAGATTGATGTTTTCGTGGCTACTACTTAGGGGGAGTAGTCAGATGTGCAAATATGTGGTTCAGAACTTGTATGTGGGAATATAATGCTTATCTCTTCCATTGATGTCAAAGGGGGAGAAGAGTAATGTGAAAAAATGTTGCTTACCTAGAGTGAAGAGTTATGTGGGGAGAAGATCATGTAGAAGAGTTTAAGGAAGAAGAGTCAGAATCTAAGGGGGAGTAAATGTTGATTGAGAGTTGGGTTGATGGTGTTTTTCACATCATGTGTTGCCATCAATGCCAAAGGGGGAGATTTTTGGATATTATGATTGTGTTGCTGATATGTGGTTGTCATTGATGTCAACACTATTAACATTTGATGTATTGAAGGCTGTATATGTCGAGGATATTGAGAAAATTGTTAAAGAAAGTATTATAGGATCCTAGTGGAACTGTGAAGGTCATGAAGGTTTCTTGTTCTGTATGTTGAAGATCAACTGCTGTGGACTAAAGGGTTTATTGCTGAGTGTATCTAATCCATCCTTCAGAAATCTCAGAGGTCCGCGTGAAGATTTGTTCGAGTTATAAAGATCTGTGTTCTGACAGTGTTTCTGTGGTCTCTGTTAGTGCTCTTGATTAAAGTTGGTATAATTCTGGTAATTCTAGTTGCTGTGGATGTTTCTCTGTTGTTTCTTGGTGCTCATGGATGTTTCTAGATCGTGCTCTATATTTTTTGTACATTTGTGTTGATTGGTGTGCTCGTGGTTGAAGATTTTTCTTGGTATGTTCAATTTTTGTGTTCTTGGCCGACATGGTGGTTGTAGCGTGTTGCAAATCCTTGAAGATTTAATTTTGAATGTTTGGCACACTTGAGGGTATTTTTTTGGGTTGCATCATGGTATTGGCCGACGGTGTTTGGTCGCCATTGAAAATTTATTTGTAAATTTGGTCCGACATTGAAAATATGTTTTATATTTCTGGCCGACTAAGTTGTTGATGTAATTTCATGTTGCAGATATATAAGAGTGATTGATTGAGCGAAGTTAGTGTGTGCATAAGAGCGAATGTATGCTAGAGAAAGTGCAGATGTGCGGATAGTGTTCAAATCATTCGATTACATAGTAAAGTGAGAAGAAGTTTGAGCGAAGTGTGAAGAAGGTTTTATGTGCTTAACTGGAACTGTAATCAGGCTTGTGAAGAAGCTATTTTCTCATTTCATACTCTATGGATCTAATCCATATTGTTGTGTATTGTTGGGAAATGATCCCTCTTGTATTTGAGCAGTGAGCTCTAGGCAGTGTGCTTGAATGCATGTGCATTCCCATTATTTTTTATTATACTTTTAACAGGGTCTAATATTGTGGACTAACATCCACCGTGGTTTTTCCCTTAACAGGGTTTCCACATAAAAATCTTGGTGTTCTCTGTGTTTTTGATGTGTTGATTGTTTATGGTTTATTGTTCATTCATCAGATCTAAGATTAAGTTAAGTAAAGTTTGAAAAATTTAAATATTCTATGACAACTGATTCACCCCCCCTCTTAGTTATATGTCCTTGTTTTTCCAACACCTTCGACCCTAAAGCTTGCTTGAGGACAAGCAAGAGATTTAGTTGGGGGGAATCACCATTACTATTTCATATTTTTTATCATTTATTTTTTCTAAGCTTTAAGACATTACCAAGAATTTTTATGCCTTTCATATAATTTTAAGGAATTTTAAGCATTTGGAATGGAAACATGTTATGTTAATATGTGTATGTATGATTTCATGAATTTCTATGACGTTAGTAGGATTTTATGTTTAATTTATGGTTGTTGATAATGAGAATGCCTTAGGGAATAAGGCTAACATTTAAAGCAGGGACAATTTTCAACCCACAACAATGAGTTTCTCAACCAATAACATAAAGACTACAAATCATTGCAAAGAAGAATTCAACCGTATGGGGCGCACCACTTTCAAATGAAGAAAAAGGTAATCATTTACTGATCAACCCATGAGTCACCTAGTATTACTCTTACCTACCAATAAGACAACTAGGAGAAGAAGAAGCCTATTTTCAATAGGACTAAATTATGACAAAACTATTTTACTGAGCATGTTTATGTTATAAACAGTTAAGTTTGTTGGATATAGAATTCACGTTTGATTTCTCTATTCAAATTAATTATTATTTTTTGTTTTAAGACTCAATCATCTTCCTATTCTTGAGGAAGATTTAACATATGTTCTTTAGTTTTTTTTCAGTTCATGAATAATGGGACTCCCTCATAGACCATTTATAGTTGGGTGCCCTATTAAGGAGGAGATCTAGTAGTAACAATAATGATAGAATGTAGAAGATCATATATGTTGAAAATATTTCCAAAATAGTTCTTGTTAGATTGTGTAATAGTTTTATATTAGAATTCAATAAAAGAGAATTGATTTGATATTATGATTTTCTAAGTAAATAAGTGTTTGAAAGGATCTAGTGGAAGCAACAACTCAAGCGAGGACCACTTGAGGTACTATTGAACCACTTCAATTTAAGGTACTAGATTTGATTATGTATTGAAAGTTTAAATACATTGATAGTTTAATTGAATGTTTCTAGTTTATATGATGGGTGATCCTACAATATTGGGTTACACTTTTTGGCCAAACTTGACATTGAAATCAACATTTTTCACTAGATCTTCATTTTCTCACACCTATAGCAGCTAAACCATTAAGAATTTGACGATGAAACAAACTAGTGATTTGTGATATTTTGTGTAGATTCTAATTATATTTTTAAAAAATTAAAAAAATTGTGAATTCTTTTATGTAATTTTTAATAACTTATTTTTTCTACTAAACATCATTTTTAAAAAGTGATATTTACTATGTAACATATAAATTTTTTTATAGAAAGGATTCAATTATAGTTTTCAAAATATAGATTTGTCACATCGAGGGCATGGATATTTTTTCATTGCATATTTTAAAAAAAATATTTTTCTAAGTTAAAGTAATTCTCATTTGGATAGAGGTGTATTGTGTACGACATAAAATTTTTGTGTATTGTGTACAACATAAATGTTTTTAGAAATTTTTTCGTATGTGTGAAACAAAAACCTTGATGTTCATTGGAAAACCTACATTCTCAAGAAATAAAAAATAAATATAATAATCAAATTAAATATATTTAAAATTATACTTTTTGGGAAGCTTATAATAAGGGCTACATACTTACAAAATATAAATTTTAAATGAATTAATTTGATCCCCCAAAAGGTAAATCAAAAGTGGTTTTTTTATCAACATTTTGATAGGTGTAGAGGAGACTCCATTATAGGTATGGTTTAAAACTAGTGAGGCTCTATCCAAAGGGGTTTGATCTAAGGGGGTTTGATCAAACCCTCTTTAATTAAAATCCTTTAAATGGAACCTTTCTAGGCTTAAATAATTATGTTTTCTAAAAATATGTGATTTCAAGAAAAAATCAAGATGTCCTAGAAAGTGTAACCCATTATTGTGGCAACACCCTAATTGTAAATAAATGTGTTATAATTCTTGAATTAAGATCTATAGGTTGATGTTTCATTTCAAATTCTAGAGGTTAACTAGGCTAGGATATTGCAATATAATAGCTAGCTAGTTATAGCCTTAAGAATTAGGTACTCGCAACATAAGGTAGTAGTTTATATTCCTTTACTCTATTTTGTGAATTAGCAGTTTATTCTAATTTCAATATTTTACTAAATTTGCATATGTTTATTCACTTGTACTTAGTCAATATAGGATGTCCAAAATCTATGAATGCATATACTTTTCCAACACTATCTAAAGTTTTATGACTGCAACCCTCTTGTGAATGATGAGCTGCTTAGTTAGGGATCCTTAGGTCCTATGATCATGTGCATACCTAGTATCACCAGTTTAATTAGGCATTAGATTTGTCTCCACACCTACCCTCACTTGGGGTAAATTTGTTCCTTCTATTTCCTTATTGATACCCCTTAAATGTGTTGTCATCTTCTTTAACTTCATATGCTTTTTCTATCTCAAAATTTCTCTATATTTTCTATGACACTTCTTTACTTTGATACATTCCTATGTCGTGCTCCATGCATCCTTATGATTTTTTTATGCTTATGTATTAATGATCTTATGGTCTTTTCCTTATCACTTGGGGCTGTCATGTTTCCTTGTTATTTCCTATTCTTGTTATACATTTTTATAAACTTATTGTGTTTCTCTACTTTTTACCCTCATGCTTATCCACATATGTTATTATGACTCTTCTTATGGCATATCCCTTCTCTAGACTATATTATGATGCTTTAGCTTTATGATTTTATGGTTAATTACCTTTTATGATCCTTCATTTCCATACCACTATTTTACAGATTACATATATTGCTACATGAAACTCTTAGAGTTACCTTTAAATTGGGGCATCATGCCTTCCCTCCAGATGTTCTCAATGGCATATCCCTACATTGGATGCATTATGCCTTTCTCCTTTTAAAACCTATCATTTCCTTGCTATATCTTTACACCGAGGGTATCATGCCTTCCCCCCTTACATACCATAGTAACATTTTCCAACCTTTGATTTAGGGTACCATACCTTCCCCCATAATGCTTCCTCCCTACATTAATTTATTACCTTTATATTGGAGCCATCATGCCTTTCCCCAAATTACATTTTCGTACTTAGATCCATGCTATTACTAGGGAACTATTACCTTAACTCATCCTTTGTGTGATCATTCTATTGGACCTCTTTGGGGGTATATATTCCTATTCTAGCACCCTTTGTACTTACATGGTGTTCATAGCCATTGAGTGCCACACTATTATTCATCATTTTCCTATGCTTAGTGTAACATTATATATTGAGATCCATCTTGACCCCACATGTTCTTACTTTACTTTATCATTCTAGATGTTCACTTGTTTATCACATGATGCATTTATTATTGTAATTACTTTACATGATTGACATGCTTAGCTTCATTTTATATTTCATGTATTATTTTCCTTCTTACAATTCCTTTCCCACTATAGATAAGACCAATTGTAAGGGGAATATATTATCATTGAAATTCCTATGATCAAGCTCTCATATATTGACATTTCCCACAAAGAGACTCACCACCATGACTAGATGAACCATTATCATAATAGAACTACAACACCTCATGTTACTTTTCATCCCTTGACTACTAAACATGATAAAACATTACCATTTTCTATGTAGTTGAAATCTATCTAACCCTACTTCCTCCTTTTTCTCTCTTGCTACTTATAATTGTTGATATTAAAATTATCTTGCAATTGTTTCATTTTTACTTGTGTGACAAGAACTATTCATTGTATTTTTTTCATCTAATTTGTAGGTTCCCATGGACTATGGGTTAAACCCACAAAAGTGGTTTACAATTCGAATGAGGAAGGAAAACTTGAAAAAAATGACCCCATGGCAAAATTTTACATTTTGGGGGTTCGAACGAACCAAAAAAGGGTTCACTCGAACCAAGGTTCGAGCGAACCTATTAATTGCATGTATGGAAAAAATTTGAATGAAAACCCCTTTTGGGAAGGCGATTCAGTTGAACCTGGGTTTGAGCAAACCTAGGTTTGCTCGAACCCCCATTTCTCTGATGTTGACAAAATTCACAAAAAAAACCTAAATTTTTGCACTTCGGAGCTCGGTTTGAACATGAAAATGGAAAAGACTTCACAAACCCAACTAGAATAAGGTAGTCCTCTGAATGAGCTATCCAATGAATACAATTTTAATATGTTTTGGTTTTATTATGTATTTTTTTTATAGTTTTATTAAACATAGGTTTTTCACCAAAAATGAAGCTCTTTGTTCTGCACATGTTGAAAAATAGCAGATTATCAATTTTTTTTTTTTGAAAAATATGAGTACACTAGATATTGAAGTCCCTGATCCAATAAAATAAAAATAAAAATTGATATATACAAAAAAAATTACGCTTTATACGGTCTCGCGCTATGTTTGAATTGTAATTGGTTTGACTTTGAAACTTGATTAAAGAAAAAATATTCAATAAAAAACTATCTAACCAAGTGGAAGTACTAGACATTGGAGTTACAAATCTAAATTTGAAAGAATTAGAATTTTATCCTTCATGGAAAAAAAGTTATGCCTTATACGGTGAGCGTCACTTTTTAAAAATGTTGTTTTCTGATAAAAAACTAGTTTTCGAGGGAGATGGAAAAAAAAAGTGCAATCTGATTCCAAAAATTTTGGAAAAAATATTTTTATAATCTACAGACAAAATGTCATGAAACTCTAGTTTGCATCATCTTCAAATTCCTCATGGTTTAGCCGCTATAGGTGCCCGAATGTGAAGATTTAGTTAAATTTTTTTATTTCAGTGTCCAATTTGGCCAAAAATTGTAAACCACTATTGTGGGAACACCCTGTGAATACTTAAGGATGGAATTACATGATGAAATTTAGTAGGGTTCATTACTTTATATGGACCATAAGGTATCCTTTTATATATGAACATTTACTTTACGTGCATATTTGTGAGTGCTACATAATTCAAGATTCATGTCAAATCATTATAAGATTACACTCACCTCAAAGTGGGAGAAAAATGTAATGGTGAAATTTACATACCCATGCTAATTGTCATTTAATTTTGGGCCCATTTTGATGGAAGGCCTTAATATAGCTACATATCAAAAAATTCCATAATCTTGTGTAAAGTTTGGATCATTCTGTGATGTATTTCTCGTCCCCATTTACACATACTTCTATACATTTCACCGTATCCTATTCATGTCCACACATATTCTTATACATTACCTAATTATTACACTTATTCGTGCACCCATTCCCATACACTTGTCCCTTAATTTATCCGTATATACATATTTTAATATATTTACTTTGATTATCTATTTATTATGCCTATCCATTAATTTATTTATTAAATATTAACCTCCATATTTCCTCTAGCACCTATATGTCCTAGGTGATTTCTATGAGTATGTAATCGATCCCATGTCAACAAAAATGACCCTCATTAAAATTTAAATTCTAGTGTTCTTACTCCTTTTCACTAGTCATTATGGGGCAACTAAATATATGTTTGCATGATTTATTGTTATTTCATTGTATTTAAAGGTATTTCAGTTGCATTCATTTATCATCCTTTAACAATTATTTGCATACCATTTGCACCTAAGGAAGGAAGCATTTTAGTTTAGTGCTTTAAAATGAATCTTTCTAAGGGTTGATTTGGGTGACCATGTCCTCATGCAATATAACAACAATCCTTTAAGGTATTTAAAATATTGATAGTTTTCACATGAGAGAAAAAAATAAAGTAGAAAAAGGAAAGCCAAGGAGGAGAAGCACACATTTAACAAGTTCAAATCCATGTGACAAAGGATAGATTGCAGAAAAGAACCAAACTTGTAAACTCAATTTGAGACAGTATAAATCATGCATAAAATCTAAGGAGCTACACAAATATAACAAACCATTTTCAGATTAAAAAATTCAAGTTCTAAAATCCAAATCAAAATTATACATCTTTACTTATAGAACTAGCTAATTCCATTCATCACATTTACATCAATTATTAATCTAAATTAACAATACTATAAATGTATTATATTTTATTACAACTTAATATAAAAAGTATAATATAATTTTGTAATGTGTATCGAGCTATATAAAATTATTAATCAATATAAAATAATATAAGTAATGCATATGGAACTATAAATTTAACAAGTGCCACGTAGTGGCTAGTACTTGCCTTTACAGTATTGTAATTATTGTTTTTTAGATTAGATAAAAATTAAATGTAAGTTTTATTAATCTGAATAAAAATAAATGTAAGTTTTGTTTTAATTATAGTAATGGACCCTACTAATTATAGTAACACTAACCCTAACAATAAATTCTAAACCATTATCCTAATCCTAGACCTATCTCTAATGTCAACTATGATCATAACACTATCCATAACTATAAACCTAGTTTTAATCACCAATATTTAAATAAATAATATATTTAATAAATGTTATATTATGAATTATTATATATTAAATAAATTTTATAAATTTTATAAATATAATATATACTAAAAACAATTAAAAGTTAGATATTACATGTTGGCAATGTTTCTTCTCTTATTATTAATATAATTTTTTTATATATTAAAATGATTATTTATTACAAGTTTATTTTTAATTTAATATATATTTTAATATATAAATATTAAAAAATAAAATATATTATATTAAATTATTAGGTTTGATTCATAGTAGACACAAGTGCAACTAAATCTCTTCATTCAAATAAATGATTGTTAAATATTAATGAACCAATGATTACATATGGTATGATTTTTCCAAAGTCCATGAATGATAGAGTGAACACTTCTAGATTAAACTATGTATGATTCATCATAGGAAGAGGATAATGAAGAATATGATTGTAGAAATAACCTTAAGAAAATTTAAGTGGTGGGAGAGGGTAGGGGGGAAGGAGATTGGAAAATGACGTAAAAGTTAAAATAGGAAAAATATAGTAATAATATAACAAAAGAGTGAATAATATAGTAATATGATATAACACAAATAAATGGATAAAAATGGTTAAAGGTTAAGTGTTTCAAACAATGAATAAATAAATCTAAGAGAATTATAAAGATGAATTATATAACAAAATGATTTAGGAACAATTACCAAAATTATTAAAATAAATGAAGGAAGATAAAAGAAAAAGATAAGATAATATATAAAATATAAATTAGAAAAATAAATAAACTATTTTAATTTGAAATTTGAATTTTGGATAATTATATAGCACATCACAGAGGGCTTGAAGCATGGTGCTATTTGGGCTTCTTTTGTAGAAACAACAAGGGTTCGTGGTTAGAAGTGACAAGGATTTTTAGAAACACAAGGGACAAGCACAAAGTGCTTAGCATAAACGAATGAACACATGGGCCCTGGAAATTTTAGGCATGAGGAAAAATCACAAATCCTTCGAAAGGATTCTCAACAATGGGAATGATCTCTATCAAACATAGGAAGGACTTACAAGAAAGAGTGAAAATGACAGAGCAAAAATGGTCGTTCAAGGGTAACTTTTTAGAAAATAATAGGGTTCCTCCTCCTCATGACTTCCAAAGCTACAACAGATAGGTTCCTCATCATTGTGGACCCATTGGAAATCTAATGTGGCAACATGCAAGGCTTGGGTCTAATGTTGTCAGACACAAATTCTCAAAACCTAACTGGGTCCCTTTTCACTCTCACAGGTGTCTGCTTAGAGATAAACATGAAATTATTGATATTTGAGAAGATGACATGTCTCATTATTCACAAGGGGAAGGGATACAACAAAGACACTATGAAAATAATTCAAGATTTTTGAATCACCTCTACAAAGACAATGAAGCTGATCTTTGATCAAACAAAAATGCAAAATGGCCAGCATTTAGGGTTTCAACAAAACCTGAAGCTTTTCTTCCAAACAAACTTTTTGCATACAATGAATCAATGCAGAGAGGCTTTCCCCTCAATCCAAAAGATCAACAAAGACTGGTACAAAATAGTGGGGATCTTCACAAGAAGCATGAATATGCAAAGCAAGAAGATCAAAACAAGGATATATAGGAAGGGCACAATGGTCAAAATAAGACTGAAGATCAGAATGTTTACAAGAAGAGTGAAGATCAAAATAAAAGGAATAATGAGAGGCAAAAAAACTAAAAATATTTAAAATGAGCAAGCTGTATCTCTTCAACCAAATGAAAATACACCACTCACTCATTAGAAAAAGGAACAACAGTCTAAGCAGAAGATGAAAAGAAAGATCACCATGCAAGAGCTTCAAAGAGCACACAACAAAAGAAGGGCAAGAAGATATATAACAAGAAATATTTTGGAATGGGTCTATTTTCATCCCATTGCTTAACTTTGCTCGTTTTAGAGCCAAATTGTTGTTTGTGTATAGGGCTTCTCACTTTCCCCTTAGGTCTTTCACATGTATTTCTCCTAAATTGGAGGTATTCCATTTCTTGGGAATTTTGTTTTCTTTGAAAGAATTCATTGCCTTTGCAGACCTGTGAAGCAGAGGACCCCTTTCTTAGCAATCTATTATGTTTAGTTCATGTGAAGATATCAAAAAACCTAGGCTCTGAAGAATCCCCAACAGTAATTTCCCCTATTGTGTTTTAAAAAAAAAATGGAATATCCCAAACAATGTTTTTGTCTCTAGGGATTTCCATAAACTCTGAAATATCCCCAACAGTTTTTTCATCATCTTCTGTATTTGGTAGGCTATCAGATATATTATTTGTCCTTTTGTACTTCTTTTCATCAATGGTCCTATAAGAAGAAGACAATTAACCAAAAATTTTACTAATTGGGCTGCAAGAAAAAATAAAAATGTTTTGGGTATTCCTTTGATATTCTTATCTGGTGTTTCTATTTGATGGGAACATTATGTGGGACACTACAATCCTTAGCTCTTATACATTGAAATTGAAAGAGATTGTGGAATCAAAGAATAAGATCCTCATGATCATCCATGTTTTGGGTTCATGTTGCACGTATTGGACTGCACCAATAGATAGAGTACTTCGAAACATCGAGGATGGAACTCATTGATATGCTAACCGAAGCCGATGATATGAAGTTCCTTGAGAAATCTGTATTTACAATGACAACAAGCTCAAATGATTATCTCATTAACTATCTTTTGCCTGTTTCACCCATGAGGGCTCGTTTCACACTAGAGGAGTTCTAGGAGGAGCTCATATCTTAGCTAGGAATTTTTGTTAGAAATTTCAAATAAAATGAAATGCATAGAGATTGCTGCTATGTTTCCTAGTCAAAATGGAAATACCCAAAACATAGAATAACAAACCAAAGAAAAATTGGAGACACACAGAACTAGGCATGCAATATTTTCTTTTTGTATTAACCAAAAAATGACAAATTACAAAATGCTTTCAAATTGAAACTACAATCTATTGTTTACAAACTAAACACACAACAATTTGGAGTTGCACCCAAAAACTTCAAAAAACAATCAGGAGCTACATAGAGCTCTTATTTCCTTCTATTCGATTGGAACTATTTGCTATTCATGGAAAAACATTGAGTTGTCAAGAGCTTTCAGCTGCTCACTGCAAACATGCCTAGAACAAACTACAACTACTACTATTCAGGAGCTTCTCTGAATCACACAAAGAACTCACACAAAAACATTCTTTTCAAACTACTGCTACACACACTTACTGACTATAGTCTTTGGTCCTTTTTGTCTATTCAAAAAAATTCCCTCTCAAATTCAAAATGAGCTACCACATTTAATTCTTATGCAGACTTGGCTACACACTAGGAGCAAGTTGGGAAAGCAATCCCCAAAAATCAACCTTCCAGTTGCACTGGCAACAAATGCTCCTCACAGGTAGGTGGCAATGGGAAGAGGCTCAGGAGTAATTAATATTTCCAACACTCCCCCTTTTTTCTTGAGCTGATGAAACAAGATCAATCCTGATCCAAATCAACAACACCCAAACTATTCCTTAGGCACTTGAAGTTGTCCCTGTTCAAAGGCTTGGTGAATATGTCTGCTAGCTACTGCTCAGACTTGCAAAATTTCATCTTAATTTCACCATTTTCAACCAATTCTCTAATAAAGTGATACCTGATTTAAATGTTCTTGCTTCTTCCATGAAACATAGGATTTTTCATCAAAGCTATTGATGAAACATTGTCACAAAAGATTGTTGTTCCATCCCTTTTGTTCTCTCAAATCTGCCAAGATTCTTCTCAGCCAAATAGCTTGACATGCTACTGCATTTTTTGCTATATACTCATCCTTGACTATTTATAGCAAAACTATGGGTTGTTTCTTGGAAGCCCATGAAATAGCTTCTGAACCCAAATGAAACATATAGCCTGATGTGGTCTTCCTATCATCCACACTTCATGCCCAATCATTGTCTATGTAACCAACCAACCCAAAAAAATTTGTTGCACTATACCAAATACCATATCCTTTGGTGCCATTCACATACCTTGGGATTCTTTTACCTACTTTCCAATGGGTGTCCCTTGGAGTCTCTATAAATCTAGAAATAAGACTCACTCCATGCATTATATCAGGCCTAGTT
The DNA here is from genome assembly GCA_007258455.2 of Sequoia sempervirens. Lineage (NCBI taxonomy): Eukaryota > Viridiplantae > Streptophyta > Pinopsida > Cupressales > Cupressaceae > Sequoia > Sequoia sempervirens. Next base: position 427,485,041 of record VDFB02105785.1, on the reverse strand, counting down.
GCAGTCAAATACATCAAAATTCCAACCAAACTTTTAAACATGGTTGGATTCACATTGTTGCTGTAATCTTCCTTTCTCAAATTTAGACCTACGACTATTGGAGTTGGGGTAGGATTGCTTTCAAGCATCCTAAATCTTTTTAAAATATCTAATGCATACTTTGCTTGAGAGATAAAAATACCATCATGCATTTGTTTTACTTCTACGCCTAGAAAATACCTCAAGAGACCTAAGTCTGTCATTTCAAACTCTCTTTTCATGGCCTCTTTAAAATAAGTAATGAGGAAATCATCATCCCCAGTGAAAAATAAATCATCAACATACAAGAAAAAAATTAAAACCTTACCATCAACTACCTTGATGTAAAGAGTGGGCTCACCATCACTTTTGCTAAAGCCATTACTCATCAAATATGAGTCAATCTTGTTGTACCATGCCCGTGGAGCTTGTTTCAACCCATAAAGAGCTTTCTTCAGCCTCTATACCTTGTGTTCTTGACCCGGAACTTCATAACCAGGTGGCTGCTCCACATATACCTCTTCTTTCAATACTCCATTTAGGAAGGCAGACTTCACATCCATTTGAAATACCTTCCACTTGTGCTAGGATGCAATTGCTATGACTTCCCGCATGGTTTCCATCATTTCTATTGGAGAAAATGTCTCATCATAATCTCTCCCAAACTACTATTTGTATCCCTTGACAACTAATCTTTCCTTATGTCTCTCTATCCTTCCATCGACATAGCTTTTGGTCTTATAAACCCATTTTACTCCAATTACTTGCTTGTTGGGAGGAAAATCAGTTAACTCCCATGTTCTATTATTCTCTATTTCATTTATCTCCCCACCCATGGCCTCACACCATTTCTCCTCTTTCACAACATCCTCAAAATATACTGGATCACTATGAGAAAATAATGCAAAATTCACACTCATCAAATTCTTCATCATACCTTTCAATTTAGTAGATCTCCCTTAGAATCTTAGTCTTCTTTGGCATTAGGGAGGCAAGAGTGGGGTTTGAACTTTCACTACTACTGTTGCTCTACTAAACATACCCTGTCTGGAGCAATTGGGAGCTCTCGGGAGCCAATCCTATGGCTGTTTGTGGTTGCTTGCCTTTCTATCTGCTCATGTCAAGAGTTGTTGGGAGCTCTCTGCGGCCAATTCTCTAGCTGTCTGTGACTGTCTTCCTTACTATCTACCCACATCAAGAGTTGTCAAGAGCTGTCGTAAGCGGTCTGGAACTATTAGGAGTGACTGCAGGCTCATCTTGCTGCACTTTTTCTTTTTCTTCTTCTTCAGGAGTTGTCAAGAGCAGTTCTGAAATATCAGAAACTATCATGCTGTCCCATGACTCATCCTCTAGGAACTCCACATTTCTGCTGATGATGATTTTCTTGGTGACAGGATTATATAGCCTATAGGCTTTGGACTCTTCACTATAGCTTGTGAAAATACACTTCTCACCCTTGTCATCCAACTTTTGTCTCTTCTCTTTTGGCACGAGTGCATATGCCACACAACTAAACACCCTCAAGTGCTCAACTATCCACTTGCATTTTGTCCATGCCTCTTGTGGAATCTTGCCAAAAACTGCCTTTGTAGGACTTCTATTAATCAAGTAAATAGTTGTTGCTATAGCCTCTCCCCAAAATTCATTTGGGATTCCCTTGGTTTTTAGCATGCTCCTTGCCATCTCCACAATGGTCCTATTCTTTCTCTCAACCACTCTATTTTGTTGTGGAGTATAACTAGCTATTAGCTCCTTTTTTATGCCATTTTTCTTGCAAAATTTTACAAACTGATTGAAGGTATAATCTCCCCCTCTATCTAACCTTAGGACCTTGATGAAATGTCCACTCTCCTTTTCACTTGGGCTTTAAACACTACAAACTTGTCAAAAGCTTCAGATTTATGTTGCAAAAAATAAACCCATGTCTTATGGCTATAATCATCTATGAAGGTCATAAAATATTGGCTTTTACCAATAGAAATTACTTGCATAGGGCCACACAAATTAGTGTGCATCAGCTCCAATGGGGCTCTTTCCCTTCTAGAATTGCTTGATTGAAAGGGCTGCCTATGTTGCTTGCCTAAAATGTAGGCTTCACATCTACCACTAGGCTCTACTATGGTTGGTAAACCTCCAACCATACCCTTCTTTGACAAAATATTCAAACCAGTATAGCCTAAGTGTCCATACTTGAGATTCCAAAGCTTGGAAGGGTCTTGAATGATTGCCTTGAAGGCTGCTTGCTGCTGTACATTTTATTGTAGTTGTGGATTGAGTTGAGAAACACTTTTCTAGCCTAAATGGAAACATCCTATTCTTCATCATTTGTACTGCTGCAATTGCATTCTTGCTTCCATCCTTCTCATAAATTATGCATTCACCCTTCTCCATCAAAACTTTGTAACCTTTTTGGATCAATTTCCCAATGCTCATCAGATTGTGCTTTATACGAGGTGAAAAAAAAACATCGTGTATCTCCTTCTTCTCACTGTGGTTGGTTCAAAAAATAACAAACCCCTTTCCCACAACTAGAACCATTTCATTGTTCCCCATTTTTATTTCAGATTTTACATTCTTATCAATGAAAGAAAATAAACTTTCATTACCACTCATGTGGTTGCTACAACCACTGTCTAAAAACAATACCTCATCACTTCCTTGCTCAACAATGTTGCACATGATGAAGGCCTTTTTCTGATTACCTTCAGCCACTTTTTCATCAGCCACATTTGCACTTTTCCTGGACTAATCTTTTTGCTTTTTCCAGCATTCAATATTGCTCTTGTCTCCCTTCTAACTCGAGCTATTGTTCTTCTTGGCTTTTCGGGAGTTGGTCTGAGAGCTACTCACTCCCTCTTGGCTGCTTGCTCATCTTGAGCTTTCTCCTCCAGTATTTCCTTGTCCGGAGCTACCTCTACCACGTCTGAAGCTGTTTCTACCTCTCTCTTTGCCTCTTGCATTGGCTTGAGCTTTGAATGCTTTCTCTTGGGAAGAACTTGTAGACCTATTAAGGTGTTGCTCATGGGTTTGCAAAGAACCCATAAGCTCATCTACGGAAAACATTGAGAGGTCCTTTTCCTCTTCAATGGAAATCAAAATTGCATCAAACTTCGTGGGTAAACTTCTGAGGATTTTCTTCACAATCCTCTAGTCTTCCATGACTTCTCCATTCACCCTCAACTGGTTTATCAAACCTGAGAGTCTTGAGTGAAAATATGAGATGGACTCACTGTCCTTCATTTAGAGAGCCTCAAACTCTCTTTGAAGCATTTGGAGCTTCACCAATCTAACCTTATCAGTCCCTTTGTAGCTGGTTTGGAGGATTTCCCAAGCTTCTTTTGCAAAGTTAGTTGCTACTATTCTAGGAAAAATGGCCTCTATCAAGGCTGCTTCAATTAGACTCAATGATTTTGCATCTTTCCTCCTCAACTCCTTCAACTGGGTCTTTTGGTTGTTTGTGAGAACAACATATGTTGCTAGATCAGTCACATCATTGAACCCATTGATCACAAACTCTCACAAATCATTTGCAACCATTATGGTCTTCATCTTCTTTTCCCAAATATCATAGTTCTATCCATTAAACAGTGGTGGTTGTTGCCAACTCTTACTTTCATATCCATCCATGTCTCCAACAAGAAAACTTTAAATACCCAAAAAAATAAATTCCCAACTCACTCAAGAATTAGGGCCTTTTGGCTTAGATACCATGTCAGAAATTTCAAATAAATTGAAATGCACAGAGATTGCTGCTCTATTTGCCTAGTGCAGGAGCACTAATCATTTCAATGTTTTCTTTTCAGTTGTCTCATGGAGAGTTGGGTCTAGGTGTTAGAGTTTAAGTTGTTGAGTGTTTTGAGTCTAAATAAGGTCTAAGGAGACCATTCTTGATGTAATTGGTAACTTGGGTTTCTTATTGGTCTATATTGTAAATGATGTCGAACATGTCAAGAAGTTGTCAATGTTGACAATAGGGGTATAGGTAGGTGAAATGTTACTTTTACAATGTGAGGTCATATTTTTGGGTTTAATAAGGTCTAGATAGATCATTACTAATGTTTTACGTGTCTAGGAGAGTCAAATTGCAAATATTTCAAAAAGTGTTAAAAGTTGTCAACAATAAACTTGCAAAAATGCAAAAATTTGTAAAGGCTTAGAAGCCTAACGGTCACAAGGAGTTTGAAAAATAGTTAGAAGTTGGTGTGTTAGTTGTTTTTGGTGGATAAACCTTTAAAAAGGTGTGGAACCATGATGCAAGGGTTGGTTTAGTGGATTTGAAGAAAAACTCAATAGAATTCTCACTGTTTTTCAAAAAAATAATGTATTTTTCATCTTTGGCAGGCCTATACGGTAACGTACAGTCACAAGTTTGTAAAAATTATTCATGAATATTTTAGTGGCATGGATTAACTATGGTTTTCAATTGATTTGAAGGGTTCAAAGTGAATTTGTGAAGTTTTATACTTGTTTCCTTGAAGCAGCGTGGGTATACCTTGTTTTGGGGTTTTGTGAACACTTAACATGTTTTAAGGACCCTTTCACAGATTGTATTCACTGTGACTAGTGAAATGGGTCCCATGGAGGATGTTTATATGTTAGGTTGATTTTTTTGTGATGGGAGAAAGAAATAGAGAAGTTTGAGTTGCTGACCTTGGTGAATTTGTGAGGGAAAGTGCATGAAAATTGAGGTTTTAGCCTATGGTTTGATAAAATATGAGAGGGAAAGGATATCTCTTAACATATAAATATTTTTTAGGGTTATTCGAGGGTGTTTGAGTCAATGGCATGGTCTAGTAAAGTCTGGAAGTAGGTTTTTCAATGAGCCCTAGGGTATATTGTGAAAAGAGAGGGTTTTTGTGTTTGGGTTGTTGCAGGGCCTTACTTACCATAAGAGTTGTGGTTTTGGTGATTAATTAGGCTAGTGAGTGCTTCCCAATCAAGTTTTGGGTGAAAGAGAAAGTTTAAGGTGGACCTCCTTTGTAAAACTGACTTATTTAGGGTCTTAGATAGTGTTGATTCAAGTTTTTGTGAAAGTTGCTCCAAAAGAGTCCTATGTAAGATTGATGTATGTCAAAGTAGACCTTAATGGGTTCCTAGAATGGTAATTTTTGGTAGAGGCTGTTAAGAGTTTCAAAGAGTTAAGTTGAGAAAATTGGTTCTACTGACCTACAAGGGTGTCAAGGTGAAATAGTGGGAAAACAAGCCAAGTTTGAGTTTGTGAGTAGAAAGGAGATTTGGAAACTTTTGAATTGATAAAGAGAACAGTTTTCCAACCTAGTTTTCTATGAGTTGGTATCAGAGCAAAGGGAGTAGGTCCCTTGAGGAAGAAGGTTAAAGGTTTGAGTGCAAGGAAAAGGTGTAATTGGAGGAATCAAAATGCCTCCTAAAGGAAGCACTGTTGCTAGGAAGATTGATAGCTAGGAAAGAGAATTAGAAGCCTTGAAGAAAGAGGTTTTTGCATTGAAGTCGAAGACTGGAGTGGATATAAATGAGAGTGATTCTGAAGAGGAAGAGACCTCTAGTGAAGAGGAAGAATTATATCTAGAAGATATGAGGATGTTGAAGCTTTTGAAGGCTGTGAAAGGTGATGATCATGGAAAAATGGACCTGCCTATGTATGGAGGAAAACTAGATGGTGAAGAACTTTTGGATTGGATAGGAGCCATGGAGAATTATTTTGAAAGTGAGGAGATAGATGAAGAACATAAAGTGAAGAAGGAAAAAACTAAGTTAAAAGGACATGCTTTGCTATGGTGGAACTTTGTGCAAGAAGAAAGGCAGAAAAAGGGGAAGGCTAAGATCACTTCTTACGAGAGAATGAAGGAAAAAATCAAAGGTAAGTTCCTTCCTAATTATTACAATATTCAATTGCTAAAGAAACTTCAAAATATTAGGCAAAAAGATCTAGATGTCCAAACATGCACTGAGGAGTTCTATAGGTTAAGTATAAGAACAAAACATGAGGAAGATGAGGAAGAAAGAGTGGCAAGGTATCTAAATGGTTTAAGGTATAACATACAAGATGAAATTAGTTTTATGACACCAAAGACAGTAGAAGAATGTTTCCAAATGGCTATAAGGGTTGGGGAGAAAGTGAAGAGGAGACAAGAGAAGGTAACAAGAGGAAGATGCAGTACTTCTAGGGGTAGAGGAACTTTTTCTACACCAAAATAGTCCAAGGAAGATCAAGAAGATGCTGGTAAAGGAAAAGAACGAGTGGTTGAATCTAGAGGTGGATGGAAAGGTGGAAGAACAAACTATAGGGGCAAAGATCCTAATTTGTTTGCATGAAGGTGTTATAAGTGTGGTGATTTTGGTCATCCATTCTTCAAGTGTCCTGATAAGTTTGGTGCTGCTTCTAGTGGGAGTGAGAGAAAAGGTGAAAAGAGAATTCAAATTGTGCAAGAAGATGAAGATGAAAGTGTTAATTCACCAATCCTTGTTGCTACACCTAAAGTTGGTGAAGCTTTGATGTTGGAAAGACAACTCCTGAAGGCCTCTAAGGAGAAAGAACCATTGCAAAGGAGAAGTCTCTTCAAGACCACTTGCAAGAGAAAAGGTAAAGTATGCAAGTTAATAATTGATTCAGGCTCCACTGATAATATTGTATCAAAGGAAATGGTAGATAAGTTGAGTTTGGTAAAAGTTCCTCATCAAACACCCTATAAGGTGTCATGGTTAAATGATGATCAATCACTCCTATTCAATGAGCAGGCTTTAGTTGAATTTCAAATTGGAGTTTACAAAGATAGGGTAATATGTGATGTTCTACCAATGCAATGTTGCTATTTGTTGCTTGGACGACTGTGGAAATTTGAAAAACATGTTGTGTATGATGGATGGGCTAATACATATAAGATTGAGCATGAGGGGAATACATTTACTTTGCTTCCATTGCAAGAAGAAGATAGGGACCAGACAAGGGCAACAAAGGTAATCATGATGGGTAGAAAAGAGTTTGTGAAGGTTGGGGAAGATAAGAGTAAAGAGCTTGCAGTCACTCCAAGGGATGGAGATCTGAAAATAGTAAATTTGAATGCTAATACAATGATTGAAGGCAACAAAGAAGGTGTGAGAAGGATGTTTGAGTTTGAGGCAGAGAAGGTTAAGGGTGAATCCCTTGAAAATACAAACAATGAGTCTAAGAAGGTTGAAGGAATACTGATTGGGACAGTGGTATGTCCAATGGTGGTTGCTAAAGTTGATGGGCAGTCAAAATTTGTTAGGAAAGAGGCTCCTAAAACTAGAAATATAGTGGTATGCAGGTTTGAAAGTGAAAGGGCTATGAGGATAGTGAATTGGGTACCTAAATTCAAGGCAAAGGATGGAATGAGACAAGCAGAAAAGCTAGGACAGAGTTATGAAGATCAATATGTTGAATGGACAAGGTGGGGGGTAGTTGATGTAGGCCCTATATCAGTCACCAATGGAAAGGAGGTCAGAGAATGTGCTACAAAGCAAGAGAAGCCATATCAAGTTGTTCATGAACTCTAGGATGGTAAGTATAGAGAAATATTTCAGAATTTACCTTTTCTAGGTCAAAGAAAAGGAGCATCCAAAGGAGGAACAATTGCATATCAGTTTCCAAAGACATGGAAACCTTTTTAGGTGGTGTGTATGGTGCAGAAGCACCAATCATTTCAATGTTTTCTTTTCAGTTGTCTCATGGGGAGTTGGGTCTAGGTATTAGAGTTTAAGTTGTTGAGTGTTTTGAGTCTAAATAAGGTTTACGAAGACCATTCTCAATGTAATTGGTAACTTGGGTGTCTTATTGGTCTATATTGTAAATGATGACAAACATGTCAAGAAGTTGTTAATGTTGACAACAGGGGTCTAGGTAGGTGAAATGTTACTTTTCCAATGTGAGGTCATGTTTTTGGGTTTAATAAGGTCTGGATAGACCATTACTAATGTTTTAGGTTTATAGGAGAGTCAAATTGCAAATATTGCAAAAAGTGTTAAAAGTTGTCAACAATAAACTTGCAAAAATGCAAAATTTGTAAAGGCTTAGAAGCCTAACGATCACAAGGAGTTTGAAAAATAGTTAGAATTTGGTGTGTCAATTTTTTTTGGTGGGTAAACCTTTAAAAAGGTGTGGAACCACGATGCAAGGGTTGGATTAGTGGATTTGAAGAAAAATTCAATAGAATTCTCATTGTTTTTCAAAAAAATTATATATTTTTCATCTTTGGTAGGCCTACATGGTAACGTACAATCATAAGTTTGTACCAATTATTCATGAATATTTTAGTGGCATGAACTAAATGTGGTTTGCAATTGATTTGAAGGGTTCAAAGTGAATTTGTGAAGTTTTATACTTGTTTCCTTGAAGCAGGTCGGGTATACCTTGTTTTGGGGTTTTGTGAACACTTAACATGTTTTAAGGACCCTTTCACCAACTGTATTCACTATGACTGGTGAAATGGGTCCTATGGAGGATTTTTAGATGTTAGGTTGATTGTTTTGTGATGGGAGAAAGAAATAGAGAAGTTTGAGTTGCTGACCTTGGTGAATTTGTGAGGGAAAGTGCATGAAAATTGAGGTTTTAGCCTAGGGTTTGATAAAATATGAGAGGTCAAGTATATCTCTTGAAATTTTAAGCTTGTGCAGGGTTATTCAAGGGTATTTGAGTTAGTGGCATGGTTTGTTAAAGTCTAGAAGTAGGTTTTTCAATGAGCCCTAGGGTATATTGTGAAAAGAGAGGGTTTTTGTGTCTGGGGTGTTGCAAGGCCTTACTTACCCTAAGAGTTGTGGTTTTGGTGATTACTTAGGTTGGTGAGTTCTTCCCAATCAAGTTTTGGGTGAAAGAGAAAGTTTAAGGTGGACCTCCTTTGTAAAACTGACCTATTTAGGGTCTTAGACAACGTTGATTCAAGCTTTTGTGAAAGTTGCTCCAAAAGAGTCCTATGTAAGATTGATGTATGTCAAAGTAGACCTTAATGGGTGCCTAGAATGATAATTTGTGACAGAGGTTGTTAAGAGTTTTAGAGAGTTAAGTTGAGAAAATTGGGTCTGCTAACCTACAAGGGTGTCAAGGTGAAATAGTGGGAAAAAAAGCCAAGTTTGAGTTTGTGAGTAGAAAGGAGATTTGGAAACTTTTGAATTGATAAAGAGAATGGTTTTCCAACCTAGGTTGCTATCATTCCCAATCAAATTGGAAATACCCAAAATGCATAATAACAAACCAAAACAAATTGGACACACATAGAACTGGGCATGCAATATTTTCTTTTTGTATTAACCAGAAAATGACAAATTATAAAATGCTTTCAAACTGAAACTAAAATCTATAGTTTACAAACTAGACATGCAACAATCTGGAGTTGCACCCACAAACTTCAAACAAATATAAGGATCTGCATAGATCTCTTCTTTCCTTCTATTTGATTGGAACTATCTGCTATTCCTAGAAAAACACTGAGCTATTAGGAGCTTTCAGCTGCTCACTGCAAACACGCCCAAAACAAACTACAACTGCTGCTGTTTAGGAGCTTCTCTGAATCACACAAAGAACTCACACAAAAACATTCCTCTTTTTAGACTGCTACTGCACACACTTACTGACTACAATCTTTAGTCTTTTTTGTCTATTCAAAAAACATTCCCTGTCAAATTCAAAATGACCTACCACATTTAATTCTTTTGCAGACTGGGCTGCACGTCAGGAGCAAGTTGGGAAAGCAATCCCCAAAAATCAACCTTCTAGCTGCACTAGCAACAAATGCTCCTGACAGGTAGGTGGAAATGAGGAGAGGCTTAGGAGAAATTAATATTTCTAACAATTTTACTTATGGTAAGATTTCTCAATCATCTTCGCTCAAAGGAATGAACTAAACTTAGAAAACCATGAAGATTTTTTCAATCTCAAATGTAATAAAATGAGAAATAAGCCTGTTTTGTTATAGCCGACCACTTTTTAGCACTAGAAGAGTATTGGTTGGCACTTAACATGGCAGCTAACCCCTTTCTTGTTTTAACATAGATTGTTCAGTTTAGGGGCCAGGAAGTTTGCTATAGCAAGAATTGGGCCTCTCAAATGTACACCATTCAAATTTTCTTTAAAAAATATACGAATGGCATATGCATTTCTTAGTCCAATAATTTGGTAGTGACCTATAACAACTGTTTGAAACAACTTATTACCCAGCTAAATTCTACTCTACCTGATTCTCATTTTGTGTATCTCAATACTTACGACGTTGTGATGGACATCCTCAAAAACTACCAGAAGTACAATAAGAGGATGCAATGCATTTCCCATTTTTATATACACATCTTTCATAAAAGAGGGAAAACCTTTAATTTTAGTTAGATTTGGCTATTTGACCCAACAACATTAATATTAATTTATTGGTAATGATGAGAAGGAAAAATGATCTCTTTGTTGGTATGAGTTTTCCATAATTCATGTAGCATTCTTAAGTTTGATTATTTTTTAATCAAATGTGTATTTTTTTATTATCAAAGTTTGGGATCACTCTACTCTTCTTCATAATAGATTGTTAAGTGTGATCCAAAATATTGATAAAAAGCATACACAATAAATTTCAAAAACAATCTCTGCAAATGATCCACTTGACTCATAAACCCTAGAATAATAGCTTTGGGATTTTTGTCCAAATCTCTTTTCCCATTGATCACATCTCACAATTAAACTTAAAAAATAATTATTTACTACTTTAAATATATGCAGGCTTTGAGAATCCTAATACTGCATGTTGTGGAGCCGGTGGGAAGTTCAAAGGAATAGTGTCGTGCCTACCAAACATAGGATTTTGCAACAGTGATCGATCTAGATATATATTTTGGGACACTTATCACCCAATAGAGGCCACGAATAGCCTTGTAGCTAGGAAATTTTTGGGACACTTATCACCCCATGAATAGCCACGTATAATGCAGAACATAAGTGTGCAAGTACAATATTTTGAGTGAGAAAATGTTAACACAGAAAGAGAGATATTCAGTCTGCAGAGTAAAAGAAAATTGCAGAGCTTTTGAGGTATATAATATTTAGCTTGACATGCCTAAATTCACATTCTCTACACATTCTGATTCATTTAAAATAAGAGAAAGATAAATGAAATACATGATTAGAAATTACAAGTCATTTCAAAACATGCCTGGCTAGATGATGAGAGCTGGAATATTTCTTGATGACTTCCAACAACAATTAGTTAGCTGCAATGGTGACAAGATATTATTTGATGTATGAGAGAGAACAAAAGATGCGTACTTCATGGAAGAATTGGTTGCGCTAATCCACCAAGAACATAGGTGAAATCAACAAGTAATCACTCGACCAAGTTGCCAACAAAGAAGCAAAAATTGATAATGCGGATGCCAAAACGTTAAAGGAAAGGAAGCAAAACTAATTCCAATGGATGCCTAAAAAGAGTGAAGCTTCTCAGAGAAAGATGAAGATTGTAGTCGAATGGTGAAGAAATGAGTTCCAAGTGAATGTTGATTAAGAAAACAAGGAGAAAATGAAAAAGAAAAAATGTGAATGAGGAAAGTAGAGGAAGAGAGAATGTGAATTGAAAGATGATAACTCCCAAACCACCCCAACCAAGATACCCAGTGTGAGAAACTGCCAGAATGATTATTGGATATTTTAAACAAGAATGGTGGAAAGGTGGCAGGAGTTATTACCTCCCATCTTTATTGTCACCCAGCTAAAATTTATTATTTTCCTTAATATTTAACCATCAGCTTAAAGTATTACTTTTATTTTTATATTTAAATCGATGGACTTAAGGTTAAAGATATTATTATTAATTTTAATATTTAATATTCATTTACTATCTCATAACGTGCACTCCAAGAGTTAATTTCATGACTTCAAAAGGAGAATGTTGATGAATAATTAAAGTTGACTTGCTTTACCATAATCCTCCCAGGTGGCATTTTCCTCTGAGTACTAATCCCACTAGACCTTGCATTGTACCACCTCAGGGTTACGTAAGTGCAGCTTATGTACCTCGAGCACTCTGAGTGGCTCTATTGTGATCACCCCAGGATCCCACACTTGCAAGGAATTCTAGTCAATCATATGTTCAAAGTCTGCATAATACTTCTTAAGATAGGAGACATGAAACACATTGTGCAATATGGCGAGAGCCGGTGGTAAAGAAATTATGTATGCTACTAGATTGATAACTTCCAAGACTTCAAAAGGACCTACATATCTTGGGGCTAGTTTAGAAGTTTTCCCAAAGTTGATAGATATATTTTGTGGTTTTTTTACCCATTTTCATTACTTGCTTAAGTTGTTTGAGCTAAAGAATTTGCAAAACTGTAAGAGAGGTACATTTCACATTTATCTTCCCTATATTGCATTCAGTTGTATAAACAAAAAAATTAGAAAGATTATAAGATTATAGTAATAGATTATTGCATTTATACAAGTGCATACAATATGGAAAAGATTTGCACAAATCTTTCTGAAAAGTAATCTTTATTGATACAAAAGTACATATTTGTCTCACACAAGCTGTGAGACTTAACTTGTTTAATGAAAATGAAGAACAATTTAAACATTTATGGATGAAGAAAAAAAAATGCACATATAGGGGAAGAGGAAAATCATTTCCTGATGATTGGTTTGATGTCTATTGTCTTGCTTTTCCTCTTGCCTTGAGCTGTCTTCTGTCTTCCTTAGCTCCTTGCTCCTAGTCCTTGCATCTGGAAATAACAATGATGTTAGAGCAATGCTCTAAGAAATGAAGGCTTCTCACACTACATGTACATGTACCCATGAATGTATAAAATGACCCTCAAGTGCATTAAACAAACATGTAAACTGTAAATGTCCAAGAAAGCAACAAGACTGTCAAGCACATCAGACATATGCATATATTTTTCTAACTTGTTTGCTTCATGTGCAGGTATTGAAAAGAAATGTTTCTTTTTTATTAAATTTCAGTACGTGGGGTAAATGAGACTCCCATAAGGGTTGAGCCCAACGTTCATTTTAAGGACAACAATTAAAATGATTGTGACTTGCAAGTTGACAATGTACAATTCAAGTTTATAACCTTTTCGGGGCAGCATGCTATCAAGTTTGTTTTGGCATGGCATTGCACTAGAGTAAACTCCCCATGGTTTGTTTGTTTTACCATATATCATCTATGATAGTGAGATTTTTGGTCACTGTCATAGAGGACACATCATAAAACATGTAAATCATGAAAGATTACTCCTAGTCCAATTACAATCTCAAGGAAACACGAGCAGTAAAACATAAGTACAATGCAGTAATGAAATTTTGTAATGATAGTCACAAAAGTGTTTTGAGCTTTCAAAAGATTGTCACATTTAAAAAAAAAACTACAATGAAAATAGGCCATTGATGTGATAGGTGAACTCCACATGGTCAAACATTAGTAGCTTACAAGAGATCTCAACAAGCATAAAGTGCAAGGTTAGAGAACATAAGTAATTAAACCTTGAACAATGCAATAGCTTGACTTCAGGTAGTTCATACCAGTGAAAGGAGAGCCATATCAAATAATGTTACATAAAGTATTCAAGAGATTTCATGATACAGTGTTGTCTAAAAGACAATGTGATGAAAAGAAGTAAGAAGAATAAAAACACCTAGTTTTGCATAACGGTTATCAAATTACAGTTATGATCATACCGATGAAAAATAGTGAGCAATATTATGACGACTGTTACCTGTACAGTGAAATAAATGTACTATTCACTATCAATTTTTTTTTACATTGATACCATAGGTAATCATGAAAATGTAAAGATGATATACGCTGTGCTTAGATATAAGATACATGACATATTTTCATGATAAAACATCAAGGCTCTAATCCTGGATTATTAGAACATAATGGTTTTGACGAAGCTACAAGGGTGCAGTGTAATGGAAATACAAAAGCCTCACTTCAAGATGCAATGCTTATGTAAGCAATGGTCAGAGAGTAATGCATATAAAGAGCGGTGAAAAAATAGTCTACAAGTAAACAATGTACAACGTGATTATCTTAGAAAATAAGGACAATGATTGAAAAACAATGGACAATCATGTATACTGTATGATGAGAGATAATAATATGAGGGGAAATTGCTTCTGTGATCACAAATATTTTAGTCATTTCTAAGAGCATTAAGTATTATGTCAAAAATGACAATCATGAGAAATCTTGCTAGCACTATGGTGTCTTGACAGATTTCAGGAGCAATGTGTTGTGCCACAGTCATGACAATGAAGGACAACCAACATATGTGAATAGATTATAGTGAGAAAAGCAATGTTCTATCATCAAGAAAATTAGCAATGTATAGAACAATGTGTAGATCAAAGGCAATGATATCAAGTGTCACGGGCATCAAGGTTTTTTCCAAGTTCAAGACAATTACTTAGTGGGGCCTTTGTTGGAGAATACAAAGAGGGATCCATTAATGTGATTTCAACTGTTCCTATGGATTGGGTAACTTCTCAAATGCTATTTGAAGAGAATAAAATAAATAAATTTGTTTATGTAATTGCTTTCAAACCATAAATAAATGTAGAACAAGAGGCACGGGTTTTAGCAAGTCTAGAAATTTATAAATATTGAAAACCCAGAATGTGAAACATCCAAAATAAACAACTCAGATGAGGACTCAAGGCTGAACATAGAAAAATACATGAAGAAAATCAAGTATCTACAACATTTTCTGTACAAAAGTAAGTAGAAATACCCATTTTTTCTACACATTTTAAAGAAATCACAACAATTTTATGCAAGAGAAGCTTACCCACATAGATTCTAGCATGGAGAAAAGACAGTCAAATGCTCCACAAATCCTCATCATTGGCGGCACTATAGCTTCTTCTTGAAGCTTCAAAAGCAAAATAGAATAAGCTTTCTTTCTTTTTTCTTTTGTTTTAGGGTTGAAACCCTATCTCACATGCCAATGGGTATTAGGCTTTTTGCCTAAGTTATTTTTTTTAAGGAAAATGAAATACAACTAATACATACCCGTTGTGCATGTTTTGCACACACACCCCACCATAGGCAGGGACCCCCTTTTTTTGCTCCTGATACACTGCTTTGCTCCTGTCTTGTTTTACATGCCCCATTTTCCAAGCCCAAATTGGTCATGTGCCTTCAAATGATCAAATCCCCCTAAACAAATTCACCTACTTAGGGTATTCAAATCCGCGGAGAAATGAAGTCCCTCATCCCTTTTCTGCCCATTGTCTTGTTTCTGCTGACTTGGTCCTTGATTGCTCGATTTGCTTTTTTCTACATTTTTGACTTGGGGGCCAACTTTTTGGTGGATTTGGGATGTGTTCGTGGTGCCTAAGTGAACTGCCAAGGTTTCGTCAATGTTCCGTTAAGTTTTGGTGGTTTTAGAACTTTCCCTCTGGAACTCCCTCCCTCTTTGGCTATTTTGGAAACATCCGTGGACCTCCATCGGTCCGGTTTCCACATTTTTTACTTTGGGGCCAACTTTTTGGTGGATTTGGGATGTGTTCGTGGTGCCTAAGTGAACTAAGGTTTTGTCAACGTTTCGTTAAGTTTCGGTGGTTTCAAAATTTTCCCTCTGGAACTCTTTCCCTCTTTGGCTATTTTGGAAACATCTGTGGACCCCTGCCGGTCCGGTTTCCACATTTTTGACTTTGGGGCCAACTTTTTGGTGGATTTGGGATGTGTTCATGGTGGATTTTTGACCTTGGTAGTGAACTACCAAGGTTTCATCAACGTTCCATTAAGTTTCAGTGGTTTCAGAACTTTCCCTCTGGAACTCCCTCCCTCTTTGGTTGTTTTGGAAATATCTGTGGACCCCTGCTGGTCCGGTTTCCACATTTTTGACTTTGGGGCCAACTTTTTGGTGGATTTGGAATGTGTTTGTGGTGCCTAAGTGAACTGCCAAGGTTTCGTCAATGTTCCGTAAAGTTTCGGTGGTTTCAGAACTTTCCCTTCGGAACTCCCTCCCTCTTTGTCTGTTTTGGAAACATTCGTGGACCCCTGCCAATCCGGTTTCCACATTTTTTACTTTGGGGCCAACTTTTTGGTGGATTTGGGATGTGTTTGTGGTGCCTAAGTGAACTACCAAGGTTTCGTCAATGTTTTGTTAAATTTAGGTGGTTTCAAAACTTTGTCCCCCTTTGGCTGTTTTTGAACATCCGTGGAGCCCCGGTGATCCGACCTCTAGAGCCCGACCCCTCCGTGGCCATTTTTGGGACTCTGTCCCTCCATGGCCATTTTGAATATTCGTGGAGCCCCGGCGACCCGGCCTCCGGAGCCCAGCCCCTCTATGGCCATTTCCGGGACTTCGTCCCTCTTTGGCCGTTTTGAACATCCATGGAGCCTCGACGACCTGACCTTCAAAGCCTGACCCCTCCGTGGCTGTTTCCGGGATGTCATCCCTC
The DNA here is from genome assembly GCA_007258455.2 of Sequoia sempervirens. NCBI lineage: Eukaryota > Viridiplantae > Streptophyta > Pinopsida > Cupressales > Cupressaceae > Sequoia > Sequoia sempervirens. The sequence continues at coordinate 427,468,645 of VDFB02105785.1, read as the reverse complement.
TTTGGCCATTTTGAACATTCATGGATCCCCGGTGACCCGGCCTCCAGAGCTCGGCCCCTTTGTGGCCATTTTTGGGACTCCGTCCCTCTTTGGCCATTTTGAACACCCGTGGAGCCCCAACGACCCTACCTTCAGAGCTCGGCCCCTTTGTGGCCATTTCCGGGACTCCGCCCCTCCGTGGCCATTTTGAACTTCCACTTTGTTTGAAATGAATCCAATCTTGAGGAAGTTTTTCTGGGCATTCTTCCTTCCCCTTTTCCCATGTGCTATAATTGAAAAATCTTAGTTTTGCTAAGTTTTGTGAGGTCTAGGAACTTCCATTCTGGTTTGCTGTCCCTCGTTTGCTGCTCGCCCCCTTGAGCCCGCATTAATGTTTATGGTCCAAATGAGCTCCAAATATGAATATTATGATCTTTTGATGATGCATGGATGGATCTAATAAGGATTTTACAAGATTTGATTAACATTTTCCTTGATTTGTGTATGAAAGCACTTAAGACACTTCATGTATGCAGGATTCAAGGAGCCTACTACAGGTCCGTTAGGAGACCCATCGAGAAAGCTGAACAAGGAAAGCACATCGCTCCTATCACCATTCATTTCATGTTCGCCTCTCCCCCTCGCACCCACCAATAGGGTCGGCGTTTGAAGAAGGCCTGTGCCAAGGAAGTCGACAAAAATGCAAGAGGGTGGCCTTGAAGAAAGCATAAGGGAGTTGTTCGCTCAAATCAGGGGAAACCAATTCATTGATGCCAGTCGTCAATGGGTCCGTTTGATCCAATGAAAGAACACTGCAAACACATCAAGTAAGAAGGAAAATTTCAGGCAGTTTCAGCTATAGTAAAAGGGCAATCAGCTAAATGACGAAATTGCTACAACACCTAAGCACTAGATGATAAAACATGGAAAAGACAAGGATGCTTTTTAAATTGCTAGATAATGGGGGGTAGGTGAAACCCTAATGTAATCAAATCTGGGCCACTCATTGTGAATTAATCCTAGCCATTCATTTGGGCTTTGGAAAGCTATAAATAGGGGCTTGCCCCTCATTTGTAGGGGTTGGAGAGCTATTGTAAAAAAGCATTTACAGCAATAGAAGACAACATTGCATGATTTTATGGATGTTCTCTTTGATTTTTCTCATCTTGCATGCATGGTTCTACCTTCTATGTTAGTTTTAGTATTAGTTTCTTGAATGGTTGTCATGATGGTGTTGCTGTTATAGTATTTGATGAGCTTCCAACCCATACTTTTAGCACTTATTGATGACAAGTTGTTGTGCAAAGTTAGCCTGGGCTTCTTTATGTCATTGCTGCAACCTAGTTCAATTGCATGTTCATGATGTGTATGTGTAATTTGAAAATCAGCAGACCTTAAAAGATTGCACTGGTTTTGTGTAGCTGTAGGTTTCTCTTGGTCAAGCAAAACTCAGTTTAGGAAGCCTGTCTATTATAGCAGCTACCATTGTTACTATTCATTCTTAGCTTAGGATTAGAATAGCTTTCTTAACCCTTCTCCTTTTGTTGTTTCTTTTAATCCTTGGTTAGAGTAGGACCCAAAGCATCACCATGAAGCGAAATCAAATGAACTTGATGAGTTTCAGCTTCCTGTTTTGAGTGGACAACCATTGTTCATTCACTTTCAACACTTTGAAACTGCATTTGCAAACCCAACTTCCTATGCACTGCCTGTGTTGAGAAGTGCATAAAAACACATCAACGATACCCGCAAGTTAGGTTTTCAAGTTGTATGTATTTTTCTCTATATGATACGTTTGTAAATCTTTTAAGAGCCTTTGTTTTCTTTTATCTTCTCACAAGGGTTGAGCCCCTTTGTTTTATTTTTGCATAAATTTTACATGTAAAGAATTCTAATTAAGTGTTGTTATAAAACACTTAATTAAAGTGCTCTTTAAATGCAAAAATAATGGAGTCATGCCTTATCAAGTATGTAGGACATATGGGTATGTTTTCATTGATGACATGCCATGAATATGGGGAGGGTTATTTTTAGTTTGGAGACATGTACCCACATATATAGGAGCATTTATGCATCTTGTTGAAAGTTTTGCAAAAATCTAGGGGTGGTTTTGCATGTTTAGATGCTTGGCATGGTCAAAACCACTTTTCCCACATGTTGGAGACAGTTTTGGGGGGAATCTAGTACCTCAATTTTAGGCTCTTTTGGTGGATCTGACCCAAGTTAGTTGCTAGATCCTATTTTGGTGCAACTACTTGGGTTGAGTATTATATTCACTTTGGTGACACATTTTGGAGGGAGTTCTTTTGATGCAGATTGAGACTTAGAGAATTTTTTGAGTCCTTTGTCAAATGTCTTGCAAGGTTTTGTAACTCATTTGGACATGAAATATAAAGAAAAATTTGGTTATCATTTAATGGTGTACTTTTTCCTTCTTGTTACTGCATAATTGTGTATTTATACATGATTGATAGAGTTATTGTGAGGTTGTATTAATTTCCTTTTAACTCTATTTCATGGATTTAGTACCTTTTTGTAGAGAAGTGTGATGTTGCAGGTTATAATCTATGTCAAGAAATCAGGTTGCTCTTAGTTGTGAAGTATTTTTCCTCTTAGGAGCTTAAGTAGTAAGGCCTCTTTATATAATACTTATGCAAAACACGTAGAAACAAGTTGCACAAGTTGGTTTTTCCAGTCATTGTATGCAAGTGTATGAAATCTGAATTTCAAGTTTAAGTAATATTTTGGTACATATCACCTTAGGAGGTAGTTTTTCATTTTATGTTATCTCTTTTCCCTTTTCTTCAACAAAAAACCAGTAGGATTTAGGTGAGAACCAAGAGGAAGTTGACCTTCTCTGGGGGTTGACCTCTATTTATCAAAGCCCACACTTTGACAGGTATTCCCATGTTACACTGAGTTGTTGAATTTCATATTCAACAGGGTGCAAAATCATAGTGATAACAAGTTTTAATCGCAAGAGAACTTTCTCTCCAACCACAAATTTCCCGGGGGTTCATTTTGCATCAACGCAGCTCTTTTGCTAATCATTAGCTTCCTTTAACCTCCGTCTGATTAACTTAACCTGTTCTTCCATTTCTTGAAGAATTTTGGGTCCTAGAATGATCCTATCCTCCATCCTATTCCAACTAATAGGTGTTTTGCATTTCCTGCCATATAGTGCTTCAAAAGGTGCCATTTTGATAGTTGATTGATATGAATTGTTATAAGAAAATTCTACCAATGGTAAGTATTCTTCCCACTTATATTTATAATCCATACAATACATTCTTAGTAGGTCTTCCAAAATCTGGTTTACCCTTTCTGTTTGTCCATTTGTTTTAGGATGATAGGCTCTAGTAATATTTAATTGAGTTCCCAAAGTAGAAAATAGTGTATGCCGAAACATGGATGTCATCCTAGCATCTTTGTCAAAAATGCTTTTCTAGAACTCCATGAAGATGAAAAATTTATTGTACAAACTTTCTTGCAATCATAGAAGCCCCATCTGCCAAATTCATAGGTATAAAATGTGCCACTTTAGTGAGTCTATCCACTACTACCAGTATAACATTATGCCTACTCCTTGTCATCGGTAAACCCTATACAAAATCCATACTGATGATTTTCCATTTCCAATCTAGTACACTATGGGGTTGTAACAATCCTGTCGGGTGTTGATGCTCCACCTTAATCCTCTGACATTCAAAACATCCTGCTACAAACTTGGCTGCATCCTTTTTCATCCCCTTCCAAAAATATAATGATTTAACATCGACCAATATTTTGGTTACTCCTGGATGACCTGAGTATGGTGTTGTCTGTACCTCCTTCCATATCAGCTTCCTTAGTTGTGAATAATTTAGTATATACATCCTACCCTTATATCTCAAAAGTTCATTTGCTTCAATCTGGAAACCCTCATATTTAGGCTCTTGTGAGTTTTCCTGAAGAGCTTATGAACTTGCAAGTAGAATTCATCTTAATTCAATTTTTGAAGTACCTGAGCTCTAAAATTTGTGTTGATTAACACCATGGAAGTTATATGTTTCCATCGGCTCAATGCGTCGGCTACTCTATTGATCTCCTTTCCCTAAATGTAATTGAACTCAAAATAATAATCTAAGATTAACTCCATCCATCTCCTTTGGTGAGCATTTAAATTAGGCTAAGTGAATATATACTTTAAACCTTGATGATCTGATTTGAGTTCAAAAGTCTTACCTAACAAGTAGTTTCACCACATTTGCAGGGCATGCACAATAGATGTCAACTCCAGATCATGTGGTGCATAATTATGCTCATATTGCTTCAAATTCTGAGATTCATAAGCCACTACTTTTTCATCTTGCATCAACACTCCACCCTATCCATCACTAGACACATACATTATAACTACAAAATGACCATTAGGGTTTGGTACAACCAAAATTGGTGCAATCATTAATTTCTCCTTCAATGTATTATATGCTTCTTAACATTTATTTTCCATTCAAATATCTTTCCTTTTCTCTGAAGGAAGGTAATGGGGTGGAAAATTCTAGAGAAATTCCTTAAAAACCTTCGGTAATACCCTACCAATCCCATGAAACTTCTAACCTCATGCACATTTTTTGGTACTAGACATTCCACTATATATTTTATCTTTGTGGGATCCATTGCTATTCCCTTAGTTGATATTATGTGTCCCAAGTATTGTACCTCTTTCTGAAAGAGGGTGCATTTTGATAATTTTCCATAAAGTTTATGTTCTCTCAATCATTGAAGGACCACTCAAAGATGCTAAAGATGCTCATCCTCATTTTTGGAATAAATGAGAATTCCATCAAGAAAAAACCAATACAAAATTGTCCAAAAAATCATATAGAAAATATGTTCATTAGGTTCATAAACGCAGTTGGGGAATTGGTGAGTCCAAATGGCAAAACTGTAAATTCATAGTGACCATACCTAGTTCTGAAGGTCATTTTATGAATGTATTCTTCTTTCAACCTTAGTTGATGATATCTCGATCTTAAATCCATCTTAGAAAGCACTAATGCCCCTTTCATTTAATCGAAGAGATCATCTATTCTGGGCAAGGGGTATTTATTTTTAATGGTGAGCTTATTCAACATATGGTAATCTATACACAGGTGAAGTGTTCCATCCTTCTTCATGACAAATATAATCGGTGCTCCCCACGGTGATACACTAGGTCAAATCAAAACCTTATCTAGTAATTTCTATAGTTGTTCCTTTAGTTCCATTAGTTCCATGGTGGTCATATGATATGGTGCCTTAGATACAGGCTTAGGCCCTAGAACTAAGTCTATAGAGAAATAAAACACCCTTCTTGGTGGTAACCCAGGTAGTTCCTTCAGAAACACATCCTCGTATTCCCAAAGGTAGGGATATTTTTCAGCGAAGGTTTCTTCCTTGGAATCAATTTCCATTTCCCCTTCCCTAATCCATGTGTCCATTAACATATCATCAAAATTTATGCTTTCTTTGTATTCCCTAACTTCTTCCATTTTGACTGAAAATATTTGACATCCTTTCCTTTTATTTCACCAATTTTCCTATGTCATCCACAAATTCCACTATCTTTGCAAAACAATCAACCTTATCCCTATGTTCTCTTAACCAATTCATTCCAATGATCACATCATAGGAACCCAGAGGTGCCACATAAAGGTTAATCTCTGTGGCAAAGCCTGAAAGTTCTACCCTAGCTTCAAACAGACACTGCTCTACTCGAGCTCTCATCTGATTAACATATTCAACTATCCATGACTTGGTCATGAACTCGGTTATTTTAGGAAATCTACCAAGAAAATTAGGGGATATGAAACATTCAGTGGCTCTAGTGCCTATTAAAATGGTTATTGGATTCCCATAAAGAATACTTGGAGTTTCAATAGGTGTGACCTGATATTCTACCTGCCTATTGTCTACTGTTGCGTGAATTCTCTGCTAGAAGGTTGTCTGTTGAGGTGGTAGAGAATTTTTTTGTTGTTGTCCATGTTGATTCTTAGTAGGGAATTGATTAGCGTAATGTTCTCCTCCACATGTGAAGCATCCCCTAGTGGTCCCTTCTTTTTTGGACCTTTGGTTGAATTAACTTCATCCTTTCTAGTTTAGTTATTTCCCTTTTTATCCTTTTTGTAATCATACTAATTATTCTTGTAGCCCTTCCTTTTGAAATTCTAGTGTGATATGTTCCATTTTCCTTTGTTGTGATTTTTATCCTTGAAAGAATCATCCTTTTTCAATCTTTGCTCTTTCCGCACCACTTTTTCATAAGCTTCATCCATAGTACAAGGTGCCAAAACATCCACTAGACCCACTATACGGTTGTTAAATCCCAATATGAACTTCCAAACTTGAAAGTTTTCATCGTGTTGATACTGAGGAAAATATTTTAACAACTGAGTATACTTCTCCCAATACTCATTGACAGTTAATGGTTTGTGCCTGAGATTTTTGAAGTCTAACAAATTTTTATCATAATATAGCTAGGGAATCCATCTCAGACAAAAAATTCTCACAAATTGATCCCAGGTCACTTCTGCTATTGCCATACCCAATTCAGTCCTTTTATTTTCCCACCAAGTGGCAGCTTCTCCTGCCAATTGGTAGGCTGCCCATGCTGCTTTGGAATTATCCAAGTAATTCCTTAGCTCACAATATTTTTCCATTTCAGTTAACCATGCCTTAGCGACATCTCTTGAAGCGGAGCCCTCAAATTTGGGGGGTTTGATCTTTTTCATGTCCTTAGCAAGTTCATTGGCTAAATGACTTCTCTTGTTTCCCAAGCTCAATGTTTTAGAGTTATCTTCATGCTGGTCACTCTGGGTTTCAAACCTTTCATCTCTCATCTCAGGTTATCCTTCTACCTTTCTCTCAAGGTTGACTAATCGGGCCCGAGTTTCATTCATCATATTTAGTAACTAATTTAATTTATCCATAGGATTGTTGTTATCATGATCCCCTCTGAACCCCCAAAATTATACATTCCAATGAGGTTCTTGGAGATGTTGGTAATTCTAATTAGTCTTGGTTTTTAATTTTATTCAATATTTTACACATCATAAGTTAAAGAAGTTTTCGTTTACAAATAAACAATCAAATATTTTCTGACTCAAGTCAATTGCTATTAGATTTCAAGCAAAATAGCTTACAAAATTTGATATCGAGTCGATTTCAAATTGTTTACAAAATGAATATCACTTCCTATGATAGATTCAATACATAAGTGTTACAAAATTTCTATCACTACCTGTGATATATTCAATACATAAATGATAAAAAATTTCTAAATCACTACCTATGATAGATTCAATACAAAAAGATTACAAAATGACTATCACTTCCTGTGATAGATTCAATTCGAAATATTTAGGAGTCATTTTCACTATCAGCGATAGGTTCCTCCTGACCACTAAAATTTGAAAATGGAATAATTTTGTATCTAGGAGTTGGAACTCGATCTTCTTCAAGTGTTTTTGGTTTGGTCTTGTTATTTGAAAAGTTCTCAATGCTGGTTTTGTTTATCTCAACAAGTATGGTGGAATTAACAATTTCCTAGAGGTAGTCCATTTTCTTCTTTCCTTCTGAAATCTCTTCAGAGCTTCAACCATTGTTTCTGAATCTGAAGGAAAAGAGCAACTTGAATAATCATATCTAAGTCCAATTTTCCACAGTCGGATGAAAATAGGATCTCGGATCTTCTTCTGGGGTGTTTTTTGCATCTTCATCCTGGAAAAACACCGTCAGTTAGTTTATGTTTTCTATGTTTTTCATGATGAGCCCTGAGGTTCAATGTCGAACCTAGTAGCTTTGATACCATATGTAACACTCTAACTAATCTATGGTCTAAGAAAGGAAACTAACTACTAGTTTCAGCTGAAATGTAACTAACTAGTTTCCATACTAGGGTTTCTTTTGCATTATCAAATAAAAAAGATAAACAATTACATTATAATCAATTCATCAACTAAATTTTAGTTTTCAATTTCAACTAAAAAGGAAATAATTAAATATATACATATAACTGAAAATCACAGTTGGATAATAACTAAATTTTCTTTGCTTTCGAAATGTAAAGAGCATTTATTACAGCTATGAAATAAATATGGTAAAGTATATATAATTTAATTTAAGAGAGAGAAAGAGTTACAAGAAAGTATAGTTTGAAGGCTTCCTGCTGGAATGCTTGAGCAAGACTTGTCATCAAGGGAAAAAGAATTATCATCAAGGGATTTTCCACCTAACCAAAGACCTACTAGTCTCCTGTCTTTCTTCAATTAAACAACCCCGAACCTTCATGAGGGTAATCAATAAAGGATCACATAATATCATCATGCTATCTGAGCCTGGTGTCAAGAACCTATACTACCTAGTCGATCCTTCACTATAGGGAACTCCTAACTAGAAAGATCACTCTGACCAAGGGTATATCTAGTTCTTGATAGCTGACAAATGCTTAATCTAAGCATCGTAACCTTGGCCAAGGATTTTATCAATAATAAGCACGTACCTCCTGCTATCAACACTATCACCCTTGCTCAACATTTAATATTCTTAACCCATTAAGTTTATAATTTCAAAGATTCATCTTATTTCATTAATTAACCAATAGATGAAGATTTTGTTTCTAAATTACAGAGAAGAGGAGGTTAAATGGATCAGTTCAAGATTTCATTCCTCTAAAATAATTTGCAATATGTTCATTCCTTACTTTCAAGAGGAAAGAAATACTTATTTAAATCTCCATTAAAGACTATCCTTAGTTCATTTTTGTTTCAACTACAGTCCAAGAACAATTAACAAGGTCTGACCCAAAATCAAAACATCAAGGGTACGAGAAGTTTCCACCTCTAGAAACATAGAGAGAAAGACACTATTAATTCTTAGAAAACTAGATAAATGGTCACAGTTGGGTTGCACAAAAAGAGAGATATTTAGTTTGTAGAGTAAAAGAAAATTGTAGAGTTTTTGAGGTTTATAATATTTAGCTTGACATACCTAAATTCACATTCTCTACACATTCCGATTCATTCAAAATAAGAGAAAGATAAACGAAATACACGATTAGAAATTCCAAGTCATTTCAAAACATGCCTGGCTAGATGATGAGAGCTTGACAAGTTCTTGATGACTTCCAACAACAATTAGTTAGCCGTAATGGTGACAAGAGATTCTTCACTGTTTGAGAGAGAAAAAAGATGCGTACTTCACAGAAGAATTGGTTGTGCTAATCCGCCAAGAACAGAGGTGAAATCAACAAGTAATCGCTTGGCCAAGTTGCCAATAAAGAAGCCAAAAATGATAATGCAGATGCCAAAACGAGAAAGGAAAGGAAGCAAAACTAATTCCAATGGATGCTTAAAAAGAGTTAAGCTTCTTAGAGAAAGATGAAGATTGTAGTCGAATGGTGAAGAAATGAGTCTCAAGTGAATGCTGCTTAAGAATGCAAGGAGAAAATGCAAAAGCAAAAATGAGAATGAGGAAAGCAAAGGAAGAGAGAATTCGGATTGAGAGATGATAACTGTCAAACCACCCTAGCCAATGTACCTAGTGTGAGTGACTACCAGAATGATTCTTGGATGTTTCAAACAAGAATGGTGGCAAGGTAGCGGGAGTTATCACCTCCCATCTTTATCGTCACCCAGCTAAAATTTATTATTTTCCTTAATATTTAACCATTGGCTTAAAGTATTACTTTAATTTTCATATTTAAATCAATGGACTTAAGGTTAAAGATATTATTATCAATTTTAATATTTAATATTCATTTACTATCTCATAAGGTGCACTCCAAGAGTTAATTTCACAAATTCAAAAGGAGAATGTTGAGAAATAATTAAAGTTGACTTGCTTTACAATTATTTTATTAAATGAGATATGACCAAGTTTACGACTTAAATACAACCACCTTACACCGACTGATGGCTTGATGATAATTTTGATCCTTTATTAATTACGACCTCTCCTTGATGATATTTCCCTTTCCCTCGAGGTTTTGGCAATCATGCAACCACTTGAAAAAGAATTAGGGTTAGACCATTCTCGACATATATATATATATATATATATATATATATATATATTAAATATAAACTCATCAACACATTCATTTTCACATATATTAGAAAATCATTCAAATTTGTAGTTACAACATATAAATTAAGATTTTTTTTCCCAATTTCACATTCTCATGAAAAGCAATTAATCACAACTAACATAATGACCATAATTTCATTTCCATAATCATGTTCAAGAAAGAAGGGGTGTAACATACTTCTCCCCTCAAGAATAATCATCCCCGATGATTGCTTATTTATAAATTCAGGTCCAAAATCATAAATATATATAGAGCTCTTAATTGTTCATAAATAGATAAGGGAACTTCTAAAGGATTTCACCATAATCCTCCTAGGTGGCATTTTCCTCTGAGTACTAGTCCCACTGGACCTTGCATTGTACCACCTTGTAGTTACGTAAGCGCAACTGACGTACCTTGAGCACTCTGAGTGGCTCTATTGTGATCACCCCAAGATCCCACACCTGCAAGGAATTCCAGTCAATCATATGGTCAAATTCTACATAGTACTTCTTAAGATAGGAGACATGAAACACATTGTGCAATCTAGTGAGAGCCGGTGGTAGAGAAATTATGTATGCTACTGGATTGATAACTTCCAGGACTTCAAAAGGTCCTACATATCTTTGGGTTAGTTTAGAAGTTTTCCCAAATTTGATAGAGCTTTTTTGTGGTTTCACTTGCAAGAGAACTTTCTTTCCAACCACAAATTTCCTAAGGGTTCATTTTGCATTAGTGTAGCTCTTCTGTCGATCATTAGCTTCCTTCAACCTCTATCTAATTAACTTAACCTATTATTCCATTTCTTGAAGCATTTCGGGTCCTAGAATGATCCTGTCCTCCATCATGTTCCAACTGATAGGTGTTCTACATTTCCGGCCATATAGTGCTTCAAAAGGTTCCATTTTGATAGCTGATTGATACAAATTGTTAAAGAAAATTCTACCAATGGTAAGTATTCTTCCCACTTATATTGTTGATCCATACAGTACATTCTTAGTAGGTGTTCTAAAATATGGTTTACCCTTTTTGTTTGTCCATTTGTTTTAGGATGATAGGTTTTACTAATATTTAACTGAGTTCCCAAAGCATAAAATAGAGTCTGCCAAAACTTGGATGTCATCCTAGCATCTCTGTTAGAAATGAGCTTTTCTAGAACTCCATGAAGATGAAAAATTTCTTGTACAAACTTTCATGCAATCAAAGAAGCCCTATCTGTCAAATTCCTAAATATAAAATGTACCACTTTAGTGAGTCTATCCACTACCACCAATATAGCATTATTCATGCTCCTCGTCATCGGTAAACCCTGTACAAAATCCATACTAATGATTTGCCATTTCTAGTATGGTACATTGTGGGGTTGTAATAATCTTGTCAGGTGTTCATGCTCCACCTTAACCCTATGACATTCAAAACATCCTACTACAAACTTGGTTGCATCCTTTTCCATCCCCTTCCAAAAATATAATGGTTTAACATCATCCAACATTTTGGTTACTCCTAGATGACCCGAGTATGGTTCTATGTGTAACTCCTTCCATATCAACTTCCTTAGTTCTGAAGAATTTGGTATATACATCTGGCCCTTGTATCTCAAAAGTCCATCTGCTTCAATCTGGAAACCCTCGTATTTAGGATCTTGTGAGTTTTCCCAAAGAGCTTCACGAACTTGCAAGTAGAATTCATCTTCATTCAATTTATGAAGTACTCGAGCTCTAAAATTTGTGTTGATTGACACCATGGAAGTTATATGTTTCCACCGGCTCAATGCATTAGCTACTCTGTTCTTTCCCTGAATGTAACTGACCTCAAAATCATAATCTGAGATTAACTCCGTCCATCTCCTTTGGTGAGCATTTAAATTAGGCTGAGTGAATATATAATTTAAACCTTGATGATCTAATTTGAGTTTAAAAGTATTACCTAACAAGTAATGTTGCCACATTTGTAGAGCATGCATAATAGCTGCCAACTCCATATCGTGTGGTGCGTAATTCTACTCATATTGCTTCAAATTTTGAGATTCATAAGCTACTACCTTTCCATCTTGCATTAGCACTCCACCCAATCCATCACTAGATGCATTTTTTATAACTACAAAATGACCATTAGGGTTTGGTACAACCAAAATTGGTGCAGTCGTTAATTTCTCCTTTAATGTATTAGATGCTTCTTAACATTCTCTTTCCATTCAAATCTCTTTCATTTTCTCTGAAGGGAGGTAACAGGGTGGGAAATTCTAGATAAATTCCTTACAAACCTTTGGTAATACCCTGCCAATCCCATGAAACTTCTAACCTCATGCACATTTTTTGGTACTAGCCATTCCACTATAGCTTTTATCTTTGCGGGATCCACTACTATTCCCTTATCTGATATTATGTGTCCCAAGTATTGGACCTCTTTCTGAAAGAAGGTGTGTTTTGATAGTTTTCCATATATTTTATGTTCTCTCAACCATTGAAGGACCACTCAAAGATGCTCATCCTCATTTTTAGAATAAATGAGAATTTCATCAAGAAAAACCAATACAAACTTTTCCAAACAATCACGAAAAATACTGTTCATTAGGTTCATAAACTTAGTTGGAGCATTGGTGAGTCCAAATGGAAAAACTATAAATTCATAGTGACCATACCTAGTTCTAAAGGCCGTTTTATGAATGTCTTCTTCTTTCAACCTTAGCTAATGATATCTTGCTCTTAAATCTATCTTAGAAAACACTACTGTCTCTTTTATTTGATAAAAAAAAGATCATCTATTCTAGGGAAGGGGTATTTATTTTTGATGGTGAGCTTATTTAGCATACGGTAATCTATACACAGGTGAAGTGTTCCATCCTTGTTCTTGAAAAATATAACTGGTACTCCCACGATGATACACTGGGTTGAATCAAACCCAAGTATCCTATAATTCTTGTGGTTGCACCTTTAGTTCCATTAGTTCCAAGGTGGTCATACAATACAGTGCCTTAGAAACAAGCTCAACCCTTGGAACTAAGTCTATAGAGAAATTAAACACCCTTCTTAGTGGTAACCCAAGTAGTTCCTCCAGAAACACATCTTGGTATTCCTAAAGGTAGGGATATTTTTTAGCAAAGGTTTCTTCCTTGGAATCAATTTCCATTTCCCCTTCCCTACTTTGTGTGCACAATAATATATCATCAAAATATATGCTTTCTTTGTATTCCCTAACTTCTTCCGTTTTAACTGCAAATATTTGAAATCCTTTCCTTTTATTTATCTTTAACTACATGACCGAAATATGTCATACCTTATCATCTTGTTGAACCCATTGAATTAACACTGATTTTCCTAGGTCATCCACACACTCCACTGTCTTTACAAAATAATCAACCTTAGCCCTATGTTCACTTAACCAATTCATTCCAATCATTACATCATAGGAACCCATAGGTGCCACGTAAAGGTTAATCTCTGTGGTGAATCCTGGAAGTTCTACCCTAGCTTCAAAAAAACACTGCTCTACTTGAGCTCTCGTTTGATTAGCATATTCAACTATCCATGACTTGGCCATGAACTTGGTTCTTTTAGGAAATCTACCAAGAAATTTAGGGGATATGAAACATTTAGTGGCTCCAGTGTCTATTAGAATGGTTATTGGGTTTTCGTAAAGCATACCTAGAGTTTCAATAGGTGTGACCTAATATTCCACCTACCTGTTGTCTACTGCTACGTGAATTATCCACTAGAAGGCTATCTGATCAGGTGGTAGAGGCTTCCGTCCCTGCTGTCCATGCTGATTCTTAGTAGGGAATTGGTTAGCATAATGTTCTCCACATGTGAAGCATCCCCCTGGTGGTCCCTTCTTTTTCAGACCTTTTTTTGAATTAACTTCATCCTTCCTAGTTTGGTTATTTCCCTTTTTATCCTTTTTCTAATCATAGTGATTATTCTTTTAGCCCTTCCTTTTCAAATTCAGGTGTGACTGGTTCCATTTTCCTTTTTTGTGATTTTTATCCTTAAAAGAATCATCCTTCTTCAACCTTTGCTCTTGTTGCATCACTTTTTCATAAGCTTCATCCATAGTATGAGGTGCCAAAAAATCCACTGGACCCCCTATATGGTTGTTCAATCCCAATATGAACTTCCAAACTTGAAAGTTTTCATCTTGCTGATACTGAGGAACATATTTTAACAACTGAGTATACTTCTCCCAATACTCATTGATAGTTAAGGGTCCCTTCCTGAGATTTTCGAAGTCCAAAAAATTTTGATCATAATACAGTTGTGGAAGCCATCTCTGATGAAAAATTCTCACAAATTGATCCTAGGTCACTTCTACTACTTCCAGACCCAATTCAGCCCTTTTGTTTTCCCACCAAGTGGTGGCTTCTCCTACCAACTCGTAGGCTACCCATACTACTTTGGAATTATCTGAGTAATCCCTTAGCTCAAAATATTTTTCCATTTTAGTTAACCATGCCTCAACGGGATCTCCTGAAGCGAAGCCCTCAAACTTGGGGGGTTTGATCTTTTTCATGTCCTTAGCAAGTTCATTAGCTAAACCACTTCTCTTGTTTCCTAAGCTCAATGTTTTAGAGTTATCTTCATGCTAGTCACTCTAGGTTTCTGAACTTTCATCTCTCATCTTAGGTTGTCCTTCTACCTTTCTCTCAAGGTTAACTAATTGGGCCTGAGTTTCATTCATCAAATTGAGTAGCTGATCTAATTTAGCCATAGGATTGTTGTTATCTTGATCCCCTTTGAACCCATTTATGGAATTATCCATTCCAATGAAGTTCTTAGAGATGTTGGAAATTCTAATTAGTCTTGGTTTTTAATTTTATTCAATAGTTTACATAGCATAAGTTAAAGAAGTTTTCCTTTGCAAATAAACAATCAAATATTTTCTGACTCAAGTCAATTACTATTAGATTTCAAGCAAAATAGCTTAAAAAATTTGATATTGATTCGATTTCAAATTGTTTACAAAATGACTATCAGTTCTTGTGATAGATTCAATACATAAATGTTACAAAATTTCTATCACTACTTGTGATAGATTCAATACATAAATGATAAAAAAATTCTATCACTACCTGTGATAGATTCAATACAAAAAGATTACAAAATGACTATCACTTCTTGTGATAGATTCAATTCGAAATATTTAGGAGTCATTTTCACTGTCAGTGATAGGTTCCTCCTGATCACTAAACTCTGAAAATGGAATAAGTCTGTATCTAGGAGTTGGAACTCGATCTTCTTTAGGTATTTTTGGTTTGGTCTTGTTATTTAAAAAGTTCTCAATGCTGGTTTTGTTTATCTTAGTAAGTATGGAAAACTTAATAGTTTCCTAGAGGTAGTCCATTTTCTTCTTTCCTTCTGAAGTCTCTTCAGAGCTTCAACCATTATGAATGAATCTGAAGGAAAGGAGCAACTTGAATAATCATATCTAAGTCCGATTTTCCACAGTCGGACAGAAACAGGATCTCGGATCTTCTTCCAATGTGTTTTTCACATCTTCATCCTAGAAAAACACCAATGGTTGGTTTCATTTTTATATGTTTTGCATGATGAGCCTTGAGGTTCAGTGTTGAAACTGGTAGCTCTGATACCATATGTAACACTATAACTAATCTACAGTTTAAGAAAGGAAACTAACTACCAGTTTTAGCTGAAATGTAACTAACTAGTTTCCATACTAGGGTTTCCTTTGCATTATCGAATGGAAAAGATAAACAATTTGAACAATTAAATCATAATCAATTCATCAACTAACTTTTAGTTTTCAATTTCAACTAAAAAGGAAACAATTAACTGTATACATATAACCAAAAATCACAGTAAGATAATAACTAAATTTTCTTTGCTTTTGAAATGTAAAAAGCATTTATTACAGCTATGAAATAAACATGCTAAAGTATATATAATTGAATTTAAGAGTGAGAAAGAGTTACAAGAAGTACAGTCTGAAGGCTTCCTGCTGGAATGCTTGAGCAAGACTTGTCATCAAGGGAAAAAGAATTATCATCAAGGGATTTTCTGCCCAACAAAAGACCTATTGGTATCCTATGTTTCTTCAACTAAAGAAACTTGACCCTTCACGAGGGTAAGCAATAAAGGATCACATAATATCATCATGCCATCTGAGCCTGTTGTTAAGAACCTATACTACTTGGTCGATCCTTCACTATGACAACTGCTAACTAGAAAGATCACTCTGACCAGGGGTATATTTGGTTCTTAATAGCTGACAAATGCTTAATCTAAACATCATGAACTTGGCCAAGGATTTTATCAATAATAAGCACGTACCTCGTGCTGTCAGCACTCTCACCCTTGCTCAACATTTAATATTCTTAACTCATTAAGTTTATAATTTCAAAGATTCATCTTATTTCACTAATTAACCAATAGATGAATATTTTGTTTCTAAATTACAGAGAAGAGGAGGTTAAATGGACCATTTCAAGATTTCATTCCTCTAAAATAATTTTCAATATGTTCATTCCTTACTTTCAAGAGGAAAGGAATACTTGTTTAAATCTCCATTAAAGACTATCCTCAGTTCAGTTTTGTTCCAACTATGACCCAAGAACAATTAGCAGGGCCTGACCCAAAATCAAAACATCAAGGGTATGCGAATTTCCACCTCTAGAAACATAGAGAGAAAGACACTATTAATTCTTGGAAAACTAGATAAATGATCACAATTGGGTTGCACAGAAAGAGAGATATTTAGTCTGTAGATTAAAAGAAAATTGTAGAGCTTTTGAGGTTTATAATATTTAGCTTGACATGCCTAAATTTTCATTCTCTACATATTCTGATTCATTCAAAATAAAAGAAAGATAAACGAAATACATGATTAGAAATTCCAAGTCATTTCAAAACATGCCTAGCTAGATGACGAGAGCTTGACAAGTTCTTGATGACTTCCAACAACAATCAATTAGCCACAACGATGACAAGAGATTCTTCATTGTCTGAGAGAGAACAAAAGATGTGTACTTCACAAAAGAATTGGTTGTGCTAATCTGCCAAGAACAAAGGTGAAATCAACAAGTAATCACTCGACCAAGTTGCCAACAAAGAAGCCAAAACTGTTAATACGGATGCCAAAATGATAGAGGAAAGGAAGCAAAACTAATTCCAATGGATTCCTAAAAAGAGTGAAGCTTCTCAGAGAAAGATGAAGATTGTAGTCGAATGGTGAAGAAATGAGTCTCAGGTGAATGTTGATTAAGAATGCAAGGAGAAAATTCAAAAGAAAAAATGTGAATGAGGAAAGCAGAGGAGATTTGTAGTGAAGAAGTTATGGATACTAAAGGTGAGATTCATAGATATGAGAAGTTTTCTAGTGAGGGGGAGTATCCATTGAAGGTGTTATTAATATTTGATGCAGATGAAAGAAAAGTCAACATAAGGGTCTGGTTCAAAATGTATCCCAACGATTTTACAATGGATTGTGAAGAGGATAAGTATAAGTATCTGAGGATGTTCATTGAGTGCCTAATGAAAAATGCGAGTGGGTCGTTGGAATGTTGTGAGCCCAAAGGTAGGGTTTGTAGGGTGTGCAACTTAGATGAGTCTATCTTCTGCTATATTAGAAATGGGTATTAACAAGTATAGAAACTGGAATTGGACAACACAGTTGTCAAGTAAAGGGAGGTCAACAAACAAAGACTATTCAAAGGTTGGATCCCCAATGACTTTTTTCTTTGATATGGAAGAAAAGTGAAGGTAAGAATAACCCTTGGTAGCATGACGTTGAGGTTAGCACAATCCATTACAAAAAAACACAAAAACAAACATATTTAAATAAAAACAAAAAACAAAAAACAAAAAATAAATAAAAATCATTTTAATAATAGCTACATTTAAAAAATTAGACACAATGCTAAAAAATAAAAATAAAAAAACAAATAAAACCACTATGTAAAAGATAATAATAAACGTATTTTAAAAAAAGCAAAAAACAAAAATAATTTTAATAACAAGTGCCACGTAGTGGCCAGTACTTGCCTTTGTAGTATTCTAATTAGAAATTTGTAAGTTGGAATAAAAATAAATGCAAGTTTAATTAATGTGAATAAAATTAAATGTATTTTTTTTTTAATTGTTGTATTTTAGTTTTGACTTTTGTATTTTGTGTTTTGTTTGATTAATAGTGTAATGTAAATATCTTGTTTGATGTTAAATATTCAAAAATAAAATAAATTGGAATAAATGTTTATTGTTTGGTGTTATTTTTTTTCAAAAAAATTAAAGATGAATACATTTGAATATTTATATAATGAACCCATTCATTGAGAGAAGGAAGTAGTTTATGAATAAATATTTGCTAAACATTAAATAATCAAATGATTTATTATTAAAAATAATTCTTAATTGATTCTAGTTGATTTTGAATTTGATAGTGAAATCTTCATATTATAGTTGAAGTTAAATATACTATTAATATAATAAATATATTATATTCTAATTTAATATTAATAATTTATAAATTACATTATATAAACAAAGTAAATAGGTAATATTATAATATTAATATATTTTAAAATATTGTTATAATTATTAATATAGTGATTTACTATTATATTGATTATATTAATAGTAATAATATAATAATATTAATATTATAATTAACATAGTAGTTAATTAAAATAGTTTATTAATATATATAAATATATATGAAAGGAAAACCTACAACATAAAATAACCTATATTATATATTATATAAATTAATATTACATATAATATAAACTAATATATTACCTACATAATAAGGTTAACTTATTTACCTATAATAATATAAGATATAAATAGAAATAGTATATATAAATTCTATAAGAAGAAGGAGAACATATATAATCAAATTATATCATAAAATATTAAAAACATAAAAACATAAATAAAGATATTAGTTTAATGGAAAAAATAATACAATTTTCTTTTTAATTTTAATAATGTGAATCAAAAGCTCTAAGATAGTTAATTGATTTTTGTAAGATTTTCTTTAATAAAAAAATAACAATTATGTAACATTTAAAAACTTTAGAAAAATTTAATGAAATCAATGTGAATCCAAATCTCTATAAAATAGTTAATTGATTTTTGTCAAATTTTCTTTAATAAAATAATAACAATTATGTAACATTTAAAAATTTTAGAAAGATTTAATGAAATGATTTTATAAAGCCAAAAATGAAAAATCATTCTTTAAAAAAATATTTAATTTGCTTTATCAGCGAATAACACACATAACTATTTTAACCAATCAAATACACAAAAAATAATTTCTATAATTTGTAAAGTTAAATATTTTACAAGTTGACTTTATGAAATTGAATTTTATTTTTATTTTTCTTTAAATATTATTTTTGATTGATTGAAAACTAAATTATTAATAACTAGTTAACTAAAAAAAGGCAAAGTCATTACAATAGTACTATGCCTAAGGCAAGTACTAATAAGGTATATCTTGGCATATTTTATATAGATTATATTTAAGATATGTTATTATATTATTATTACATTATTAAAAAAAATACACTATTGTTAAAATGATTGTTTTTATTTATTTTGTTTTGTTTTGAAAATATTTTTAATTTTTAATTTTTTAAATATTTATTTTTGTGTTTTTTTGACGAATTGTGGTGACCTCATATAGACACTATGATACTCTTAGACATAATACCTTAATTGTTGTAATATATTATATTATCATTATTAATATAGTATTATTATTATTTTTTGGTTAAGTATTATTATTATTACATTATTACATTATTACAAATGCACTATTTTTAAAGTGATTGTTTTTACTTTTTGTTTTGTTTTTAAAATTATTTTTTATTTTTTATTTTTATTTTTTTGTGATGGATTGTGCTGACCTCTTATAGACACCATGATAGTCTTAGACAAGGTAATTTAATTGTATTCATATATTATATTATTATTAATATGATATTATATTATTTTTGGTTAAGTAGTATTATATTATATTATTATTACATTATTAAAAATACATTATTGTTAAAATAATTGTAATAATAATAATATAATATAATACTACTTAGCCAAAACACAAAAAATATATTTTAGAAATAAAACAAAAAGCAAAAATGATCATTTTAATAATAGTGCATTTTTAGTAATGCAATAATAATATAATATAATATAATATAATAATTAACCAAAAAATAATATAATACCATATTATTAATAATAATATAATATATGACAACAATTAAGCTGTGTTTCCCAAGACTATCATGGTCGCTATAAGAGGTCACCAAAATCCATTAAAAAAAGAAGTTAAAATTAAAAAAATAAGAAATATTAAAAAAAAACAAAAAAAAAAATCATTTTAATAATAGTAAATTTTTAATAATATAATAATAATAATAATACTTAACTAAAACACAAAAAAAACATATTTTAAAAACAAAAGTGAAAAGTAAAAAAATTATTTTACTAATAATACATTTTTAATAATGCAATAATAATAATATAATATAATAGTACTTAACCAAATAATAATAATAATAATAATAATAATAATATATGACAACATTAAGCTGCCTTATCCAAGACTATCCCCTCTTAGGCACTAGTGCATCTAATTGCTCTACAACATCCACATCATCAAGAACAATAAGCACCTGAACAAATCTTAAATGACTAGCGAGCACCCCCTTCTCTTCTTCTATATTGCCAATTGATACATCATGGAGACCAAGTCCCTTAAGTGTTTTTTCTCTTTCTCACACAATATATTTTTGGAATCATCTCTTACATCTAATAAAAAATTAGATCTTTCTGTATTTTTCAATTTATTGTTATATAACTGTTTAGCAAGAGTGATCTTTCGAAAATGACCAATGCCCCATATGCCCACAAATTGCATAACACAATGGCTTTCTATAAATTGGACAATTGTCCTCTCAAAATCTTCAACAATTTCATTTAGACCAATTGAATGTTTGGCTACCATAAATGACACAATTTTTTATTACTTTCAATACACAATTAACAACATTCTTAAGCAACCTTCGTTCATCACTAAACACATACACTAAACACATACAACAACAGCAAAAAAAAATAGAACAAAAAATAAATAATTTTTTTTTTATAATAGTATATTTTTAATAATAATATAATAATAATAATAATAATATAATACTACTTAGGCAAAACAAAAAATATTTTAGAAACAAAACAAAAAATATCATCTTAATAATAGTACATTTTTAATATAATAATAATAATAATATATGACAACAATTAAGTTGTCATGTCCAAGACTATCCATCTTAGGCACTAACACATCTAATTGGTTTACAACATCCACATCATCAAGAACAATAAGCATCTAAATAGATGTTAAACTAGCGAGCATTTGTCATGCCCAAAAATTTCATCATGGAAACCCATATATATTTTTTTTATAATACTTCTAAGTAAAAAATAATATAATACCATATTAGTAAAAAAGTGGCAATGTAAAATAGTTTAAAATTTAATTTAAATTTTTATTTTAATTGTGTAAAATCAAATCTCTAAATTATATGCTAATTTATGGATGTGCTTTAATTTAAGTTTTATTTTATTATTTTAATTATTACACTAATAGGCATAACTCTACAATGGCAGCACAATGCCTATAAGAGGTGAGTACAATCGTCATAAAAAAACACATTTTAGAAAGAAAAAAACTCGTAAGGGACCTTGGTCTCCATGATGTATCAACCGATAATATAAAAGAAGGGAAGGGGATGCTTGGTAGTCGTTTAAGATTTGTTCAGGTGCTTATTGTTCTTGATGATGTGGACGTTATAGACTAGTTAGATGCACCAGTGCCTAAGATGGATAGTCTTAGAGAGACAACTTAATTTTTGTCATATATTATATTATATTATTATTATGGTATTATATATATTTTTGGTTAAGTATTATATTATATTATTAAAAATGTAATATTATTAAAAATATTTTTCTAAATTTTTTGTTTTGTTTCTAAAATATGCTTTTTTGTGCTTTCATTAAGTACTATTATATTATATTATTAAAAATGTACTATTATTAAAATGTTTTTTTTAAATTTTTTTTCTTATTATTATTTTTTTAATATATTTGTTTTTGTGTTTTTTTGTGATGGATTGTGCTGATCTACCACCATGATAGTCTTAGACATGACATCTTAATTGTTGTCATATATTATATTATTATTAATATTGTATTATATTATTTTTTGGTTAAATAGTATTATATCATATTATAATTACATTATTAAAAATGCACTATTATTAAAATGGTTATTTTTTGGTTTTTCTTTTAAAAATATTTTTTTTATTTTTTATTTTTTAAATGTATTTGTTTTTGTGGCGGATTGTGCTAACCTCTTATAGCCACTGTGATAGTCTTCGACATGAGAGCTTAATTTTTGTCATATATTATATTGTTTATTACTAGCAATCACACCTTTGTGTGCAATGGGTATGTGGAAGATTTGTGGACTCTAAATATAACTAACAAAAAAATAATAAATTTATGCAACATAGTTTGAAAAAGAAATAAAATTTCTCGTAATGACATTCTATAAGATGTAGTTTAGTTTGAAATAACCCTTATGGTGCTACATATTGGCCTAGATTTTCCTATATATAAATGAGAAATGTCATAAATATGTATAAAAATCAAATAAAATTTATGTTATGAGTTGAATTTTTTCTTAATAAAATTGTGAAATTGTTGGCAGAATTACACTTTGAAATGCACAGTAGCATTTGGCGGGGAGTATAGCTGCACTGCAACCCTTGTTTATTCTCATTATATTTTAGCCTATAAAAGGAAATGCCACATGGAATAATGTCATTACATGGGTGAGTAGAGCAAGCAACAATGATTGCCTAGTCAATGGACTGCTATAAGAAGAGTTTGTTTGGAGATACGGAATTCTAATGAATTTGAATAGAACAACAAAACGAATGAATTTAGTGGACACCGATAGTCATTTCCTTGTCATATATGTGCTACGGTTAGTTTTTTCAGCCAATTTTCTTCTGTCAAAATCAAAGATGAGTAATTTTGCGAGCATAACACCTATGTCCATCTATGTTAGAAGGGAAATAAAGATTCCAATTAGATATGAGCAAGATTTAACACGAATTGAAAGGTAACTTGATCTAATATATGTGCTACAGTTAGTTTTTCTAGCTAATTTTCTTCTTTCAAAGTCACAAGATGTTTAATTTTGTATGAGCATAGCTCCTATGTCCATCTATGTTAGAAGGGAAAGGAAGATTTCAATTAGATATGAGCAAGATTTAACACAAATTGAAAGGTAAGTTGATCTAGGAAAATTAATAATGTGGTATAAATACAATTTGAATTTTTCATCCTAGTTAGCATGCTTTATGGGTGCATGAGATGGTCCACATGGAAAGAAAGGGCATTTTTCATTTTACTTCTATATGTAGTCCAGTACTTTTACAGTGAAAGGTTGAGCTAATCATCAGATAGTTTTCTTAATTGAACTTAGTCGATAGTCTTACATTAAGGTGCATACCACAAAAGTAGATGTTGGAAATTTTGGACTTAGTTAGGACAACTAGAAAGTTTTGCTAGTTTATGAGTTTCTTAGCAATTTGGGAGTGAATAGGTTGATAGCAGGAGCTGGATTTTATAACAAATTCTTGATAATGGATTGACAGGTGGGATAATCTAGTGGGTTTCTTGATTTAATTCGACCTTGAAGCTCTATTATATATGTATTGTAACTATTGTTCATTTTAGAGCATCAGACGAGTACTTACATATGATACAGCTATATGTAGAAACTATAATCCCATAAATTTGTATATATAGCTCTAGCTGTGTGTATAATGTGGTGGCAGTGATTGCGTGCCTAAGTATGGCCAGGGAACACATGCTAGTTGTGGGATTCATAATAAATAAACTTAATAATAGATAACGACCACAATGGGAAGATAATTTTCCAATTGAAATGGGGATGATAAAGGATAAAATCCTATAACAGAAATGACCAGGTGGAAAAATAGAGTAAAAAATTGTGTAAGAATAGATTACAAAATACGATGGAAATTATATAAAGACACAATGAATAACCCATTTAATTCCTTAGCTTTCTTGTTCTTATTTACCATTGAAGAAACCCCAATTCCATCCTCTTGTTCATGCTACAACAATAACAAACAAAACACCTTCCATTTGTGCTTTTCTTGTGCACATCAGTGATGTACCAAATTTCATCTTTGATCCATAGTACTTGTTAGCCTTTTTGACTAATTATACAAATATGGACTACCACGCACAATGTCAAATCCATCAAGTGAAACTACATCAACAATTACTTTATCTACACACTATGCATTTATGGCAAACTGAAATTTACAAAAAAAATTTGCTTGAATTGCAACACCTCTCTTTATCCAACCCAACAGGTAAGTTTGTGGAGGATCGCATGTCTTTAAACCAAAATTTATGTGTACACATAGCATTGATATTATGATTAAAAATTTCTTTACATTTTTATTTTAACCACAGACAAACTGCACAGAGAGAAAATTGGCTGCATTTTTGTCAAAACAATAATTGTAGAAGACTTTAAAACTGTGTAGGTTAAAAAAATCTCTCACTTATATCCTATGGAAGATGATCCCAAAATGCATCAATATTATAGGTTATTATAAATCAGTCAGAGAATTTTTTTTAAGCAACACAACCTTGTAGGAAAAGACTAAAGACTCCACATGGACCAAGCTTCAAGTCACACTCATCTAATACTACATCATTCAACATTTGAATTTCCACAAGTGGCAAAAGAAATGTTTGGTTGCCCCTCAAAATGTTGTATAAAACCATTTCTTGCAAATCATTCTTATCTAACTATAACCAATCACATAACAATCCACATGTACATATTTCGGCAATAAAGGGGAGTGATGAGGAAAAAAATAAATCCTTGTTTTACTTGACACAAATGAGGCTTTGGTTTACTTAAGAAGACACGCCAGGCATTAAAAACAAAAAATCCACTGTGGCAACAAAAACAACAAAAATGGTGGCGGGGACATCTCATCTGAAAATTAGAAAAGAAACTATAAAATGTAATGTTACACAACATGCATTGCACATTGTGCGTGTCAATTGGTGATAGGTAGATAGCACTGCACAGATTTTCTATTCTAGATGTTACGCAACATGCATTGCAGCCTCCTAACATTACATTGATCATTTCAGCAAAATATTTAGAAAATTTCAAGAAAATGCAATTGGTAAGTGTAAATCGAGACCAAAACCTTTGCTACCATTCTCCCTGCCTATGTAAAAATGGGGGCTTCCAAACATGGTATGGGCATCCATTGAAGCATAAAGGATACATGAGTTTTTTCAGATGTTGTAGTTGCAACTGGCCACGTAGACATTTATGCAAAATGTGGAAGCATAGACAAGGCACGTTAAGTGTTTGACAAGGTCCCTCAAAGAGATGTGGTCTCGGATATGCACAAAATGGATTTGTTGAGAAGGCTTGAGAAATTTCGAAGCAATTGCAATTATCAGGTTTAAAGCCACATTCCACAACCTTTGCTAGCATCCTCCTTGCCCATGTCAAAATGGGAACTTTGGAGCACTATGAACATCCATCGAAGCATAAAAGATAAAGGAACTTTGTCAGATTTAAAGAGCTCGAGTGAGGATATTGGTAAGAAACTGGTCAGGTTGATTTCCCCCATTTAGCTGTCTGAAGACATTTTTGTTTTCAAAAATATGACACAGGGTAATAGTTGTCATTACAAGCTTAAGTAAAATATTGGAGAATAGAATAAATTAAAAAAGGATGAGAAAAAAGTGCTACTCATGGTTGTTACAGGTGTTGGACGTGGAGGAGAAACCAACAATTGCAATAGCAATAGCGCCACTTAGTCAAGATCTCGTTTTAGGTAATCTCCTTTATTTATTTTCATTAGAACAAATTATTTTGCTTTGAAGCTACTAGTTGTTAAGGTGGAGAGCCGTTGGTGAGCCTTTCCTTGAAAATGAATTTTGTAGGATAGGAAAGAGTGCAGGGGGAGCCAGAAATGGAGAGACTGTGAGATGAAAACACCCTCCTCTTTGGGTCTCTGCAAAAGGTGAGCGAAGCCAACCGCACAATGCAGCTTGAATTACGTGCCATGTGCAACAAGTTGCAGGCTTTTGACAAGGATAAGTCTCGTTTGCAATACAAACTCCATTTTCTCAACAAGCAGCTTCAAATCCAAAGCCAAGAAAAAGAATCGAGTACAACTGGTGAAGTTGAAGAGTGTGAGTTGTTTCGAGGAGTAATGGGGAAAAAGGGCTATAACTCTAATTGTAGAGGGAAAAGCATAGTGTGGACAAAGGGTGTTACAGTTGGAAGCCCTGAGGATGACAATGAGGTCGATATAAGCTGTGTTGAGTCATGGGCATAGAACTGAAGCATTAAATGATCTATTTGTTTGAGCTATTTGATGTCTGCATTAAAATGTTGGTGTGTTCTAATTTTTTCCAAGCACGAATAATTTAATTATACTCCAAAACTAAACCGAAGATGCCTCAAATGAATGTCATCTATGGATCAACAATGATTGTAGGATATACACAAAATGGATTTGTTGTTTATATATTTCCAAGCAAATTCAAAGATGAATGAATACCTTTTTCAGTGGAAGACCTAAGCAGGTGATTCCAATGGCAACCGTGATGGCAGATCAGGAACACCATGATCAACTCTTCAGCTCATCCTCTTATTTAAGGATGGTGAGTATTGCAGAGAAAATTCCATGCCAAAGAGTATGAAAAAATATCTGATACACATGAATGTGGTAGTAAAAAAATCGTACACAGGTTGGATGAGATTGAATGCCTCATAACTTCCATCCACCTATGGATTGGCATAAGGAAGTAGGGCTATCAAATCAGGAGTGGTCTAGCAATAGAACAGTTATTAGCATTTAGGTTCATGGGATAAGACATTAACGCATATGCAAAATATCTGTACACGCGAGTCCAATGGTGAGGATGAAGCAGATCGTAGTCCATGCCCTCTCTCAGATTTGAGACCGTTGATAGGAAAAATAGACTTGGGAAACCTCAGTGAGGGACCGCCTTCGATGTAAAAATAGTTTTTTTTGTTTTTTGTTTTTTTAAATTTTTTTCTAAAATATATTTTTTAAATGTATTTATTTTTGTGTTTTTTTTTTTGTGACAGATTGTGTTGACCTCTTATAGCCACCGTGATAGTCTTAGGCATGACAACTTAATTGTTGTCATAGATTATATTATTATTATTATCATATATTATTTTATTAATATGACATTATATTATTTTTTGCTTAGAAGTATTATATTATATTATTATTACATTATTAAAAATGTATTATTATTAAAATGATTTTTTTAATTTTTTCTAAAATAATTTTTTGTTTTGTTTTTAAAGTGTGTTTATTTTGTGTTTTGGCTAAATAGTATTATATTATTAAAAATGTACTATTATTAAAATATTTTTTATTTTTTATTTTAATTTTTTGTTTTGTTTCTAAAATGTGTTTTTTGTGACGGATTGTATTGACCTCCTATAGGCATTGTGCTGCGATTGTAGAGTTATACCTATCAACGCAATAATTAAAATAATAAAATAAAATTTAAATTAAAGCAGATCCATAAATTGGCATATAATCTAGAGATTCCATAAATTTAAACTATTTCACATTGCCACTTTTTTTATTAATATGGTATTATATTATTTTTTGCTTAGAAGTATTATATTATATTACTATTACATTATTAAAAATGTATTATCATTAAAATGATTTTTTTTATTTTTCTTAAAATGCTTTTTATTTTTTTGTTTTGTTTCTAAAATGTGTTTGTTTTTGTGTTTTGGCTAAATAGTATTATATATTATTATTAAAAATGTAATATTATTAAAATATTTTTTTGTTTTCTATTTTTTAATTTTCATTTTAAATTTTTGTTTTGTTGCCAAAATGTGTTGAAACACTACCTTCCTTGACAACCACCATTTGGTTCATTGCGTTCTAATGCCAATACACTGCCACCTAATATTGGTGCCTCCTTTATGTTAATGCACAACCATCCAATACTCTATGCTACCTTTACAAGTTCAATCGCTTTTGGCTAAGTAGTTTAATTTTTTTGTTTTTGTTTCTAAAATATGTTTTTTGTGTTTTGGCTAAGTAGTATTATATTATACTATTATTGCATTATTAAAAATTTACTATTCTTGAAATGATTTTTTTGTTCATTCTTTTTTTTGTTTTGTTTCTAAAATGTGTTTATTTTTGTGTTTTTTTGTGACAGATTGTACTCACCTCTTATAGGCATCGTGCTACCATTGTAGGGTTACGTCTATCAACGTAATTATATTATTATTATTAATATGGTATTATATTATTTTTTGGTTAAGTATTATTATATTATATTATTATTACATTATTAAAAATTCCTGATTGAACATAATCAAGGATCGGTGGTTGTTCTTCAAGATTGGTATTTTCCTTTGTGTTGCAACCAAGGAAACAAATCAACCTACTCTAGTAGGCCAAGTACCCGATGAGATGGTAATTGAAATACACTACTTATGGAAGGATTTTCATTTAGAGCGAAAGGAAAACACAAGCTGTTCATTAATGGAAAAATGACATATTATATCACAGATCAAATCTTGAACTCTCTTCTCAGCTTAAAAAAAGTGCATAGTCGAACTGTGTTTCTCAGAGGTCATAAAGTATTGTTTGGAGCCATGATTACAGGCGGTGTGATGGATTTATCCAAAGTATTAGAAATGAAATTATCATGTCATTATTCCAAGGTACCATTTTTTACTTCCTTATTATCAATTTGTTGGTCTCGAAGGAGAAAGTATTGAAAGGTCTAAATTTGGTAGGGTTGTTCCTCTAGGCAAAGAAACAAGTCTATTAATTATTCCAACATTGTTGAGCTTTACATTAGCAATGATGGAGTTCTACACACCATTGAGGGTGTGGATTTATACCAATGTGAATCACATCTTCTGTTGGGCAATGTATCCCCTGTGTGACCACCTTCCTATATCGGTGAGGGTGTGGATATACTCTTTTTTAGAGTGGGAGGAGAACTTTAAGACATCTAATGACTTTGAGTGGTGAGTAGTGAGTGGTGTTAAAAATGCAGTGATCAGTAGAGGAGCAAAAACTTGCTCTGAAACTGCATCTTTGGTCCACCCCACTAGTGAAGGGGAGATTTGTAGTGAAGAGGTTATGGATACTAAAGGTGAGATTCATAGATATGATAAGTTTTCTAGTGAGGGGAAGTATCCATTGAAGGTGTTACTAATATTTTATGTAGATGAAAGAAAAGTCAACATAAGGGTCTAGTTCAAAATGTATCCCAACAATTTTATAGTGGATTGTGAAGAGGATAAGTATAAGCATCTGAGGATGTTCATTGAGTGTCTAATAAAAAATGTGAGTGGGTCATTGGAATGTTGTGAGCCCAATGATAGGGTGTG
The DNA here is from genome assembly GCA_007258455.2 of Sequoia sempervirens. Classification (NCBI taxonomy): domain Eukaryota; kingdom Viridiplantae; phylum Streptophyta; class Pinopsida; order Cupressales; family Cupressaceae; genus Sequoia; species Sequoia sempervirens. Next base: position 427,439,052 of record VDFB02105785.1, on the reverse strand, counting down.
TAGGGTTTGCAACTTAGAGGAGTCTATCTTCTGCTATTTAAAAATGGGTATCTACAAGTATACAAATTGGAATTGGACAACATAGTTGTTAAGTAAAGGGAGGTCAATCAGCAAAGACTATTCAAAGGTTGGATCCCCAATGAATTTTTTCTTTGATATGGAAGAAAAGTGAAGGTAATAATAACCCTACAATGGTAGCATGACCTCTATAGGAGGTTAGCACAATCCATCACAAAAAAAAACACAAAAACAAACATATTTTAGAAAAAAAAAACAAAAAATATTTTAGAAAAAAACAAAAATAAATAAAAGTCATTTTAATAATAGCTACATTTCAAAAATTAGACACAATGCTAAAAATTAAAAAAAAGTAAAAAAAATAAAACCACTATGTAAAAGATAATAATAAACGTACTTTAAAAAAAGCAAAAAACAAAAATAATTTAATAATAAGATATATCTCAGCGTATTTTATATAGATTATATTTAAGATATATATATTAGTATTATATTATTATTACATTAATATTAAAAATACACTATTATTAAAATGATTTTTTTTTTTGTTTTGTTTCTAAAATATTTTTTATTTTTTATTTTTTAAATATATTTGTTTTTGTGGTTTTTTTGTGATGAATTATGGTGACCTCTTATAAACATTGTGATACTCTTAGACAAGGTAGCTTAATTGTTGTCATATATTATATTATTATTATTTATAAGTAGTATTATATTATATTATTATTACATTATTAAAAATGTACTATTATTAAAATGATTGTTTTTGTTTTTTTGTTTTGTTTCTAAAATATTTTTTGATTTTTGATTTTTTAAATGTATTTTTTTTGTGACGGATTGTGCTTGTGCTAGCCACCATGATAGTCTTGGACTAGATAGCTTAATTGTTGTCATATATTATATTATTATTATTAATATAGTATTATATTATTTTTTGGTTAAGTATTATTATATTATATTATTATTATGTTATTAAAAATGCACTATTTTAAAAGTGATTGTTCTTTTTTTTGTTTTGTTTCTAAAATATTTTTTTATTTTTTATTTTTTAAATATATTTGTTTTTATGCCTTTTTTGCGATGGATTGTGCTGACCTCTTATAGACACCATGATAGTCTTAGACAAGGCAACTTAATTGTTGTCATATATTATATTATTATTATTATTATTATTATTATTATTATTATTATTATTATTATTATTATTATTATTATTATTATTATATTATATTATGTTTGGTTAAGTAGTATTATATTATATTATTATTAAAATGATTGTAATAATAATAATACAATATAATACTAATTAGCCAAAACACAAAAAAAAATTAGAAACAAAAAAACAAAAATGATCATTTTAATAATAGTGCATTTTTAATAATGTAATAATAATAGATATAATAATACTTAACCAAAAAATAATATAATACCATATTAATAATAATAATAATAATAATATAATTTATTACAACAATTAAGCTGTGGTGCCCAAGACTATCACAGTGGCTATAAGAGGTCAACACAATCTGTCACAAAAAAAAACACACAAAAATAAATAATTTTTTTTAAAAAAAAATTATAGAAAAACAAAGAGAAAAACATTCATTTTAATAATAATAATTTTTTAATAATATAATAATAATAATAATAATAATAATAATATATAATACTAAACCAAAACACAAAAAAGACATATTTTAAAAACAAAAGTAAAAAGTAAAAAAAAAAAACATTTTAATAATAATACATTTTTAATAATGTAATAATAATATAATATAATATAATACTACTTAACCAAAAAATAATATAATACAATAATAATAATAATAATAATAAGAATAAATGACAACAATTAAGCTGCCTTGTATAAGACTATCCCTCTTAGGTGCTAGTGCATCTAATTAGTCTACATCATCCACATTATCAAGAACAATAAGCACTTGAACAGATCTTAAATGACTAGCGAGCATCCCCTTCTCTTCTTCTATATTGTTGATTGATACATCAAGGAGACCAGAGTCCCTTAAGAGTTTTTTCTGTTTCTCACACAATATATTTTTGGAATCAACATCTCTTACATCTAATAAAAAAATAGATCTTTCCATATTTTTACATTTATTGTTATATAACTGTTTAGAAAGAGTGGTCTTTCCAGAATGACCAATGCCCCAGATGCCCACAAATTGCACAACACAATGGCTTTCTATAGATTGGACAATTGTCCTCTCAAAATCTTTGACAATTTCATCTAGACCAATTGGATGTTTGGCTACAATAAATGACACATTTTTTATTACTTTCAATACACAATTAACAATATTCTTAAGTAGCCTCCACTCATCACTAAACACATAAGACAACAACAACAAAAAAATAGAAAAAAAAACAAAAAAATAATTTTAATAATAGTATATTTTTAATAATAATATAATATAATACTACTTATCCAAAACAAAAAAATATTTTAGAAACAAAACAATAAAATAATTTTAATAATAGTACATTTTTAATAATATAATAATAATAATAATATAATATATGACAACAATTAAGTTGTCATGTTGGGGGTTCACCTCGCAGCGTGATGGTAAGTCACAGGCCCAGTTGATAGGGCGTCCCAGGTTCAAGTCATATCAAGCTAGCGACAACTTTAAGGAGGACCAGTGGTCAAGAGAGTAGGCATTGACCGGTCAGTTGGTGTTCATGCTAGGCAAGGCTTCACGATGGTGAGAGAGGTGTTGGCGAAGGTGAAGACGCAGGGAGTGTTGAGAACACCAGAAGAACATGAGAAAGAAAGAAGTTTGGGAGGCGAACGGTGGTAATGAGGCGTGAAGGAAGAAGGAGCGAGGGTGTGGATGGAAACTGGAGGAGAGACGAAAGGAGGAACAAAGTATGGGGTGGTCAATGAAAGCAGAGAGATGGGAGGCAGGAATGCAATGAGGAGGGGAGAAGAAGATGAAGGGGCAAAGAGAAGAGAGAGAGAGACGAGAGGAAGAGGCGCAAGGAGGAAGTGGAGAAAAATGGGAGGAAGAGAGAAGTAGGAGTAACGAAGGTAGGAGAAGGGGAGGAAGAAGAAGGAAGGAGAGATGACGAAGGAAGGAGGTAGAAGGAAGGAGGGGTCCCTCGCTATGACCCCACTGGTTTGTAGCTCTAGTCAAAAGTGATCATCGACCAAAAAAAAATAAAAATTAAGCTGGCATGTCCAAGACTATCCCTCTTAGGCACTAACAAATCTAATTGGTTTACAACATCCACATCATCAAAAATAATAAGCACCTGAATAGATCTTAAACGACCAACGAGCATTTGTCATGCCTAAAAATTTCATCATGGAAACCCATGATTTTTTTTTTAGAACATAAGTTTACAACCTAACACATACCCATCACACCAATTTTACACAACACAACTTCAAAAGTATACAAAATAGTTGATAATACTAAATTGGATGAGGAACAACTCAAGATTTATCAAACTATAGGTTGGTCAACTCAGTCAAATTTTAAATATGTTTGATTTAATAATTCTTTGAAATTACTAAGTTTTTTTTACTTTACTCTTCAATGTTAAGAGGTTTTGTCTCATGATTAGATTAGATAAGGTAGTTAAAATATCCATACTCATCTTTTCACTTATAATAGCTTGCTAAATTAATGAACTAGGTTATTCAATATAAAAAAATTACTATCTAGTAAAGCTCATATTCCTAAGAAAAAATAACATTCTCATGAAATAGTTAGCATAGGTAAATTTTCATTAATCACCAAATTTTAGTCCAACTCCAAGCATCGTGGACTATGTCACGTTTGGGAATCACTTATTTTAAAGAATTTATAAGATTTGGTTTAAGACTTTCTAAGGAGGGTTCACTAGATTTTATTAACTTAATTTTTGAATAAAACTTTACATTTGGAAATAATATTTTTATTTTAATATCTAGTCTAACTTAATAATATGATCCTCTAAAATCAATGATAAAATTATTTTATCCTAATTCAACCTCATTAATATTATTAAGTCTCAAATTATCAATAATATTATTGTTAACATTAAATTGAATGTTAACAATTATGGCCTTGAATGTTCCACTCTAGTGGGCTAAAGGTCAACTCGGCTTGCTTTGGTTGCATCGAAGGGGTCTGACAATAGTAAAAAATATAAAAGTTTGGAAGAAAGGAATGTGGAAGAGTCTCTAGATAGTAAGTGAAAGAAGGTGATGAGGGAGGATAAGGCTTCTTCTTCTGAGGAAGTGTCAGACATCCTTGGTAGTGATGAGTCTCCTGAGGAGAAGGAGTCAGAGTCAGACGAAGCGGAGGATGCTATCCATGAGGAGGAGGAGGAGGATGAGTCGAAGGAAGTGGAGGATTCTACCCATGAGGAGGAGGATGGGGATTCACAACATGAGGATGGACGAGATGTTGAAGAGGGTAATGATATGGTTTTTGAAAAGGTGATGTTAACAATGACCCAAAGGATATGGAGATTACTAACCCTGGTAATGAAAACTTAAAAGAAAACATGTCAGGTTTTGATATTGTTAGAATTCAAAGGGTGGAGGAAAGGATGGAGTTGTTGGAAAAAATGATGTAAAAAGATGGCGTTGCCAGCAAGTTCTGGGAATTTGAAAGTGCAGTGAAGAGTTTGTGCAGGGTTGTGGATGCAATCATGAAAAAATCAGTTATGGCCACTGTCTCTAGACAAGGAAAAATAAAGAAATAGCAGAGGAAAAAGGTGAGCGACGATGAGGCTAATTTGTTTGGAAAGATGAAGCTCAAAGAGAATTTTGAAGACTTGGTTGAAGACCTAATGAAAGCTTGGAGCATGTTTGAGGATGCTTAATCCTCAACTCCTATTCCTCTTGCTTTTTGCTATTCTATAAGATGCTTAGTTGGTATAGGCCGTAGGTGCCTGAACTGTTATTTTCCTAGTTTTTTTTCTATTAAGAACTATAGTTATCGGTTGGATACTCTTTTAAGGTTATGTTGTTATAACCTAGTTTTGTGGATGGTTATTAAGTTGAACTGGTTATATCTATTGGGGATTACTGATAGGATTATAAAGTTTGATGTGGTGGGTATTGGCTAATATTTTATGGTTGATTGGGTTTGGGGGAAGTGGTTATCTTTCTATTCTACTTCCTCTGTTGTGTTGTTTGTCATGAAATTGGTCTCTTGAATGTTGTTCCTTGTATGGGTCAGGGACCTTTCCCTACTTAATCAATCAAAAAAATTAAATTGAATAATGAAAAGAAACATTTAGAAGTAAAGTTGAAGCAAACAAAATCCAATATCTTGAGGAGAGAAAACATGGCAGAGCAGTGATCATGAAGGAATAACGACTACCTCTCAGAGTGAACATGGAAAAATAACAACTATTTTTTAGAAAAATACAAGATTCATGACCCTCGTGACTACAACAGACAAATTCCTCATGCTTGTGGACCCGAGATTCCTTCTCCTCAAGACCCGCGTGACCACAATAGAAAAATCCATCTTGATCGTAGACCCTTTAGCTATACAATCTGGAATTGTGCAAGGCATGGTACTGATGCGATTAGGCACAAATTTACAAAGCCAAACTGGGTCCCATTTCGCTCTCACAGATGCTTGGATAGAAGCAAATATGAAGTTTTGGATATATGTGAAGATGATAGATCTCATCATTCACAAAGGGAAAATATACAACGAAGGCAATATGAAGCTAATCTAGGGTTTCTGAATTGACGCCATAGAGAAAGTGAAGTGGACTTTAGATCAAACAAAAATATAAATGAGTTGTTTAGGGTTTCAACAAGATCAGTTGACTCTTTTCAAAGCATAACTTTTTCCAAAGGTAAGCAAGGGGAGAGAAAAAGCAGAGAGATTTAAGGAAAAAATGGTGTTGAAAAGAGAAAAAATAGTCAACAAGAGAAGGAGTAGGGAAAAGGTCAAAAGGGTCATGGAAAGGGCTCAACCCTTTTGCATCAACAAAGGAAAAAGAAAAATTTTGCAAAAAGAAAAGCAAAAAGGGCAACTCAACGCAAGAAGGAAAAATTGCAATGGAGGCAAAAGGCTACCCCAAATGCAAACTCTTAAGCAATGGCATCAGTTCAATAACAAAGGCTAGGGAGTGGAAAAACACTACTTTCAAATCAAAAGAGCACTATGAAGATCACCTTACCGAAAAAATTGTTGCAACCTCAAGTTCAAGATCTGCATAATAGAGCCTTAATTTCTATATTCTAAAATCTCACGCTTGAACTAGATACTTTATAGGATTCGCTATTTCATGAATGGGTAGGGATTTCAAAGGTTTTCTATCTTGATAAAGAAAAGGGTGTCCTTATTGTGCCTTTTTCATGAGAAATCTGATAGAGATTCTATTTACAAAGTTAAGTCCTGGGTATTTGAGGGATCTGGTCTTTATATACAACCCTAGTCTCCAAACTTTAAGCTAGATGATATAGCCATTAGGTTTAGACCTGTCTAGATACAGTTGCAGGCTTTAGCAATAGAATATAGAGAACCACAACTAATAAAAATAATGGCAAATCAAATAGGGATTTCTCTAAAACATGGCAAGTTTTTTTTCATAATCCATCAAAGTCGGTAAGGGTTTGTATAATGTTAGATGCCACAAAGCCAGTGCCTACTCAAAGACAAATAACATTAAAATATAGCTCATGGACACAACATATTACAGTAGAAACACCTAAAAACACTTGTACAAAGTGTCATTCTTTGATACATTGTAGTAACTTATTTGTACAACAAGGGAGGAATGTAACATGCTAGAGAAGCAAGAGAGGGTATGTCAGGAAAAGACATCGTCTAAGGTAGTCTCTCAGACAACTAAGGAGAAACAATCAAATTTATATATTGGAGCAGTGAGGCAAGAACAATCAAAGGAATATATAGAAGGAAAGGTCACTAAGGAACAAGAAATGATAGTTTCTGGTGTAAACAAGGATTCTTCATGCTTCTAGCTTTCCCTAACACAAAAGCAGTTTACTCTTTTGAAAAAGAGCATGGGGCTGATTATGCATTTGTAAATTTTAAAATTACATATTAATGATGTTATTAAAAAAATGGTGTTTTGGGAAGGAATCCAACTTGCTAACAAAAATTCTTTCATTTTTGAAGAAGGGGAAACCAAAAATGAAGTATCAAAGTGTCTAGTTCCTACAAAATCTGATCAAGAGTTGGAAACACTAGCTCAAGAGCTACTTTATTCAATTGGTTCAGACCTATTTGATGAGTTAGTAGATGTAATATTAAAGGAGGATGAAGTTGTGTAGTTAAGTGCAGGGTCAGGATCAAAAGTTATTGGGATGAATGATTTTTAAATTGGGGATAAGTGGGATGAGTTGGAGCATGAACTAGTTTTTATGTCAGGAAAGGTTGATAATGCTACAACCCTGGGGAGAAGAGGGAGAAATCTCAAGGTGCTAGAATTGAAGGAAGAAGCATTGGTATTAGATTAGGGTCCTACAGTTGATACCATGGTGGCATGGGTAAACAATGAGGATGATCAATTGGTAGAGTTTGATTATTCTCAAACCTCGTCTCTCTCACAATCTCCGACAAGCCAACAATTGTTAAAGAAATCTCTAGGTAAGAGAGGCAGAAAGTCCAATGCGGAGAAATTGAAGGAAGAGATAGAAATAGGGATTCAAAAAACTCTTGATGGTAATATTTTTATATCTGTGACCAAGTGCTTGAGGAGAGCATGTTTCTCTCCTCGAGTGCAATGAAGATAATTTCATGGAATGTCAGGGGAATTAATGATTTTGACAAATGAGTTTGAATCAAGCATCATTAGATGCTTGTGGAGTGGACATAATTTTGCTTTAGGAGACAAAAAATTCAGAAAATACTTATGAAGCAACAATTTAGAAATGGAAAAAGTGGAATTCAGCACATTCACTAGCCCAAGGTTCCTCTAGGGGTCTAGCAGTTTTATGGAATCCCAAGGTCATTAAGGTAGTGTCAATAAAAAGTGATAACAATTGGCAATTATTGGAGATGCAAAACTTTGATTTGAAGCTTTGGGTATTAAATATCTATGTCTCGACAACCACGATAGACAAGAAAAGATTATGGGATGAGATTACACAAATCTTAGTTGGAATAGGTGATGGTAAATTTGTGTTGGCAAGTGACTTCAATGCAATAGCTTCATTGGAAGAAAATAAAGGAGGGATTTTCCCTCCACAAAGAGTAATTGATTACTTTAAGTCCACTATGAGTAATGTATTGAAAGATATTATACCTGCAAAATGTTTGTATACCTAGAAAAATCGAAGGAATTTTTTTTTACAAATTGCAAAACATTTGGATAGGTTTCTTGTTACTCCAAACTGGTTTATTAGGGAATGTGTGTTATCTTCATATATTCTAACTCTTCTTGGATCTCATCGTTATGCCATTTCAATGTATATTACAAGGATTGGTTTGGGGTTTAAATGGCATTCGTCTTTCAAATTTTAAAATATGTGGTTGAGACACCCAAATTTTTTACTATTATTGCATCAATGGTGGGCAAGCACACCTTATCAGAGGGGTACAAAAATGTATTAGTTATGTAGAAATCTGTAATTTGTAAAACAATAGATTAAAGCCTAGAATATATAGGTTTTTAAAAATATTTTCCAGCAAAAGGAAGAGGTTTTTAAGGAATTATCTGAAATCCATGAGCACATCATAAAGAATGGTTTGGATATTTCAACTTTTGATAAGCAAAAAAAGTTGCAGGAAGAATGGGAAGAGTTAAATGCATGAGAGGAAATTTATTGGAAGTAGAAGTCCAAAGATTTATGGTTGGAGGGAGATCATAATACTAAATATTTCCACTCCTCCACCCAAATCAAGAAGGCTACTAACACAAATTTTTCAATTAACTGTGTAGTGGAAGGGAGGTTGCTCACAAAGGAGTCTAATATTTAGGAGGAAGGAGTGAAATTCTTTTCTGGTCTACTCTCTACACCCAAAAGCAAGACTTCACAAAGTTTGAAGGATGAAGAGGATCTATCATATGCGATCCCAAAGATTATTTGAGGAAATTAATGGGTTTGTTGAAGCTATTTACACTAGAAGAATTGAAGAATGTAGTATTCTCCTTGCCACCAAATAAAGCACCAAGGCCAGATGGTTTCACAACCATATTTTTTCAAAAATATTGGGAAGTAGTGGGTTTTGATCTTATTTTGGTTGTAGAAGAGTCAAGAAGAATGGGTACAATGCTGAAATAGTTTAATTTAACAAATATTGCTATCTTGCAAAAAGTTAAGGATCCCAAAACCTTTGCAAACTTTAGGCCAATCTCACTTTGCAATACAGTTTATAAGATATTTACACAAGCAATCTATGTAAGGTTCTAGCCCCTCATTTCATCTATTATTTCCCAAGAGCAGGGAGGATTTTTGCAAAGGAGGGAAATTGTTGAAGCGGCGATTGTTGCTCACGAAGTATTGGACTCAATTAACATGTAAACCATTTACCTTCTTTCATTGTCAAGTTGGACATGATGAAAGCATATGATAGAGTGGACTAGATTTTTTTGATGAAAGTTCTCTCAAAATTTGGATTTGACAAAAAGTGGTGTAAATGGATTCATTCTTGTTTGTCAGGGGCTAAATTTTTAGCTATCATTAATGGCTCTCCTTTTGGATTGTTCAGTGCAATGCAAGGGGTAAGGAAAGGGGATCCATTATCTCCATTTCTCTTCATTATCATGGAAAAAGCATTAAGTAGAGAAATTCAACAAAGGCATTGCTAGGGATTGTGGCATGGGGTAGAGATTCCACACATAGGCTTTTCAGTAACTCACTTCTTCTTTGCTGACAACACAATTCTATTTGGGAAATCTTCTATAGTAGAAGCATCACAAATAAAAGATTTCTTAGAAAAGTATGCATCAACATCTAGGAAAAAATGTAATGCAAAAAAATTTAAAATATTTATGTATTCAATACAAAGGCAGCAATAAAGAGGAAAATTGTGAAGGCATTGGGGTTTCAGCTAGCTGAGCTTCCTTGTACATATCTAGGAATTCCTTTTTTTGTAGGGGCTAATAAGATTTCATATTGGGGGAAAGTCATTGATACATTAAAGTCAAGGATCTTGGTGTGGAAGGCTAGGTGGTTATCATTACCAGGACACATCATGTTGATTAAAACAATCTTACCAGCCATCCCAAGTTACTTCTTGGCAGTTCTTAAAGCTCCAAAATCAGTTGTGCTAGAAATTAAAAATATTATCAAAAATTTCCTTTGGAACGGGAACATGCACAACAACACAACAGGTAATTAGCATTGACTTTGGCACTATATTTTAGTGTATTTTTAGCACATGAGTTGGAAAATTTGGCTAGTGTTAAACTCGGCGCAAACAGGCATGGTTAGTTCAACATCTTATTTTGTGCCAACTTTTCTTCCAGTTTTAGCGCTGGTTTTATCACTGAAAAATCATGATGCCTCTGTTAGCGCCTAAAATAGCGCCAAGAAGTAATGACAGAAATGGTGCCGAAATTGGTGCCCAGTTTGGGTTTTGGTTTTTCTTCCATGTCTACTCCCATTTTTTCTTCTAGTTTTGCTTCCAATTTTGCACCCACTTTTGCTTCTAGTTTTGCTTCCAATTTTTCCTCCAAGTTTGCTTCCAATTTTGCATCCACTTTTGCTTCCAGTTTTTCCTCCAAGTTTGCTTCCAATTTTTCTTTTGGTTTTGCTTTTGATTTTCCTTCGAATTTTGCTTCTAGTTTTGCTTCCAGTTTTGCTTCTGGTTTTGCTTCCACGTTTGCTTCCAGTTTTGCTTCTAGTTTTGCTTTTGGTTTTGCTTCCAAGTTTTCTTCTGGTTTTGCTTCTGATTTTGCTTCCAAGTTTGCTTCTTGTTTTGCTTCCAGGTTTGCTTACGACTTAGCTTCTAGTTTTGCTTCCAAATTTGCTTCCAGTTTTGCTTCCAAATTTGCTTCTAGTTTTGCTTCCATTTTTGCTTCCAGTTTTCTTCCAATTTTGCTTCTAGTTTTGCTTCCAGTTTTGCTTCCGGTTTTGCTTCCAGTTTTGTTTCCAAGATTTCTTCTGGTTTGCTTCTAGTTTTACTTCAATTTTTGCTTCCTTTTTTGCTTCTAAAAATGCTTCTTGTTTTGCTTCCATTTATTAATTTAATACGTTTTATTTCAATTTAATTAGTTAAATATATCATGCCTCTTAAATAGCTCATATGATTATAGAGTAAGTAATTTAATTATTTGACTCATATGATTAAATAACAATATAATTATTGTAACATGATCATCATCTATAATTAAAACAAGTGAATGAAATATCTATAATTTAATTGAATTTGACAACATCCATCCTACGCAGTAAATTAAAATCAGCATACTTAATAAATATCCATCCAAAAATCATCGACCACTTTCAATATATATAAATTGACAAGTCAATACTGATAAGATCATTATCATATATAACTAAAACATGTGAAAATGATATATGTCCAACAGTCAACATAAGTGAAAATGATACATGTACAAATGATATAAATAAAATTGATAAATTATGTAACTCAAATTGATACAAGTCAAGATGAGACATGTCCAAATGATATATTGAAAATGAAACATGTCAATATGATACAACTCAACAATATAGTATAGTAGGCCATGAAAAAGATACATATGATAGTAATCATGAAAAGAGTCATCATAACAATATATCAGCAATGATCCATGATGTATTCTATATGATCATAAATGTCATTGGTTACTATCACCAACTGTATCATCATCATCATCATCATCATCATCATCATCATCATCATCACCATCCTGATCATCGTCGTCGTCGTCGTCGTCATCATTATCATCGGCCTTGGTGTCTTCTGTATCTGCATCATCATCATCCTCTGCCATGTGATTTGTACCAGCATAACCAATATTTTATGGATCTATATCATGTTGAGGATCATCTTGATCTTTTGGAAGACCCGTGTTCTGCAAAAAAAACATTTAAAATGAAAAGTTATTATTTATTTCATGCAATAATTTAATTTTTTGTTATATATCTAATATTGCAACATATGAGATGAAACCATAATCATATTACATCATATCAAAGTGCACATACCATAATAAATTTTCAAAAAAGTTACTGCTAATACTGGTGAGCCAGGACAAACTTCAGCTTTAAAAAACAAAGCCAATTAGAACGGTAGACTTGTGGATCGGGCCAACATTTGGTGGAAGAGGAAGAAAAGATGATTGGAACTCACGGAGGCCCACCATAATGGATTTCAGATATTCAACCATGAGGCTAAGAGAGCTGATATCATGTATCAAAACATTAAGCATGCATTCTTCCAGGCCGTGAAGAAGGAGATGATTACTTTGCTTCATTTTCATTTGCATAACCATATCATGGTGTGGGAACCTAGAAGACCAAGGATGTTTAGTTTTATGTGGAGGTAATGGATGTGGTCCAAACTTTAGGAGGGGAAAGAAGGTCAATGTATGATCCTAATGAAATTGAGGAAGAACAACAAGAGAGGGATAGGAAAAATAAAATTGATATAGAGTTTCAAGGATTTGTCAAGCGAGTAAGAGAGCTATGGGAGCAACCTCATCTAAAATATTTTGAACTAGAGTTTGATATACCATTTAGAGAGCTTGGTTTTCATGGAGTTCCTTTCAAAGCCTCTTCTTTTATTCTTCCTACAGTAAACTATTTGGTAGAGTTGGTGGAATTACCTTTCTTAGTAATCACTATTAGTGAGATTGAGATTGTTAACCTTAAGAGGGTAGGACTTGGGAAAAAGACATTTGATATGGCTATTGTTTTCAAAGACTTCAAGAGGGATGTACTCCGCATTGACACCATTCCTCCATCTTCACTTGATGGCATCAAGGAATGGTTGAACTCCATGGATGTAAAGTATTATGAAAGCAGAATGAACTTAAACTGGTAGCCAATTTTGAAGAGTATTACTGATGATCCAGATAAATTTATTGAAGATGGTGGTTGGAAATTTTTGAATATGGAAGCTAGTGATTCTGATTTTGATCATTCAAAAGAGTCAGATCAAGGATATGAACCCTCTGATGTAGAAGAGGAATCAAAATCAGATTTCATGTAGCCTCCATCAAGAGTGTTGCAAGCCAACAAGATGGAGGGAATTATTATATAAGGATAATTTTCAATGTTGTAGGTACTGGCTTTAATGCCAACTACAATGGCAACATTGAAATTCCCTAGCAGTATTTATGTTAAGGAAATTTCCTTTAGATGCAAGGATTCAAAGCACATCAACCATGTGGTACAAATGAAAAAGTTTGAAAAGGTAGAGAGAGATACACTGGTGACTCAAGAGAAACTTCAGCTTTTAAAAAAAAATCCAATTAGGTTGGCAGACATGTGGATCAAGCCAGCATTTGGTGGAAGAGGATGAAAGATGGCTAGAACTCTAGAGGCCCACCATAATGGATTTTAGTATTCAACCATGAGAGCAGAAGAGAGAGTTGATATCATGTATCAAAAAAATAAGCATGCATTCTTCTAGCCAATGGAGAAGGAGATGATTACTTTGCTTCATTTTCATTTGCATAACCATATCATGGCGTGGGAACCAAGAAGACCAAGGATGTCCAATTTTATGTGGAGGTAATGGATGTGGTCCAAACTTTAGGATGGAGATCTTGATGTCTGCCAAGAGGCATAAAGTCAGATGAATGAAGTTCACCTACATGTCTACCAAAGTTTACTTCCAATTTTTATGACTATTTTTCTTGACTATCAGAGAAGAAACTTCAGCTTTCAAAAATAAAGCCAATTAGGCTAGCAGACGTGTGGATAAGGACAACATTTGGTGGAAGAGGATGAAAGATGATTGGAACTCTGGAGGCCCACCATAATGGATTTCGGTATTCAACCATGAGAGAAGAAGAGAGAGTTGATATCATGTATCAAAACATTAAGCATGCATTATTCCAGTCAGCAGAGAAGGAGATGATTACTTTGCTTCATTTTCATTTGCATAACCATAGCATGGAATGGGAACCAAGAAGACCAAGGATGTCTAGTTTTATGTGGAGGTAATGGATGTGGTCCAAACTTTAGGAGGGGAGATCTTGATGTTTTCCAAGAGGCATAAAGTTAGATGAATTAAGTTCACCTACATGTCTGCCAAAGTTTACTTCCAATTTTTATGACTGTTTTTCTTGACTATCAGAGAAGAAACTTTAGCTTTCAAAAACAAAGCCAATTAGGCTGGAAGATGTGTGGATCATGCCAACATTTGGTGGAAGAGGATGAAAGATGATTAGAACTCTAGAGGCCCCTCATAATGGATTTCAATATTCAACTATGAGAGCAGAAGAGAGAGTTGATATCATGTATCAAAACATTAAGCATGCATTCTTCCAGCCAGCGGAGAAGGAGATTACTTTGCTTCATTTTCATTTTCATAACCATATCATGGCGTGGGACCCAAGAAGACCAAGGATGTCCAGTTTTATGTGGAGGTAATGGATGTGGTCCAAAATTTAGGAGGGGAGATCCTGGTGTCTGCCAAGAGGCATAAAGTCAGATGAATTAAGTTCACCTACATGTCTGCCAAAGTTTACTTCCAATTTTTATGACTATTTTTCTTGACTGTCAGAGTTTACTTACAAATTTGAAATTTCTTTATGGTCATTTTGATGAGGATATATTCAGCCAATGTGTAAGTACCTTTTTTTTGTATCACAAGCATCTATGCATTGCAAGAATTCTGATTATCTATGGTCTACAACTATGTCGTCTCACTTATTGGATCTTCTATTTCAATGTTTTCTATGGCCTTCTCTGTTTGAGTTAGCGCTTGACAATCCTACCTCCTTTCCTTAGTTGAGAAGTGGATTTGAATTTGGAAATACTGCACTTTAAAACTAGCTATGGTTTAAGGAGATCTATTCTAGCTTTGTTGTTGACACCCTCAATCTTCAACAAGGACTTAGATGCATGGACTAAAATGCAAGCTTTCAAACTTAGATTTGAATGTGCATAATTTGATTGATTATGGTTTTCACAGGTAGTTATCTTTACATGACTATTCTAGATTGTCAATAAGTGTAATAGTTACTACATCCTTATCAAGTTTGGCTACCCTTATTCAGAATGCCTTGGCCTTTCGACTCAATACAAAGTTGTGCATTGTTATTCCATATTTGTAACATGTAGGACATTTAAGGGGTACAACATATAGAAATTCAGTACTGTCATCCAAGGAAAACTTACAAATGGTGTATCAAGAACAACAAAAAATTCTTTTATTAGGGTTAATGCTTTCTTCCCCCATGCTACTGATATTTTCCCCAAAACATGTTTTTTTTATTATTTCAACGCATCTCAAAATTCAATGTATTGATTAACATTTGTTACACATTTAAGTTGTTTATGCAAATGATGCATATATGTTAACTCGATCAGTGTTGTTACTTCGGTAGTTTGAATTCTATGACAACTAGGCATTACACATTTCATCTACATCCTTCTACTATTTATTCATGCATATAAATGATCATCTTGTAATCATAAGATTTGAGCTCTATTTACTCATCCTACGCATCAATAAACAACTCAACACAAGAGATGCAAATTGACATATTAACACAACAATATCCAACTAAGTTATTGAAACTCAACTATTGATACCTCGTTCTCCATCCAGATTACAAAATCATTCCACTTTTTGTTTTGTAACATATTCTTTTCAAATTGGTTTGGATGGCAGCCATATTTCTCCTCCTGTCAAAAAATGGCACATGAACTACTTAAACTAATTAATATGCAATCATTTACTTTTTCCAAGGAAATAAAAAAAATATATCATTTAACATATTAAATATACTTACAAATGTATAGATCAAGGCCTGTAAACCTTTTTGGCCACTGCGATGCGTGGCATGAAATTTCTCAAGCCTAGCCTTGGAGACCTTGTCTTGAAACATATACTAATTCAATTTAACTATGCACAAATAAAATTTAAATATCATTTAATAAATTTGATATAATCTTATGAGAAAATTCAAATACTTGTGTACTCTCCTCACCGGACTTCCTCTGTGCATCGAACTTCTCATATGCTTTTACAAGCTCTTTCCATACTTTCACACTTACATCAATTGGCCTTCTTTTCTTCCTTAGCTTAGGAGGGATTTTTTTTTATCTTCTTTGTTTGGTTGCACTGAAATCTCTTGCAGTTTTGAGACATTTATAGCTTTATCTTCTTTACAGACCAACCTGTGCCAAAATCAATCTCCATGTCATGGATAACTGCTTTTTTCAGTTGCATCCTGGGTATCTGTGAGAATGACAAATGTAGATGGTCTTTGAACCGTTGAAGGCATGATTCCTTCAACCTATTCACAAACATTTTCCCAACATCCGTCATTCAGACTTCCCCTGAAACCACCTCGTATTCTATCTTTGTATTGTAGCTACCAATGCAAGATTGATAACATGGTGAGGTGGAAGAAATCTGTGTCCCAGGAGTGGTTGGGACATTGGAAGTCTTTGCTCCGTGTTCCACATTCTTAGAGTTTACTGTCAATGATTTCCTCCTGGATATTTTGTTCGATCCAGGACTGGATGTTGGAGAATCCATTGATTCCCTTTGACACAATTGATTTTTTTGCAATGTTTGAGGGGCATTACCAGATTATTTTTCTATGTATCTGGCAAGCGTTGTCCACTCCACATTAACCAATTTTTTCACTACCTCTACCTCCAATAGGAAAGCCAATTCCTCTTTATCTTTGTCAGTCTCATGTCCCTATATATATATATTTTTTAAAATTATATTTCTTCTGTTGAATTTTGAAATAAAAAACTAAAAAGTAAAATTCAAAGAAATAATGGAAAATTTACAAATCTATAAATTGACAATGAATTACCTCATTGTGGCCAGTCTATTTGACAATGCTGCTTCCTTCTATTGCTTACATTTTGAGGCAACCTAGGAAAATTATTTTCATCCTAGTCTATGGAGGCAAACAAAGTACACACTATCGGTATGAAATTTTCATCGGTTTGTGGTATGAAAATTTTGTTTGTGGGAAAATATGTTCAGCAGGTTTTAGCAGGTGTTGATAACCTTATCATGAAAACTCTTTCATAATGCAATCTTGCACAAATTTGTCATGGCATCGGTGACTATGCGTGGCCGGAGCCAAAACTAGCTGATTTTGTGTGTTTATTTTAGTAGTTGCTCCATGATTGACATGTTACGTTGGAAGGTTTGCTTAGTGTTGATAACTTAGGGGAAAAGGGTATGTGTAGGATCATGATGGGCCAAAATGTGGCGATATGATGGGTATGTGTAGGGTATGTGGCTGACAACTTTTTTACCCAAAATTGATGAAGCGAAAAGGTTTTTTAAAGGAGATTCCCAGCTTTCCACCAATATAAATTATGCTTTACTTTGAATTTAATAAATAATTATTATTCATTTTCTATTTGAATTACGACTAAAGTCCTAATTGATAGGCTTATTGAAAAACATCTGTAGCTTTCAAATGATGTCACATTTTTTGAATCACGGAAACATGCATCACATTCTATGCTTCACATACTAAAGATTAAAAAGAAAAAATGAAAAGATTTCATAAAGTTTTGACCAAATTAAGGTGGTTAGACATCTGAGGTTTTATATTTTTGAAAGAGTTGTAATAAAAAATCATAATTAATTTATTTACTTGAAAAAATTACCAAAATATGCATCACATCACGGCATGAGTCCTCTACTTATATCTAAAATCTTGTGAAAAAATATTATCATTTTATTGTGGTTAGGGTGGTCAGACAGACACTACTTATTTTTTCCCTACAATTTAAGTACTACTACATTGAAATTTCAAATTTTCGCAAATAGATTTTTTATTTTTTTAAAAAGCCTAGTAGTTTAGAAACTACATTCAATTTTCTACAGATTCTATTCTTACATATTTTTGAAATAATATAGATAACTTATTCAATTTTTTACGTTAAGTTGCCTAACTTTGATTTTTCTGAATTTTTTGCCACTTAAGGGCTTGTTTTTTCCATGATGGTCCTACACATACCCAAAATATGTTCATTGGGTTTGCTTAGTGTTGATAACCTTATCATGAAAACTCTTTCATAATGCAATCTTGCACAAATTTTTCATGGCATTGATGACTATGGCGCGACTGAGCAAAACCAAGCGGTTTTTGCATTTAGTTTCAGTAGTTGCTCAGCAATGATCGACCCAATTCCCAAATTTTCCAAACAGTTCACTATTTCCTTGATACCTAGGTTAGGGAAAGAATACAGAGGCATCCTGGCTTTGTGCTATAATATTTTGAGCCAAAGCTCAAATGGGTAGGGTAAATTTTTTTTGTTGGTTTCTCAAAGGTTTTACAATTTATAATGATGGGACAATTTAGAGGTTTCCTGGATAGGTTAGGCCATGAACCAGTAAACAATCACGAATTCAAATGCAATACAAAGAGTAGTAAATAATCATGAATTCAACGAAGAAAAACAAAATTGTAACCTTATCTATAGTGTCGCAAACTAAATTGAATTTCTCATCAATTGCTGGTAGTACCATATTCTCTTCCTTCGTGTGACATTTTTCCCTTTTTGTCATCTGATTTGTTCCTTCATGTGGGAAATTTTTAAATTTTTTATTTTGATTTAGTAGTCGATGCTTTAGTGGGCGTTAGTTAACACCAACTTTAGTTCCAACTTTTGTTCGTTAATGTAATCTATTTGGGGTGCCTAAGGCGGCGCCAAGTGCGCCTAATTGAGCGCCTATCATTGCTATATAGTGACTATTTTCATTGTTGTGTATCACAAGATCCAGAGTGTTGGAAATAATTCCAACTCCTACCTTGTTTTTGTGACCACCGCTGTCTTGTGGCTCCTTCATCAGCTGGGTGGGGTAAAGCGATTTTTACTGCAATCCTGCAAGGTGCTTCATCCTTCTCGGCGGTAGTGTGATGAAAGCTTCTGTGGCAACACACAAGTCTTCCTTCTGTTCCTGGAGGTATTTCGGTGACTCCCATAAGTCTTCCACCATTGGCATGTGGTAGTGCAGTGACCACCACTATCCCACAGCTCCTTCGTCAACTTGGTGTGGTAGAGTGGTTTTTACCACAGTCCCGCAAGTTGCTTCTTCCTTCTCGGTGGTAGTGCGGTGAAAGCTTATGTGGTAGCATTTTTATTCACAGAGGAGGCCATGGAGAGAGGACGTGGATAGTATAGAAATACTAAATCGCTAAGAGGAAAGTGGGAGGAAATAGATGAGACAACAAAATTTGCATATACAATAGAAGTAAGAAGAGAAAGCAACCTCAACCAAAGGAGGACGGTGTTTTGAATTCACAAATGCTACTACATAGAGGAGATATCAATATGTCAAATATATGACTAAAGTGAGGTTTTTTGTTGGATAGCATACTCATTGAAATGATATAATTGGTGTACTAAACATTATTTACTATGTTGTGTATTATAGGGGCAAGACGAGGCCATGGCAACAAATTGTGTCATATCAAATGAGGACAAAACGGATGAAGTGGGACATCAGGTACTCAAATTTTGAATTAACTTAGGAAAAAATTATCTGATGGCATTTTTTGATATGCCCATCTTTTTTCATAGTATTATTAAAATTTATAATGTATTATCCAATCTTGACATAAATTAATGCATGTTGTTGATTATTTTAGATGGAGATTGGAGCGAATGCAGAGCCTGAGCGTTCAACTAGAAAAACAAGAAGATATGTGCATGGACGTGGACCTAAAACTATTAAATCACATAGATGAAAGTGGGTGGAAGAGGATATGACAATGGATACCGCAGACACAACAAATTATTGCACTGAAGAAGAGGTAGGTCAGGACTATAGTACATGGGATGAATACTTTGAGAAAATTGTTGTTTATGGATGTTCTATATGTCGTGGAAAGAAACAATTCAAATGAGTGATTGTACAAAGACATTACATATATGATGAGCTTCCAGTCAGTAATATGCCTCCTACAATTGATTAAAACCAAATAATAATAAATGAGTGTGGACTGATGTTTTATAAGCTATGTTGTCAAAATTGTTTTTTATTTAAATTATTGTATACAAAAGGTAGTCTATAAAATAATGTTCCATTATTCAATTGATGTATATATGTTCATACAATTTATATTTATATTTTTTAAGCCATATTTGATTATATTTCTTTGAAATTGATACATTTATGTTTTATCCAATTGTTTCCAAACATTAAATAATGCTTGCGTTTGTTGATAGGAAGAAGATTTTGATGAA
>VDFB02105785.1:427103136-427418629 GCA_007258455.2 Sequoia sempervirens | reverse complement strand
GGATGACAAGGATTACCTTGTGATAGGATAACATGTTTGGATAGAGTATGCCTCTTTGGAAAATGCCTCATGGCTCATATAATGTTGGTTAGGATAGGACTAATGATAGTTACCCATGTCAAGATGTTAAGCAAGTGTGAAGTACATACCAAACCTTTTCCAAGATCCAGATAACTTAGATGGGATGAAAATGGATTAGATAACGAAGGGTTCGTAGATTTATCATGGATAAGATGGATGGAATTTGGGATTTATTATGGATGGGATGAGATGCTTCTACCTAAAATGGTGCACATATATGCTCAATTCTACTCATGACGCTTATTTTCTAGGTTTTCATCATAGTACTTGTCCAAAGCGCTACCGAAGTAGTTTTCACTACAGGACAATTTTTTTCTCTTGACTATTTTCTTAATTTTTTTAATTTTTTGAAAGTTTATGCTCATCTTGAACCACCTAGTGGTGTTGATGTAGAGGCCACTGGTGCTGATGTAGATGTTGTTGCTATCATGATGTGCCGACAATATCCCACTTAAAGTTCTTTTGCTAAGATATGGGCAATTGAATGTAAGCCATGGATCTTTTCATTTTCTTTATTGATACCAAGATTAACCTTACTTAGATGTGCAAATCATGATAGAGTGCCCTTAGATTCCTTATGATAAAAATTTGCTACCAACACATGGTCAATACGAGAGTTGGATACCATGGATGTTGAAGTGGATGGTGGAATGCATTGAGGGGTATGAGATGTAGATGGATTAGTCGACAATTTGGAATCTTTGATTCTCCAAACTTGGGATGATGAGCAATGATGGGCAGATATGGAGATTAAATTAGGACCATCTTCTTGATATACTTTGTAGGTCAGTCTTGAAGTTTTCTTTTGTATCAATGGAAAATTTTGATGGATACATTTCCCTTTTCAACTTTTCCCCATAGTTTCTTTGACCAATGGAGTGTGATAGGGATGATTTTCTTTATTTTGCTTTGGTATCCATTTGAATTTTTCTTGTCCATTTTTTTTTTGGATTCTTTTTCTTCAATAATTTTCTCTTTTCTTTGATATAGACCTCTTTCTTGTAGTTGGTCCCAATTAGTGGGTAGAATGATGCATGAAAAATGATTCATAATATGAATGGTTGGAGTGTTGGTAGCCATTTTATTGTAGGGACTCTTAGTGCTCCCTAAGTTGATGTTTTCACTAGATAAAGTTCCCCCCAGTATTATGGGAGTATTACTAACATGCTTTGATTTTGCTGCTGAAAAACCATTCCCTTGCTGTTCAAGATTGTTTAGCTTTGTTGATTTTTTATCATACCTAATATCCTTGTACTCACTTTCTTCAATCTATATGGATGATGTTTCTGATTTTGATGCTTCTTTAAAAGGTTTTGATGCTTTACAATCCCTATAGGAGTCTTCCTCGTGATCCATTTTTGCTTTCTCTTCAAAGGATGTTTTCGATTCACCATCCACATAGAGGTCTTATTTGTGATCAATTTTTGATATTTCTATGGATTATGTTATGCCTTGATCATGCGTAAAGATATTAAGAGTAGGAGACTCTTGTTCCTTGGTAATGATATCAAGAGTATGAGAATCTTGTTTTGGATTACGATCATCTACATGTCCATTAGGAGTAAGCATCTCATGGGTAGATGGAGGAGTATGTGATATATGGATATGATAATTATTTGCGACATCTTAAATGGATTGGAGAATACCCATTAGATCATGCTAGTATCTTGGAGATACAAATTCTTGATCTTGACTTTGTGTGGTGTTATCTTCAATGTGCTTGAGTTCATTTTCTTAGCATGGATCAATTTCAAAGGATAGATTGCTTATAAAGGTTTCTTGGGTATATTCATTAGGCATGGGAAGTGGCTCAATATCCTCTTGATCTTTGAGTGGATTTGGGTCAAGTGATGAGTTGAGGATTCCTTCAATATCTACAACTATGAGGTCAAAGAATGTCAATATGTCTTGGAAATGACCATTGCTAGACTTTGGTGAAAGATGTTGATCATTCTTTGGAATAAAATCTTGAGATATGTCTTCTAACTCATTAGGTGATGTAGAGATATTTTCAACATGATCATTGGTGAATGAACCTTGAATTTTTTCCTCAAAAATGGTATGGGGGAATTTTCAATGTTTTCAATCATAGGATCAAATGATGTTAACGCTTCCTGAAACAGATCATTCTTGGATATTTTTGATGGGCTTTGATCATGATTAAAAAGTGACTCTTGATGTATGTTGATTTGATCATTGGATGTGGTAGAAACATCTTGAAGGTTCTCATTGATGGATAGATCTTGATCATTGTTTTCAACAATTATGGTGGAGAGATTTTCACTGCTACCATTAGTGGTTGAATCTTGATCCTTGTCCTCAATAGTTATTTTTCCTTGATAAAGAAGGTCTTAGATGAGATCTTTGAGTTTGATGCAATCTGATGTGTCATGACCTTTTATGCTATGGTATTCACAATAAGCATTATCATCATACCATGAGAAATTGACGCTAGGTTCACCCCCATTTAATGATTCTAGAAGATTGATAAGTTTAACATGGACTAATGTGTTTAATGTTGATTTGATTGGCTTGATGAGCTTAAACTATGCCCATAATTTGAGTATTATAATGTATTTTTAATACCCTTCCTTTTATTGCTTATGTTTGTTTAACACTCTGATTAAAGACTTTTTATTTAAAATAGGGTAGAATCCTATAGCCACACAAATTCCTATATTCTTGCAGCTTAATATCTAGGTGTCTATAATAATTACCCTGTTGACCTCCCGAATGACTGATATAATGCATGTGGTTTTTGGATAATGAAATAGATTTAATGTGTGATTAATGAATGTATCATATTGTTGCCATGCATGTTTTCTTTTCGCTTCTATTGCCTTGTACATCACAAGTTGTTGAAGGAAGCATGAACTAGTCAAGCACAGCGGATCTTGGCCCTGCAGTAAGGTCCACTTTCAGCATGGTGTCGAGGAAGTTGTTCCAGTGAAGACTCTTTGATCGGGTCGTTGGGAAGAAATCTAAATGATCATTAATCTAGAAAGAGTGGAATGCTAAATTCTCTCCAAGTCATGTTGAATAGTTATGCCTTCATGAGAAATCTATTCCTTAATTTTTGGATGTATTCATGTCCACATATTTCTTTGATAAAGTTAGGTAGTTAGTTGTTTTTTAAATATAAATAAGTGTTCCTCCTACGCGAGTGAACAACAAAAAGTGTGTGTGTAAGAGTTAGTATTATAATAAGAGCAGTGTTTTGTTAGTTCTTCTTACAAGCAAAATAATCCATGTATGTAATTCTCAGACTATAAATAAAAGTTGAAGTTTTGAGTTCAGTACTTGCATAAGCTAGTTGATGCTTGCTAAGGGGGGCCACTTAGTAAGTATCTATAGTTAGTTGTTTATTTCTTGTTAATTAGAAGTTAGATTTCATTTTTAAAAGTTTCAGTGCAAACTCAGTCTTATATTGTTCCTGCAACATCGGGAATCCATCCCTATGTTTGTTTTTGCAGCATAAGACCAGTTCATAGTTTGTCTCGTAGTAATAGTTGACATGATTTATGCTTTGATTAAGTTATGGTTAAGTTAAGAAGACTTTACATTACATTCTTGCAGCATAGGTAGAATTCCTTTCAAGCATTTATTTCTAGTAAATCGTGACTGAACTTGGTTCTTAGTGCACATACAATGCTGCTCCATATCAAGTATATGTTCCCTAGTTTGACAAAGTAAATGAACGGCCATAAGAAGATGTTAGTCACCTATTGGAATGTTCAATTCTTAGGTTAGGATTTTCCATGACTTTATATCCTTTTGTGGGTCCAACCATTTTTGGTGCCGTTGCCGGGGATGGTGTCAATCTAAGAACCTATTATAGTCATTGTTAACAGTAGTTTAGTGCATTTATTCAAGCATTTTCAAAATTTCCCTCAATATATGGTTAATAGCATTGCATGCATAGAAGAAGAGACGCTTTGGTAAGATTTCTCCCTAACCTTCCATTGATTGATACCACTTCTGAACTAGCTTATAATCTATTTGAGGAAGGAGGAGACCAAGATATCAATCCATTTGCTACAAACTTGTTTGTTGAATTGCCATTTGCTCCATCTGACGAAGAACCTGAAGAAAATCCATTTGTTGTGATACTCAATTGAGCGCATATGGCACATAATCCACCTAATCAACCTCCAGCTTTTGAATTCCCTATCATTGCTCAGCAAAATAATGATAACCTTAAAAATATTCCTTCTTCATTACTTCCCAAGTTCTATGGACTAGTTACAGAGGAACCAAACATTTTCTTGTTTGAGTTTGACATCCTCTGTTGCAACTATGACTACACTTCAGACGCCCACAAGTTGAAGTTGTTTCCAGCTACTTTAAAGGAGGGAGCTCTTAGATGGTTTATGAGTTTGGGAAGAGATGCTATTGATAGTTGGGCAGCTATGTAAACAAAAATTCTTGAGAAATACAATATTGTAAGAGTGGTAGTAAGGGTGATGATATATTCATAATTCAACAAAAGGAGGATGAAACCCTGGAAGACTATATCTCAAGATTCTTGTTCTCCTTGAAAAAGAATTCATACCATACTCT
Organism: Sequoia sempervirens; assembly: GCA_007258455.2. Classification (NCBI taxonomy): domain Eukaryota; kingdom Viridiplantae; phylum Streptophyta; class Pinopsida; order Cupressales; family Cupressaceae; genus Sequoia; species Sequoia sempervirens. The sequence continues at coordinate 427,413,988 of VDFB02105785.1, read as the reverse complement.
CAATGAAAAATCTCATAAACTACTTTTTCTAAGGGGAATCAATGACACCTGTATAGATGCCTTGGATCTGATGGAAAAAGGAGATATAACCCAAGTGCCTTGGGATGATATCAAAACTATATCCCACAACTACTCTCGAGCAATTGTTAAGAAGGGTAGAGGTCATCAAGCCACAATGAGAAAATATTCAACTAATGGAGTTTCACAGATGGAGATCACAAATTTGCTGTTTGATTTCAAGTAGGATATCATAAATAACATGGCTACACAGTTGGATACCATGCAAGTTTGAAATAAACATGAGGAAGTTGAAGCAATTTTGGCTGAGTTTTGTCCATATTGCAGATAGAAGAAACGTGACTACAAATGCAAGATGGTGGCTAACCTAGAGGCTAAGCAATTACCTACTAATTTTAAGATGGTGGAGGGTGATAATGACCAAGTATTCTTCGTTGCACAAAGGTGACTATGAGCTCAAAGACAAGGTATGCCTCAAGACCCTCTGACTTTTGGTAATCCTTACTCTAATTACAATAACTAGTGGCAACCTACATATGTCCCATCACCACCTTGGAATACTCCTCCACCACATTAGCCTAACTATCAGAATCCTCAATGGAAATCTCCTCAAGGATGTTGGTAACAGCCACAAGGACAATGGATTCCACCCCAAGGTAATTGGAAGCCAAATCCTCAATGGAGAGGTCTTCAACAATGGTAGAACCACTCCCCTAGATCCTTACAACCTCAGTAGTCACAACCTCCGGCCCTTATGCCACCTCTTGTAGCACCTGCAGCTAATACTGGCCCTCTAAAACAAACTCCTATGACTGCTCAACCATTTCCAAATCCTAATAATAAGCAGCAACAACAACAACAACCTATGTATTGTGCAAAAGCCAATCAGTATCTAGCTTATGCCTTGAATATTCATGATATCCATCTCAAATCTAGAACTACTCTCCCTGCTCCACAACCGCTTGTAATTACAGAGATTCCAGACTCTACCTCTGAACAACCTATTGATCCTATAGAAGATGTACCTGTATTAGATACTACCTCTAAGGAGCTTGTCCTGCAGCATCAGGCTAAACTGCCTTTTCCTTAGAGATTGCAAATTACTACATCCAAGTCTATGGAAGAGTCTACCTTTGATATTTTGGATTAGCTAAAGCATGTACACATTCAAATTCCTCTCTTTCAAGCCATTAAAGATATCCCAATTTATGGAAAAGCCATTAAGGAGGCCTGTTTAAAGAAACCGGGAAGAAAGACAAAGGATCCCCAAAATATCCATGTTCTAGGACAGTTAGCAGATATTATGTCAAGGAAGATAGTTATTCCAAAATATACTGACCTTGGAAGTCCTGTGGTAAAAATAAATATTAATGGCCAGATAGTAAAGAATGTTTTGATTGACCTTGGTGCAACCATCAATGTAATGAACAAGCATACTATGGAATCTTTGAATATCCTAACCATTCAGTCTACACCTACTGTCCTCCAACTTGTTGATAGTTCCACAATAACACCTGATGGAGTGGTAGAAGATGTCATTGTCATCCTTGAGTCTTTGGAATACCCAGCAGATTTTATCATATTGTCCACTAAGACAACTTCGGGGGGATATCCTATGATCCTAGGTAGACCATGGTTAGCCATAGTTGATGCTCTTATAGGATTTCATTCAGGAGATATGACAATTTCTGATGGTCAATCAAGAAAGAAGTTGGCTTTATACCCACCTGCCCAGCCTCAGCCAGACTTGTCTCAACCAATTTGGCTAGATTTAGGAGAGGAAACTAAAGAAGTCAATTCTTTGGCTTAGCTAATGATGTTGCAAACCTAATCCATTTTCCTAGCTTCAGAGTGAGGATGGCCTACTTTTACAAATTTTGTAGTCCTACTCTGATTTGAGTAGCCCATTTGATTTAGATAATTGTCCTCAACAGTATTTCCTGCAGCAACTAAATCCTGCAAGCCTGCCACCTAAATTTCCTGTAGTTTATCACAATTTTCTTTCACAAGAAATAAAAAAACCACCTATGTTAGCAACCTCCATGAATGATCTTACCAAGGAGGTAGAAGTGTCTTCAAGCCGCTGTCTAAACATAAATAATAAGTTGTCTCCATCTCAACAAACTACCCTAGTCACAATGCTGCAAGATCAACACAAAGCTTTTGCATGGGACTATGGGGATATGAAGGGACTAGATCCTCAAATCTGTACTCATAGGATCTACATTAAGGAAGACTGTTCACCTGTTAGGCAACCTCAAAGAAGGATAAATCTAGCACTCAGGGAAATAGTTAAAAATGAGCTTCAAAAATTGCTTGATGTTGATTTTATCTACCCCATTTCAGACAATCAATGGGTATCCCCATTGGTGATTGTTCCTAAAAAAGGTTGGAAATGGAGAGTTTGTGTAGACTAGAGGGAGATGAACAAAGCAACTAAAAAGGATCACTTTCGACTATCATTTGTTGACTAAGTCCTAGACACATTGTTTGGTAAAAAGTATTTCTCCTTTTTGGATGGTTATAGTGGGTATAATCAAATTAGAATTGACCCTGAGGATCAAGATAAAACAAATTTTACTAGTCCATGGGGCACTTTTTCCTATTATGTTTTACCTTTTGGCCTGTGTAATGCACCTGCAACATTTCAAAGGGCAGTGATCAGTATTTTTGCCGACGTTTCTCATGATTCTATGCAAATCTACTTGGATGACTTCACCACTTATGAAGATACTTATGAAGAAGCATTAGCAAATTTGGAAAAGGTGTTAAAGATATGTAAGGAGAATAATTTGTCCTTGAATAGTGAGAAGTGTTGTATGATGATGCAAGAGGGAATTGTTTTAGGCCATCATATTTCTCAGGCAGGAATTCAGGTTGATCCTACAAAAATAGAAGTCATTCTAAATTTGCAAACACCTATAAAAAAAAAGATGTTAGAAGCTTCCTAGGACATGATGGATATTATAGAAGATTTATCAAAGATTTTAGTAAAATAGTCAGTCCATTATATGCCTTATTAACTAAAGATTCTAAATTTAATTGGACTGAGGCCTATGAAAAATCTTTCCTACAGCTTAAGAACTTACTTACTCAGGCACCTGTTCTTCAAGGACCGAAATGGAGTCTTCCCTTTCATATACACACAAATACTTCTTATTATGCCATAGGGGATGTTCTAGGAAAGAAAGAGAATTCCATAGAACATGCTATACACTTCATTAGCAAAAACCTTCAAGGACCTAAATTAAACTATATTGTCACAGAGAAAGAATTGCTAGTAGTTGTTTATGCCTTGAATAAATTTTGACATTATCACTGGTTACCAAATATTTGTCCATACAAATCATGTAGCAATAAGGTACCTCATGAATAAGCCTGCCATATCTGGAAGACTAGCAAGATGGCTCCTATTATTGTAAGAATTTGATATCACAGTTATTGATAAGTCAAACAGAGCTAATGTGGTGGTTGATTTCTTATCAAGGCTTCAAACAACTACACCTACCACCCCTAAGGTAATTGATGATAGTTTTCTTGATGAACATCTATTTTCTATTGCTGTTCAAACTCCATGGTATGTGGACATTGCAAATTATCTAGCCACCAACAAGATCTCAACTCACTTCTCACCAAAGGAAAGACAATTGTTAGTAGAGAAAAGTTTTAACTTTTCATGCATTACAGACTATTTATTTTACATAGGACCTGATCAAATCATGAGAAGATGTGTTAGGAAAGATGAGACCTATGAAATTTTGCATGCCTGCCATGATGAGCCATGTGGTGGACACTTTGCTACCAAGAGAAAATATATGAAAGTGTTGACTACAAGATACTATTGGCCCACACTACATAAAGATGCAGCAGCCTACACCAAAAAATGTGACAAATGTCAATGCATGGGGAGACTAACAAGGTCTGATGAAATGCCTATGTATCCTCGTAGTCAGTCCCTTTGACAAGTGGTCCATAGATTTTTTTGGGCCTATTGATCCTCCATCCAATGGGAAATCATATATTTTGGTTTGTACTGATTATGTAACCAAGTGGGCGGAAGTGAAAGCAATGACACATGCCCATGATAGTAAGGTTGCTGAGTTCTTGTATGAGCATATTTTTACTCGGTTTGGAGTCCCAAGGGAACTTGTTACTGATCAAGGAGCCTAGTTCACATCCAATTTAATCACTGCACTGATGAATGATTACAAGATTAGGCACAAAAATTCTAGCCCCTATCACCCTCAAGCCAATGGTCAGGCAGAGGTTACCAATAGAGAAATTGAGGCAATTCTTACTAAGACAGTACAATTACACAAGAAGGATTGGAGCAATTGCCTTTCTGAAGCAATCTGGGCCTATACATGGAAAACAACAATAGGGTTCACTCCTTTTGAGTTACTCTATGGAAAAACTGTCATGTTGCCAATATAATTTGAGCATAAAACCTTAAGGACTGCTCTTCAACTCAATATTGATATTTTAGAAGCCCAAAAGGACCGCCTCCTACAACTGAATCCATTGGATGAAATAAGGAAAGTGACCCTACAGCAAATAGAAACCATACAATAGCAAGCAATGGAAAAAATAGCATGACCACCATATCTGAACTAAGAAATTCTCTGTTGGTGATTGGGTGTTGTTTTATGACTCTAGGTATAAAGAAAATCAAGGTAAACTCACCACATGATGGCTTGGTCCTTATGAAATAGAAACTGTATTTGATAATGGTTCAATTCAATTAGTCACAATAGACCCTGTTTGATTCAAGCTACTGGTTAAAGGACACTGTCTTAGGTTGTATCATAAGCCAACCTCTAAAGAAGAATTTATGCAATTTGTTCTGGATACAGCCATTGATCTTCCTATAGCAAAAGGCTCTGACCTTTCTCCTGCAACTTCACTTTAATTCTATAATGCATTCTCTTAATAAAGGTTTCCTTTTTAAGGAAGCCCTTTTCTTCATTTTACATCCATCACCGCCATTCATTTCCTCTTCTTCCACGTCACCCATCCACCCTCATTTATGATTTCAAATTCCAACCGTCAATTCATGCTACAACTGTGATCTTTTATGGCATGTATGAGTATTTATTACAAGGTACATGATATCTTTTATTATCACATCATTTATTTATTTCATTTATTCATTAATTGCAATGCATCTATCAGTCATCATTACCCGATCTTCGCCTGTCCTTTCTCACATGTGTGGACACATGTCAAATTTTACGTAGGGGGGGGGAAAATCCATGTTGTACTTTTTCTTATGTCATTGTCACAACTGCCAAGATCTTTTTTTTTATTATTTTCTTGTACTTACCAAAAACAATTGTGTGTTTCTATCCTAAACAACAATTAACTACTTAATTTGGGTAGTTCTTAACAATCATTTCATGCAATTAATTATCTTTCGAATCCATTCTTGGAAAAGTAGAGAGAAGTGACAGCAGGAAAAAGCAAGCAGGGCAGAAAAGTAAAAAGTTTTTCAAAATTTCAGAAGAAGTTCAAATTTCAAGAATCTCAGCTGGAATAATTTGTGAATATGGAGGGCCAATTGGTAAGACATGATCCTGCAACTCATGAACCTTTGAAGCACAATCCTCAAACGGTTCAGGCATTTAGTAACTATGGATGGTTGAATTATTTTCTGAGGATAGATTCCTTTAATGAAGAAGTTGCAAGTGAGTTCTTGAGAACTCTTTTAGAAGGGGAAGCTATAGTATGGGGTCTGACGGTAGCTATTACAAAAGAGAGGATTGCGGAAGTAATTGGGCTTCCAGCAATAGGAGAAAATTTTCCTTCAGGAAGGGATGTTGTCTCTGCTAGTGCAGAGTTTACAATACCAACAGATGGGCCATTGGAGGTTTCTAAACAAGGGTGTAAATAGGTATCATTGCCTCCTCCATACCCATAATATGCCAATTTCATAATCAAGTACTTGACCTGTGAAGGACGTTTTTCCTTTTTGCACTCCTACCATTTTAAATTATTAATTCATATGAGGCATAGTTTAGCTGTTAATGTTTCAAATTTTCTATTAAACCTTTTGCAACAATGTGCCCATGAAACACAAAAGGGTAGAAACAACTCTTTTTCCCATCATGCCCTTATTAAATTTTTGATTGAGCGTTCCCTAAGGGATGTGTCACCCCTTTCTTGGAAATAATTTGTTGCCCAGAAGGGTCTACAACTTCTAGAGCCTCCTAGAGCACTCCCTATTCAGCATAGGAAAAAGAAAAAGAGAGTGGAATCTACAAGCAGGGAAGCTGAGCAAGAATCATCTACTCCTGCAACACCTAGTCTTGTAGCCTCCGCACCAGAACTCCCTACTCGAGTACAAACTAGGTCTGCTAGTAGAAAAGAAAAAGGGAAAACGAAGGTCAAAGAGTCATCTAGGGAAAAACAAACCCCAGAATTTGACCCTCATGTTTAAAAGAGAAAACATACTACTCCTGCAACACCTTCCCCTGTATCAGTTTCTCTTATAGCAACGCCTGTTGCTACTAAAGTTTCACCATCATCCTCTCCTCCTAAGCCCGAATCCTCTAGGCGGGATAGAAAGAGGAAAGCTACAAAAGTATCTTCTGCAACATTGCCAAAAAGAGCTTCACAAGGAAGCAGCGTAAAGATACCTCCACTCCTCAACTTGACATTATAGTAATTTCTAAAGAATCAGAAAAATCCAGCCATGATGATTCTCAGAATGTATCTGAGGATGTTGAAAAAAGTCCAGTTGCTATGGAAATTGAAGAAGCACAATAAGATAGTAATGAAAGGGGGATGCCAAGTCTTGATGACCTGGTTGAAGCAGTTAGGAAAGTTTTAGAGGAAGCACAATCTCTTCCTGCGCAGCAACAGGAAACCATCCTGCAACAAGAAGAAGAACAACTTGGACAATCTGAAGTGTCCAATGAGACTTCATCACCCCCTGGAACCTGTAAAGCATTGGTTGTCTATAAAAGAACATTGTTGATTGAATATTTGGAACATCGCAAGGCTACATGGAGGCCTGTCACATTCCAAACCTTGAATTTCTGCCATTTGGCCAAAACTGAAATTCAACAAAGCCTTTGGGAGGAGGAGAAGAAGAAATTAAAAAGAGAAATTGAAAAACAAAAACAAGAGATTCAAGAAATGACAAAGAAAATGGATGAAATGATGCAGATCACTGGCAAGATTATGGAATGCAGGTCACCGCCTAGAGTATATGCCATGTGTCTTAAAGAACAATTTCTTTGGTTTCAATTAACGAGAATTGCAAGAAATTTGGATCTTGTTATTCATATAGCTCAGGAATTCTATGATGCATACTAAGTAGCACCTAATTGGTTGAAAAATTCCTTATGTGAATTTTATTTGCATGGTTTAATAATTCCCCTTGAAACAGAGTGGAATCCACTTCTTTATATTGGTGATATTCACTTGAGGTCACTCATGTCTTGGGCGACCAATGAAACTAATTATGGGAGACAATTAGAAGCTTATGAAGAAGCTGAGAGAAATGAACCAATACCATTGCGATCTGAAAGTTCATATCCCCATACAATTTTGAGAACTTGGCTTCATGTTGCATATGGATTTAATGATTAGACTGTAAGAATGAAGATATTTGATATCAGGAAGCAGGTATATGATGAATTCAAAGGCCAACCATATTTGTTTTGGAAGCTTGCATCTTCTAGGATTGAGGCAAGATGGGAAAAGCTAACTGTTGGTCTAAGGAGGTCTGAGCCTCATAGCCCTTTGAATTTTAAAGCAGCCCTTGGAAGAACAGAGAAGTACATGTAGCTTGGTCTACAAAAAAGGTTTGAGTTGTGGCTACCATTGACATTTCAACCCCCAATTTTGATATGGCCACTTTATCCTTATCAAGCTACAAATGTTAATAAGGAAACATAAAACCACATATACGAGAGATGGAAAAACTTTAGAGGTTTCTACTACAAGTTTGAGACTTCATTGCAGGGCCATATTGCACCTACTGATCTCAAAGAAACAACCAGAAAGCTTAATGCTGGAGGACCGTCATTAGGCTAAGTAGGGGGTAGATGATGAGCTTAAAATATGCTCATAATTTGAGTATTATAATGTATTTTTAATACCCTTACTTTTATTGCTTATGGTTGTTTAACACTCTGATTAAAGACTTTTTATTTAAAATTGGGTAGAATCCTATAGACACAAATTCCTATATTCTTACAGCTTAATGTCCATGTGTCTATATTAATTACCTTGTTGACCTCCCAAATGACTGATATAATGCATGTGGTTTTTGGATAATGAAATAGATTTAATGTGTGATTAATGAATGTATCATGTTGTTTCCATGCATGCTTTCTTTTTGCTTCTATTGCCTTGTACATCACAAGTTGTTGAAGGAAGCATGAATGAGTCAAGCGCAGTGGATCTCAGCTCTGCAGTAAGGTCCACTTTCAACATAGTGTCGAGGAAGTTGTTCCAATGAAGACTCTGACCGGGTCGTTGGGAAGAAATCTAAATGATCATTAATCTAGAAAGAGTGGAATGCTAAATTCTCTCCAAGTCATGTTGAACAATTATGCCTTCATGAGAAATCTATTCCTTGATTTTTGGATGTATTTATGTCCACATCTTTCTCTGATAAAGTTAGGTAGTTAGTTTTTTTTAAAATATAAATAAGTGTTCCTCCTACGTGAGTGAACAATAGAAAGTGTGTGTGTAAGAGTTAGTATTATAATAAGAGCAGTTTTTTGTTAGTTCTTCTTACAAGCGGAATAATCCATGTATGTAATTCCCAGACTATAAATAAAAGATGATGAAGTTTTGAGTTCAATACTTGCATAAGCTAGTTGATGCTTGCTAAGGGGTCCCACTTAGTAATTATATGTAGTTAGTTGTTTATTTCCTGTTAATTAGAAGTTAGATTTCATTTTTAAAAGTTTCAATGCAAACTCAGTCTTATATTGTTCCTGCAGCATCGAGAATCCATCCTTGTGTTTGTTCCTACAACGTAAGACTAGTTCATAGTTTGTCCCGTAGTAACAGTTGACATGATTTCTGCTTTGATTAAGTTATACTTAAGTTAAGAATACTTTACATTATATTCTTTCAGCATAGGTAGAATTCCTTTCAAGCATTTATTTCTGGTAAATCGTGACTGAACTTGGTTCTTAGTGCACATACAGTGCTGCTCCATTTCAAGTATACGTTCCCTAGTTTGACAAAGTAAATGAACAACCATAATAAGATGTTAGTCGCTTATTGGAATGTTCAATTCCTAGGTTAGTATTTTCCATGACTTTATATCCTTTTGTGGGTCCAACCATGGCTTCCCTAAAGGAGTGTATTTACATTTTTCATCTTGTTGAGATTGATCTAGTTGTGATTCATCTTGGAGATGTGGTGATTGATCTTGTTGAGGTTGTTGATTTTGATATCCAACTTCTTGATGTTTAGGATGTTGTTATTGATATGGTTGTGGACACAAGTCCTTGTTTTGATGACATGGTTTAAGTAATGGGGGAGCGTGTCAATTTTGGGGTGGAAATTCCTCTTGGTACAATGAATCAACTATTTAGGTAAGTGAAGCAATTTGATGTCGCAAAATTTGATCTTGATTTCGATTTTGAAACCCTTGATATAGTTGATTTGGTTGTTGGTCAAACATATTTGGAGTATACACTTGTGGTATTTGTATGGGATCATCAAAAAATTGTCGTGTGGGATAATCTTTATATTTTTCATCATAGGTTGGCATTGGACATTGTTTTGGTTGGGAAACACATTGCTTTGATTTAGGTTACCTTGATTTTGCATGGTGTTACCTTGATTTGGATCAATACATTGAGTTGTCAATATATTGTTTGGATTTTGAACAACATTGGTCTCATTCACAAACGCATCTATCCCATAGTTTACCAACTATGGATTTTATATGTTCATGTTTGGTAAGTTTGTATTTGGTATATTCACATTTGGCATGTATTGATTTGATGGGATAATGTTGTTTTGTTGAAGAATCATGTATTGATCGTTTGGTTGATAGATTTGTAGGTTTTGACTTTGAATTAAATATACCATAGAGAAAGGTTTTCCAAAATTTATATTGGGCATATACCCACATTTTTTGTAGCATTGAGGTTCGTAGGATATAATGATCCCATGTGTGAATTGTATAAATGCGACTTTTGATAATCAATTAGTATTGTAAGGCTTTGATGGTTTGGTTGATTTAGATCACTCATGATCTAGGAATTGAGTTTATATTCCATGTTTTTCTTATGTTTTGACTTGTTGCAAAGGTGAACCTCTAAGGTGTTGTGGACCAATGATGTCAGTGGGTGATGAAAAGGGAGAGTGATATGGGGAATTAACTTTCTAAAATTTTGGAAAACACTTTTAGACTTAAAGATTTCGATGTTTTGATGTCTAGGGAAAAAGGTGTTAATGAACTTGTAAATCTTTAAGGTAGACTTGTGACCTTCAAAATAAACTAGTTCAAAAATGTGATGTCTAATTTAACTAAGTGTATGGAAAATGATCCATTTCACACACAACATAGCTAAGTTAGGGGATTGGCTTGATAAATGTCGAAGTCCAAAGTGTGGGTGTGTCCAAAAAGTTTCTAAAGTTGTTTGGTGAAGTTAATGTAAAATGTGTGAAGATGGATGGAATGTTTTGACCCAAAGTTTGTTTAACCTAAAAGGGACCTTTGTTTTTCAAGACCAAGAAGGTGAAAAACATGCTATACCGCTAAAGTGATAAAACCTTAAGAACTCAATGACTTTGGACTCAAAAAAAAACCTAAGGACTTAATGATTTTGACAAAGTAAAGCTCAATGATTTTGGAAATAGAACCCAATGATTTTGACAATAGGACCCAATGGTTTGCAATAGAATTTTGACTCAACGTTTTGCAATATTTTCTTTGTCTCAATTTTCTTGTTTTGGGGAGTCAATGTTTGAACATACATCAATGTGGGGTGTTCATTTGATTTAATATTTTCTTAAATGAGATTGTTTCATTACCACATCAAGAAATTCTTAGTTAATGTTCAAACTAAAATGTCTATGCCTAGCAACCCTCATTTCGCAAAGTCCATTATGTGAAAATTATGAAGCTAAGAACATAGTTCCTTATGTTAACCTTTGGAAAGTATGGATTTAGATATAAGCCAAAATACTTAGAAGCCTCTAAGGACAAAGTCCTATGGTACAAGCAGTAATATCAAGACTTTTCAAAAAGGTATCTATGCTTAAACCAAGGGTTTTGAGGTTTGATGAATCATGTTGATGTGTGTTTGAAATGTTTTGGAACCAAGCAAAGTATTAAACTGACTCACAAGCAATATAACATCCCTAGCTCACTTGTGTACATTTTTCTTAGTGGGCCTACCTCATTCCCTTTGTAATAGAAGAGATGATTTTACATGCAATTAAGGAAAGAGTGTAGAGGTATGTTAAGAATGAAGTCTTAACCTCTGCACTTTAACCGAAATCATACATGGTAAGTACCTTCTTGGAATCTAAGTTACAATGCACCACTTTGAAAAACTAGTTAGATGGACAAAGTTGGCCACTATTTAAACAAGGTTCTTAATGACTACAATCTGAGAACACCGAAACCAATACTCACCTACTGACCACTTAAGGCTCTTTAACCATTCCTATTCCACTTAAGGCATAGGATTAGGTGTAGTCTATTGTTGGCACAATTTGATGCTAATTTCTCACAATTTCACATCCTTTATATAAAGATTTTTGATAAACATGCTTGCAATAACTTGAGTATAAGTTTCCCTTTGCGGGGTGTGTCTCACAGCAAGCCCTCTCTTAAGGGCGACACAAAGCATGAAAGTATACTTGAGTATTTCTCTTCACCCAAGATCGCATGAAGCACAAGGGGAGAGGATATGTACTACAAGTGCACACAACCAACAAAGCACACTTGAGTGTTTCTCTTCACCCAAGATTGCACGAAGCGTAAGGGGAGTGGATACACACTACACTTGTGTGTCACAAAAAAAAAGAACTCATTCATTTTAACCTTGTAAAACACAATAAGTTCATTTTAAGCACAAATGGAAGTGTTTGATTGTCTTGTTCAATTTTAGCCGATATAGAAAAATGAGGATGTGTGGGTCCAATTTTAACCAACTTTGAAAGTGAATTTTAGGCCCAATTGAAAGCTAGTGGTTCTAAGATTGTAAGTTTTAAAACCCAATGGAAGTTTAGTAGTCCTAAAACATAAAAAAAAATTAGCATATGAGGGGTTATAGCATCCCCTAAGTGTCAAAACACTTTTACAATAACTAGAACTAAGAAAAATAAAAAATAATTTTTTTAATATTTTTTCTATGTTCTAGTAAATCACATTTTCAAAGGCCTTTGGAGCGGAATTTGGGGTTGAAACTTGCGTTGTTCCCTAAAAATTAGCTATTGAAGGCACATTTTTTTAAGGACTAACTTAGTACTCTTGGAGACCTTTCCAATGGTGCAAACATATTCAAATTCTGAGCACTGAGTAGAAAGTTATGACCCCAACAAGTTGGGGTAAATAATTTCCTAGTTTTTTTCCCAAATTTGCAAAACTAGTTAGCCTAGAAAACAAACCCAGATGTCAATGAAATGTTAGAGAGCATATGAAATCAAAAAATTAAAGCACATGTCAAAATTAGTTCTTTGTTTTGTTTACTAGTAAAAAGTGTCACTGAAATCAATTGTGTTATTGAATTTAATCAAATGTGTCACCACATAAGAAGTGTGTTACTATATTGAAAAATCAAATGTGTTGCTTTGTAGTAAAGCAATGACATCAATTGTGTCGCTATAATGAAATTCATGATGTGAATAAAAATCACTTTAGTGTCGCTAGTTTAAATATGTGGTGACGAAATTAAATCACACATCATTGAATTAATCATGCATAGCTAAAATTAAACAAAAGAGTGTTGTTGTATAGCGACGCATTTCAAATGTGTCAATGAATTCATCAACAGTGTCATTGCATTTGCAAACACAAGAAAAAGAATCTAAAGAAAAATTCATCAAATTTGATTAGTATAACCCTCCTAGTGCCAAAATATGACCATAATCATAGTGCAAACTAAATATGCTAGATCCAAATGAATTTAAAGCATGTTTAATCCCCTAAGCAATGATCCCAATAAGATATTTGAAATTTCAAAGACTAAGAACCCATTAAACTAACATGAAGAACACAAAAACATAATGAAAACCTACTTTAAGACCTTGAATCTTATCCTATTGGGGAGTGGTATTGCATTGATTTGGAATGACGACCCTTTCCAAATCCCTTGGATAATATGAGCTTGTTCCAATTGATTTTATTGAAGAAAATTGATGAAATTGATGAGATACGTATGAAACATGATATAATACTAGTTGATCACGATGAAGATGAGTTCTAAATGCTATGATGATTGATAAAACAGATGCAATCTATATTAAATACAATCAAAATTCAAAGATATAAACCATAGATTCAAATTTTGCTAAAATGGATGCAAGCTAAGTTACCATGGAAGCTATTAATGGATGCTTAAGCTAACTATGTGTAAAAATTATTCTAATATGCTATCAAATATGAAATATGGATGCAAGTGAATATGAATTCAATAGCATAAATTTGCTATCAAAAGATGGATCTATTTCTCTCCAAATAGTGATGTATTTATAGGAAAACAAATGAAAAATCAAGGGCCCAGATCGATTTGATCAATTAATGGTCAATAATGAATGAAGGGTGAGCACATGGATCAAAACTTCTCATCAATGGATGAGAATCAAAGATCACATGGATCAAGGAAAGATCAAAGGTTGAGAATTATTTCAACAAACACACTTTGTAACAACTTAGAAAGTTTGTTACAAAGTTTATTTGAAAAGAATCATTGCCTTTCTAGAGCCAAATAGGAATATTCACTATGCAAGTGGATGGAAGGGAAATAAACAATTTAGTTAATTAAAACTAAATTTAAATGTGTAAGATGGAGAATAATGTGGTATTCATTAAATAATTGATTTAATGAAAAAGGGGGATGCAAGTATGATATTTAATTAAATAGTTTAGGGTTATTTAATTAAATAAGAGGACTTAGGAGTTAAATTAAATAATTTGAATTATTTAATTAAATAGGGTGAAATGTTAGTGTAAGAGGAGGTGAATTAACACAATTAAGTCAATTAGATTAATAGATGAAAATGAAACATTTAATTAAATAATTAGGTTTATTTAATCAAACAGGTGAAAAGAAAATGAAATTTAGGAGGAAATGATGTTAGTGATAAAATTAAAGTGTGTATATCATTTAGGACATTTTTAAGTGTACATATATAATATGCAGAAGATTTGGATGCAAAAAAAAATTTCAAATCAGTTACAAATCTGTTCCAAAATTTACCCCATCGCCCCTAAATGGCACTCCACAATATTGGCATAAATCAATTTTATAACTAAAAGTTTCCCATAAGCCAAACCACCTCGTAATCTCGCAATATCAAGATTTACCCAAGGAAACAAAGCATCCGTGGATGAATAGAAAAACACCTAATGTCAAGCCAAGATGACAAATGAAAACAACCAAGAATTCATTCAAGAAACCATTGCAAGATAATCGGCTTAATAAACAAGACTATTTAAAAAATAATATAATATACAAGACTATTGAAAAACTATTGATATAATTATATATTTAAGTTGCATAAATAATTTATTAAAGTTGTAGATATTTATTAAAGAGGGGGGCCTTGGATTACGTTCTGTTGTTTTGAATGGGCAAGCTCTTGCAACCAAGTTATATTGGCGTTGGTGTATTAGTCAGCATTAGCTTTGGGCCTGTATTCTTACCCACAAGTATCTTAAGGATGTTAACACTTTTGATGTCCCTCGGTTCCCTTTAGAAGGAAAGGGGTCTATGATTTGGAAAACTCTGAAATTGGGGCTTCGTTGGTTAAGAAGTCATTTTTTGGATCTGTCATACAAGTTCTTAAGCTCTCTTTTGGAGGGATTCTTGGGATGGTCATCCTCCTATTCTTTCTGCTTACCCTCACCTCTAGCCTCTTTATGAACATTTTACTACTATAGGTTGGAATACGATTGAGCATTATAAGTCTATTTGGAATCTTGGGTTGACTGCTAGCCTTAAATGGAAGCATTCTTTAGATTGGCTACCAGGAGGATCAGAGGAGGATAGGCAAGAGTTGGCTCAAATTATTGCATTGCATGAATGCAACACCTTTGAGGGGTAGGATGTCTTGGCTCGAAGTAACAATGATTTATCTGGTAAGTACTCTATTTTAGTGAGTTATGGAGAGTTGGTTAGGCAAATGTATGGGGGCACTGAGGTTCCTTGGTGGAAGCATGTGTGGAACAAATTTTCTTGGCCCAAGTGCATTTTTTTGTGGTTGGTGGTCCATAACTAGTATCTTACTTGTGATAATTTGTGCAAGTGAGGGTTCCAGGGTCCCTTGATATGTGTTTTGTGTTGTAATAGTGAGGAGAGTGTCTCTCATCTCTTATTCCAATGTTCCTTCTCTAGGGAGCTATGACACTCATGGTGGGGTGTGTGGAACCAGGCTTGCTGACACGTCTCTTTATTGGCCGAGTTTTTTGCTCGGTGGAGGAAGACCCCTATTAAGAATTGTTTTCTTCAAATTGCTTGGACTTTTAGACTGACCTTTATCATCTAGCATATTTGGCTAGAGAGGAATCACAAAATTTTTCAAGATGTGAAGATGGTTGTCCAACATTTGTGGTGGAAAATTCTTCATTCTTTGGGAGAAACTATTTTGGCTAAGTGTGACTTGTCTGAGGGTGTGGATTTAAGAGATGTTGCTTGTTGCACTTGTCTCAACCTTCCTCTTTAGAGTGGTGTTGCGCAAGGTATTGGCCTCGTCATCCTCTTTAGAAGATAAATAGGGCGGGGCATTGGTGTCATCCTCCTCAAGGTGTGTTGAAAATCAACATAGATGATTCTTCTCAAGGAAATCTTGGTCATGTTGGTGTGTTGGGCGGAATAGTTTTGAGACTGTTGAGTTTATCTTTTCTGTTTATAAGGGTCTGCATACTAACCATGTGATGGAGGCTCTTACCATTTTATATGTTGTGGAGCACAGCTGCGCTCTTGGGTGGAGACAAATCATTTGTGAATTTGATTCTTAGGTGGTGGTGACTTTGTTGAAGAGGCAACAGTTAGAGGATGTCAGTTGGCATTTGGCTGTAATTATAAAATAGATTGTTCATCTATCTGCTTCTATTACTTTTTGTCACATTCCTAGGGAATAGAATGGGGTTGCAGATTGTTAGGCCAAATGGGCTTCCGATCATTTGTACAATTGGAACATTATGGAAAGGGGTCAATTACTCCTGGATTTGTTTCAAAAGTTGGACCACTTAGCGGAGATTGACATGGGTGTGTAATGCCCTTGATTTGTGTTGGTTTGAATAAATTTTTACCCCTCTTTTAGTTTAATTTTATTTATATTTTATAATTTTTTAAATTGTATTTAAAAATTATTGTATAGTTTGAATTTTTTGATATATTCTAAATAATATTAACTATTAAATAATTAATAATTTAATATTAAATAATTAATAATTTAATACTAAATAATTCTATTGAAACTAACAATTAATATTTATTCTACATAGGGGGATCCCCTATTGGTGTAACGGTGAGATGGTTGCCTGTTTATGGTGCAAGCAATGTTCAAATACCTGCCTAGCCTACTAGCAGTGTTTACACTGCTACTAGTCCCACATTGTGCTCGGAGATTATTGTGGTGGTTGATCTTGGAGGACATACAAGTGATCTTGGTGGACATGGTGATTGAGCATGCTTGTTCTTGTAGGTGTGTGCTGCCCATGGATCTAGTTTCCTGATGGTGTGTGTTGCTTGTGGACTTTTGTCGGACCCACATGGTTCTTTCATGCCTGGCGGTTCTGTATTAGACCCTCGTGAGTCTTTCATGCCTGGAGGATCTATGCGGTTGGTCTTGAAGGGATAAGGTTAAGATGGCTCAAAGGGCTCAAAGGTGTAAGGGTGTTGTTCGTTGTATTGATTTACCAAGCAATATATATATATTCTGCATAGAAAATCAATTAACATGATCAAATATAAAAAATATATATATTAATTTATTTTGAAATATATTATATAAACATTAATTTATTTTTTAAGAATTTTTAAATAAATGAAGGGTGATGATTCTAAAAAGTCTCGAGTTTTTATGTACAGATAGGAATGCCATTACAGAAACATCTCTCCACGTAATAATCACTGCCCCTCAATTAAAAGAACAATTTTGAAGATCCACTCAGCATGGAATCGTCACCATGCATCCCTAGGAACTCTAGAACAAAACAACGGCCCGAAATACCTAATGAGCGAATGACATCTACAATATTTCGCTTTGACACCAAGGTACTTTTAATGTTTTTTTAATCTCACTGCTGCAGCGGTAAATAAAAAGGCATAACCGTCTTTTACCTCTTTTTTGGATAGAGAGAGTCACTTTTAAATTAAATAAAAACGTAGGCCCATCCATTGCACTTACGTCAAAAGATAAGTTGTGGTTATGAGCAACAACTAATCAACTTTCAGCTAAGGTTAATTAATTTGCCATCTAGGAGGATGATGCTGTAGAAGGAAATTTTGAGAGGATGGTAGCAAATTGCAAATAAACGTTAACATCATGAAACTTGAGTATGCTGATTCCACAAACCATTTTATGGACTCCCTAGCCTAGGTAGGGGTTCTTAGGCCTTTTAAATGGTTTGTTCATTAAAAGATGGCTTCTTTTGCCCATGAAATGCCAGTGTATATCATTTTAATCCATTGATAGTCCACTCTTGTCACTTGTGCTCTATTTTTTAACGATCTTTGAAACTGTGTCCCTGCATCCCCATTCCTAAATCTTGAAGAAACATCACATTACAACCCATCAGCTAATTGAATTTTCCCATGGAACTTAATAAACATCTCAAGAGATAATTTTATTTCCCCAATACCATGTTTTAGATCAAATAAACATCATATGAAAAATCTGCACTAATACATGTTTGTAGGTTATCAATAGTGGATTTGCTCACTATTTGGTGAGTACAAAGTACAAACCCATCCAAAATCTTCAGAACTTGCTGAAACCACAAAGTTTCATTCTCTAATTTGATGATCACACAATATTGGACTTCATGGCCTAATGCAATCATTTAAGTGTAGAACCCTCTTAGGACTGTCACTAGCTATCAACATACAAATAAGAAAAAAGTTGTGAGAGGTTTGAAACTTTGATCACTTGTACCCAATGTGTGTAATTGATTCTCCCATGCATACCTTCAATACTATTACATATGAATATTGGTTTAATGTTTTTCTACATACCCTTTTAATAATGACTAGTGTGAAATCTTTTCCATACCTAAGAGCATATCTATAATAATAGTATATTTTGAGATTGAATGTCATATTTAAAAAATTAAGATACACAATACAAGCATATATATGACTTTCTAAGAACGGATCATCAAAGTTTATGATTCACAATGCACATTTCTACTGTAGAAGATTATTGGCAATTTTTATTTTAACATTGCAAATTTAAACATTCCTTTTCAAAAAAAAAGAATGTATACGTAAGATTACATTTATAATATAGAAATAAAGGTCAACAGAGAGAGATTTAAAACCTCTTTCAATAAAACATATGCATGTACTTGCACTATTGTACTATAGAAATAGTGGCCTAAAGAGAAATACATTTAATACATATAAACTCATATCTAAGAGATGAAAAAACAACTAGGGGAGTATGTAATGATAAATGACTCAATATGCTCATGAGCTCACATTAATACATTAGTCAACTTGTAGTGAAGGTGGAATCCAAACATATCCAGGGGTCTGTACATATCCCACTCGAGCGGCAAGCTCATCAGCCTCTTTAGGTCCTCGACTATTTCGCTCGTAAGTGCATGATTTTATTTTTCCATCATCGATGTCATTCAACAATGGGGTAAATATCTCCCATGCCACCTGAAATATTAAGATATAAATAATCATCAGATCTTGTTATACAAAAATAAATATTACTTTATATGAACTATTCCATCATACCCTATTTGTCAATTTGTAAAGATGCCTTATCATATTAGGTATTCCAAAAAGAACACACAACTTTATGTTAAGGTCTTGATCAAACTTAACACAACTCTAAACTAATGTGTTCCAAAGAAAAACTTCTCTTAACTCTAAAGCAAAATTTCAGTATAGGAAAATCAAATATAGTGGATAATGATAAAGTACAGGTATCTTGTATCCTTTTATGGTTCAATATCATATAGATATTGATATAATCTTGGGACGAGGCCATCAATTTCTTCAATGCAGCTTAGAGCAATTTTTCTTTTAAATGAATTTGTTGGAAAATTATTGTATAGTTGATAGGAAGGCAAAAACTTACCAAAAATGGCAGATCAAGTAATACATGATCTTATACATGAGAGTGAAATTGAAAAAATATCGAAGAAATCTTAAACATAAGAGAAGCGATTATGAAAAACCATATCTCACAGCCATCCAGACGGGAGGAAAACGATTCTAAATAATTTAATAAAGACCAAGTGGAAACCATGACAAAAATTCCATAGGTCAATCCCAAATCTATTGACTTGACTTACACAATAATATATTGGAAATCTTGTTGAGTATCCAGTCAATTGCTTCATATGTATATTCCACAGATATGTAGGTAGGTGTAAATTGATTAAATTAATAAGATGAAGAACATGCAGGCCTGTTGTGACCTTTTCACACATCGCCCCATTGCCAATGGGGACCCCCAGTTGCCTGCTAGTTTTTGGGGTTTTGTCTCCTTGCAACGGTTGCGTGAGATCACTTTGCTAAGAGTTTCAAGTCAGTTTGCCGAGAGTTACCCGAGCCAAGTCAGTAATTCATGCTTGAATCAGTGCGTAGATGTCATGGAAGCGCTCAGAAGGCCTAGGAAACGAAGATCGCCTGTGAATTTTGCCAATTCTGAGACTTCCTACTTTTTAGGAAATTTTGCTTTTTCGATTTTTCATTTTTGGCATTTTTGGACCAAACAACGTTCCCTATTTTTTAGGGTTTGCTTTTTCTATTTTTAGAAAGGTCCCGAGTTCTAAAAACGCACTCAGAAGTTCAAAAAACTCGATAGAACTCTCAGAAAATCAAATAGAACATTCGAAAAATTATTGAAAAATCTGGAAAAACAATTCAAAAAGCATGAAAAATCAGACCAAAAACATTCAAATTCTGGAAAATCAGTTCGAAACTAATCAGATCTGAAGGTCAAAACCAGTCAGATCTGAGGTTGAAATCATCAAAAATCAGCTCAAAAAAGATGAAGTTCTTGGAAAATCTGGTTAAGTCTGGAAAATTCGCCATTTCCAAGAAGGAGAATGTCAAGGGAGAGAGTTATGAATGTCAAGAAGCTGGTGAAGTCCGCCTAGCACTAAGGAAGCATATCCTAGATACACCTAAAGTCCGCCATGCTCATCCTAGGATCCTTTGAAGTCCGCCATGCATCAAAGGAGGAAGTGCCAAAAAGTCTTGAAGTCCGCCCTCAACATCCTAACCCCCTCTAAAGTCCACCATCCACTCAAGAGGCATGTCCAAAAGGTTTGGAAAGTCCGCCTAGGCATGTAGAAGAGGAAAAATCAAAATTTTTACTAAGTGTTTGATGCCTAGAGGAGGAAATTTCGAAATTTTGCTAAGTGTGAAAGTCTAGAAGGGTGGAGAATCCTTTCCAAAGGGATAAAATGTTGAGACAAATGCTAAGAAGCTTCAAAGTCTGCCCTAGAAAAGAGGGACATCCAAAATGCTTGTCCAAAAGACTTGTGAAGTCCGCCATACACTCGGAAGAGGGGCTAGCAAGGTGTCAAAGAAGTCCGCCATATTTGTCCAAGGTGTTAAGGAAGTCCGCCTAAGCACATGAAGGGATAAAATAATGATTTTTTTACTAAGTGTTAGTGCCTAGTCCAAGGAAAATTTTGAATATTTGCCTAAGTATAGAGGCTAGAAGATGAAAAAATGAAGATTTTGGCTAGGAATCATGACATTCTCAAGAGGTCAAGTGCCAAGTTTGAAAGGACATGTGCTAAAGAAGATTGGGATATGGCAAGAAATAAAACGAAGTGTGCCTAACACAGAGGTGGAAAAGAAATTAAATTTGCCTAAGTGTGGGTAGCTGGAGAAAATGTTGAGAAATTGACAACTTTGGCCGAAGAAAAATGCACAAGGCAAGGAGAAAGGAAGGATCGCCTTTGGCCAGAAGGAAGAAGAATTTGTCAAGCGTCAAAGAAATTCGCCCGATGAAGACATCCAAACAAGGATTTTTCCTAGAAAAATTCGACTGAGCAAGAGAAAATTTGACTTTGGCAGAAGAAAATAGGCTCAGTGCAATTAAAATCTCGCCTCGGCAAAGAAAAATAGGGATCTGGCAATAAAATTTTCGACGGAATGGCTTAAATTTTGGTTTGGCTAGATGAAATTAAGGACAAAATTGGAAAATAATCTCTTAGCCAAGAAAAATGAAGAGAAAATCGAAATAGCCATGGGTCCAAAACGAACGGGTTGGAATTAATTAAAATATTTTAAATATTTTAATAATTTTTCTCAACTGCTTGGAAATTTAAAATGCCTTGGACCAAATCAAATTTGCCAGACGAGAATTGGAAGAAAATAAAGTACGCCAGGCAGAGATGAAATCCGACAAGAAAAATTAAATTCGCCATGAATTTAATTAAATATTTAATGTTTTCTTTAAAAATTTGAAAAATCAAAGATAAACATTAAGTGAAAAATCGAATTTTTGAAGATCAGTGAGATTTGCCCAGATAAGCTTGAGACTGATTCTTGTCGAAGAATAAAAGGAAACTTGCCTGTTTGAATAAATGAAAACAAATCGAGAATCGAGAAAGAAGATGGCAGTTGCTAAAACGAATTCAATCCTTCAGCATTATAATGAGTTTCAACAACTCATTTTTTCACACACAGCTGAAGAGAAATTTAATCTTTCTCGAAATTATCAGGCAATTGGTTGATCAATAAGCAAAGTCTGAATTTTCCAGAAGGTGAAATAGTGTTATGCTGAAGAATTTTCGCAGGAAAAGAGAAGAGATTTATTGAAAGCTGAAATTCTTCTATGAAGAGTGGCGCACTTTTTCTTCTAAAAATCAGATTTTTTAAATCTGATTTGCATCCAATAGTTCTTCACTGAGGTTTGATGTCCAATCAAATGAATTTGCTATATCTTTTATGTCCTTTCATCTTGACGAAGCTCTGGCGAAATTTTCAACTTCATCTAAATTACTTTCAGCTTGCTTTTTTGCAACAATTTAATTATTTAACCAGCTGAAAGTAAATTTTCGAATCCAAGGCACGAGATTTAATTATTTGAAAAAGTCTTTGTATTAATGTTAATCTTTGGACTGCAGGTTGACAACCACGGCAGGCGAACCATTAGAGAAGCCGAAAATGAAGTTTACCAGCAAGGGTGCTCAACGAGAGACCAAGGTCATTTCAAAATGGAAGAATGTCGTGGACACCGATCTCGGACACGTCGACTTTGATGAATTTAAGAAAAGAGTGTATGGGCAGAAGGGGCTTCCCACACCGATAGCCAAACGGATAGTCAGAAACGGGATATTTCAGGCAGCTTGATTCCCACCGGCAATGGATTGTGCAGAATTGATGGTGGAGTGTGCTCTCCACTATGACGCTCAGAAGAGACAGATCATCGCACCTGATGGAAGAGTCTTGGCACACTTGGGCGAAGTTGCAATTCAGGAAACCTTCGGCATCCCAGAGCATTCACGAACGGTCTATAAGACCAAGGAAGAAGCCAAAAGATTATATGATAGCCAACCAGATTTGTGTGCCACAACAGTCAACAAGGTGTGGATGGACAAGCCTAAGCCTTCAATCAAGAAGTTGCCCAAGAGACCTCGCCGAACAAACTTCAAGGAAGATTTTGGGGATATCGTGCTGATGCTGAATATAATAGCTGGTAACCCTCAAGGCGCCTTTTTCGAGAGCTGGATGTACTATTTCATAGATGAGATCACTTCTGGTGTCAAAATGTTCAATTGGTCATGAATGATAAGTGACAACCTCCACGAGCAATTGATCAACCTCGAAGAGACTAAGTCTTTTCATATGAGTTCGTATGTTGTATACCTGTTGGCCAGATCATACAAGTATCCAGGATTGATTTGCAAGGGCAAGATTGGCAACGGGGAGAACGAACTCAAGTCTTACGACTGTTATCCACAGCTCCAATTGAAGGAGAAGACTCACTTCAGGAGGGTGCATGATGCCTTCCTAATGCATATTACTAGAAAGCTTCAAGGGGGAGTGCATCAGAGGTTAAGCCATGAGGCGAAAAGTCTTATCAGTAAGTACGGATCCTGGTTCATCCAGTTCCCGAAATTCACATACGTCAGGATCCAAGGATTTACTGGAAATCCCTATAAACTGCCCATCTATCCAACAAATCGGATGATATTGCTCGAGGTCCTGAGATAGTTGGAGGAGTATCAGAACATCCAGAGACAAACCAAGAAGGCATCTGTCACATTGCCATTTTTCATTGGGAACATGTTGGAGTATTGTCCATCAACACAGGCAGCTAAGAGTGCAAGGTTGGAGTTCCAGTGGTATCCATTTACAGCCTACAAGTCCAGGGTCAACTTTGACCCACACCATAATATTCGGACAATAGAAGGGAGAAAGTACAAGCACAGGATGGAACTGGAAGATTTCTGGGCAAATGCTACCGATGAGTATGAAGTCAGACGGAAAATGTGGTCCAGGATGCCACTAGATTTCATGAGGACAATTGAGTTTTGCCGGGTTCCTGATCAGTTACAAGATGATGGAAACCACGTCCAGCCACGCTTCGAGGAAAGCCGACCTCTTCCTCCAGTAAAATGGTCAGAACCGGAGCACGCAGACCTGGCCACCCTAATGAGGCCAGTGACTAAATACTCTCAGTGGTGGGTCGATTCTCATGCCCAAGAATTGAGACAGAGAGGAATCACGCTCACATATGATCTGTTGAGCGAGTCAGAATCATATTCTTCTAATGCCGGTGCATCCCATCAGGACTTGGTCGGGATCGGAGAGAAAAGGAAGGAAATAGTCCCAAGTGCTGAGCCTACTTCCAAGAGGCATAAGGGAGAACCTTCTCGGTCAGCAACATCCAGGAATATTGACGAGTTGGTGGCTACTATAGACGATTCCTTGGTAGAGATGCTTGAACCTCCTACAGTTCAGGAAGTAAATGATGAACCTATTCAACTGGATGATGAAGAGCCTCCGTCACCTACGGGCACAGAAATCTTAGGTTCAGACAATGAGATAGAAGCTCGGAACAATGACTTCAAGGAGGGAATGATTTCCGCTCTCAGAGGGGTTGTGGATGTTCCAAATGAAGAATAGGTTCAGGTAGAGGATGGGATTGAACAGCTGACCATTCCAGAGTGGCTATTAGAGAGAATGAAGATCCAGGTACCTGCAAAAGCTCAACAAGAGGAGGATGATACTGCCGATTTCTTGGCAAGGTTGGAGCAAGCCGCAATCAAGAAGCCTGCCAAGAAATTCTCCACCATTCAGAGGAATGAGACAGGCAATCGTTCCGTGCACATTGCAGTACCTACGGTGGACAAGCCACAGGACGAGATCACTCCTCAGGAGTATGCTATAACCACTGTTGACCTTGGCCCGACCTCGAAAGGTCAAGAAGTAGAGGAGTTAGATAATTCCGTCTCGACCATCAAAGCGAGACTGGAGAAAGAAGTGGCCAAGGAGTATAAAAAGGAGGTCAAACGTCTTAAGGAATATATCCAGCATTTGACCCAGCCACTTGATCAGGGTAGTGCGATTGTTCCTCCTCTTCTCAATTCATCATAGGAGGTGACCAAGGATGTTTAGTGCAGAATGGTGACGGCCAAGGAAGCTCAAGACTGGATGGCGAATGAAGGCATAGAAGCGGCATTGTTCATGGAGAAGTTGGCACTAGTTTATGGGCAAACCTCATGCTTTCTTTCTAGACTTATGGATATGGCGGAAACATGGGAAGGACTTCCGGATATGCAGGAGAGGCTTATTCCATGCCTCAGGCTATTGAAAAGCACTCCAAGAGAGGAGTTGGTCGACAGGAAGGTGATTGCTACAGGAGCAGCATATGATTTCAATCATTGGTTTTGGTCAGTAACTATACATAGGAAAGTTTTGGAGAAGGCAAAAGTGGATGGACTTAGAATCAAGGAGCAGGTAAAGGACATTCGAGAGAAAATTCACATGACAGTTGCAGAAATGTTTGATCAAGAGATTGTCCGAGAAAAAGATATGCAGCTGGAGGAGCTGAAGCGAAAGGTTCAAGAGGTTTTCTTCTCGACTACTGGACCACTTCTAAGAAAGGATTTTGCGAGAGTGGCAAGTCTTTCGGCCATCCGGAATGACTTTGGGAAGCAGGAAGCAAAATGGGCAAATACCTTTGCCAAATGTGCAGAGAACTTGGACGAGCTCGAATTCCGGATCAGCATGTTGCCACCTGTCACGATGGAGGAGGTCATGGGTGTCCAGATTCGCCAAGCACAATGCTACTCAGAAGGATAAGGACGCCTCTCCTAGAATATAGCTTTAACTGCCTCTCTACTGATAGTTTACTGATAGATGACTCTTGTTATTCTGGGAAACCCTAATTAGGGTTTGGTTGTAATAATCTTGGCTGTTAATCTTGTTTTAATCTCGGCCCTTCATTTCATTTTTAAAACTCTATATAAACTGATGCTCTCACTTTCATTGGTGTGGAGACAGAATATGAAATTGTTGCATTGAGACTATTTTGAATAATAAAAGCTCTTGAGCATGATTTGCCTTGAATAACTTCTTATTGTCAAATAGTAAGCAAGGTTGCATATCATCTTCCGCGATAGATTAAAGTTAAAGTTAGATTAAGTAGAATTTGTTTTGAAAGTTGGTTAATTGAATGAAAGATTGATCGTATTGATTCGATGGTGAAGTGTAGCTCATACTTTCTTCGAATGGATGATTTGCATTCGATGCGTAAAGTTAGCCTGAGCTCTTAATTGTGGAAACTTAACTTCAGCCTCATTCGAGGTTTGAAAATTATTCTCACAGCCCTTGAAGATTGCACCCATTTTGCGTATGTTGTCCTGCAGGAGGCGAAACAAAGTGTGGTTTATCCTCTTCACCGAGTCTTTATTGTCTCTTGAGTTTTTAGGCTTAGACTAGATTCTCCTAAACCCTATCCTTTTGCCATTTTTTTGAGATTCATTGAAAGTCCTAATTGAGAGCCTTTAATGATAAATTCCCTAAGTCCTGAACTTGTGAAGATTTTCTTACGTAAGTCCCCTTGTTTACTACTAGCATATCACAACGGCCATTGAGCTTATCCACACGTCGAGACCCGACTAAAGAAACCTTGGAATCGCCATATGATCTTCTCGCAATCTTAGCATACGCGGTGGTTTTTCAAGAGAGGATAGAGTGTCTTTGGACATTTTATTCTGAAGTGTTCGGTGGATGATAAAACGTACACCAACAAGGCCTAATCGAATACATTATTCAATATGTATAGAAATATAAAGAACTATGGTATCTTAGTGGTTTAAGGGCATATGATTCGTTAGTAGGATAGAGACGAGATTTTTTGTTGTACAAATATAATATATGGGAGCATAGATATATTTGTGGGGGTGGATGGTAGTAGTTGGTTTTATTGGGTGGAGTTGCCTGTAGTTTTTGCAATTTATAACTATTAATTTTAGTACGTCAAAATCTAAATTACCAAGAAAATCAACTCCATGTTGCCCAATGATAGTGCTCAACATGAAAACGTGCATATTAAATGGTTGCAGTTTTTGTTATCATACCAAACATTCAAAAATGAAGGTATGGGTCCTTATTCCAATTTATTACTATACAAAACTTTTCAAACTAACAAAAACTATTCATTCGGGTACGTAAACATTCACTTCCGAATGTAGGAATCTATATAGAGTCCACTGTTATTAACTTATTAGACCATAGTCAATCAGCGATGGCAGACGGACTGGGAGAGGAACAGCATTATTTTGGAAATATGATATGAAGGTATTTAGAGATGGTTGTAATTAACACAAAATTAGTGCGGGTAGACATCTTAACTTTATTAACGTTTCTCTTTGTATAATTACCTATTTGGGCTTTGATAAGAAATTTACCTACCATAAAAAATTGTAAATCCTCAAACAAAAAATAGTAGATTACAATCATTTGAATGTGTTTCTTTAGGTCCTTTAGCTCTTGTCAACCAAAAACCAGACTGTTCCACATTAATTGATATGATATATATAAGAAATGTTTATAGGAAATTTCCCAATTTTTTAGATATGCTTCCAAGAGATGCAAAGATATGCAAAGAAACTTCATTTGAAGTCTCTTGCCATCTGGAGACGTCCCCATATGTGCCTTCAAGACAGATGTATTTCCGATACAGGGGACCTGGTCCAGGGGTCAAGGTATGAGTCTCCAGGTAACTATAACATAAACCAATAACTGCAATGCTTTTTCATCATTAGAAAACTAACTGATCTCTCCAAATGGAAATTAATTAGTCTGCGTGGAGGAAAAATGGATGGTTTAATTGTGAAAAAATCTCACAAGGAGGTGAAGAAGCTCCATAATGGGTTGTAATAGCCATTTAATGCATACCATCTGTGGCTTTAATTGAAAAATGAAAACAGTTGGACACATATGATACAGGCTGATCTAATACCCTTAAATTGATTTATTCAGAAAGTCTATGACAAAAAACAAGGGAATCTCCATCAAGCATATCAACATCATTTGTTTCCATAATGGCACAATAAATGCTCCGTAGAAGTGCAGCCCTAATAAAAGTGACTATCTGGGTACCAAACCCTTACATTATGACAGCTAGTGTTTGAAGATAAATAACTTACTTGCGATTATTTGCAACCAAAATGTTACTTAGATCCTTTTTGGAGGGTTTTTTTAATAAGTTAAAATCATCTTTTCAAGGTTTAAATAATGTACTTTCTAATTATTTTGGTATAAAAGAAACGGAACATGAATTTTATTGTAGAGGGAAAGCTCTCAAATCTAAAGAAAAAAAGGAATACTTGATTGGATGGTGTAATTAGCCACTGGAGGAGGCCACTTGTAATCTGCAACTTCTGTTCATGAATTGGAGATACTCGCATTTCTAAAAGGAAGGAGAGGTGTTAAAAATAAAAAAATGACTCTTTAAAGATTTTTGAAATCATTCATGGAAGGATGGGTGGAGCTAAAAGAGGTCAGATATTTGCCAAAAAATAACCATAGAGGGGTAGGCCAAGAAGCCACTTTAAGGAATTTGGAAGCCAACCAACTTGGTTGAAGCTAGATATCATGGCTTACCTCCAAAAGACATTAGACTGATTAGGGTATAGACCGACCAAGTCAATAAACCTAGCATCCGAAATTTGTTGGTCAAGCATCAATGCCAATTAATCTACCTAATAGTCAAGTTGCTACAAACCATAGCAATGGCCATAACAAGTATTCCAGATCAGTATTAGTTGACACCAGAAGTAGACACATGGAACATTAACCCTATAAAAAATACTAGAATACTAGAGGTCAGAATATGAACCACTACACCTTTTATAATGGTTCCACATCATACTCCTCAATGATGCTTATATATATATATAGTAATGCTACAAGGGGGTTTTGCTTCCAATTCTACAAGTAAGCTTGCCATTTTGCATCCTGTCTTCATAGACTTGTACTAGGAAAATATACAGTTTTGGTTTTTTGTGTTTATATGGTTGAATGATATTACTTATTGATCATGGATTATTTTCCTATCAGATAACTCATTCTCAATGCACTCTGATTCATATTCAAAACGTAAAAGTGTCAGCAGTTTCCAAACATAACAAATTGGAATCCCTGTATTTCATTCTGGTGTGCCTTGAAATCTCCTAGGAATCGAAATATTGGTACTAGAGAAACTATATTACCCATTCTAGGGGTATTATATGCCTCAAACTAAGACAAATAAAATCTACTACCCACACATTTCCAAATCATTTTTCTAGAAACACATATTCAAGTTGCTTCCTATTCCTATGTATCAGTCACTATCATCCCAATTCTCCACTTGAAAGCCTGAACATTTTACTAGCAACTCATAAATGGGCATTATTTGTTTTATTCAAAAATATATACAGCAAATTCTTGCAAGTGGTTACAGTACATATTTCAAACAAATGTTGAAGTTATGATCCATTAAACTTGAAATATGCAATCCACGCTGCTATCATTATATGACATGTCACCCTCCATGAGAATTAATAAGCACATATCGGATTCAAAATTCACAAAAAAGTAGTGCATTAGTATGAAGGGTAAGTTGAGAGGTATGTGTGCTTTTGTATACAAAGAATATGCCAACAAGAGGATTTTTGTTTGGATACTACCTTCATCTATCTATTTGGCATTATACATTTAACAGCTGCTATAGATACACATTGAAAAGATATAGGAGATAAAAACATAACTGTTCTGTATCATGAAAGATGACCATTAATGAAGTTAGTAATGAAGAAAGACGAATTTAATATTAAGATTTGGAGAAGCTATGTCATTTTGGTATATTCAAGAGGCATACAATAAAGCTAATGCAAATATATGCTATTCTATTTCTATTAATTAGTGACCCATGGCATGCCAGTTAACAAACGTTCAATGGAGGACTATGTTGATTTGCATGGAACTATTAGGATTGTACAGCCTAAATGAGAGAATAAATAGCTATTTTTCTCCAAGTGTGGATAGGGTTCAAACTTCACTGTAACTTTTAAAATGAATTGTCTATATACTATATGTGATATGGGAAGCCAGGGTCTGTTTAGATGCTAATAGTGACAGAAGAATAAATGACCAGTTTTTCTCAAGAGTGAATAGGGTGCACTATACCCTTTGAAATGAATGGCCATGAGTCATTAGTACATGCAAGATGAGAAAACAGGATAATTTTTAGATTGGACAGATGGTGCTTGTCCTGCCAACAAAATAATAATGTCATAGATATGGACTTTGTTTGGTAGGGAAGCTACTCAACAACCAGGAAAACTCAACATACAAGCCATGGTGATAAATATTTTATATTATTGGTAGAAGAGCAAAAAAATCATGTAATCTAAAATTTTGGAAAAATAAATGATCTACACATATCATTTAGAAACGAATCCTACCTTCAATTCATCTCTGCGTACAAAGTGTTGTTGATCGCCACGGATCCTGTCCAAAATATAAACTAATTCAGTATTTGTAAGCTATCAATGAAGACTTCAAACATATGAGTAATATCTTAGATTAAAAGGATTGGGCTTGCCACAGTTTTTGACATTCTTGATCACTTCAAATGGAAGAATTTTTTTTCATCTTGATTTGGCCTCCAAAGGAACTCTTAAATAAGAAGTAAAATTAAAATTTTAAAACAATCCTTACGTTACAAGAATTCTTATCCAGTCCATTAAAAATGAGAAGAGAAACCAAAGTGTTAAATAATGTGCTCTTAAATAATTACACTATAAAGTTTAGACAGCTCATATTCAAACTAACAAGCCTTGCTTTTAAGGAATAACATATAATTCATGTCAAATAATAACTACAATTAAAAAGGATAAGCAAACAAAATTCATAATTAGTGAGTGTAAATAGTAGAAATGCATCCTTTAAATTTGAATGGCATTACTTGAGACCATATTGAGGCACACACAACCACCTTATAAGACACCTTGTATGGTAAGTGATCCCATGGAGAAGCACATTGTATTAACTCACCTTCCTCACAAGACACATAGTGTTGATTTTATGAATAATTCTCCCTAGGCATGAAAAAAATGCCAAAAAAATTAAATATCGACTTCTCTCCCATGTTATGTTCATATTGTCTACAAAACTCTTATGGCTTTAAACATGACAATAGATTACCAAGTTCAAACTTGAAGCTTCCTTACAATCTACTTTGAACTAAGTTGGCCTCCAAAGAAGCCTCCCACCAATTCTAAGAATAAATCATCTCAAGCCTAGCATGAGGACACCTTGACTTGCTATTACCTTCCTCTCACAAAAACATAGGCTATTTATTTTAATGAAGCTTCCATCCCTAGGCATATAATTGACCCCAAATAAAGGGAGAAGTATAAAAAAAATGAACAAATTCCATTCACCAATGTTCTTAATTCTTTTTTTTTATGTTTTACATAAATATTATAGCTCCAAAAACAAAAATTTAAGACAATTTGCACCCTTGGTTCGATTTTTTCAAAATGGAAAATGATGTTACGAATTGCCAAAAAAACACCATCTTGTAGTGATAAATATTTGTGGAAAGGTCATGTATAATATATAAGGGCTTTGGGACATGGAAAAGATGCTGACACTTACGGTTCAAGAATTCAATAGCAGTTTTAAAAATAAAAATTGAAAAAGAGCCCTTGTGCAATTTGTTGAAGGTTTAGTGAAGATGAGAATGTCATTGACTACATCTGCTTTATACTTAATCCATAGAGGAAAAAATAAAAAATGTTTTTCGACACTCCTTGAAGATAAGAGCACCAAATAGACATGTTTCCTTCTAGATTGTCCACCGTAGCCCCTTAGTTCTAGAAACTTCATGGACATTATCAAATGTTGCACTAGCGTAGATGTGAAACAACATTTGTTTCTCCTCTTGGTCTCTTGTTTTGATTTTTATTTGTGTTATGTTTCACTAGGAGTCCTTCCCTCAAATGGCTATTTTTATTGCTCCAAATGGTTGACCTTGGAAGAAAGAAGAAACATTTACATGTTACTAGAGGCAAAATAGACAATTAAAATAGTTATTGTTTTTATTTGTTAGCATTCTAGTTTGTCCTTTTTAAAACAACTCAAACTAGAATAGTATGTAGGGTAGAACCATTCTTCCAATTATAAGGCTAAGCTCCTTGAGATCTTAACTAGACCTAAAAATAATATAATTTACAAGTATGCACATTTTACAAGGTTTCACGAGGGTTTTCCATTAAATGTAAATATCTAGATGACTATGTTTTTGCCTCAAATGCAAGTGTTGTACTATTGGTAGTCAAGACTTGTAATGAGATTTTTAGATGTAAAGAAAGGTAAACTATCAAACACAAACAAAAACAACTTCCTACTAGCGAAAGGAGATGCTAGTATTCAATTGTAACACATTTTGAAGGAATAACACAAATGAATGTTGACTACTAGCTAAATCAAAGACTAGCAAATTAGCATTAACAAGTAATGGTTAAACAAATGGAAATTACATGATTATTGAAAATAACTTCCTAATCAATAAACAAAGCCACTACTTAATAAATAACAACTATCAATTAAAAGTTTGACAAAGTTACTTAATTCAATATACTTTGTGAAAGCACAATGCATGGGAAAACAATTTCTATCGAACAATAGTTTTTGTAACATAAGCCTAACATCAACTCTTATTAAATTATATGCTCCAATCACTTATTTATAAGCTTTTAAGAAGCAACTTTAAGGACAAAATAATACTAAAATATTTCCATAAAAGTGCCACTTTAAAGCAATCTTATCCCTACTTATTGAAAAGAGAAAACAAAATTTCAAAGCAATCTAATTTTAAAACAAATAATTAAATAAAATCCTACTAATAGGTTCAATTTCATATATATAGCAATTTTTGCCACTTTTGAAAATCTAAACCTTCTAAAGTCAATTTTTGCCACTTGCAAACTTTGTCAAACCTTCTAAAGTCTTTGAAATATGGAAAACTTTTTCTACAACCTATGAAAGTTGTCAAAACCCTATCCATGGATACAAAACTAATTATTGCCTCTAAAAAAGCAACATTCTAAAAATAAAAATTTGGATTTTTTATTTCCTCTCACCATTCCTCAACAAAGCATACCTACTAAAAATAATAGTTTTTAAAAAAAGAGTTGTTTTAAAAGTGGATGGATTTCTATTGATCGCCGAAACCTTGACCATGAGATTATGCCCAACACTTGAATTTGTATTTTTCTGCAATGGAGGAGTTTTTTCCTGCCAAACCTAGCTAGAAAGTGCAAATGTAGGAACTTTTGGATGCTAATGCCCATTGGAAAGTGTGATTGTAGGAACTTTTAGGTGGAAATGACACTCTGATAAAAGCAGATTGGAAAGAGGAATAAGAATTGAAAGCATATTGGAATGAATATTATTTACTAGCAAGAGGATTACTGTAAGTTTTTGATTTGATTAGAAATATATATACATACATACAATCATATACAATAATGATGCTTGCAGCAATTATGGGTAGGACAAGTCCGATACTTTGACAAGAATAAAGGAAAGGCGGAGTTGGAAGAAGAGGCATGCTAGGAAGGGAAACTCTGACACTCTACAACTTGCAAACCTAAAAAATTTTGGTACCTTAACAAATTCTGAACCCAATAGGCACATGGGGGAAGAGGAGGAAGAAAACATAAGAAAAATTGGACCAAGAGGAATGCCAAGAATAGGAAATAGGTCTTCAGTCCACAAACAAGAATTAATTGAAAAGGTGACATTACATGTTGTCATTCCTTGATTGCCCCAGGGATGGTAGGGTGTCCATGCACCCTAGAAAATTTTCCCAAGATTTAAAAAAAATAAAAAATAGAAGTCCTGAACCTTACCCTAAAAGGTGTGCACACTGATGCCTACTACCATAAAACTTATTAACATGCTAACCCATGCTCTATTGCAGTCATGAAAAAGAGGAAAGAGGAATTTCCCTATAGACTATTAAAAAATAGGCATTTAACATAGAAAATGAAAAAAAAAAAGTTCCACCCCTAGACGCCTACTCTAATTTGAAAAGCAAACTTTTCGATGTTTTTTCTGAGCTATGTAAGATTTAATCCCAAGTAATTGAATTTCATTTATGCTTTTTGGTTTTTCAAGTCAATATCAACTCCAAGTAATGCTACTATGGTTACAGTCAAATGATTTGGAAAGTAATATCTTTGTGAAATTCTTCGCACATGTACATTAGCACTGGAAATTGTTGTCGACCTCTTTGTCAAGTTCTATTCTCTAGTGAATCCCTTGAGAACATGTTGAGGCTCTTGATTATTCTTTGAAATTACCTGTTCAAAATTTGGATAGCATTGATGTATCTACTTTTATTTGTTTAATGAATAATGGCATTGCCTAGTACACTTTTCCCAAATGATGAATGAAAACATTTTTTATCATCTTTGAGAACAGCAAATGCAGAAACAATGCCAAATTTTACTCAGATTATTTGCAACATGACTCACATTGAGACATCAGATAGTGCAAAAGATGATTCCATAAAGTCTAACAGCGGAAAGTTAAGTCAATGGTACAATTTCCACTCAAGACAGAGGTGAAGACATTCATTGTCTCTGATGGAAAATGTCATACATCAATAGAAATTTGTAAAAATTGCACCTTCTTTACTCATATTGTCTACAATTACATAAATGATAACTTGCAACTTTTACTATTTTTTGTAATTAATTTTTCAAATATTAATTTTTACACAGTATTTATTAGCTGTCTGGCACTGTTCCCCACCATCCCCAAATTTTGGGGGAAAAAATTACCAGCCCCAAAACTCATCCCCCTATCTAGAGATTGACCTATTAAGTTATTGATGATACATTAAAATTAGGCTTGTGAAGATGCATATGAAGTAGTCATTCACACATAGCTACTTCAGGACGTATCTATTGGATAATAAAGTTAGAACAGACATTCCATGATGACTTAATTTTGCGTGTCTTATTTCTTCTTCCAAGTATTTCTCAAATTTGAATTACAAAATAATGGTGCTTCTAGGTGTAATTGAAAAATCACATAATCAGCTAAAGCATAATAATAATGTTTAATGACCTTAGGGATAGTTTTGAAAATTGAATGCCATAAACGTAGGTTATTTCTTTTCATTTTTTCTTTTTACTTTCTGCGTTGCAAAATAAAAATTTATGTGACCTTATGTAATGAGCCTAACTCAAAACTGTCCACAATTTGCCCTAATTGACTGATTGTAATTTCGTCAAATAGTTTAAATGCAACCTTGCAGCTTGCTGATGTAGTGTTTCAGTTTGATGTAATTTGATAGAAATGGATGCTAAGACTGATTTAAATCCCCTTTCAATGCCTACAATCTGATCTATATGCAAAAATGTAATTCTTTTTGGATTTTTATGCAAATATATGGGAAACTAGGTATGCAAAGACTAGCTACAGCAAATAGACATTTTGTAAAACACTTGCCATGCATCATATCATTTACAATTCCATTTGAACAATCAGCTACTTATATCTCCATCATTATGAATACTTCAATACAAAGCAAATGTCAAACAGCCAAGACTCTTGGCTAATACATATGAACTAATGCTTAGGTTTGAAGATAACAGTCACCTACAGCCGTACCATTTATAGTGCAACTAAATGACATCTAAAATGCATGGAATTTAACAATGGAACCTGGTTTAGGAGTCGCCTTGCTTTCCCAATGAAGAACCAATAAAAATTCTGGAAGATGATGACCATATGCAGCCCACACGAATTTCTGAAGAAGTCACCCCTGTTCTGATTGGAAATATGAAATAAAATAATCTGCTAACCCCCAAGCCTCCAATAACTTCTAACATGATCAGCATAACCTTGGAAATGAGGCGCACCAATCTCCAAGAGGAATCGACCTGGTTATGAGCTGGGATGAATGAAAAATGCTCCTCCAAAGGCGTCCCTGTTTGCTTCAGACTTGGCTTCAGATTTGCCCAATGTAGATTTGACCTTTCTCTTCAAAGATTCAATGCCACAAGGCACTATTCTTCAATGCCAGCCAACTCCTATAATCGTAAGCTTCAAAATTGGCCTTATGCCACAAATTTCTGCCCTAATGAAGTGACTGAAATATCACCTCCAATCTGCAATAATTCAGGTAATATTTCACACCCTCAAAATTGCTATCAGTGGGAGTTTTCGTTCCCAAAGACAATCTGATTATCTGCAGACCACTTGGCTCCACAAATACTCAAGAAGAATTCACCAATCAACAATTCATCAAACCTGGATGATCAAATGGTGAGACCTCAAGGTCTATTTATGCATTTCCTCTAGAGGTCGGCTTCAATAAAAAATAATATTATCCTTTGACTTCTAGAAGATTCCAGAATATTTTAATCTTTTTGCACTTTATGAAATATTAAAATATTATATTATTAATAAAGTGCATCTCAACATCAAATTATAAAATAAGGTTTCCATAAATAGAAATAATGATGAAATATAATGGAAAACCTTACTCCAATCAAAAACTGAGCCAAGTAATCACCAAGTGACTGCAAATGACTCTCTCACCATGCCTCATTAGCCTACGAGAGCTATTAATAGGCTAATCCTGCTGATATGTCGATGTCAACTAGAAGGGGACATTACAGTCAGCCTCCCCTGAAATTGCTTGTCCCCAAGCAATCTAAATTCAGGATGCTGCAAGATCTCCTCACTCTCCCATGTCGCATCCTCAACTGGTAAGTCCTTCCACTTGATCAAGTATTCACTGATAACTCGTTTCCGCGTAGTCTTCTCGCGTACGTCCAATATAGCCTCCGGCACCAAAATCAGTTTTCCTTCATCATTCAATGGTGGCAATGTCGTGGAGAGAACCACACGATGTACCAACGCCTTCTTGAGGCGAGATACATGGAATATATTATGCACGCTACTATTAGCAGGCAATTCCAACTCATAAGCCACTTCTCCTACCCTCCTGATAATCCTGAAAGGACCATAGTAACGTGTCTTAAGCTTTTTTGCTCCGCTCCTCTTAAGAGTGGACTGCCTATAAGGCTGCAACATCAAGTACACCATATCACCAATCTCGAAGGAGCGCTCAACCCTCTTCTGATCTGCATACTGCTTTTGTTGGTTTTGTGCCTTTTGAATATTTTCCCGTAAAGCCCTCATAATGTCCTGATTATCCTGTAAGAGATCACCAGCACTAGGCACACGACTATTACTCAACAAGAGGTCCAAGAAATTAGGCGCATCGTATCCATACAAGGCCATAAATGGTGTCATCTAAATAGAGAGATGGTAAGTGGTATTGTAGCAATACTCACAAAGATATAGCCACTTGACCCACCCCTTTTGCTGTCCTGCGATGTAGTTCCTCAAATACCCTTCCACCCATTTATTTACTATTTTTGTTTGTCCATCGGTCTGTGGGTGGTAACTAGTGCTTGGAGAGAGTTCTGTCCCACATAGCCTGAATAGCTCCTGCCAAAAGTGGCATATGAATCGACTATCTCTATCACTGACAATGTTCCGTGGTAGCCCATGCAGTCTGAAAACCTCCTGGAATAACAACTCTGCTACCTGAATAGCTGTATATGTAGATGTGATCGGTAAGAAATGAGCAAATTTAGTCAAACGATCTACAACCACATAGATACAATCTCGCCCCTGGGCTTTTGGCAAGCCAGTAATGAAGTCCATCGACAAACACTCCCACTTCTTGTCAGGAATTGGAAGTGGCTGAAGTAAGCCTGCAGGGTGTGTGTGTTCTTGTTTATTTTGCCGACAAACAGGGCATTCTCTAACATACTGCAACACATCTGATTTAAGGCCTTTCCATGTAAACCTCTCTCGCACCTGTTTATAAGTTTTGAAAAAGTCGGGATGTCCTGCCATAGGTGCATCGTGGAAGGTCCTCAAAATGGTGATTTTCATTTCCGATCCTGGAATCAAATAGATCCTCCCCTTGTAAATGATAAGATCATTTACAACTGTATACCTATCATCCTGGATTGATCGATCAATAATTCCTGTAGCCCAACTGTCCTTAACATATTCTGCCACAATCAGGTGCCTCCAATCTTCCGCAATCCCAGTCATAGAGCTTAAGTGGGGACGTCGGGATAAAGCATCGGCCACAATATTCTGTGTTCCTTTAACGAAGGAAATATCAAAGTCATATGATTGTAGCTTACTCACCCATTTTTGCTGACGATCATTAAGATCTCGTTTCCCTAGGAAGTGCCTCAAGCTGTTGTGGTCTGTCTTAACCACAAATTTGCTGCCCACCAAATACTGTTTGAATTTGGCCAATGCAAGCATAATGGCCAATCCGACTCTCAAAAGCAATCGGATGTTTGTCCTACATAAGGACTACACCAATTCCCTCTCCTGAAGCATCACATTGCAGCTCAAAGGGTTTAGAAAAATCTGGCAAAGCAAGCACCGGGCATGAGGTCATGATTAGTTTGAACATCTCAAAGCAATCCTGCGCCTCTGGAGTCCAAACGAAAGCCCCTTTCTTGGTCAAGTCTGTGAGTGGTGCTGCATGGCGTGAATATCCATTAACAAATCTGCGGTAGAATCCACACAACCCCAAAAATCCTCTGAGCTGAGTAAGATTCACTGGTGTAGGCCATTCAACAATCGCCTTAATCTTTTCAGGATCCATACGTACTCCCTCATAACTGATGATGTGACCAAGATATAGTAACTCTGTCATCCCTAAGTCACACTTAGACTCCTTTGCATACAAGGACTCTTTCCCCAAAATGCCCATTACTATGTCAAGATGTGCTATATGATCATCCCATGTTTTACTGTACACCAAAATATCATCAAAGAATACCAGTACATACCTCCTCAACTGTGAATGGAAGACCCGGTTCATTGTAGACTGAAATGTTGCGGGAGCATTGGTTAATCCAAATGGCATAACTACAAACTCAAAATGCCCACAATGGCACCTAAATGCAGTCTTCTCAATGTCCTGTTCCCTAACCCAAATCTGATGATAACCAGACCTTAGATCAATTTTGGAGAAGAAATGTGCACCATGTAATTCATCTATTAACTCATCAATTCTAGGGATGGGATATCTGTTCTTTATTGTTCACTTATTCAAGAGTCTATAATCAATACACATCCGCAATGTACCATCTTTTTTCTTAACCAGCACTACTGAAGATGCAAAAGGATACTTACTTGGTCTAATATGTCCCATGGCCAGCAACTCATTAATTGTCTTTTCAATTTCATCCTTAAGTCGCTTGGGATGTCTGTATGGAGTGACTATGACAGGCTTGGCACCCTCCTCCAATTCGATGATATGCTCAATCCCTTGATCTGGAGGTCTGCCTGGAGGAATCTCGCTGAACACCTTCGTATGCTTAACCCTTAACTCCTGGATATCAGGATGGTACTCTGATTTCTGTTGTTCCCCTTGTGTAGGCATCAACACACATTCTGCTGCCCACTCTACCATATCATGTCTTACTAGCCTCGCCATTCTCCTGAAAGAGATCATCCTGAAACTAGAGTCTAGAATTGCCTTAAGAACATGAGTCTTTCCATCAACCTGGAAAGACATCTCCGTCTCTCTAAGATCAAGGGTGAATTTCCCAATATCATGCAACCACCTCATACCAAGCACCATGTCAGTATCACCCATGTTCACCACATAGAAGTCCGTCTTGAACTCATAGTTGTTCAAGCGTATGGGAAAGTTTGGAATTCTCTTCTCACATTTGAGGGTATAGCCATCTGCCACCTTAACCCTTATTCTCTCAAATTCCTCTGTCCTGATGCCTCTCCCATCAACCAAACGAGCATCAATGAAGTTGTGAGTTGCCCCTGTATCAAGAAGAGTGATTATCTTTTGCCCCGCAAGGACCCCACACATCCTAAATGAACCCTCCTGTTGGATGCTAGTGATGTGTACATCATGTTGCCTCGTTGCTCCTTCATGTTCCTCTTCACTTCCATGCTTTTCTTCCTCATGCTCTGCCCCTGAGTCTTCAGAATCAGATTGCTGATCTGATTTTTCTAATTCAAAGTCTTCATAATATGCCCACATTACCCTATTAGCCTTTCCCTTTGGTCTCAAGGGACAATCATGATTTGCATCATAAGGCCCCTTACAATAGAAACACAACTTCTTCTTCCTTAATTCATTGAGTGTGTCATGATCCAAAGGTGTTGCTGATTTTCCCTTGAAGTCTGGTTTGTTCTTCTTCTTAGAGAAAGATTTGTTATCTCGATATGAAGAAGATCCTTTTGAAACAAACTTATTCAGTGGTGTTGACAGTTCCATACTCCTACCCTTCTTCATAGCCTCCTAAAGGGTAGGAGGATCAAAGGATTTTATCCAACCTCTCATAGGCTCCATTAAACCTTCAATGAATAGCACCACCAACCGTCTCTCTGAGATGTTAGGAACCATCAACGATAATTTCTGGAAATCTCAAATGTAACCCTCCAAACTTCCAACTTGCTTGAGTTGGGCCAAATCCCTGAAGTATGATTCTGGATCTTTCCTATCAAAACGTTCCACAAGTCTGTCCACAAACTCTTGATAGGATGTAATCTGATTATGTTGTAATGTTACCAATCCATGATACCACCATTCGTGTGCTGCTCCTTCCAAGTGCAACGTGGCAAACTTGATGGCTTCTTCTTCTGTCATGGGTCGAAGAGCCAAGAAGGTATCCAACTTATGAATCCATGACTATGCAGTAATCTTGCCACTACCATCAAACATGGACAATGTGAGCTTATTAGTAGCTTGTTTAAGGTCCTTATTCTGATTCTGAGGCCTCCTCTCCTGTCAAGACCTATAGTAATCCATCCTCGTTTGTACAAAATGATCAAAATGCATAAGCTCTCGTGCTTGTGGTGTCAATAGTTGCCACTCATCATGAGCAGCCATATATGCATCAGCGAAGGTAGGCTCCTCAACATTTTCAACATTCTCTTCTATTGCACGTTCTTCCCTCAAGAAGGTGGGTCGTGTAGGTCTGTCGGCAGTGCGGGAAGATGCTCTTAGTATTCTCCTTGAACCAGCTATGCTCCTATCATCATCATGATCTTGGGGCTGCCTTCTAGGTAAGACCAACTGCTGTAGAGTGTTTTCAAGCCGCTCAAGTACCCCAGATACCTGCTGCTGACCATCCCTTAAACCCCTCAAAGTATCAAGTACCTCTCTATCATCATCTCTTCTTCCATTTCTAGGAGGGCTTCCCTCTCTTCTTTCCTCCATAGGGCCACCAATCTCTTTATCCCTTGCTGCTACAGCTGCTGATAATGTGTCTTGCGTCTGCTTCCTTTCTTCTCTAGCTGTATATCTCTTGGTCCTGTCACTTTGTTGCATAAATGAAGACGATTTCTGACCCAAAGGATGGTAGGAAACCACTCTGATACCACTGTAATGAGCCTAACTCAAAACTGTCCACAATTTGCCCTAATTGACTGATTGTAATTTCGTCAAACAGTTTAAATGCAACCTTGCAGCTTGCTGATATAGTGTTTCAGTTTGATGTAACTTGATAGAAATGGATGCTAAGACTGATTTAAATCCCCTTTCAATGCCTACAATATGATCTATATGCAAAAATGTAATTCTTTTTGGATTTTTATGCAAATATATGGGAAACTAGGTATGCAAAGACTAGCTACAGCAAATAGACATTTTGTAAAACACTTGCCATGCATCATATCATTTACAATTCCATTTGAACAATCAGCTACTTATATCTCCATCATTATGAATACTTCAATACAAAGCAAATGTCAAACAGCCAAGACTCTTGGCTAATACATATGAACTAATGCTTAGGTCTGAAGATAAATTTAGATAACAGTCACCTACAGCCGTACCATTTATAGTGCAACTAAATGACATCTAAAATGCATGGAATTTAACAATGGAACTTGGTTTAGGAGTCGCCTTGCTTTCCCAATGAAGAAGCAATAAAAATTCTGGAAGATGATGACCATATGCAGCCCACACGAATTTCTGAAGAAGTCGCCCCTGTTCTGATTGGAAATATGAAATAAAATAATCTGCTAACCCTCCAAGCCTCCAATAACTTCTAACATGATCAGCATAACCATGGAAATGAGGTGCACCAATCTCCAAGAGGAATCGACCTGGTTATGAGCTGGGATGAATGAAAAATGCTCCTCCAAAGGCGTCCCTGTTTACTTCAGACTTGGCTTCAGATTTGCCCAATGTAGATCTGACCTTTCTCTTCAAAGATTCGATGCCACAAGGCACTATTCTTCAATGCCAGCCAACTCCTATAATCGTAAGCTTCAAAATTGGCCTTATGCCAC
Source organism: Sequoia sempervirens (assembly GCA_007258455.2). Classification (NCBI taxonomy): domain Eukaryota; kingdom Viridiplantae; phylum Streptophyta; class Pinopsida; order Cupressales; family Cupressaceae; genus Sequoia; species Sequoia sempervirens. The sequence continues at coordinate 427,371,728 of VDFB02105785.1, read as the reverse complement.
AAATTTCTGCCCTAATGAAGTGACTGAAATATCACCTCCAATCTGCAATAATTCAGGTGATATTTCACACCCTCAAAATTGCTATCAATGGGAGTTTTCGTTCCCAAAGACAATCTGATTATCTGCAGACCACTTGGCTCCACAAATACTCAAGAAGAATTCACCAATCAACAATTCATCAAATCTGGATGATCAAATGGTGAGACCTCAAGGTCTATTTATGCATTTCCTCTAGAGGTCGGCTTCAATAAAAAATAATATTATCCTTTGACTTCTAGAAGATTCCCAGAATATTTTAATCTTTTTGCACTTTATGAAATATTAAAATATTATATTATTAATAAAGTGCATCTCAACATCAAATTATAAAATAAGGTTTCCATAAATAGAAATAATGATGAAATATAATGGAAAACCTTACTCCAATCAAAAACTGAGCCAAGTAATCACCAAGTGACTGCAAAATGACTCTCTCACCATGCCTCATTAGCCTACGAGAGCCGTTAATAGGCTAATCCTGCTGATATGTCGATGTCAACTAGAAGGGGACATTACACCTTATGACACTTCTAAGCACACTACAAGGACCCATTATATCTTAAATTTATTTTATGATCCTTACATTTAGATTTCAACCTTACAAACTAATTAATTGTCACCTTAATAAATCCTTTTCTGAATCTCATCTAATACATGACCAATTACACTATGACCCTTGCATTTTAGATTCTGTAGTACATAATTATTTTGGTGATAGGTGTACATTTATTTGATATTATGACCAGTACATGTCACCTTAATAAACATTGCACCTATCATCTAAAATAGTAAGTCAACATGCATTAATGTATTTGGTAGGTTCCTACAATGAAGTGACACCTTCACACCCACCTTACAACCACCTACATTTATATAGCTCCAATCTGAGACTACTATATAAACAGGTTCCACTCACAGGCATTTGTCAGTGATTGAGACAAGAATCAATGATCTCGAAAAGCATTTTTTTGTTCCGGTAACTGTTTCAGTGTCATACTATTAAGTTAGCAAGTTCACATTTTGGTGGTTTTAGGTGTCCACAGGGTCCTTGATTGAACTCATATCTCAAACTCAAAGTGGAAATAGAGCATGTGTGGTTCCATTAAGCCTCACCATTTCTTGTTTAAGTCCTTTTCACTGTCACATTTTGGCCACATTCAAATCTGTTATTATAAGGTCATCCTAGCAGAAACCTGGTTCCACCATTGCATCTGCAGCAGTAAAAAATGCCAGAAAGGATTGTAGTTTTTCCTCAATTGGAGGTCATATAGTGAAGTTTTGATGGTTTGACCATTTCTCTCAGATTCAAAACCTAAAACTAATTTTTTTTTTTCAAGAGATTTTTATTTTTTTTTGTAAGGAATTTTTTCGCAGGCCTTGGCCCCTGCCTGGCTGGTTGTCCAAGTGATATACTAATGCCTAATGTTAAGACATAACTTTTACAAAGTGATATTTGTGAGCATAATATGTTTGTTCATAACTGTCGCACAGGTTAACAGACACATAAACATGATCAGATTATGTTTTAGCATGTATGTTATAAAGTGACAGCTGAAAGTACAACTGAAAAACAAATATTGAGATGAACAGTTATCCACTGTAATGACTAAACTGGGAAATATCTATCCATGTATCTCTTGAAAGTTGAAATATAATACCCTTTAAGTCAATGAAACAGCCAATAGATGTTTTAACAAATTCTAGGATATTGCATATGTTGAAGGCTTGCGCTACAAACTGTCCTCTAACCATGCATACTCTCTATTATGTTATACTATAATTCATACTAGCATTATTGTATAAGGCATACATATTTTCATTCCATTGACTGTATTTAGTTTATCTCAAATTAAGGTTCTATGCATTAACTGATTTATTTAATATGGTCATTAATGGATTGAACACAAATTCTCTACTACAGATGTAGAAGAATTTGAGCCATCAATGCAATTAGAACATTAAAATGGACTCAGAAGACAAAAAAATATGGTGGGCTAACTTACGTGTCAAGTATTAGCCGCTCATATGCCTCAGGAATAACAATGCCTTGATAGCGTTGTCTATAGGACAGATCTAACTCACTTTGTATAGTAGACATTTCAAGTCCAGGCTGCTTTACCTGCACAGAAGGGGACAAAAGAATGTAACAGCTTCTTCCCAGAAAATGCTAAAAATCCCCTAATATTTCAGTGCTGGTAGAAATAATAGATCGAATAGAATATATATACTGAGATTTCTGGCTTCAAACTGTGAGGTTTTTAGCATTGACATTTCAGATCAAACTCCATGATCCATCATCAGGATAATACAGTAAGAGAAACACAGTGAGAAGGATTGTAGCAGACTTGGTTAGATAAATAGGTGAGAGGCTAGGGGAGACACAAAATTAACAAATAAAAAATAGTAAAAATTAAAAGTGAAAAATGACCAAAGAAACAACTAAAAAATTAAAAGATGTGATTGAAAAAGAACTAAGATTAATTAACTTACTAAAAGACTAAAAAATATAACCTTACTAAATAATAAATTGTGAAAAAATAGAAATGAATAAGACATAATAAATAAAAAAATAAAAAAATATAAATTTAAGGTCATAGATTAAAGTTAATAAATAAAAATAATAATTATTAAAGGATGAGAACTATTAAAAATAATCTTATTATATATTAACATTAATCTATGACCTTAAATTTTTATTTTTTATATTTTTTATATTTTTTTATTTATTATGTCTTTTTCATTTCTATTTTTTCATAATTTATTATTTACTAAGGTTATATTTTTTAGTCTTTTAGTAAGTTAATTAATTAATCTTAGTTCTTTTGCAATCACATCTTTTAATTTTTTAGTTGTTTCTTTGGTCTTTTTTCACCTTTAATTTTTATTATTTTTTATTTGTTAATTTTGTGTCTCCCCTAGCCTCTCACCTATTTATCTAACCAAGTCTGCTACAATCCTTCTCACTGTGTTTCTCTTACTGCTTTATCCTGATGATGGATCATGGAGTTTGATCTAAAGCGTCAATGCCAAAAATCTCACATAGTTTGAAGCCAGAAATCTCAATATATACATTATCATGGACTGTGAAAATTACATGTGTTTAATTGAATAGAATACTTAAATTACATGAATTTCATGAAAATTCGGGTTGCAGAAAGAAATAGTGGTAGAGAGAAACTCTTACATGACAACTTCCTATCAATTTGTCAATAAGGGAAAAGAACATTATGAACTTAGTCTTATCCTCTTAAGATAACATAATGAAAATATGTAGAAAGAGAAAGTTCTATAGCATGCAGCTGATCATCTTAACTAAACAAAGATAGAATGGTGAAAACTAAAACTTGTCCAAAGATTATTATCCCTTTGTCTGTCCCCTCTACTCCTTCATACATGGTCCATTGTAATAAAAAATTCTACAGTAGTTTTTGAATATAGGAAAATTTTAATGAAAGAATGCAAAAAAGGTCTAGATAAGGCTCTAAGGCACATGTCCATGATGCAAATAATTCAAAAATCACAAGTTCTCTCTGCCTGAGTTAAATGAACGGCTTTCTATTCTATAAAAACACAAGATAGATTGCTGCAGGAAGCAAAATGATCTCAGAGATAAAACATGAAAGTGAAATACCTTGTGAGCTATATTTTTGAAGTTTTCCTAATGCTCATTACTTATGCCATGTGTATACGAGTCCTTCCAATTACGATAAATAAAATAAAATAGGGGCTTGCTAGAGTAAGATGAGGGAACTAGTTACTAGACATAGATGTGTGGTTTAAGACTAGCTATAAAATAGAAAACAAACACAACTGAAAAATAGAGTGCACTTGTTTACTTCCTGTTTTAAAATTTGAAAGTAATTTGTATACCGTAAGCTTCATGTACATGGCCTCTGGTGGCTGCAGTCGTATGACAAATTCATTTCTTCCATGCTTGTTGCCTGATACAATAATTAAAGTTAGTTAATGATGTCATTGCTCACTATTAAAATTCAAACTGTAACTATCAAGTATGCAGATAAAACTCGTTAAGTTAAAACATTGAAACAAACTGCACCCAGCAGATAGTGCTTCTTCATGTACAATGCTACAATCTTTGATTGGATTGAGCCCTTTTAACATCCTTGCATATAAAATCATTTCAATTTCTCTTAAGATTTTTATGTCCCCTGATTGATAAGAAAAGGTGAGGATTTGGGTTCAGGTTCAGGAAAGGCTCTCTTGTTTTGTAGCATGGAAATGTCTATACAGAAAATATAAATTATAAAAATAAAAACATAAAGAAGAATAACCATAGTATCAATATTATATCATGATTAGCATCAAATAAACTAAACAATACATAATTCATAACATTGTAGTATTAGCCACTTATGAAATCTCTTTGATATAACCTATGCAATCTCCTTGGCATAGGAATGAAGTAGGAAGAGTTTCCTTGAGATGTTGCATGCGATTTCAACTTTGAGCTATATACCTGTAGCAGTGAAACAATTTAATAACCTTTTTAAGTTTTAGTTTTCCTTTTTGTTTAGTTTGTTTGAGGATTTGGAGTTGGTTGAATTCGGTTAGAAGGGGATATCAAAAATTATTTGATGCATAACATACACCTAATCTACTTAATATATTCCATGCATAGTATTTTGATTATAAATGATATTGCTACTGAACCCTTTCCATATGCTCAAGATTGATTCATCATGTGCGAGCTACCTTAAACAGAAATTCCAAGTTTCTTTACTTACACAGGATATTCCATAGGACCCTCTGTTTTATTTTTAAAGAGGATTATTACTGTCCTAAATAAGCCTACAAGTCATAAGAGGCCATCAATTCTATGTTTGAAGTAATGGAATGAAGTCTACATGAAAACACAAGGAAAAGCATCGAGGCAAGCTAAAAGATTTCCTTGAAGACTCTGACATGATCGTGACCTCATAATTCTGATTACAATATTAGATTTGACATCATCTATGGAATTATACGATTATTGGAATGTTTATGATATATTTGTGTATAACCTTCTAAATTTGGCATATTATGCATAATATTAATATAGAGAACATTTGGCACACTTTCTAAAGACATTTAATGTTTTTCTCTCATATCTATAAAGAAGACGCTGAAATGGTAGGGTTATAGTTATTCAACCAGATATTCATATTTGACAAATTTAATTTTCAATTTCAATGTACATTGCTTTGTCACTTAGTATTCAATGTCAAGGATGTTATATATTATATAAGCTATTTAGAATGTTTTGTGAAAAATTATGCAACCAAAAAATATACAAAAACTGTTCTTATCCACTTGTTTCTCCCGGAAACTCTTTAAGAAACATAGAATTTTTATCTACAATTTACAAAACACAAAAAGATTTACATTGGAAACACACACATTGATCAAGTGCAACAGGTTACTTATCTACAGATATATGCATTACACAAGAAGATAAACAATAGAAAGGATTTCATTACATTTGAAAGCAATGCACGTTACAAATGGAAATACCCTCAAAGTATCAATCCAAAGAGTACAGGGAAGAGTAGGAAGTAGTGTGCCATTCAGATTCAGTGTCTACTATAGGCAATAGTGGACCTCGAAAAAAAAAGTAAGATGATTCCATAACACTAGGCAGCCCAACCAGGTCAACAGACATGTGTTTGTGCTTTTTCCTTGTAAATAAATATATCCAACAAAATTTAATGGATGGTGACAAATTCAAATATTAACCAATGTGGAGAATCCAACTGTTATCCTTTTTGTTTCATCAAACATACCACAATTCTCGTCTCAAGTGTCTTTACAATCTTTGCCCTATATCTTCCCATCCAACTCTAAAACCTCAAATCTAATACTCGTCTTTAATCCTGAACCAAATACATCCAAACTTATGAAACTTTAATGGTGACTGCTACCAATGTGGTAAATTGTTATTCGAATGCATATATTTTTCTTTCTGTCCTGCTTGATGGAATTGTTGCAACTACAAGGGTTAGATGGCCTAGTTGTGGATAGTGACAACCTAGTGGCATCACGCCCAAGCACAAACAATCAGGTATAAATGTAAATGACTAGTTGATATCATAGAACCACTTAGGCAGCAGGAATAGTTTTTGTTAGGTGGATGACATCACTATCCCCACATTAACAACCAGAAATGAGAAAAAAAGGGCTGAAACAATTTGTTCACACCACCCTAGCAGTTAGAAATCCCAGTAAAAGGTTGTGGTGATTTTCTAACAATGCATGCCATTGTGTTGAGACTCGGACTCAGACTCAATAGAAAAACTGGGCCAAGACTTAGCAATTTAAAATTTACCATCATATATATATATATAAATGTTTATAATGGTATTTTAAAAAAAATGAGTTAATTGTCTATTCTTTTTGGCAGACTTGGTTGAGTTTGATATTCAGTAGTAACAAGTCTGCTGAAAATGAGTCTCAGAAATCAAAGTTGGCCAGGTCTGAAACTTTGCTCCAGACTCACCGAACTTGACTTGAACTCAGATCTACAAGTCCTCACCAAAAGTTTCCAAATCCTAACACACTAATGCATACTTGAATGGATAGAAAATATAAGGTTTGTGAACATAGGGTAATGTCCTAAGGCCCCTCAAATGACCGCCTATACAAACCTTGGAATTTGTGCCAACACCCCTTTGGTAGTTCAAATTGACAAATTGCAAGTTTATACGACAAATGTGTGCTATATAACATCTTCTTTATGTCAACATAGGGTTTAGATGATTTCAAGGTATGAATAAGCATAGATTTTTTGCCTTGGAAATCCCAAAACCCCTTTGATGACCTAATACTTTAACTTTCAAATAATCCTACTTGAGCAACTTCCTCACAAGCTGAGATGGCAGAGAAAATGTGCACATAGCATCAAACAACTTTCCCAAAGGCTTAGATATCCTATACAAGGGGTTGAACAAACACATCTCAGATGATCCGAAACAATGCTTTGATGGTTTGTATAAAATATCAAATAGGTGGGAATCAAACAATTCTGCCTCAAAGAATTTGGAACAAAGCTTGGGAGCATGAACAGTAACCACTTATCACTCCAAACCAATGTTACAAGACTCAGACTCAGCTTGGACTCGACAAGTTGATTTTTGACCCAGACTTGGATGTGGTGTTTAGACTTGGGGAAGACTAGGAAATTTTGAAAAATCCATGAAATATAGAGCCTTTTAAGGATTTAAAACTTTTAACATGCACCCTTCAAAAAATAAACTTTATTGACACAATAAACTAAACAAAATAGAAGCTATTTTGATCAAATACACAAGTATAAAAGCAGATTTTTGCTGAAGGAAACAACATTTTTAGATATATAAATATTGCCAAGTGTTTTAGGCGTACAAACTTCATGGATTATGCTATCTATGGTGTCAAGAATAAAAATCACAATATAGAATCATGAACAATGGTAGAGTACTACTCAGCCCAACATTGCTAGCTCTATGTGGAGTCATGCACTTGTATCTTAAACAAGTCTACAAATGTTGTCACAATCATATGTGCATTACTTCGGATAGGGATTGACTTGGAAAACCAAGAGTATACATGTAATTCAATTACTTGAGATTAAATTGGGAAAAAGGTTGAAAGAACAAAAAAATGTTGCCTTTCTATCCAGCATGGTCCAAAATGATTTTTATTTTTTTCTTTTCAAAACTAAAGTGGGGGTTTGGTGGCAGCAACCCCACAGGGTTTGAGGGAAGGGGCAGCAATGCCCCTCACGGGGTCCAGGGGGATCCCAAATCAAAGCCTTTGAGACCACACAAACCTTCATGGCACATGCCATTTTTCATAATTTTATCTCTTTCAACCAACCTTCAAATGTCCTCAAAACCTTTCAAAAAAATGCTTGACTTTCATGCTTTTACATATTCAATTTTTTTATTTTTCCTAACTTGGTTGAGTCTTCCCAATGAGACTTGCCAGATATCCAAGCCACAAATCCATATGACTTGTTTGGGTATTCCTACCTTAAAAATTGCTCAGAAATGGCGAGTCTATGCAAGTCTTGTATCTATGCTCCAAAAATCTAGGAGGAGAAACCTTTTAGCTTCTCAAAAATCTATTATTCGATGATGACTTGTCTTTTCATTTTTTTCTCAAAAACAAACTAGTCTACATCGATATGACCTTGGAATCAATGATTCATGGATGTTTGTTTATGTTGATAAAACATCTAATTTTAGTTCTAGACTAAAACAATTTAAACTTTGATGCAAAGTGAGGTTTTTGCCCATGATAACATTAAATTTCCAAATTTACACTATTCCATAGATCTTAAACTATTAAAGGGAGATATATTTTAGAAAACTTGATAACAAGTTGGGAAGCTATGGATTGGGAAGAAGGTTCCAACCAAAATATTGGTATGCTTCTACTGGATTTTGAGAAGGCTTATGATAGTATTAAGTGGCCTTTCCTACTAATGGCATTAGAAGCTTTTGGCTTCCCAAAGGAATTTTGTAATTAACATATTATTACAAGATGCAAATACCTAGGTAGATATAAATGGGTCTTTGACAAACCAAATTTCTCTCTAGAGATCAATAAGACAAGGATGCCCCTAGCCCCTGCACTATTTGTTATCGCTTTAGAAGCCATTTTTTATTTGTTAAGAAACACTTTATATAGTCCCAAAGTAAGAGGATTAAAACTACCTAATGGCAGTGAATTGATAAATATACACTTTGCAGATGACACATCCCTCTTTGTTAAGCTTGATGAAGAAAACCTAGGATTCCTAATTATGAGATCTCAGGGCCAAAAATATCTAAAGAAAAGTCTATAATGTTAAGTTGGGAACCTAGCCCTCTTGATTGGTTTACCAAATACGAAATTCAGTGCGGTGGCCCGAATAAGAAAGTTAGGTACTTGGGTATTCCCTTTAGACTAATCCAAACTTAAAAGATATGTGAAATTGGGTAAAAAGCAAAGTTGAAAGGAAACTTGATAATTGGAATAAACAATATCTTTCTTTAGCAGGGAGAATTCAAGTATGCTAAAAAAATTCACTCTTCCTATACTTTGTACTACTCTTCAGTGTAGCTATTTTGTAGCTATCAACTTGAAGAAGTTCAAAAGAAGATAAGGTAGTTTTTGTGGTCTGATGGTAGAGGCAACAAAAAAACACATGTTAACTGGGATTGGTGCTGCTTAGGTAAAGAAAATGGAGGTGTTGGACTAAAAGACTTAAAAAGTCAAGGTGTAGCCTTGCTATCAAATGGATCCTTAATTCAATGGTTGGAAACGAACCATGGAAAATTCTAGTTAGAAATAATAGCTAGAATGTTTTACCTAAAAAGGCTAAAAGCTGGAAATGTATCCCTATAGTTGACCTTTTAGTAGGAAATTTCCCTATTGCTCCAAATGGGTCGAGTGTATTTAACACTATATGGAAGGCATGGGAGAAAATAAGAAATATGATAATTATTGGCAGAGATCAAAATAAATTATGTGTTAATACATCAATATGGTGGAACTTATCTCATAAGGAAAAACCTCTTGCTCTATTACAAGGTTGCTTAGGCAAAGATTGGGCAAAGAAAGGTATTAAATGTTTCAAGGACGTTTTATGTAATGCTCAACTAAAGTCTTGGGTTTCTCTAAGCATAGAGTATGGTCTGCCACCTACACATTGGATAACATAATCTGTGCTAAGAGAATCAAGCAAAAATCTACAATTCTCTATTAATATTAAACCTTGTTGTAGTAGTTCAAGCTGTGATACTTTGGATGGTTGCAACTAGAAGATGGAAATGCTCTGTCCAAACTGAAACCCAAAACCATTTATAAAACAATGATTGAATCAAAAGTCGTAATTGAGCATTTAAACCACTGTAACGAGACTCGCCCAGACTCGCCCAGACTCGGCGAGTCCCGGGCCGAGCTAGTCTGGCCGAGTCTGGGGAGCCCGGGACTCGGACTCGCCAGACTCGCCGGGTCTGGGCGAGTCCCGATCCTGGGACCCGGCCGCGGCAGCAAGCACTTAAGACACTTAAAAACATAAAATTAAAAGTTTAAGTTAGTTTTTTTTTTGTTCTATATGTTCTCTCCAACCCTAAAAGCAACCTCATTTCACTCTTTTGGCAAAATAGAAGGAGAAGAGAGAGTTGTGAAGAAAAATAGGAGGAGAAGAGAGGGCAATTAGCAAATTGTTTGAAACAAAAGCAAGGTCATATATCATTTGGGAAGCTTCATACTGCTAAGGAGGTGCATTGAAAGTTCATTGCTAGTGATTGGGAGGAGTTTGCATTGCACGCATACCCATCCATGATACAGTGGGCCGCACCCTAGCACCTATTGAGGCTGTTCGTGAAGTGCAGGTGCAGTTAGAAAATTTTGAAATGCAAAAAGAAGTTAGAAAGAGACAGAGGGAGGAGTTAGCAGGTGTTGGAGTTGGACAGGGACTTGGTGCTGTTGGAGGTGCTTCTTCCATGCCTCCATACCGTCCTAGTGCTAGTGCTTGTGCTAGTGCTTTTGCTTCAGCACCATCTATTCCTATGCGTACTCCTAGTGCTGGTGGCGCTGCTACTACTAGTGGTAGTGGCAGTATTAGCATTGTCCCTAGAGTTCGTAAATCTAGGGTGGACTCACATTTTGTACCACGCACTACTCCTGGTTCCCAACCATCGCTTGAGAGCATGGGTTGGAACAAGGATGCACACGATGCAGCAAAAAAAAAATTGCAGACTTTTGGTACTACTGCACCATTCCCTTCCATGTAGCCAGGTAATTCATTTTTCATTTAATTGTTTTAAAATTTATATTTAAATTTTATTGTTTTAGAATTTAGATGTATCTCACTATCGAATTCAAATTTAAAGTTAAAAACTTAAATCTTTTCATTTTATGACATGTTTTAGGTTTCCTTTTTGGCAAAACATGGTTGATGCATGTAGAAACCCTAGTTTCCCCTATTCTCCATATCTAATCGTTTTTCTGATTTTTTTGAAGGATTTTTGGTTTTTTGCTTGTTTTTGAGTTTTTTGTGCAATACAAGGAAATTGCGATTTTTGCAAGTGCTTGAAATAAATTCAATAAAAATCATTTAACTCTAAAAATGATGAAATATGGATGCCAGTACATTTATTACTCTTCCAGAGATGATTACAAAAATACCCAGTTACATGCAATGTGAAAAGACAATGATTTTATTAAAAACCTGATTTCTGTAGCAGCAATAAATAATCTCCAGATGATGGTACAGCTTCACCAATATCAGCTTCTCCCTCTCTCCAAAGCTTGCACACTGATCCAGGGATCTAGGCGCCTCCAGAAAGGAAGATAGAAGACCAATAAATAAGGCGTTTCTCCTTCAAGCTCAAGGACGGCTCAAGATGACATGGTACGGCCTGCAGCAAGTACGGCCAGGTACAACAACATTAAAGATTTGTACGGCCTTCTCCAGAACTCTCCAGATCTCCAAATATGTGCGCCTAGATGAATGAATGACCTCTGGGTAGATAACTACTCTGTAAACTCTGAATATGAATATCTCTGAAGCTTTGTGATTCCTCCTGAATGAAGAAACCTCTGCTGGCAATAGATCAAGTGTTATTTCACACCCTCTGAATTGCTTCCGATGGAGATGGCTCGTTCCCCAAGGAATTCGAACTTGAAACCCTAAAGTCTCTTGCTCAGATCAAAGTTGATCAATCTCAAAATCAATAATCATCATAATGGCACACTTCCCAAGGCAAAACCCTTTATCTCTTGAAAAGCGATTTCCTCAATAATAGGGTTTCATTAAAATATTCAACTTTTAATTCTTTTAATATCTCAATAGTCTCAGCCAAATATTTTAATATAATTTTAAATGTCAATTTGGCCCCCTCTCTGATGATGGCGACCCCCTCAAGCAGAATCACTTAAGTTATAATTTAATATTATAACTTTATATTATAATCTTCAATTAATTAATATTTAATTAATACAATTAAATATTAATATTTCTCTTGTTACTCATCCGATGACTGATCCGTCTAAAGCTGACGAACACTGAAGTGATTCTGGATGCTGCCAAAGCCATACTGCTAAAAATAGTAGGGGTCCCACGCTGCCTGCCAGGAACTGCTAAAAATAGCAACTTCTGCAAGAAGTCTCCGATCGGGCCCAAACGAAAGCCTGCTGATCAAACTCCGCCAACTGAAGCTGAGCCAAGCTCCAAAATGACCCTCTATCCAGTCCATTAGCCTACGAGGGTCGTATGATAGGCCAATCCTGTGCTCCGAGAGATGTCACTGAGAAGGGGACATGACAATGCAATAACCATATGTGGGGCGGGGTTCAAAGCCCCCAGCGAAGATGAATTAAAGAGCCCACTTTTGACTCAAAAGGTGGCAGATGTGAAAACACAATTAGAGGAGCAGCGTGTGCAATGGAGGAGGATTGGTTGCACCATCATGACTGATGATTGGACCGATAGGAGAAATAGGATGCTATTGAACATTCTAGTTTCCTCTGGAGGTAATTGTACTTACCTTAATACATTGATATTTGAATTTGATTTATTGATTAATAATTTAATAAGGCTGATTTATGTTTTTAATTTATTGAATAATTGGTAATTTGGTTTTGCTTTATTTTTCAGGTGACACTGTCTTCATAAAGTCCATTGATGCTTCTGCCCAATTCAAAAATGCCACATACCTATGTGAGGCTATAGAGGAGGTGATAGCCGATGTGGGAGAAGAAAATGTAGTACAAGTGGTGACAGATAATGCAACAAATTATGTTGTTGTTGGTAGATTATTGATGGAGAGGCACCCAACTATATTTTGGACTCCATGTGCCGCCCATTGCATTGACCTCATGATGGAGGATCTTGGCAAGCTCCCACGGATAAAAACATGTATGGAATTAGCAAGAAACATTTGCAAATTTGTTTACAATCATGCATGGGTGCTTAACCTTATGAGGCAATACACGGGATTGAGGGAGTTGTCTCGTCCTGGCATCACTCGGTTTGCATCAAATTTTATCATGTTGCAATCCTTGATTCGGTCAAGGGCACCTTTGAGGCGCATGTTTGCTGGTGAGGAGTGGTCTTCCTCATCCTTTTCTACAAGCACTGCAGGGATTGCTGTGGCTGATTGCATATTTGATGAGGCAGGGTTTTGGACACCAGCAGATGAGATTGTGAAGGTAACATTTAATTCTTTATTATGTTTTAATTTTTAATCATATCTTACTTTTATTTGTTCATTTTCATTGACAGTCACACTTACTTATTTGTGAAACATGTTTGCACTTTGCAGTTTATTGAGCCCTTGCTAGTTCTCCTACGAGTTGCAGATGGGGAGAAGCCCGCAATGGGCTACATATATGAGGGCATGGATAGGGCCAAAGAGGCCATTAGATCAGTCTATGGTGGAGTTGATGATAAGTATCGTCCCATTTGGGAAATCATTGATAGGAGATGGCAAAACCAACTCCATAGGCCCATCCATGTAGCCGCATGTTTCCTAAATCCGGCCTTCCACTTCCATCATGATCTCCGTGCAGATAGAGAAATTCTTAGTGGGCTCTACTCGACGATAGAGAGAATGTTGCCCGCTGTTACTACACAGTTAGTGCACGAGATAGATGCCTTCACTAAGGCACGAGGAGACTTCTTTGCACGTCAAATGTGCAAAGATAGTAGGACAACATTAATGCCAAGTAAAAATATATGTAAGGCCATAATTTTCATCTTTTTATATTATAATTTATTATTAAATGTTGAACTTGAACTTGAAACTTGAAATGAGATTGATTTTGTTTCTTTTTCTCATCTCAGATAGATGGTGGGAGATGTTTGGTTCTGATACACCGAACCTGCAAAATGTTGCCATACGAATATTGAGCCAGCCATGCAGTTCATCTGGTTGTGAGCGCAATTGGAGTATGTTTGAGCACATACACTCCAAGAAGCACAATAGATTGACAGTGGAGAGGATGAATGACCTGGTATATGTTCATTACAACCTTCGGCTCAGATACAGGAAGGTTTTTGACCATGACGACACCCCGATCTGTTTAGAGGAGGTTGATCCACAGTCTGAGTGGATCAGTGAGGCTACAGACGTAGTCTTTAGTGACGAGGACCTTGATTGGGTGGGCCAGGCAGAGAGAGAGGCTGAGGTTGTAGCCATGGCTGAGGAGGAGGCTAGAGCATGAGGAGACATAGCTACTAGTGGTGAGAGTGGTATGGGGACTCGGACACAGGCAGAGACTATGGCTGCAGCTGCAACATCATCCAGGACCTTTAGACGCCTTCATAGGAAGGATGCTGGCTCCACTATGCCATAGGCATAGAGTGATAGAATTATAGCTATTGTTTTGAATCTTTTGATATTTAATATTTGTATGGAACATTTGATGTCATGGATTTCATATTCCATGAGTTTTGTATACATTTGACTAATTTTATATATCAAAGTATGTTATTTCCTTCAGCAGCGCAACTAGAATTTGTGTACTTTATACTTATGTGATCATTGTATACTTGTGTATGTGATCAAATTTGCTTCTATTTGTGTTGTATTCAATAAAGGGTGCTTGAAACAAGTTTTAAATCTTTAAAAATCTCTAATTTTCTAAGGTTTTTTCAACTTTTTTCATTTTGCTGAGTCTATGCCGAGTCCGAGTCCGAGTCACCGAGTTGAGTCACCCTAGCCGAGTCTGAGCTGAGTCCGAGTCTCGTAACTATGATTTAAACAAATGTTGGAACTTTAAGAAAGGTGAAAAAAACTGGAACAAAATCTTTAAGTGGAATTGGAATAATGTTCTAGAGCCAAAGAAAGCTTGTTTTAAATGGTTGTTATTAAGAAAACTGCCATGTTCTCTATGTGTTCCAAATGTAGAAATATGTGACTTAATGCAGAAAACCTGAAAAAGTATTGCTCATATTTTTTTTATTGTTTTTTTGCAAAAAAAATTGGTTTATGGTTTGTATAGATTTAAGTGGTTAGGGGGAATTAGGAAAGATTAAAATACAAGAAATTCTGTTTGGGAAAATAGAGGGGGCTGAATAAGCTGTTAACTTGTTTTGCCTGCTTTATCTATTGAAATATTACAGTGTTTAAGTAAAGCAAGAAATGAGGAAAATCTTCAAGGAAAAAGGAGAGTTTTTATTGAGTCTGCTAGAAGACTCATTTTTTTCAATATTTTTGTGCAAGTATCACTGACAATGGAGATATCCAAGTCCAAGTTTGTAAAGTTAATGAAAGGTGAAAAGGTGGAAGTCAGCAAGAAGGAGATTAAATATGTGAGGCATTGGCCTTTTAATTCAGAAGACAACCTGCCCTTCAGAGAGAACTTAGAGTTCCAGAGGAAATACAACAAAAAGTACAAGCTGGAAACTTTGAAGAGGGATCTTGGACTATAGGGTGGACCAAGATTTCATGCGAACCAGGATGAAGACATGATGGTGGAGATAGTGAGGTCCAACATAGGTCTTCCAGCTTTTCAGCCACCACTGGGATATTATGAAATGGATAACTGTAGTGAGAGTAGGAATTACTGTAATGCCTCTTCGTAAAAACTGTTTTAAGTATAATGATATAGAAACACAGTAATACAGTAGTATACGTCAGGAGTTTTGGCCTTGCATAGCAATCATACTTTGTTCTGTCTTGATCTTAAATGCATTACATTTCACATGATTATTAATTTATTTCAAATAGTCAACATGTACTTTTTGTCTTTTACCTTAAAGAAGATAATTACATGAAACTAAAACTATAGACTGCATTTGGGAGGGCCTTTGGGTCTATCTGCAGGACACTTTATTGATTAGGATAGTCCAAGATGGCAAATTGGTTAGATGACCTAAATTAGTGAAGTATGAAATCCCAATATGATTGGAAGGAACATCAAAGGAAGGTTGTTTATGAACAGGCTCATTGATAGCCATCAACCAAAGTAATACTTTATTTTTCCCTCTTGAGATTTCTTACCACTTTTGCAGGTGTCTCCATGTTCTGTTCTATGCTGTTGTCAGCGAAAGTACTACGTGCATAAAGGATTATACTAATCCCAAGTTCACTACATTCATTCCGGGTTATTTTGTTATATTTTCTTCATTTATAATTTACAATGTTTTTACAAAATCAACTCGAGGGTTCAATGGAATCTCCAAATTTATGTGGAAAGTTGAGCTTGTCATAAGCTCAAGAGTTTATTGCATGCGTATTGAAGAAAGGTAAACAAAATCTGATATCCTACTAAGTTCAGTTTTAGTTTTTCATTTAGAGGGATTTATCTCGGAATCGAAACAGTTTTGGGTCAACATAATAATTTATGTCTTCATCATTTCTTATCAGGACATTCTAAGGACTTCAACTGACCTATAATCAAACAATATCCAAGTCTCAAACAGCTAACAAGTCCGTAATTATCATAACTTGTTGATCCATTTGTATTTCAAGTTCAAAAGAATTCTTCTTAATGGCTATATCATTTATGACCAGCCTATATTGGAAATAAGGGATTTTATTACAGCCACAAGAAAACATACTGCAGGATTTGTAAATAAGAAAGACATATAAGGATGCATTGACTGGAGCTATGGATTGAAAAATCTAAGTTACAATTATCTGATATATAATCCTCATACATCTGAAGATGTCACCGGGAACATCCTTGAACTGAACACGGATTTCTGCTTTTCGTGAATTCAAAGCCTTCCCAGCTTTAATGATAAAAGGAACTCCTGCCAATCATTAATTGCATCATGTTAGTTCAATATTTGACAGGAAATCAATAATTTTATATTTAGACCATACCATTTAAAACACAGACATACCACACAACCTTAGCTCAAAATTCACATATGCTGAAAATTAATAGATTAATCCAACACTAAGTAGAATATATAGAAAGCCATGGTAAAATGATAATCTATCGAAGTCATTGGACCAATAGATAAGTACCTTCCCAGCGTTCATTATGTATTCGCAAAACCACAGTTGCAAATGTTGGAGTCTTGGAATCCTTTCTAACAGTTGGATCTTCTGTATATCCCTCATACTGACCCAGAACTACATCTTCAGTTCTTATAGGTTCAACTGATTGAAGGACCTGAATTTACAATCAATAAATTATTAACAGTATTAAGGAAATACATGAAGCTGAATAATTCTAAAATTATTTGCACTTTGAGATCTTCATTATGGAAAGATATTCTTCAACTCACGGGCAACTTCTATGGTAGATAAATTAAACTAGGATAATATTAGCAACATGAACAAAACATTAAAATCAATATTTTTATAATTATAGCAGGAACAATTCCCATGGAAAGAGAAATATCAAACCTTGACTTTTTCATTCCTAATGTGTTCGGGTGTAAATGAAACTGGCTTTTCCATAGATATCAAACAAAGGATCTGCCCAGGAATAAAAATATCAGAAAATGATCGTTAATTTTGGTCAAGCCAAGGAGGCCTTATGTAATTTAGTGAACTGATACAAACCCTCATGAAATAATTTTGGACAAAACTATGATGACAATAATAAAAATAAACTACCATCAAGAATTCCACAAATAAAATAACAGTTCCTATAATATTTTGCATAAGAGATATTTCATGTACTATTTTGAAGATGAGTATATTGTTTTAGATTACCTTCACATGTTCTAAACAAGAAGAAAAAATCAAACGTCAGAACATAATCAAAGAACAAATAGACTGATAACAATCCATTATCTTGAAATGTAAACACAATGATGTTAAAAATAAGCATCATACCTGCAAAAATATTCTATTAGGAAAGAAAACACTAGTGTTATGGCTCCAGATAAGATTAGATGATGAAAGAATAACATGCATACTAATAACTGTGAGGTAGGATAAATAGGCATTCACCTTAATTGTCACTCACAGCTATGGTGATAGATACATATTACTTATGAAAAGAGAAGGCTAGTTGCACAGTATAACATCTAGGCCAACACACAAACTGACCACACAATTCAAAACCACCAAGTTCAGGAGGTGTCTAAGACAACTTGAAACAGGAATGCCTCGTGAAAAAGTGTATGTATCCTGATTAATGACTCATTTTAACAATTCCAAGCCATTCTATTACAACATACTTCAGTGATTTGATTGCTAACTTTTGGGGCTGAAGATTCGTCCATCAATCCCACTCAAAATAAGAATTGTTCCAACATTATCTTATTGATATTGACAATCATGTGTTAAGACAAGACATATGCTATATAGATATCTTGCTGAAGATATGTATTTTTGGATCATTATGACTTTCATCAATCTTATTTTTGTTAAAACTGCATAAGACATTTAGTGAGCCTTACATGCTGCCCTTAGAATTGTAATCAAATACTATGCTGTTCATGCACCCTTTTACTGTATTATGATAAATTCTGGATGGAATATAGGTGTTGTTGAAATCTTATTTCAGTACCGCTAAGATTTAACCTCTCTACGAGGGTATGTAGGTATTTCACATACCAACACTAAAAGACAGATACACTCATTGGTGGGATTCTCCAGAAATTATCTTCTCTTCATTAGAACATTAATTGAATAGTCAATGATCTTGGGATTCAAGAACATGATTGACACTAAGAGCTACCTTTTCTCCCATGTTATTTCTTTTAGATACTTTACTCTTATAATGAAATGATTCAAATTTATTTGAAGGCCAAGTTGTTGAACATATTTACAGAGGTAGAGAGAACAAAAATAAATCACCTGCAGTAGATGATTTTGAATGATGTCTCGAATGATTCTACAACAAAATAACAGAAAAGAAAATAAATTACTAAAATTTCTCAAAGTCAATAGTTAAATAACAGAAAAGAAAATAAATTACTAAAATAGATATGACCTAAGAGTAGATGTTTCACGAAAAAAAGAAAACCATCCACAAAATAGTTTTCTTATTAGCATCATATTCAAAAAATGAATGTATAATTCAAATTATTTATTATTGTCAGTAAATCATATGTAAGTAAAGAAGTCAAAGAGTACCCATATTCATCAAAGTATCCTCCTCGACCATCTACTCCAAAATCTTCTCTGAATACAATCTGTGGCAAGTAGCATATTATCACTTACATGAATGACTATGGAAGTTAAGATTGAAAAAAAAAATCAACGAATTAGCATAAGAGTGAGTTCAAATGATATACCTACCATGTGAATGGCTAAAGAAGGTAAGATCAAAACAAAACAAAAATCTAATGAACTTAGTAGCATAAGAAATGAGTTCCAATGCTATAGTTACCATGCAGTATATGTTGATTCATGCAGGAATCTACTTAGGGAAAGGACTATGGTAGAAATAATTATTTTTCATAAAAAGTTAATAAGGTATATAAAATAAAATGTAGAAATGAGAAATGTCCAGGATCGAGGCCATCCTTTCACTACTAGCCAACACATTCATCACAAAAGCCAATTTTAAGAAATCCTGATTTTTATTATTATAGAAAGGATAATAGATAAATGGAATTCTATATAGGGTCCAAAACCAAACTTAATTTTTCTGTCATACAATTAATTCTTCATTTTGTTCAGGAAAGTAAGCGCTAAAAACTACTGATTTTCTATACCTGAACATTATCAATGTTATCACGATTCCACAGAGGCAAAAAGAGTCGGTTTGCAAATCGAACTACTAGCTGCCAACCAAAGAAAAGTTTAAAAGATCACCAAAGAACAAAGAGATAATTGTAAAGCAACTTTCCAACCATAAATGTAACTAGGGAGAGCTCTGCATACCAAATTTTGCACTAATTCCTTCCCAAGATAATGATCAATACGATAAATCTGCTCTTCAGTGAACAGCTCCCCCAGCTGATTACTCAATGCCTCTGCTGAATCTAAATCCTTTCCAAATGGCTTCTCAACTATAACTCGTGTCCAACCACCTGGCAAAGAAATTAATTATAAAAGTATGATTTTATGCAATATGGGTGGTTTTAATTTTAGAAATTCATATTTAACATGATCCAGCTATTATCGATTCCCAACATTAAAATGGTACACATACCTCAAGAAATCAAATATTGACCTAAAAATCTGTTTATACTTGTTTAGAAAGATATTGATAATATTGATAACAACATCCTCTCCAAATAAACACATTGGCACCTAATACAAACTATTTAGAAAAAAATATCAATTATTAAGATTTCAGAATAATAATAGATATTTAATAATTAAGGAGGAGTAGGTGCAAGTAATTGTGCATGTAAAGGAAAGAAATGTATAGTTTACTGAAGAGAATTTATGAGTTAGTTGCAGATGTGGCAATGTGCATGTGATTGTAAAATAGGAAGGTTTGCATATTTCCTATGTATTTGAAAGGGTTGAGAGCAGAGATTGTAGATTGAGAATTGAATCCATATTCTGTAAAAGGAAAGCAAGAAGGCAAGAGAGAGGATACATCAGCTGCCCGCTTGCACATTGAGCAAGGGAGGCCATTCTATGTAATCATTGTTGGAATGGCAATAAAAAGCTTCAATGTTTGTATATCAATGTGTATTGTTCAAGTTATTGTGTTGCATGTTATTTGTAGTTGCAAATCTACATGTTTAACCTCCATGATAGGAAGCACATCAGGTCCCAAATCCTTAGCACACCTATTATGTCCCCATTTTAGTGAGGTCCTAAACTTGAATTAGGTGGCAAATAGTGTTTGTAAAC
Source organism: Sequoia sempervirens (assembly GCA_007258455.2). Taxonomy (NCBI): domain Eukaryota; kingdom Viridiplantae; phylum Streptophyta; class Pinopsida; order Cupressales; family Cupressaceae; genus Sequoia; species Sequoia sempervirens. The sequence goes on along the minus strand of VDFB02105785.1, from coordinate 427,350,993 downwards.
AATTAATTTGAATTTAAAATAATATTAAAATAATAATTATTAAATAATAAAATAAATTTAAATCATTGAACAATAACATTTAAATTTGAATATTTCTCTGGCCGACTCAATTTGAGAAGGCATCTTAGATGGATAGTTAAGTGCAAGCGATTGTTTTATTTTGTTATCGATCACAGTTGGATAGTAGTCTATTGGATCCTTGGAGACAAAAACCTCCGTCAGTCCTCTACAAGGTAGGATGACACCCCTCCTTGTAGCTGTGATTCCATTTCTCCGCAATGCATACACCTTCTGTTTTGTGACTCTCAGTTGCAGGTTACTTGTTGTGGTGCCTACCGGCTCTGAGGGAGGAGCGATATTAACGATCAAGTGGCGGAGCCTTTAGGCTCGCGCCACCTAGTGGCCATATACGGGAGTTATTCATTGCCGAGGGAGTCTATCGAACAATTCGATATCGGCGAATGCTCTCATTTGCAGCATCCTCAACCAGCATACGGAGCCTTTCGTTTGCTTTAATCGAGATACCTCTTGAACGGCTTTGACCCCCTAGCGACAACATAGGAACCACCTTTGCGAAGGAGACGCACCAATCCTAGGTGTTGGCCAATCAGCTTATCGAGTTACGCCAGTACCTGCAGTCTTAGATTTCGTCATATCCAGATCTTCTCATTCCTGCAACTGGCACTATTTGTATTCCTGTGCGAAGATCATCTTGCACTTAGAGACTGGCAAGCAAACTACCCTCGCTGATCAGAACGAGAACTAAGATATCATCGCCCCTCGGTTATCCACGCTGCTCAATGATCGTACATCAAGGTCACTCCCATCTAATTCTGTAATCTGCCAAAGCGTGGGATGATCCATAGATGTGTCCCATCTCTCTTCGAAAACAATGTTTTAGAATGCCATTTGGTGCTAATAGCCATGACGGTTGTAAATCAGTCATGATTGTTATCCATGGACATCTGAGCCTAAATTGACTGCGATAATATTTGCCATACTTTGTGAATTAAATCTATATTGGTGCATCTTTGTGTTTGACATTAATCAGAACTGGGGGCAAATGTTTGCAATCCTTTTTCATTGTTGGTATAGAGTATCTTACATCATTGCTACACACATTCAGTTTCAGTGATTTTATTATTGCCATCAATCAAAATCTTCTTTATCATAATCTGCTATCATGTGCAAATCAGTATTTGGTGTTTCTAGTCACTGTGTGCAAACTGTGCTTGGTAACTTATAGTGGTATCAGAGCCTAAATACTGCCAGCCTATGGATTTGTCTAGACAAATGCAAATCCACAATGGACACATGAAGGGAAGGGACCCATGGAAAAGAGACATGGGTTGGCAACCAAAGTTCTTGCCGAAGAAAGAAGAAACGAACCTAAAACAATAGCTCCTAGAGAAATATTGTGGCAGCCTTAGAACTCTTGAGATGTTCAATAAAGCACAACATGATGATCCCGTTTGAAGAGCCTTAGAGGATCAGCTACAAAGAGATGAGTGCAAGCTTGCCACCTATTGTTGTTATGTGCAAGAACTTGAAAATATTCACAGAAAATAGAAGGAAAGAAAAGGAAGAATTGATGAAGGAAAAATTGAAATCACAAGGAGACGAGAAGGAGCAAGAAAAGGAGGCCCAACAAAAAGAAGAGGCTTGGAGAGATCCCCAAACTGAAGCATGTAGGGAAGAATTCCAACCAAAAATAGAAGGTAAACAAGGGCTTGAAGGAATGCGCGTTGAAGTGGTCCAAGTTCTGCCCCCCTATGATCAGCTACAGAGAGATAGATCTTGGCTATGAGAGGGAAGTGTTTTTTGGGACAACCAATGAGGACAAGCAAGAATTAACTATTGCACCTACTAATGGAGAACACATAAGTCTTCATGGCAACTGCAAGGTGGAAGGAAATGTTATTCCGGAGTTTTCCAAACCATTATTGATTGATCAATTCTGTGGAGGTATGAATGCCACTAATGTTCCATCGGGTGAGTCTAGCATTGATTGATCGATTCTGTGGAGGTAAGGAATCAATTTGCATTTTGGATAACTTGGATAGTGATGACACTCATACACATGAAAGCAATACATAAATTTTTTCATGCAGGGAACAAAGTGACTTTGATAAAGATGAGTTGAGGAATCACCTTATGATTGTGCATACACCCTCTAAACTAGCAATTGAAGAGGATCATGAATCTACTTGTGTGTTGATGCCCTACTCTTATGATGAATTCCTTCATTGTGCATGATGATGATGATGATGATGTTATCTTATGGGAAGAAGATGATTCTACTCACTACTATGATGACAATGCTTTGATTGAATTTGATGTTGACCTAGCCTCAAAACATGAGTTGTGTGAAAAGGATGTCACAGAGGTAGCTGATTTTGGGAAGCCTGCTTGTGAATATAAATAAAAAATGCTACATGGGGGTTTTCTGTCCCATAAGTCACACACATTGGAGAGGCAATTGAGGATGAGTGATAGTCAAAATCATGGCAGCCCTAACTCACTTTGATGACATTCATAAGATGATGGCAGCTTTGTGTTGGAAGGTCCTAAGTGGACTTGAAGGACACAGAGGAGGTATCTCTCTTGGTGATTTGCATAGACTCCAAGAGAATTTGATGGTAGTGAAGTCAAACTTCCTACACTTACTTGCCAATAGGGGTCATCTCCTTGCACTTGATGACATTTATGTAGATGCCTTGAGAAGGAAGGAAGATGAAGTGGATAAGCTCACTCTTGAGCTTAAGGGCAGCAGGGAGAAGGCAAAGAGTGTAGACAAGGAGGAAGATATTGAAGGACTCTATGATGAAGACATTGTTTGCAGCCATGGGACTGAGTTTGTGACATATGATTTGCACTTGGAGGCATTCCTTGGACCAGCATTTGTTGATAACCATTCCCTCATCAAAGGAGGAATGATTGAGAGTGAGGAAGACATCATGTTTGAGCATGAGGTAAGGACTGATTTTCTGAAGTATGACAGCAATCCTTTATCTCTAAATTTTCATGACATGGCAGCCAAGAGGATCAACCTTAAGGTTCACAGTTCTCATGGAGAAACTCATATCAGACCGACATTCGTTGGTGAGCATGAAACAATGAGGAAGGAGAAGATTGAGGTGATTGAAGATAGCTGTCATGATTTTCTGATTTGGAACAGCAGTATTTGGGCCTTGCTTAGCTTTGATTTGGTGGTTCCTACCCATGAGGATGACAGTAAAAAGTCTTCTATCATTGTTGGCATTCACTTGGGAGACAAACAAGGGGACTTAGGGGTGTGTCTAGGGAACAATAGGACCAAATTAGAGCAGCAAGTCATGACAAAGGCAAAGAAGATCCAAGGCATATGACATATGAGGAATGAGCCTTGTATGGTGGCCAAGCAAGTGGAGCAATTAGTTTGGAGGTATGATTCAAAATTTTTGGTTTGTTCACATAACTTGCTTTATAAGGAATTGGTGTCATCTCTTTTGGAGGGCCAATTGAAGGTTCACCACATATACTTGGGTGGTATGATGAAGCACTCAATTATTGGATCAGCCAATGGTATTATGCCTTCCTATGGAGATGGAGGAATAGGTGATTCAGATTTGGTTGAGTCTTGGGTCAACCACGGAGAGCTGGAGAAGTCTACTTGTGATCTTATTGATGACTCTTTGGTGAAGCATGAAGCTGCCCTACTTTTGGAACTTCTGGCACACATCATGGATGCATTTGTTTTTTTATTGGAGCATGCATGGAGGAATGAAGTTTCAGCTAATCTATGATCCCGGGTATGGAGAAATTTGAAATTGTCATAACACTTGGTTGAGTTGCAAATATTTGCATTACAGCTCGACTACGATGCATGGTATGAACATAAGCATAAGGACACAGTCAGTCCAGTCCTAATTCACAAGTCCCTACTCCATGCTTTGATGAGAGATTCCTGTCCTACATTGTTATACATGGATCACCTTGAGGGTACTTGGAGGACAATGACTGCTTTGGTGATTGGGAGAGATATGGAACATCTCTTTTGGCATAATGATGAGGCACTATCATCCATTGTCGTTAGAGGCACTTCTTGCATCATCATAGGTCTGATTTCTAGATTTTGAGGTGTTGTTCTGACCTACATCAGCAACCCAGAGTAGACTAATATGCTTTTTTCATATACCCCTAACGACATTTTTGCACATCCAAGGGAGATCTCTCAAAGTCAGGGAGTTAGTTGGTATTGATAGCCCTTCAAGATCCATCCGTCTCTCCATAGTTGTTGGATGTGATAGCATGATGAATTGGCATTTGAGTATTGATATGCTTGGTGTACTCATTCAGTGGGATCAAGCTGTGTTGCTGTGATGTCCCCATCCTAGTCAGCGCAGCTGGTAACGAGGTTAGCCTATTATTTCGATCCTCGTAGGCTGATAGGAGTGTGCAGAGGATCATCTGGGGCAGTTGCTCAGTGTTTGGTGGCTCCAGTTTTGCAGTTGTGTCAGGTTGGGCCTTCGCAGAATCTTCCAGAGTGCATTTTCAGGAACTTTCTATTTTTAGAAAGTTAGGTCAGGCGGAAGCTACTATTTTGGGCAGGGCTCCTGGTTCAACTATTCAGCTCAGAGTCGACCCAGTTCTGCAGTTTGATGATCAGACAGAGAAATAAGGAGTATTTAATGATTTATTAAATATTTAATATTTTGACTTTATATTAAAGTCACTTTATTGAAATATTTAAATATTCAATTAATTTGGCCTATTATAAAGTATTTATTATACTTTATAATAAAGTACTAATTTTTGACTTAGTGAATATTTATTATTCATTAAAATGAGGCGCCATTTAATTATTAAATATTTCTCCTAAAGTAAAAGGGCGAATTAAATCATTTTATTAAATGATTATTTTAAAAGGAGATTGGGTTGAATTTCTCAAAGGGGAATATATATTCATTCAAGACAAAATCGAACCATTATGAGATTATTATTCGACTTTTGTCTTTTTGCTCTGAGCATTGGAGTTTGCAAACCCTAGGGTTTCTGGCAAACAAACGTTTCTGGAGAACGAAAACTCTTCAGGAATTAGGCAGACTGAGACTGTGAAATACCAGTTTAAGCTTGCACTTGGTGATTTCACACGGAGATCACAGATTGGATTTATTGAGCTATTCATTCAGAGATTTACAGAGTTATTCATCTGGCAGTAGAGGCGACTTTACCAGGGGACTTTATTCAGAGATCTGGCATTTATTCTTGAGGCCGTACTATTTTATTTGCTGCAGCAATCAGGCCGTACATTTATGTACTTGTAGGCCGTACCATCACTTCTTGAGATTTCCGCTTCCTGTCTTCAGATCATTTCATCCAGATCAAGTGCGCCTAAGGTTCTCAGAGGTTCAGCATTGTTTCCTGTGATCGAAGATTCATTATTTCTTTCAGCCGTACATCTTCATCATTGCTCCAGGCGGCTGCAATAAGAATCAGGTTTTCCTGTTGAAATAAATTCATATTTAATTTATACATTGTATTTCTTTATTGTAAAAGCTCAAAAAAATAATAAGATGATGCGCCCATGTTCTCTGAGCATATTTGAGCTTATTCCACGAAGTTTAGAATTTATTTGAATTTTTTTAGCAATTTCTTAGAAAATCGCAGCTTTCATTATTTGTCTGAAAATCCATCAAAACACAAAAAAAATCAAAACTTGCAAAAACAAAACAATCTCAGTTAGGGTTTCGGGTTGAGAACCACCAGGGTTCTTACAGTTGCGCCATAGCTATGGGCCTGATAATATTTATATCAGAGTGGAGCAGCAGAATACTTGGTACAAATGGACATGCTCCTAGAATCATATCTTTCATCATGTGTTGATTGTCTTAGCTCTCACAGGCACAGGCTTGCAATTGCTTGAGGGCAAGCAACATCTTGGCAAAGAGGATGGTCATGTCCCCATTTCAGCGAGGACCTAAACTTGAATTAGGAAGCAAATAGTGTTTGAAAACACTTAATTTGAATTTAAATTAATATTTAAATAATAATTATTAAACAATAAAATAAATTTAAATAATTGCACGATAAAAATTAAATTTGAATATTTCTCTAGCCGACTCAATTTGAAAAGACATCCTAGATGGATATTTAAGTGCAAGCAATTATTGTGTTTTGGTATCGATCATAGTTGGATAGTAGTCTATTGGATCCTTGGAGACAAAAACCTCCATCAGTCCTCTACAAGGTTGGACGACACCCCTCTTGCAGCTGTGATTCCATTTCTCTGCAATGCATACACCTTATGTTTCGTGACTCTCAGTTGCAAGTTACTTGTTGTGGTGCCTATCAGCTCTGAGGGAGAAGCAATATTAACAATCGAGTGGCCATATACGGGAGTTATTCATTGCCGAGGGAGTCTAATGAACAATTTGATATTCGGCGAATGCTCTCATTTGGGGCATCCTCATCCAGCATACAAAGCCTTTCGTTTGCTTTAGGTCGAGATACCTCTCAAATGGCTTTGACCCCCCTGGCGACGACATAGGAACCACCTCTATGAAGGAGAGGGACCAATCCCCAGTGTCGGCCTATTGGCTTATCGAGTTACGCCAGTACCTGCAGTCTTAGATTCCGTCATATCCAGATCTCCTCATTCCTACAACTGGCACTATTTGTATTCTTGTGCGAATATCATCCTACAGTTGGAGACTAGCAAGTAAACTACCCTCGCTGATCAGAATGAGAATTGAGGTATCATCCCCCGTCAGTTATGCATGTTGCCTCCGTGATCTTACATCAAGGTCACTCCCATCTAATTCTGTAATCTGCCAAAGCGTGGTACAATCCATAGACGTGTCCCATCTCTCTTTGAAAACAGCATTTTAAAATGCCATTTGGTGCTAATAGCCATTACGGTTGTAAGTCAATCATGATTGTTATCCATGGAAATCTGAGCCTAAATTGATTGTGATAGTGATGATATTTTCCATATGTTGTGAATTAAATCTCTACTGGTGCATCTCTGTGTTTGCCATTTATCAGAACTGGGGGCAAATGTTTGCAATCATTTTTCATTGCTGGTATTGAGTATCTTACATTGTTGCTGCGCACATTCAGTTTCAGTCATTTTTATTACTGCCATCAATCAGTCCTCTTTATTATAAGCTGTTGTCATGTGCAAATCAGTATTTGGTGTTTCCAGTCACTGTGTGCAAACTGTGCTTGGTAACTTACAACACCTCAGATTAAACTTCCTTTGGGTTTGTTGCCATTGGCAAGCCAGTGTGAGTATTCAATGTCTGACCAGTAAGGTCAAAGTGCACAGAGAAGGTAGATCTGGTCAACAAAACAATAGGGAAACCAGATCAGATTTGAGTTATCTAATCACTCAGCAAAGTAGGAGCACCCACAACATCGATTTCCATGGATCTCTAGTAATAATTTTTCAAATTATGTGAATGGGACATAGGGGGGCTCTAAATAGGCAGGACAAGTAAAAAAATCATTGCAACTGTCAACATCAAAATATTTCTACAATGCAATGGCAACAACTTTAACCTTGCACATTTGCTTATGAAACAAATATAATTAATTACTTCATGGTGTCAGGCAATCCTGTTTGCAGCCCTTCATGTAGAAGGAAGTCCAGAATAAAGTTTGTAGTACGAAAGTTATGAACAAGAAGGAAACTGCAGAGTAATACTGGTACATGAACTGGCTTTAATTGAACTGCATGAATATGTAGTATATTCCATCAAAACAAAACTAGTGGAAAAAATAAGTAACCTTGCACTAAACTTTCTGCTACTGTAGAACCTGGCCTAGCTTGGATTTGTTTGCTTTCATGAAGATTGTATGGTAGGAGTTGTTCCAAATACAGCTTTTGCAATTCAAGATTCATAAAGAGAGCAAACAAGAAGAATGTTTGAAAAAACATGGAGAATCTAAAGGAGGTCTCGTTGGTGCCCATTGAAGGATACTATTAATTCTTTTTATTATATTATCTTATATAGTTAATTATTTTATAAATATGCTATGCCTTTAATCCTATAGTGTGTATTGGGCTATGAGTAGCCGGTTTGTGGCTACCTTAACTCTTAAATAAGTTATATAATCATATATACCTAGCTAGGTTGCCCTAGGGGTTATAGCTAAGTATTTAAGTTAGCCTAGGTGGCAGCCAAGGCATAATTAGGTATATATAGGAGCTAGTAGATAGTTATTATAATCATATTGAATATTGTGTTCATATTGAAGGCCATTGGAGGTATCTCCCTTAAAGTGGATTAGGAGGTTGCCCCCTTGAAGTAGCATATTATTATCAAGTATTTGCTGCATATTTCCTATTATATTCTTCTATTGTGCAAGTTGTTTCATCACACATGCTATTAGAGCATGCTTTTGGCGTTGTGAAGGCATGGCCATTTTTTTCTTCAAATGTTTGATAAATTTGCCAAGTTATTGCTGAGTTTTCCCTGAGCTTTTGCTAAGTCCCAGGTTTTTTTAAATTTTGGGCTTGTCAAGTTATTGCCAAATCTGAGTTTTTTGACTATGAAATTTTCAAGGAATTTCTGTAGTAGTATTTATCTTGGCTTTGGTCATTGTGTATAATTTTTGTGTTCCATCAAGTTTTTCTTGTTTGTCAAAACTTAACTACCTGATGGCAGGTCTTCCCTGCATTTTGTAAAATATATACAATTTTACCCTGTCAATAATAATTAATCTTTATTTAGAGAAAAATACTAAAGGAAAATAGCCTTGACGACACATGGACATACTCTACGGTTCTATCTATCTGCTCCAAAAATATATCAGGTACAAAATGCAGTCTAATGGTGTTTTGATGCTACTTATGATTTAGAAGTTTTATATATCAGAATGTATTGCAGCAGAGATTGCAAATGTTACTCATTCAGTGGAAGAGCAATATGAGACTAGAGAAAATGAAGGGAAAATTCTCTCCCTTATAAATGATGAAGAAAAACAAGCAATAGTTTTTTCTTAATTGATAGATTGGCAGTTCCACTTTGTGTGTTTAAAAAAAAAATGTTAACAAAATAACAGAAGGGTTCATTTTGATGCCGCACTTGGAAAGGGAATTTGAAAATTTAAACAGGTTTTCTCCATTGTATAATTAGCCATAAGCTTAGATAATGCATTTTGTGTGATTATCAAATAATAGACTAAGCGAATGCATTAAAGATAAATCTAGTCAGACCATATCTGTGTTGTTTCTGATGTTGCAAGAAGGGAAAATTAAAACTAGGTAGCAAAAAAGCATGACAGTTCAAGGCTGGTAAGTATTCCTTGGGTAGCAGAACATTGTGCCAACATACCAACTAAATAAAGACCACCTGATTTCAGCCATACATCATTTGTATCAAATATTTGGAATCCTAGGTAGAAGAATGTATAGGCAGCATATTTCAAGACCACAGCCAGGGATTTGGAATTGTAAATGTACATTTATTCTTACAATTTATCAGAATAATGTCAGATACTTCATTGGTAATTGAGCCTCTGACTTAAAACTACATAGCCTTTAACATCTGTGCATCTCATGTAATGTTGAGTCAGCAGATCATAGCAGAAAAGTAGTTTTCCTTTTAAAACAAAAGCAAGTACTTTTGTGGGAACCAGTATTTCATAAATGTCTATCTGTAATATAACCTATATAGTATTGTATGAGAATAAAGATTAAAAAAAATTACAAAAAAATATTATGGCTAAAATTTGTTGGGGAATAGTACCAAGCTCCCTGCCCCAGGTCCAAGTGGTCAGAGAAACTTAGAGTTGAAAAAGAGAATAGTAAAAACTTAACATACGTTTATTCATGCAATAATGCCGAATCATTTTGCATACTATGGGATACACTGATGGAGGCAAAGCAAGATAAAATATTCTTCGAGAAGGCCCCTCATTCCCACTCTTTGATTGTTCATGCTCAGCAATTTTTTTGTCCAATTTTATAAAGCCCTCCTCACCATCGTATGTTCCAGAAACATATGCAACCTACAAAGATAGAAACAATTAGTTGACCATTATTGTTGGAATCACCCTAAGAAGTCATAAACATTCAAGTTCATTACCAAGCTCAGAAAATCAGAAACAACTTCAGAAGGTTCCTTGTCCGAATCTGTCTTCACCGGCTTCAAGTACCTAATCCAAACACATTTACATATATTAAACTGAATTGCATTCAGACACATCATCAAGCAGAAAGTAACAGAAAGATGCAACCAGGCAGTAAGAGAAAAGACATCTTGCAGATTGCTGGTCAAAAATTATATATCTTGTAAGTAAACAATTCAGATTACAGATGTTTTCAGAACCTAAATTTTCTAATCTAGGGCATGTATCAAACACCATTGATCTTTGGCCTATCTTGTTGATCTTTATTGTACCCAAATGATAATAATGTCAGTTTGTTGAAAACGAAAAGATCAATACTTATCTTAGAATTAACTCAGAAACAGGTTTATCCTACATCATAAATTTGAGCAGAACCAAAAGCAAGCCACAAGATGCCAGCTGCGTCACCTTCGCTATTCTGGACTTTTACCCTCTGACAACTACATAGGGATTTCTGCTCAGAATTCAAATGGGATATTCTCCCAAGAGGTGGACATGTTGAGCTCTAGGTCCTACATACTTGGTATCAGAAGTATACAATAACAGGATCTGGACAATTTGTCTGCATTTGCATTAGCTTACCATTATCTTCTCTTACCTAATTTGACGAGGTTTTTAAGCTTGTAATATGAATTTACTAGCCTTGCAAGATGTTTTTAGAGCGTGCCTCACTATTGTACTCTCTCTTATGCTTTTCACCACCATTGACTGCATTGGTTACACAATGACAGTAGTAATATTTTAATTTTTTGTCATGTTAGATGTATTACTAACTGACTAATTGATTGTGATGGGGAAATATACCATAATTGAATTTTTCTGACATATTTCCCTTTACTAATCTGATGTTAATATAAAAAAAATTGTATCACTTATTTTCATCATACAACACCAAGGACTAATAGAAACAGGCTATACTGTTATAGAATGCGCACACATTTAAAATATTAAGCATATATGGGAGAATCAGAGGCTCATCTAATATTGTTGTATGAAGATCATGTTTAAATGGACATGCTATATGAAAATATTTCTACAAAGCATGCTTCCATGTCTTTACTCCTTTATCCAATAAGGTTAGTAATTGCATAAATGAACATAAAACACAATAGATACTAGAATGATTAACAGAAGTATAACTTTTATTCATATGAAGTTTCTATACAGAAGTAGACCAAGGATAATCAGCCAATAATTCAAATACTTTCGTTGACTATGAGAAGCCTATTGAAAGTACCTAATTCTTGCCAAGTAGAACACAACTGTCAACAATCTAACAATAGACTCCTAACTACCTGCAAGTGGACAAGTAAAACAATACAGTCGGATACAAAGAAATTAACAAAACATTACAATTCATTTTATGCCTAACTACATCATCTCCCCAAAAAGAAAGTCAGATTCCCATTCGACAAGAAAGGAACAAAACAATAGATCAAGTGATATCAAGGAAAATTTTCCAAACTCATGATGGTATCGTAGAGGAAGAATGGCCTTCAAGCTAATGTTTCCCTTGTGCAGCCAACATAGCCACATCATAACTTGAATGCTCCACAACAAAGATGTTGTACCCAAAATAAATTTTTGGTATTATGTATAAATTGAGCTAAATAATGTAAAAATGCCGTCAAAAGTATGTTTTAGGTCAAACCAAACATAGGGTCTTTGTGGGTTTTTGTCAAGGAACACGTGCAAAATTCTGAAAATTTGAAAATTAGGGTTTTACGCCACTATTTTTAGGGTAACCCCCAAAAATAGGACCTTCCCAGAAATGATTGAAAATGATTTTGATAGCATTAAATGACTTCACGATCACACTAGTCAAGTCAGAATCATCAAAAGACACGTTTTACTCTGGTGGGTCTATTTCTATTTTTCAGGAACAAAGTTAGGAGCTCTGCAACCATTAATGGCAGATTTGCCAGTACCAAGTGCTGAAAGCTAAGCTTCAAAAGTTTCAACAAAGAAACCATGGTGAAAATGCTTGAAAAGATGCTCTGCGACGGAGGGGATTTTCAAAAATGAAAAATGCTGAAAATTGACTAAGTTTGGAGAATGCACGCCTTGCTACCAAGAGGAGGCTATGCAATCAAATGCCTTAATCATTTTTCCAAACACCCATACACGATGAACATGAGACATGAAGAAATGGTGATCTTCGACGAAGGAGATTTCAAAAACTGAAAAAGGTTGAAATTTGACTAACTCTGGAAACATTACGAAGGAGAAGTCAGTTCACAAAGCAAAAAGAGCCTTTTTCAAACAAGGGAACCCTTGATTCTTAAGGGTCAAATGCAGCCTATTGAATCATCCAAGGCAGTCATCCTCGGCGTTCACTTGCTAGCTCGACAACGAAACAATCAGCAAGATCATCTGATAAGTTGATCACCAGCAGTTGGCAATAGAGTGAAAAGAGGCAGTTGACGAAGATACCAAGAAATGGCTATCGAAGTTAAAAAAAGTCAAAGTGAAAAAGAGCCTTTTCCAAAGAAAGGTGCCCTTCTTTTTGGAACTCTAGATGCTATCAGATGTCTGAAGGCCTCCCAAGACAGTTGTCTCAGTCTAGGTCGATCTCGACAATGCAACTGCAAGCACAAACATCTAACAAGGCAACCAATAGATAATCAGGATCAAAACAGAGCATATTTCAAATGAAAATCACTGAGCAGAAGAGCAAAAGCACACTTTTCAGTAAGAGGCGCCCTTGAATAAAGGGACCTTGAATTGACTTCTGAGTTTTCTAACGGTAGTCATCTTCGGCGAAACGGAGATGGTTACCTGATGAGATATCAACAAGATCATCCAATTCTCCGATCAACGGGAATTCTGGATCAAAGCACGAGAGGTCAAGAATAAAAAGCTGAAGATCAGACAAGAAAAATGACTAAGGCAAGGGGAAAAGTTCCCTTTCTTGAGAAAGGCGCCCTTCTTTTCAGGGCTACAAACTCAACTTTATGACTTAGTGCCTCCCAGGCACTTCTCTTCAGCACAGATCCAGCTCGACAGTGAGTGTACCAACAACTTCTCAGGACCGACAGATCAATCTGGAGCAGGGATCAAACAGAGGTCATCCAACATGAAAAATGATAAAAAAAAAGGACTCAACCTCAAAAGGGACGCCCAAAAAGGTCAAAGGCAAGTTTGTTGACTAAAGTTAAGATATTTTGAGATAAACTTGGCCAACTCACTCCACAATCAGTGGAAATCACCTTTCTGAACTTCAGATCAAGCCAAATCAGCTTTAGATCATGAGTTAGGCTCCCAAACTTCATGGATTCAAGCACAAATCTCTATATGATCAAGCCTAGGCGTCCATTATGCTCATTTCTTTGCAAGTTGAGGGTTTGAATAGTAATAAGCTCTCCAAGGACGAATTTCTCATATCTGAAGGAGGTTTTGATCGTTCTTCATGATTTTTCGAAGATCAGTGATAGGGAAAGGTTGTCTTCTCAGAGGTTGCATCCAGCAGAATATTTTTCCAAGAAGGCAGCAATAACTTCCAATCTTCCTCTTGTCTACTTCCTCTCTTCTGTCTTAAATTTCTTGCATGTCACAGAAAACAGCAGGCTATCGCAGATCTTGCCAACTGGGTATGATCAACATAATTTTCCAGTGAAACCCATCTCTTCAAATTTTTTAGAATCAACAAACTTGCTGCCCCTATTTTTAGGGATTTTTCTGAAAAAGTCTCAGAATAAAAAATTAAGGAACTAGGTTTGTTTGGCATTGAAGCACGAACAAAACCCATGTGCCAAATTTTTTCCAAAAAAAATACTTCTCGGCGAGTGGCTATTTTTAGGGGTTTTCAGAAGTCATTTGAAGTTTGAACATATCCATGTTTATAGTCAATGATCGATTTTTTCAAAATATAGTGCTCTCAGGGTGAAATCAAGACCAAAATTGTCCTACTTCACAACTTTTTGAAATCACTCGACACAGACATGCATCAAGTGAAGCTCGTAGTCAAGATGGATGCCTTTGAAGGCGTAAATGACATCACCTTTCAAATGGATAGCCAAATACAGAAGGTAGTCATTCTAAACACAGAGCCGCCACCGGTTACTACCACACTACCTTCCACATTCCATGTCACCAAGCTGGAAGACGCAATTGCAAAAAAGATCAAATATCAAAAGCAATTTGCAAGAGGTAAAAAAGTCAATGACTAGTCAAAGGATTTGTTGACTCAAGATGATGAGGTGTCAGAAACCTAAGAAGAACGTCCTCTCCTCAAAATGACATTTATGATACTTGAAGTTGACTTGATGCCTCTTTCCAAGTCAACTCAAGAAGGCATTAAATGTAGTTGGAGTTAACTTGATGCCTCTTTCCAAGTTAACTCCATATCCCACAAATCATGTATTGTCAAATCCCACTGATTAAAGATGTCTAATTGACTTCCATAATTTGTGGATCTCAGATCTCCACTAAACGTGGATGTTTGTTTTGGAGGTATACTTTACATTAAATTTCACCTTTAGTTTACTTTCAGTCAACTGAAGTAGTTTCCAGTTGACTCTTTGTTTACTTTCAATTAATTGAAGTAGTTTTCCAGTTAACTGCTTGTTCCCCCTTTTTAGGAATAAATCTTGCTAATTGATTGGCAAGAACTCATTGTTAACTCAAGGAGATTTTGGGGTTGCCCACTCCTTTGAGTTCTATAAATAAGAGCCTTGGGCTCATTGATTGTTTAACCTTTACTTGCAATGCAAAATTGTTGTGCCATTGTTGCCAATAGCTTTGAAAGTGAATATTTGTTTACTCTTGGATGAGAGTTCGTTGGTTGATTGTAATTGTGCATGATTTCGTGCCTTTGCTATCCCAACTTTTGTAATTCGTTGATGAAGCTTGAAGAAGAATATCAGAAGGCGCTTGCATTTTGATCTACATATTTGAGTTCTTTCTACGTCTTGTGTCAAATAGCTTGTTATTTCATATCCCTCCTTGGATAGGGGTTCCTCCTCCTTGGATATTTGTCATTAGCAATTATCGTTTGTTGTTGTTTAATGTATCGTCCTTTAACCTATACTTCGGATAGGGGTTCCTCCTCCTTAGCAAGTTTGTCGGCCAAGACATCATAAATTTGTTGTTTCTTGTAAATTGTTTCCTAGCCCATACCTCGGATAGAGGTTCCTCCTCCTTGTCAGGTCTTAGATCCAACTTACCGTAAAGAGTGTTTGCTTGTACCAACCTTATCCCAGCATATATCCAAGAGTTCAGAGCCTTAGCCATATTCTTAGGAGACGACGAATTTAGGTGATCCAACCAATCCATTCCCGCTCCTATACCCTCATGCTCTATTTACTTTGAGGATATTGGATAGATTAAAAGCTAGAACAATCGTAGTTAAGATCTGCAGAAACAAGAGAAAAAGCTTAGCTGTGGCGCATTGTGTTTGTGCACCCTTGTGTCCTACCACTGAAGTACAAAAAGTTAGGAACCTTAGTTTACTATTCCCTTCCTTACGCATTGCTTTCAGTAGAGAGGGACTTCTCTTTAAATAATGAAGAAGTGTTGCAAACAATTTGAAATAGTTGAACATTTACAATCAACACTCCAGAGGTGCTAATTTAAATGCCAACAAAAGAATTGATGGAGATTTCAGAATGTTGAGCTGCCAAGGTGCCCAACTTTAAATTTGCATTGATTTCTTCGACTAGAAATAGAAAAGAAAACTTATGAAGTACATACAGATCAGCCTCACCTCTAGAACATAGTGCACCTTATGTAGAATGTACTTGGCAGTGGCCATACAATTTAATCAACTACATGAGAGGGCAGTACAAATAAGCAGCCAAGTCTGTATGTTCACTCGACTCTGAAAATGCTTCAGCAAGCTGATCACTGTACCCAAATGGGAGTTCTCTTTACAACTCACAACCTATCCTTCATCGTTTCAAGTTAAAGTACAGATCAAGAATTGTCAAATGTGATGAGCTCAAATCTTAAATCATTGGGGCTTTTGTAGTGGTAACCCATGTTCAAATCCCCAAGAGATGTTACATGCTTAAAAGTACAAATGTTAAAAGTTGAATTGGGTAAGGTGCCACATCCAATTCTAGGTATGGCCTAACCCAATAGACAAGGCTAGGTACAAGTCTTGAGTGAAATTGATGGAATAGAAAGCCATGATCATGTCATCTAAGGAGATGGCAAGAATAATTTACCAATCAAAGAAACAATGTAGAGATCAAGAAAGTTATTTTGGTAGGTAATAGCATAGAAGCAATAATGCTTAATAATTACGGATAAATCATAATTTATCTTTTCTCACCCTCCAATTTTTTCCCTAAAAATATTGTAATAATTTTAAAAACACAGTCAAATGTGATTTTGACCAATAAAACTGTGAATAAATCATGATTTTCTACCAATTTTGGTGACTTTTTATTTTTTGGTCAAAAAAATTTAACGCTTTTGGGTTTTTTCTGATATGTGGCAACTTTTTCTGATTTTCCCTAACCCTAACCCAATTTTTCCCCTTTTCTTTCCTGATTTAATCCTGAAAATTTGAAAAAATCTTTATCTTTGGTTTCCTGAGTTATTTCCAAAAAGGATTTTTGCTGCTATGGGTAATAGTCCATAATTTTTTAAGAATTCAGTTATGACCATCAAAGTCTACACTTCATCTCAAATTGCTGTTATGCCATGCCTTGTATTGAACTCCCCCTTCCTAACAACATCATAAAACTGTAACAGCAAGCACAAATATGGCTCATTATAGCTACAATATGCTGAAAGTGATATCCAAATGTGCTTCAGCTTCATAAAACTGTAACAGCAAGCACAAATATGGCTCATTATAGCTACAATATGCTGAAAGTGATATCCAAATGTGCCTTGTTGGGGTTTAGGAGTGCCCATATGCAACTATCTAGCCTTCAACTAATAAGCCCTCAGTTGAGTGAAATTTCAATTACAGTCTGAAAGGATGCAAAGAAAGATGAGTGATGGTGGAGAATGCTTTTACAATATGTTATGTCCTTCAACTCCCCCAATTTAGACGTTTGTGTGCATTAACCTTCAAACTTGTCTCTCCAATCACATTGGTGTCAATGTGTCCCCATGGTCATCTCCACCTCAAAGAGGCCTTTACATGATCTGACACCCAAGAATATTAATGCAGTACCAAAAGTAAATTAACAATAAGAGCTAGTTGAATGAAAATATAATATATATAGATGAGAAAGAGTATTTTGTGCATCATCAAGTAAAATGTCCTCTATGATCTGATACACCCTTTATTTGTTCAACTATATCAATCAAATGAAATATCATCCAAATGGCGAGAAACAGATTAAGAAGATAAATGTTTGAATATACCCTGTGCCTTGGAATAACTAATAAATAAATGCTCAAATAAGAGGGGAAAAAGAAACTTGGAAATACATTAAGAATCATCACTTAAAATATTTCAACAGTTAAATATATATTCTCCACCATTCTCTTTGAAAATGAGACCATTAAGAAAATGAACATACCCCCGTATGCGATCTCTTAAGCCATCATCTGAAAGCTGTGTTCTAGCATATCCAAAAATGTAGACATCTTCTGGTTGCAAAAATCCCTGTCATAAGATTTTTTTTTCGAATTACATACATCTGAAATGAAAATAAACAATAATATGATAAATCACTAGTGAAAAAGGAAAATATATCACTAAAGGAGTTCAAGTACCAGAAAAATGAAATAGGATAATTATTTAAGTACAGGAGATTCTTTGTTGGCCAGGCCCCAGTACGATATAAATATAATTATATCTAGGTATTTAATAAAAACACCCTCTTACCTCACATTTCCACAAAATATTCAAAGAAATGGTTAACACTCAAAATTTACAATAGCACTAATCCTTTCAAAATTTGCAACTCAGTTAACTGAAATGAAAAAGAGGAATGAATCATCTTCTTAATTAATTAACCTTTAGTAAACAAAATTATTATTTTTTCTTCTCATAATACTTAATAGGGCATTCCATCTATTTTTGGGCCACAAAAATGCTAGACAATGACTAAGAATCGAGGTGATGGTGATCAGAAAGTTGAATCACAGAGAATTATCCATCCTGTTGTCCTTACAGGTCTTCCTACAATACTATCAGTTTCTGTAATGCCCCACTTGGAAGCACCTTTTCATTTCTGGAATTTTTGAAACAATTCTGCATCTGTACAATTAGATGGCCTTAGATTTTGATTAGACTAGATTATCTTTGTATTTTACATGGATGAACTTTAAAGACTGCTCAGTGGGTAGCAGCAGTTGTATGATATTTTATACCTTTTTATTTAGATATATTATGCCATTTGACATGTTTATTAGACATTCAACTCTATGTGATACACAATATGTATGGCTTGCAAGCTTCAGTTTCACATCATTTATTTATTTTACCACATTTAATGGCTTATGAGCTATGGCAGCAATTTGAAATACATGAAAATTGTGTACCTGCACTTACTGTTTTCATTTTAATTTAAAATACCTTAATCCCCTTTTGGGTATGTTCATACTAATGGACCCCACATCATGATCATCCCAAATTGTGGATGCACAGTTTCATTGGGGTGAATGAGTCAGGATGACCATCAAGCAGCATCTACCAACCACGTTACTAGAAAAAGAGAATGGAAAACCTGGAAATTGATTTAGCAGATGTTTCCAAGGATATATGATGCCTGATACTTTTATGACAATGAATATGGACATTTAATTTGTCCATAGGCCCTGGCATGATAACATGGCATCACATATTAGCATGTGACTCACCAACTAGACATCTGAGTTGAAATTTCATAGAATATTCTCCTTTTCGGAATTCAATTCACACAATTTCTTGCATGCCCTCTTCTGCATTTTGATTTCCTTGGGCAGCCAAGATCCCAAGTAAATGTGTTAATCTCACACATGTAAGATAATAATTGGATTCCAAGATTAAAGTGTGAAAATTTGGGAACATATTTGCTAAAATAGTAGATTTACCTCCCCATGGTATCTTAAACATTTTTTGCATGCCCACTTGTGCACTTTGATTTCCTTGGGCAGCCAAGATTCCAAGTGAATTTGTGGACTCTCACACATGTAAGATCATAATTCTTGGAAGTGTGAAAAATCAACTCTTGGCAACAAATTTCGGTTTGTGGCAAGTTTGAAAGATTTCATGAAGGAAAATGTGCTCCTTAAAAATGAAGAAAATTTTATAGGGGTATAGCACATAGTTGGCCAACTCGACAAGTTGCCAAGTACTCACAAGCTTTTTCTACTTGTGAGTTTTTATGACATATCCTCACCGAGTCTCTGTCTTGATTTTTTTTTTAAATTGAAATTTGATTACCAAAAGAAAAAATGTCTGGTTACAATATATATGTGACCAGGGCAATCACATTAGAAAGTAAAAGCCTCAACCCGACTACAAACCAAATATTAACAAAAAGATATTATCTGTGCATCATTTCATGATTATACAAAAAGAATCAAGTCTGAATTTACCTCTGCTAACAGTAGTATTACTTATCATTTTTTTGTTCCTTACTGCTGGCATAATTCTTACTAGCCTTAAAGGAATCAACCCCAGGAACAACTCTAATCAGAGGGGAAATATGTTCCCAGCTATTGTTATCAAAGTTCTAATGAGTAACTTCCAGGTCTCTACCAGCTGCATCTTTGCGCAGTTCATATTGATGTGGTACCCTCTCCATCAATTGTCAAGGTAACTTCAAAAGTCAATTTAGATTTCAAATTGAATACTTTATTTTAAACTTTAAAAGTATTTAATTTCATTATAACTTTAATTTATTTGTACTTTGTAGGTATTGGAGCTGCTGGTGAGGGTTTTGTGCTTGGTGGATGGGGAGCGAAATCCAATGGGTTACATTTATGAGGCCATCCAAAACTATTACAGGAGGGGTGCAAGTAGATTTGCCCCTAGAAGTGAGATCGCTTATTGAAGGTGGAACAATCAACTCTACCAACCCCAAGTTTTTCTTCTCTAATAGCTTCATGGATGCTAATGGGGAGGTCATGGAGGGCCTCTCAACATGCATTAAGAGGATGACATGTGAGGTTGAGGTGAGAGACCTCATCATTTCAGAGTTGCAAAACTATAAGCAAGCTAGGAAGAGGTTTTCTTTGCTACTAGCTATCCAAGGGAGATCCAACCAAACACCAAGTAAGAAAAACATGATGCATTATATTTTACAAGTTATAAATTACAATTATTAATAAAATACAGATTATTTACAAGATATTCACAAGTTCTTGGTAGGAAGATTGGGGTGGAAATACCCCAAATCTCTAAAAGCTAGCCATCTGAATTCTATCTCAACCTTGTAGTGTTTCTATTTGTGAGTGCAATTGAAGTTTGTTTGATGCCATTTACACAAAGAAGCATAATAAGTTGACTCAACAACGACTCAATGACCTTGTTTTTATACAATACCTTCGGCTTCATAGAAGAAAAGTGGATGAAAAATCAAAGCAATCTATTGATTTGGATGGCATTGATCCCTATAGTGATTAGACCATGCAAAATGATGAGCCCTCCTTGTTTACAAAGGATGAAATTGTTGATTTCGAGAGGTAAGCTATACAAGATGTGATTGCACCAAAAGCATGAGAGATAGGATTCATTGGTTGACATTGATGTGGCAGGAGGCGCCATTGACATTCAGTCGTAGGGTGAAGCTGCAAGAATAGTCTTCTAGACCAAGTAGGAAGCCACAACTAAGTGCGGGGATAGATCCTCAACCCCCCAATTTTTCATTGAAATGAAGAAGACAGAATTGCAAAAACTTGTAATTTTTTACTTGCCTAAAAGTTCAATTTATGATGATGATTTTCAAAGACAATCATCATAAATTCATAATAGTTATCAGTTATCTATTGGATCCGGCTCCCTTTGATGATCATCATAAATATATTTTACTCTTTTTAGAATGTTTAAGAAGCCTGAAAGAGTGTGAGGGAAGATGAAGCATGAGAGTATTGGAATGAGAGTTGAAGAAAATTGTTTCCTCCATGGATCAATCATTTTTCCATCATGAGAAATTGAATAGAAGTTTCGCAAAAATTGGGTTGGTGAGGGGGAAATAGATTTTCAGCATTCAAAGAGGAAGGTTCCAAAGTTGGGATCAAACTACTCATTAGACCATTGGAGGATTTCAGATCTTGGAGATTACCTCTTTTCTTCTGTTACAGCTAAAATTTTCAGCAGCAAGAAGTGAGTTATCTATTGAATTTACATTTTTTATCTTCATGAGATATGGGTGAACCCCTGTCCCTAGAATGGGTGTTCCCTCGTTTTGCTGAAAACATTTGCATGACAATATATATCTCCCTTTACCATTGCATTATTTTTAATGGGTAGGAATAGGAACTTGAGAAAAGAAAAGGACATTTACATATTTCCTAGTATAAGTTTTGGAGTTTTCCTTGTTTTAAGCTTGTGAGTTTCAAGAGAGAACCCACTTTCTACTTGGGCATTCATGTACATTGCTTGTATGATTCCAAATGTAATAGGCATAATGGATGCTCTATTCCTCCTTGTTTGATTACCTTGCTTCAAGTGGATGTCCAACCTCCTCAGGACTTGAATAATAGATGATAAACCAATACACATTTCTTGCTAGATAATTTATGATTATGTGTCCTAGAATTTAATGATATCATCATCTTGGTGATGTGAGTTTCATGTTATGATATACTGACATCTTTGCGTCCAAAAATTTGAAAATCTATGATGATGATAATGATGTATTTCTTGTGTGATATTGACTTATTGATGGAACTGCCCAACCCTCGTGATTCCTTGAGCACAAACCAAGGCAACATCCAAGGCATGGAGAACATGTTCAAGGATGCTTAGAATGACTGAGATTAGACAATGATGAAGGAAAGATTAACTGATTGCAGTTGCAAATGGGAATTGCAGAGAATAGACCACATTTCCCAAGTTTTATTGACAAAGACTTTTCTCTATTTAAGGTATTTGTATGCAAAAACATAAATCAAAGAGATGCCAGGAAGGGCTAGGCTTAAAAGGAAGAAAAAAGGACTACTAGCTAAAGGAAAACAAAAATTCAAGGTTCTTTGATGCTTGAATTGCCCACACAATCAAATTAGGTGAAACCACCACTTTCTATTGGGCATTGGTTTTGAAACTGTCAAAAAAATCTTCTTAAGGGTCATGGTGATTATGAAAGTGCCTAGGCAATTATGAGATCAACCACCACCTGTGGAAAATTAATGATTTTTCCCAAATAGAGGAAATGCACATGTAAAACCATTGGAAATGGGGAAACTTAGATAGAGACAAAAGGTGGCCAAAGAAAAATTGGAGGGAGATTGGGGGACTTGTCTTAGATGCTAAAGTTGGCTGCCACTTTTTGTGCCATTAGGGAATTTGAGGATGTTAGTCATCAACAGACTGAAAATGTTGAATGCATTTTTGGGTACTTACAAGTCCGAGGTGTTGGTCCCTAAAATGAAATTGTTTTTATTTTCAAAAGAGGCTTTTGCTAGGAGATGGGTCTACTAGTCTTGCAAAAACACCTCTATCCCCTTCCATAACTACAAGAGTTCTTGCAAAGACTTGTTGTGACCTTTTCACACATCGCCCCATTCAAGATGGGGATCCCCTTAATTTTTTGCTCCGTTCCGGTCTTTTGGCTTGGGTTTTCTTCTCTCTCTCTCGCTCTGTCTCTTTTCTGATGTCCGCCTTTCGAGGGGTTGCGCCCGTCAGTGAGTTTAAGTGTGAAACTGACCAAGTCCAAAATTAGGGTTTCATCGTTTCTGGTCAGTCTGAGGTCAAGTAGGGTGAATATATTGAGAATTGAACTTAACATTGTTGTCAGCAGGCATCCAGCAGGCTTCTAGCCAATTTTCATCAGATTCCAAGGTACTTACTATTTTTAGTAAGTGTGAAATTCAGGGCAATTTGTCAGCCATTTTGAGATTCCGACAGTCACACAGCATCCAGAGCACATCAGACTGTTCGCGTGCAAAATTTGAGCGAAAACGGACAACTTATTATTTTTAGCAGTCCAGCTTCCGGGACGAATTTCAGGGTGCAGATGCAGAGATTTTCTTTGCATGTCGGGTGATTCCTGATGGGTTTTTCGAGAGCTTCGCGATGGTGTGACATGCAAACGAAGATTCTCACTCAGTAAGGAACTTTCTATTTTTAGCAGGTGTGTCCCGGCAGCCGCCTCCCAGCAGTTCAGATTCACGAGCTGATCGCAGTGTCACAGAAACGAAGGGAAACAGAGATCATTTGATACGCATGCAATGCAAATTAGGGTTTCCAGCTTCGGAGCCTAAAAATAGGCGTAAAAGGTCAAAATCTTCGAAATCCGGTGTAAACCACCGCGATCAGCATTCTTCGGCTATCTGCTGGTGAAATTTCGAGTCAAAGAGCACTTACTATTTATAGTAAGTCAAATTGGAAACATGCGTAAATCAAGTGCATGCGTTAGTGTCGGCCAACAGGTCACGTGGTGAGCGCCTCATCCAAATTTCAACTCGATCGGAGCATGGGAGCTATCAGAAACATGAGGTTACTATTTATAGTAAACCACCTTCAAAAACATGCTAAAAATAGCAGGGTGATTAAAAATGGCAGTGTCGACAGGATAACAAGGTTATGAGAATGCAGTGTGCAAAATTTCAAGCCAGTCTGAGCTTCAGAGACGCAAATTCAGAGGACTTACTATAAATAGCAGGGCACGTAAGCTGGCGAAAGATGATGAAAATTTGTCTAAGTCTGGAACTTCATCCAGCAGGCTAGTGAAAATGCGCCCAGTTGATGAGGAGGCGTGGAAATTTTTTGAAAACGAAGTTCATCCTTCACACAGGGCAAAATGCACCCAAGGCACAAGAAGTCAAAGAAAGTCAATGGTGTTCATCCTATAGTAGGGGCAAAATGCGCCCAACTTGGGAGAAGAAAAAGTTGAAAAAATTTCTAAGGCATGAAAGAAATCCGCCTCACCCATCCAAATGTGCCCAAGATGCAAGTTCATCCTGCTCAGGGGGTGAAATGCGCCCAAGGCAAGAAAAGTCAACCAAGTCAAAGCTTTTCATCCTTCCCCAAGGCCAAAATGCGCCCACATGCTAGTAAGAGGCCAAAAAAAATAAAAATTCTAAGTATAAACTCGTCCTCCTCCCTAGGCAAAATGCGCCCAAACAGGGCCATGTGAAGACAAAAAGTAGAAGGTGAAGAGTCACCCAAGGACATTGGAGAAGGTTATCCACCAGCTACATGAAAATGCGCCCAATTTGAAAGAAGAGTCAACAAGTCAACACGTTTATCCTTCTCATGCATGGAAATGCGCCCAAAGCAAGGAGGGAGTCAAACAGGTCAAACGTTTTATCCTCCTCACCCTCTAAAATGCGCCCAAACTTGTGCATGTCAAGACAAAAAGGGTGGAGTTGAAAGGTCATCCAGTGGATAGGCTCAAATGCGCCCATGTTTGGATAGTAAATGGTGAATGAGGGTGGTAATTGAGGTGAAAATTTTGCCAAGGCGTGGTAAACTCAAGATAAAAGCTAGGCGTTATCCTCCATCATGTGTGAAATGCGCCCAAGGTGGTGGCCCTAGAGAAATTTTGCTAGGCGTGTGTGTTGGGAGCCTAAAAGTATTAGAAAATTGCCTAGGCGTGATTTTAAATTCCTCTTCAAATGCTATATGCGCCTAGGGAGATGGGAGTCATAAGGTGCTAGAGTATTTTCTGGCGTGTTGAGAAGTAAAGGTACTAAGGCGTGATTTTTTTTTTTTCCTTAAGTGCTAAGCGCCTCAAGTGAAAAATAAAATATTTTCTAAGTGTTGGAGAAGTTGCCTAGGTGTTGGGTTTTTAAATAAATATTTTCAAGTGTGAAGTGTGAAATGAGCAATGACAGTGTACTAGGCATGGATAGAATTTTGCCAAGTAAAGTTGAAATTTCCCAGCACCGGTAAGTGAGCAAATAAAATTTTCTAAGGAAAATTCTCAACGTGAGATAATTTAAATATTTTCTAAGGCAAATTATTTTCCCTTGGAAAATACGCCTAGAGCCTCAGAGTGATGAGATTTTTTTTTTCAGAGCACGAGCAACTTTCCTCAGAGATGAAGCCAAAGACGATGATAATGCAAGATGATTCAAGTTCTTCAAGAAGTCAGAGCAATACAGGATGATCACAGGCGAAGAATCAATTTAAAATGGTGAAAATAATATTTTTCTAAGGTTCAAATTTCAAAAAATTAAATGAACCCGTTCGTTGGGTACCCATGGATTCGAGGCATTCTAAAGAAAATTCTCTTCTGGGTACTGGACGTTCGCGATGATAGATGGATTTCCAAGTCTTCCAAACTTCGCCGACACTTTTCCAGTGAAGAATTTAATCAGTGCTCAAATGGTGAATTTTCCTAAGGGAGAATTTTAAATCTTCTAAGGAAAATTTGAATAAAATGTGTTTTCAAAATGAATTTTCTTCGAACGATGAATCTGAAGTCAGTTGCCTAGATAATTTTGATTAAATTCTTCAAGGATGAATTTTCCAGAACAGAGAAGGAGTTGAATTCGATTTCAAGTGATAGAGCCTCCGGCAGATGTACCTAGAGAGTCGATCAGCGGCTTAGTAGAGTTGGGGAGGATGGCACAGGAGGCAGATAAATGGGTCACAGGAGTTCGTGCTGAGACAGAGAAATTTATGGAGGACCTTGCTTCTGCCTTTCAGCAGGCCTCTACTATTTTGACACGGATGGATGCGGTGGACCATGCCTGGGGCGATGCTTCCATTTATCAGAGTAAGGTGATCCAGTGTCTTGAGGTGTTGAGGCATGTGCCATTGCAGTTGCTGATTGATGGAGGCGTCATTCAGGTGAATGACCGATATGACTTCTCTAGATGGTATTCTTCGGCGATCACGAGGCGTGGCTTCTTCGATGCGGCACAGGCAGATTCAGCCAGGGTACATAAGGCTATGGCCAACATCATAGATGGAGTTCAGAATACTTTTGAGGCCATATTTGCTAGGCGGCTAAATCCAGATGAGATAAGTGTTGATAATTTGAGGGGTTTGCTGGTGCCTTTCTTCGCAAATGTTAAGACCTTTGTACAGGATGACTTTGAGAATACTGCTACTTTCTCCACTTTGATCCAGAACACGCAGGACTCCTTAGCTGCTTGGAGAAAATCTTGTACAAGGCATGAGCATTCAGTCACGGTGTTAGAGTTTCAGTTAGATTGTGTTCCACCGGTTTCAGTTCATGAGGTTGAGGCTGTGCTTCGCAGATTCGTGGAGTTGGCAGTCAGAGAGAAGGCAAATGGGAACACACTACTGGACGAGGATCTTCTAGAAGACTGAATAGGGGCATTTATTGCATTTGCTATTTATGGGAGTGAGTGGGAATCTTTGATTCATTTAATGTACCACTCCCTATTCTGGCAGTTTTTAGGGTTAGGGCTGAGGTGGCACGATTCCGGCCACTCTATTGATTGTAACCCTAGCCGTCTTTTGGGACTTGGCTAGCTATAAAAGGGGGAGTCCCCCTCATTTGTAATTCATTAGAAGTAGACATTAGAGATCAGATTAGACAGTAGTATTGGAGAGATTGCATAGTAGAGCATAGTAGATCATTTTGTTAGTGTGGAAGAGAAAGAAAGTTTTCCCTTTGAAAACTTTTGAGGAGATTGTTGTGTAACACTTTTTATGATAATTGATCTTTTCATTGATGGTGGAATTCGTCTTGTCATAAATAGCTAGCAAGGTCTCTTCTTCCTTTCGAATCCAAGTAGTTTAATTTCATGCAAGTAGTTTACTTTGATGTGTGGTATTTTTGTTGAGGTAGCTTCTTTATTCCATACCACTAGCAACTTGTTGATGATAAGTTTGCCTTGCGTGGTCAACTGGACATTATCTTGAGTTTAACTTCGGTTGTGGTTTACGTGCTTATATGCGTCGTTGTGATGGTGTATGTATGCTAAATCATAATTTGAAAACCTTTTGCTATCCCCTTGAAGATTGCACTGATTTCACTGAAGCTGTCCGACGTGAGGCTAGGTGAAATTTGGTTGAAGTCTGCCGAAACGGAGTTCCACATATCTTGCATTTAGAGTAGCATATAAATTTCTTAGGCCTTATACCCTTTTACTTTCCGCACATTTCTGATTAGTCTTAGAAAAAGAACCACATTGCCAAATCATACGCGAGAATTCCCCTTCAAAATCATGCATTAGCTGCTAACTGCAAGAAATCTGAACAATTGTGTAAGTCCCCTCGTAAGAACACAGCAATACACATCAACCAAACTGGGTCTATTCGCACTTAAGGAACCTTGGAGTTGAACGTGTGAACTCTCTCGCAATCTTAGCACACGGAATACTTTGATCAAGAGAGAACGGAGTAGCCCCAAACTATTTTGTTCTTCGGCTGATTGGTGAGGTCACAAAAATCGCATCAACAAGACTGGAGTTCAAAGGGAAAATAAAACTTATTCTCCTATTTTGGGGAGATGCCACCCTTTCTAGCCAAGCATCAATACATCTCATCTAGTTACAACAATCATAGGGGTATGGTGATGGTGCATGCGAGAGGGTTTCAAAAGGATAAGAGCTTTGAAGAAGAGTGATAGGGAAGTCCTCTTTCATCCAAGGATTTAAACAATAGAATCTTGTTTCCCTTTCCTTGGGGGACATCTCAATGTTTCTAGCAAGTGATGTTCCATATTTGATCATCTCTAATGACTGTTTAGGCATGATTTCAAAGAACTTTGATAATAGACCCTTTGGTCACAAGTTTTTGGACAAAAGACAAGAGCTTGATGAGATTAATCAATGGATGGAATTAACTTGGAGTAATATTGAGGGACACCTTTTGTCTCTACTATCTAAAGGCTTCTTCCAAATCCTTATTCAAACACCAAAATATTGTGACTATGTTTGGAACAATGGCCCTTGGTTCTTTGGTCAAATTGGTGTATTTATGTGCCAATGGAAGTACTTTCTTGATTTGAAGGTTGAGACTATAATAACAATTCCACTCTAGGTCCATTTTTATAGACTTTACATGGAAATGCAAAATGATGAAATGTTAAAGTTGTTTGTAGAGAAGATTGGGGATTTCATAATGGTCAATTTAGAGCAGGATGGCTTTTAGAATAGTTATGCTAGGGTTTTGTGCTATGTTGCAAGGTACTCCCAAAATCCCCCATACTTGTAAAGGTCTGATCAAAGGCCAATTTGGCTATGGGTTAGTCTAGGGTCTGCCCTAGGTACCTCAAGGGGAACCCTAGGTGAACCTAGGGGCCCAAAGAAACACATTTTTGATCATTTTAAAATCGAAAAATGCTTAAAAACCTATTTTTTACCTAAAGTGAGGGCATATGACTTATTTTGTTCCATTTTACAAACACAGGGGGCCAGAGTAACATTTTTTGCCTCCAAGCTGCCATTATTGGTTTTTGAAGATTGTTGCACTTTTCTTTGAGGGTGAGGGCCTACATCACAAGGTTTGTTGAATTTTCGGGTTCAAGTTTGAAATTCAGAAATTTTTTTAAAAAAAACATATGAAATTCATGAAAATTTGCCTTTAAATTCGGTGGAAAACAGGAGAAGGGTTTTTTATAAAATTATAAATTTAAAAAAATTCCACCAGTGGGTGAGCAATGGACAATGGCCACTGAGAGGTATGGGGGCCACTGTTGAGTTCTTTAGGGATCGTTAGCTTGAGTAATGCCTTGCTGTTAGTAGGGTTTGTGGACAACTGCAATGGGAAAGGCTGCCACCAACATATAAATACCAATGTTTTTTTTCAAAAGAAATGCCAGTATGTTTTAATTTTTATTGTTTTACTTTTATTTTTAATATTAACATTTAATAAATTAAAAAAAATATATATTTTAGAATATTTAGTTTAAAATATTAAAACATAGTGGCATTTTTTATTTTATGGATATATTGTTTATATTTAAAAAATCAAATTTATATGAAGTGAATTTAATAATGATTTTTTTTTTTCAAATTTTTTCCTCTTGCTAGATTTCATCTAAATTTTATTGTTGTTGAATACAAACTCAAACTCAAACCTTGTGACATAAGTGAGGGCTATAGGAGAGAAAAACCTACACCAATAAGGAAAAAAGAGTTGCTTGAGGAAGATTTATCTATCAAGGGTGAGTGAATCTTGTAATTTTTTCAAGTTTTGAAGATTTTTTAATGTTTTTTCAACTTTTTTTGTTTCAAATATATTTTTAAACCTTTTATGCATAATAAGAGGTTATAATACCCTTTTTTTATTTTTTAAGTTGTAGGATTGTCAATTTATAATGATTTTTGTCTTGTTATGTTCATATAGAATGGCTAATAGTTATAGTTCAATTGCCCCAAAGAACTCATTTAAATGTGATGTGGCATCACCTCTTTGGCAACATACAACGATGATTGAAAACTTCCTTGTGGTGGGGGTTATTGTTGGCATTTTAGCCAATGTATAAATGAGTAAAAGAGCTCATACAATTGACTGAAACCTCACCCATGTGTTATTTCTTGCTTAGTAGTAAGAATTTTTCAAGGATTGAATAAAAAGGGTAGCCAAAGCAACAAATAGTGGGGCATATTAAAGAACAAGAGGATTCCAACATGGTAAGTAATAGATCAAAGGAAAGGGAAAATCCCTTGCCAAGAAAGGATTGCAAAAACCTCCTAGTGGCTTATCACAATCACTTGGCCCACATCCTTTCATGCCATTACCACCATCTTCCTTAGAAGAGAATTCCCCCTTTCTTTCAAATAAAAGAGGATCATTGGAAAATCTCTTCAAGAATGAAGTTTGAGAGGTTGCAAATGAGAGCATTTCTCATTTCATTTATGGCAATGGGCTTCCTTTCAACCTTGTTAGATCACCATATTGGTAGGATATGATCATTGTCAATGCACCTACTAAATCCTTTGTAGATGAGGTAGCTTTTGCACATGACATGGCTAGTAGGAATAGCGTTACAGCTAATTGTGGTTCAAATAAAATTGAACCAAATGTTGACTTTGATGCTTTCGATGAAGAGAAATATGAATACTCTTAAATGTTGATTTTAATTTTCATTGTGTATTGACATTTGACAAATTACTAGACTATGAATTTGAGTATTTTCATTTTTGCAAATTATGAGGTATTTATATTTTTTGTTTATTAACAATTATGAGTATCAATATTTTTATATCTTATGATTTAATTTTTTTTAATATATATAGAGGAACCCATACCTGTACCCAAGGAAAAAAATTGTAATACCCCCATATTCGTACCTTGTTCCCATGCCCATGCTTGTACTCGATCCATATACTAGGATCGGGAACTTAGGTTTTATGTGATGTTGACATCTTCAAACTAGTTTTACATTCTATTTGCACATGAACCCTATATTCAAATTGTGAACCATGAAGGTTTTCCATTTAGATGTCTCTGTCTCAATCAAATTGGGCATAAAATTGTGGAAAGTTGTTCTTCTAAGATTCTTGGTTCAATGGTGGTTCACCTACAAAAATGGATTCCTAAAGTTGGAAATTTTGATGACTTTGTTGCAAGGTGTGTGCCCTTGGTCTCCTTGTGTTGTGCAACGCAATGCTCAGGTTCGTGACATGGCTTAACCACCTTCCCTAGATTCATTAACTCTGGCAGTTGTATGGAGCATTAACAGGTCGATCTTTTGGTGCAACAACAATTGTCTTTGTAACAATTAGTATCAGAGCTTGTGTCACAGGTTTGAACCCTCGTGTTGGGGGGGGATTGTTTAAAGGTGTGTGCCATTGGTCTCTTTGTATTGTGCAATGCAACGCTCGGGTTTGTGACATGTCTTAATTGCCTCCCATGGATTCATTAACTCTGGCGGTTGTATTGGGCATTAACAAGTCAATCTTTTGGTGCAATAGCAACCGTCTTTGCAACAAACTTTATGTGGAGGAACCATGGCCTTTTTATGCATACAAGCTTAAGCTTGTTACATGTGTGATATGGGAAACTTTGGGTGTTCTTGTAGACCTACTCATGGCTTCCTAAAATCTTGTAGTGATGATGTTAGGATGTCAAACCCTAAGGCTTAGACAAAAGATGATGAGGAGAAGGAAACAAATTTGGGATTGGCTAAGAAAAATGGAGATCAACTTTCACAAGATGGTAGTTTTGCACATTTAGGTCTTCCTCTAGCTTGAAAAATTTTAGAGTGTTTGAGGGATTTGGGTTTGGGAAAAAGATGTAAGGCCCATAAGCATTGCATCTTTATCTTGTTTGCATTTTTGCATCAAATTATATTTGTGATGTTGTTACTCTTTTGTGATCACATTTGATGTCAATATATTTATATGAATATGATACATATTATATGATTAAGCTATTTGGTCTTTTCAGGTTCATTATTTCCATTATGATTATGTGGAGTTAGTTGTTTTAAATTCGATTATTTAGTGCTATTGATTGGTTGATAATTAAATGTGATTTAGTCATGTTTCTTTTGTGTCATCCTAATTATGCTATGATTAGAGGATCATTATTGCCATGTGATTATCATGATTTAATTTTTGCAAAATGTGTGACTTGAGTGACTATTTTTTGGTATTATATTGTGCTTCAACAATCTTGTGCTAGATATGTTTGATGTGCGCTGGAGTGTGCAAGTTATAGGTGTAAACCAAAAGTGAGGAAATATGGAGATCTTCACATGGATATTTGTGTGCTTTTTAACTTAATCCATTGGGATAATTGGACATTACTTGTGATTTGACCTATGTAACCAAGTAGTCATAGTTGTATTCAATTTAAGAGCCCTCCTGTGTTAAACCAGCAAAATGTGTTCTCATGCTTTATTTTTCTTCATAGCATGCATTAGTCTATTTCATATGCTTGTTATAAATATTTAAATCACAAAGAATGATATAGGGTTGGATTTATTCAAAAAATTGATTTTATGGGCTTTGAAAAAGGTCATTTTTATAGTATTATTGCAAAAATAAGCTTTGGTTTATATATTTACACACACAAACATCAATCTCCAAAATATATTTTCAAAGTATTCTTTCACATGATATTAATGCCCTAGTGAATTTTGAAGAAGCTCCGATATGCCTACCACAATTTTTCAATACTCAAGGGTGGCAAATAGAGATAAACACTTCTCCTTGATTTTAAGCAATCTCTCTTGCCTCATGAGAGAAGTGGATCTGCATTCCTTGGGCAAAGATTTTGGAAGGGAGATTGATGTGTGTGTAGTAAATATACCCAAGGATCATGAGACATGCTACCCAAAAGTTTCTACCTTTGTTCATTACAAAACTATTGTTGAGGCAGATTTGGACATCATAGGTATCAATGGAACAAATTTTGATGGTGTAGTAATTTTAGAATTCTTAGCTTTGCCATTAAAGGTGACAAAATGGTCCCCTCCATCCATTGGTTAGCTTGCTTCACCTGCTGCCTCCTTAGGTATGAGCCTAAGGAATCAAGGATTGTCAATGGAGGGATGGAGGATTTGACATCTAGCAAGTAAGGCTCTTGTGCTTCCCATTGAATTGATCATGATTTTTGTGGGGCTAGCAACTACATGCTTCTTGGTAAGACAACTTCTCATGGCACAATAGATTCTATTACAAATGCTAGGGCATTAGCATGTGGCTCATGTCTAGATTCCCTTGCTACTTCCCATTCCAACAACTCCCAAAATGACTTAGAGGTTAGATGTTCCATATTTTCTCCACCCAATCCCCAATAGGCCATATGGGCATAGGTGTGGAGGGATCAATATAGGCTACATTAGCAAGGGCATGAACATTAATGCAAAATCTCCTAATAGTATTCTAGAAATCTCAATGGATTCAAAGATTGCTAAGCATGAGAAGTATTCGAGGGGCCATGCTCTAATTTTTCTAGGAAATGTTTCCAAGAAGAGAAGGAAGGATCTCTCACAAATTAGAAATCTTCACTCAATGATTTGGAGATTGTCAATTTTGAAAACTCCAAATTAAGATCTTAATCTGCATATTCTTTGCATGGAATAGGGTTGAGAGGTGGTGATTGGATAAATATATGAATTTTGGATTTAATGAACTCGTTACCAAAATTCTGTTCTATGATCCCACTTTTTGCAGCCATTGGGTGCTATAATATATATATGTACATGTATATGTATGTATATGTGTGTGTGTGTGCGTGTAGATCTATATATGTGTATGTGTGAGGGGGGAGGCTTTGTTTGGAAATGTTTAGAAATGTCTATTTGACTTGGAAAGCAAGTTTAGTGCAATATTTTATTATTAAATAAAATTAGATTTGATTTTAATATCTTTGACCGTGTGGGTGCAAATAGATACTTTGGAAAAAGGCAATTATTTTGTTTACTTGTTTGTTATTACCTCCTTAATATATTATTGATTTTTTGACCATGGTTGAGACCTTGGACACTTCTCTTAATTTATTTGTGAAGATTTGAGGTGAGTTGGTTGTAGTCTTTTAACTCCTTAGGAACACTAGATAAAGAGTTACCTTATGATTGTGAATTAATCATTATTAGTGGATATTATCTTAGTATGATTTCTTGAGCCCTTGAGGAAAGGATTGTGATTGGAATTTAATTGGAGTTGGATTTTGGAAAGCTTAAGGTGTGGTTGGAAGGAGTATAGTGTTAATTTTCTTGGATACAATCTTGCGAAAGAAAAGTTATTTTCCTTTCTAGTTTTGTAATTTATTTTTATTGCATTTGAATAGTAAATGATGTGATTATCATTATCCATGTTGAAAATGGATGATTTCTTGTTCTTCCAAATGTTTGTTGAAGAAAGCTTGACAAATCCATTCATAGAGGTTATGTGTTTTTTTATGAACTTGAAAATGTTAAATTTTTATTATTAAATTATTAGATGGGATTTATTTTGTCAATGTTTCCAAAATAGATTGGGAACGAAAAAGCTTATGCATAGGTATTGTTTAAATCTTTTGTGATTCCCCTTTCACCTTCCTAAGAGCCATTTCATATATGTGGTCCTCTTAGTTGTGTAGGAGATGATGAGATATGTAGGAAGCATGGATTGGCATTTCTTCCAAAATCATAGAATTTGTTTGATGCAAAAATGCAACATTTCTTCTAAATTCATGGAATGTTTTTATTGCAAAATGTTTAAGTAAATAGAAAAATAAATATTGAATGCAATTCTTGAATAAGAGCCCTTGCATGTAGAAAATATACATTAATGGATGTTTACTATTGATGCAGAGTGTCTCCCTAATTGCTCATCTTGGACTTGGAAAGCCAAGATGGAAGACACTCCATAGTCTTAACCCACTTTCATCTTTCTTGTTTATTTGGATCATGTGTGATTCCAATTGTGTTGAGAAAACTATGCTTAAATGTGTATTTGCATGTGGCAAAATTTGAGTGTTTGTGAGTACATTTGCTATCTATGTGGTTATCTTCCATCAAGGTGGGGTGGAACTATTAGTTCACATGGGTTTGGTGGTATCTATTCGAGAGATTTCAAAGTTCCTAGTTTTACCTATCTTATTAGTCATATTTTGTCAATTTGAGGAAATGTGTAGTTTGGGAGTAATTTTGTCTTTTGAGCTTGTAGATGAACTTGAAATATATCGATCCATGTGCTCTATGGATCTGCGTTGTAAACTGTAATCTTATTCATGTTGCATACTTTAGTTGAAAACGAACTTTGAATTGGGAATACTCTTTGTAATGTCCCCATTTTTGCGAGCATCAGAGTTCGGTGGATTTAGCCTATTCTTAGCCCTCGTAGGCTAATATGTATGGTTAGAGGGTCTCTTTTGGAGCTTGGCTTGGCTTCAGATTGTCAGAACTTACCAGTTGGCTTTCGTTCGGGGTCATTCGGACATCATTTGCCTGACTTGCTATTTTTAGTAAGTTAGGTCATTCAGCGGAGCACCCCTGCTATTTTTAGCAGTATGGTTTGGTCATGTGCAAAGTCAATCACTTATTCTCCAGCTTCAGACGGTTCGTTAATCGGATGTATATTGAGAAAGATATTAAGATTTTAATTGTCAAATTAAAATATTAATTATTGAAGCTTATAATATAAAGTTATAATATTATTTAATATTATAACTTAAGTGATTTCTTGAAAAGTTCGACCAACATTGAAGGGGGCCACTTTTTAATTATAATTTATAATTAAAAGTGCGTTCGAGACTTTGGAAATATTAAAAGATAAAATTCAATTTTATTTAAATGATGCATTTTTGAGAAAAGTGGACCCTCTTGAGAATATAAGTATTTTTCATTGTGAAGAAAGTGCATTATGTTATGAAATCAATTTTTGATCAAGTCTTCTTCTGGAGAACCAAGCCAAGGGTTTCAGTTGTCTACAGGCATTGGAGAACGAGCCATCTTCAGTGTTGCAGTTCAGACGCTGTGAAATATCAGCTGATCTATTGCATTCAGAGAGATATCTTCATTCAGAAGTTATCACAGAACATTCACAGAGTTTTCTTTCAGCTTGCTGCAATAATCAGGTTTTCATCAAATATCGTTGCCTTTTTAGTTGCATGTTATCGGATCTTATTTGTAATCATTGCAGAAGATTAAGTAATAGTCTGGCATCAGTATTTGAAATAGATTATGTTGTTTCCAGAGCTGTATTATTTTATTTAAATTTATATGCAATTTCTTTCAAAATCGCACTTCAATGGTTTATTCATTAAAAACCTTCAAAAATAAGCAAAACAGACAGTTTCAGTAAAACAGTGAGAACAAGGGTTTCTACACTCTTCATAATAAAAAATAAGAAATTATGTTTAAAATTAAAAGTTCCAATTTTCTTTCTTTTTTTAATCTTGAATGAGTAGTTTGAGAACTTAGTGATTTTAATGGTTTTTTGCATTCATTTCCAAATTTAAGTTATCAAAAGTTATAATGCATAGTTAGCCTCTTTCATTGTTAGTGTTGAAAAGGCAATTGCTACACAAAGGTGTAAGCATGTCGTATGAATTGCTTTCATGATTTTGAGTAGAATTGGCTTCCTTTCCTAGGCTGCTTGTAGGTGAAAATTGTCCTTTCTTTCCTTACAAAAATTTTGTAATTTTGAGGATTTTGCCAAGTTTTTGTTTTTGAGACAACCCATTCACTAATTCCACCAATGGGAGTTCACTAAAGTGAACGGTTTGTCTATTGGGGTGAAAAACCTATCTGCCAAGGCAAAAACTAACTTGTGAGAAAGAGTAAATGCTAACAAAGAGTGTTTATGACATATGTTCATTTTTTGAGAAAACTTAGAAAATGAAACATGTCCCTTAGGATCCACTGTATTTGTTTCTATATCTTTGAATGCTCAAAATTTAGTGTTGATGTACATTTATCACAATTTTACTCTTTTGCAAGAAAGAACATGCTTATTTGCCATAGCATGCTCAAGGAAGTCACCTTGTAGCCATTTGTTATTCATGAATTGGAATTATTGAAAAAAGATAGATGTTATTCTCTTTCATATCTGGTTATGCTTGTGGAATTGAAGTGAATTAATTGATGCTGATTAATTCATGTATTTCTTCATGTATGTTAGAACTAATTGGTAAAACTAAATGAACAATACTTTCCATATAGCTTTAGCTTTTTGTTTTATGTGAGGTGATGAGTATAAATGCCTAGTCACTAATAAAAGGTGAGACCCTATCTCCTCTATTTGTGTCTTTGAGTTTAGATTGATGCCTATTGCTATTATTTTTTGTACCCTTGTGGTGAGTTGTCTCACTTGGGTTAAACCTTTTCCTTATGCTTGTGTTTTTTTGAAGTGTGTTGCATTGAGATGTGTGTTACCTTCACTAGATTGAGGTGTCAATGCCTCTCTACCTGTGTGTATTGTTGTCAAGAATGATGTCGATATTGGTGCCTATGTGTGCATTGTTACACTTTTGTGTTACAACTGTTTACATGAAAAACTTATTAGCCATGTTTTCATCCATTTTTTCCTTAATAATTTTTGGGCATTCGACAAGAAATGCCGAAACAAGAAATAATAAGTGGAGAGATCACAGTAGGGAGGAATGAGATGATTAATTCAATGTCACAATGGACAATGAAGGATCTCTTATCCTACAACAATAGTAGATTGGTGGTTGTGATTTCCTGAACTGATTTCTCTAGTTCAAGAAATTTTACTTGTTAGTACATTTTTTGTTTTAATCTATCATTCACTATAATTGTTTAGTTTGAAATGGTTTTTTATGTTTTAGGGTGACTTTTGTAGTTTCTATTCGGCTTTTTATAGTTTAAGACTTTAAGTTTATGCAAGCTCAATATTTTGGCTGATTAAGGTTTTTTTAGTGCCTTTGCATCTTGGTTTTTTTGAACATAGTACTATCCATACTTTCATTAAGGATGAGAGCCCAACATTACTTGCTTAGTTAACCTTTAAAAAAAGTGATTTTATTGCAAATGAGAGTATATAGAGCAATCTCACTAGGAGAGATGTAAGGCTTGAACTCTGAGTTCTTCATTTGAATTTATTTATTTTATAGCTTTACAATGCAGAAAAGATAGAGTTACAAAATATAGCAAATGAAGGGTTCTCCTTGAGAACCAAAGCATCATCTCTCACAACGATGTCGTGTCCTTGGAAATTGAAATAAAATTTGAAAAACAAAAATATCTTGAAAACTGAAACTGGTTGTAAGAGTGGCACTATTTTGGGTAGTGACACTTGCTAGGGTCATGAGTCCTTGACTATAGCTTAAAATTGAAACTTTGGAT
Organism: Sequoia sempervirens; assembly: GCA_007258455.2. Classification (NCBI taxonomy): domain Eukaryota; kingdom Viridiplantae; phylum Streptophyta; class Pinopsida; order Cupressales; family Cupressaceae; genus Sequoia; species Sequoia sempervirens. The sequence continues at coordinate 427,313,155 of VDFB02105785.1, read as the reverse complement.
ATGCATTGGAAATATTTGGTTGTGAATTAGTTTTGGTTCCCCCAAAGGTAAGCTTTGTCATCCTTTAGGGGCATCTAGGCAAACCAAGGGAAAGTTCTGCTCCAAAGAGACATGGTGTAATATCCCCTTTTCAGCATGCTCACATATGCGAATGGTTTAGCCTATAATTCTGACCCTCGTAGGCTAATGAGGATGGTTAGAGGGTCTTCTGGGGTTTGCATCATCTTCAGTGTTCCGTGATCATTAGTTTTGGGCTTTCGTTCGGCGTTCACGAGGGTTCCAGTGTTATACTTACTATTTATAGTAAGTCAAGAGATAGATGAGAGGGACCCTTACTATTTTTAATAAGGCACTTGGTCATATGGAGATTCACAAGGTTGACCCCAGTTTCAGACGGTTTGATGAAATATTAAATATTTAAGGAGATATTAAAGTTTCAGTGGCTCAAATTAATATTTAATATTATAATGTTATAACATGAGGGTCAAGTCATCATTAAAAAGGGGGCCATATATTCAATTAATAAAAGGGGCGGCAACTTTAAAGAAATAATAAAATAATTCCTAAGTCCAAATGAAGTTTTATTTAAAATATTTTAATGGGGTTTTTTGAGGGAAATCGTACCTCTTTATGGAAAAACATATAAAGCTCCTCAAAAGTTCGATTTAGTCATTATTGTTGAGCATTGATGTTGATGAGTTTTGTCTGGGAGAGGAAGCCAAGGGTTTCTAAAGTCAGTTTGCCATTGAAGAACATTAACTCTCCATCGTGTAGCCTTTTGAAGTAGTGAAATATCTACTGAATTAGGCATCAGGAGGGCATCATACAAGTGTTCTATTTGGGCTTAAAGGTGGAGTTTTAAGCAAGGGTTTGAAGATTGATCAACTGCAAACCTGAAGTTTCATTTGGCAGCCATTAAAATCAAAGCTGATGCATTCTTTTCCAGATATATTGGCTGCTACAGTAGAAGTGAATAGTGTTTGCTTTAGTTGGTGGAATTAATTTCAGTGATTAATGGAAGATTGATTCTGATTTTTAGGTCTGATCTGAGCCAGAAATTACCAGCTGAGACAATCACATGTGATCAGAATTCCAAAGAGAAACATCCTACAGCCAGCCGTACTCTTCTAGGGCCTGGCGTACTTTCTTTAGGGCAGACCGCTTGGATTTAGGGCCTGGTTTCTACTCCAACAGGGGGGGCCAGGACTGAAATAGAGCCTTCATCAATAAAATCAGAGAGAACAATAAATCTGAGTGGCTGTGTTTCAACTATGGATGCTACAGTCAACTTTTAACAGGTTTTTATTCAAAACAGATCAGTTTGATTCTTAAATCTGTATGAATTTTTAATGAAAATCTACTTGTATATGAATATAGTGATGAGAATAAGAAGTCCTAATACCAACAAAGGAGTTAATTTCCAGCTTACTTGCGTTACATGTTTGCTTGAATTTTGTAATCTCTTCTGGTTGCTTGGCAATATCTTGTAAAAAAAAACAAAAATCATATATTTGTTATAAAACCCTCAAAAATTACAAAACATGAAAGAGCAGAAACAGGGTTACAGAAGTTAGACCAAGACGTGTTCTTACACATGGAAAGTACAAAAAAAATCTATTTCCAGAAATTTTCAGAATTCCATTCAGAACTGCCACCTAAATGACTCAAAATGCTTCCTGGATTATTATGTTTTCTTTAGTACTAGTTAATTAGACATATGGCAAAATTGTGTGTCCCATGCAAGCATGAAGCTTCAGGTAAGTTCTTGATAAGCTTTGCTACCTTTATCTTTGCTTGAACTCCTTCCCCCTTTGATGTGTCCATGAAAGAGATGTTATGTTCCAATCAGAAATTACATTATTATTCCTAATTGCATACCTAATTCAATAGATCGTGCTTCACTTCTATAAGCACTTCATAAAATTTTAAAAAGAACAATCTATAAATTTGCAGAAATCTAATTATCACTCCTTAACAATTATTAGTTTAACCAGTTTGAGCCTCTTCAAGAATAGTTAACTTCCAATGACTAGCTCATACTAATATTTCTCTTTACAACATAGCTAGCAATTTGAAAGAAAAAAACACGAGACCTTTCAAAAAAAGCAATTGCAAAGTCACCATAAAGATGCACGTCAATCTAATATCCTATGCCACAAACTTAGAAGACCCAAATTCTAACAACTTAAAATATAAAATGGCAATATAGCATCAAGCCAACTACTGACCACAAATATATATGACAGTTTTTTCGTTGATTTTTCAGGAAGCATCAGAAGTCTAAAGGTCAAGAAAACAAAGAAAAATGCAAGGCCTCAAGGGGTGATTTTGTCTACTTCAAATATTTAATTACATTTCCAAATTTACATTTGACTGAATGAACAAAACCCTAGAGGGTATCAATAAAGAAAAGAACATTCTCAACGGGACTTATTTATGTTGCTAAAAATAACCATTACCTCCAAAAGATGACTTGATGAAAAATGCCAAACTAAAATGGATGAGAAGCTATCAAAAATTTACAATAAGATTCGGATCATACCTGATGATAAAGGTTAAAGAGAGCTGGAAAAGTCTTCTTCTTAGCAAGATCTCCAGATGCTCCTAGTACTATTATGGAGAGGCAACTACTTTCTGATGTACTTTTTAACTTTTGTTCTGGAGAACTTGCTGATTTAGACTTTTCCTCTAAGTCTACTGTATGAGAACCCATTTTTCCTATTTGGTGATCTTTTAAATATCCACTTACCAAAGAACTTAGTATTCTTTGTTTAACTCTTCTTCAATCGTCACCTGCATCAACAATTCACTGAAGAATTAAAAGCTTCAAAAGCAAAAAATTCCTTTGGCCATTTGAAGCCATAAAGAAAGTAATCTATATAAGTTCTCCTTATCCTACATACTCAAGCATGATTACTATATAGTAGCCAACAAAATAATATAATACAATATCTTAAACTGCTATGGGAGAAAATGAGTAAAAAATGGAAATATCTTGATTTTATGCCTCACTTCTTGACTCTTATTCACCCCAACATTTTCACTTAATTATAGCTGAAAGGATCAATTGCACAAAATTGAAAAGATGGCATATACGAAAAATGTATTTAGAAAATTATTTCAACATTTGACACATTTTTCATGTTTAGCTAATAGATTTTTTCAATTGTGATTCTTTTGAGATGAAGATTGCAAAGCATTTTATATCAAAAGATAAACCACTAAGAAGTTAGTTATATCCATTTGTTGAATATTATTTGCATTACCTTCCCAGGTTCGTGCTTAAATTTTGGCATTCATAAAGAGATACTTTAACCATTTCATGGACATACAAGCAGCCTTAGGATCTCACTTAACTGGCTCAAGGGTATTAAAACATCTAAAATGCCAAAATGAGAGAACAAAAACAAGAATTATCTAGAGATATATATTTGTTTCTAATTTTTGCAGCAATATCTGTAAATATGATTTTTGAGCTTTGTCAATATTTTTTTGAAACAACTTCTCTTAAATCATCATAATATTTTATAAATAGCGCACAAGTATACACAAAGTGAACAAAGGAAATTATAAAACTCAAAACATAATACTCTGTTAGGATCTTGAATCTTAATACAAACTATAGAGCAATTCCATGTTTGTTTTCCTATGATGATCCTTATAATTCACAATGGATCTTCATTTGTAACTTAAATATGTATGGACTCCTTAGTTGTGAGACAAACAATGCATTTAAGGCATATCTATTCAAAGGCTTTCTTTTCTACTAAGGGTACATGGAGATTTTATAGGCTTTCTTCAAAGGGGACCATCATCAACCATTCCACCAAATTGCATGTCCCAAGGAAAATCTTACCAATAACTTCATTAGTTAATTGATTCTCAAATCTCCAATAGAAAATTGTTCACCACTAGTGCACCTAAATCTCATCTATTACTAACAAAAACAAGCTTCCATCAAGAAACCTCCGCCCCTCCTAATGAATGCAAGGATCCCCTATACCAATTTTGCCACTTGAGGATTGTAGATGTCTTCCCTAGAAATAAAATGATAAGCTTAACAAATTCACCTCAACCACAAGCATTTGTAATGACTCATTAAAGATTGCAACAAACAATACCAATATCACTTATTATTGGTGCAATCACGAATGGAGGGTCCAGGAAGGACTATCCAACTATGCAGCCTAGAGTTCAACACAACGGAAATAACACAAGAATTGCTTAGCAAACATGAATTATCATTGATTCAATAACCTCCAATCTTACATGCATCATATGCCACATATGTAGAATGATTAGGGCTCATAGGTTTGTGGCAAGGGCATTACAAGATATTACAATTGGCACAAGGCCTTATTACACCAAACAACTTGGACAACTTGAATTCTTCTTCTATCTACTATTATTGAACTACTGATTAATTTCTAATGGATTACAAATGATCTTAAATAGAATCTCCAACTCCAATTATGATCTGCATCGGCCTCAAAGGCTTACAATCCCAATGCAAGATCAAATGTGTAGGTTGGCCAAGAACATGAAAAAGATAACCTATCGGGAAAAGGAATGTATTGTAGAGCTCCAAGAAAGTTCCCTTGGACCTAAATTGCCTTGAATGATGTTCCATTAAGCTTTGCACATTCCAGAAAAGGTCTGCATAACCAATTTGAGCCAGCTAGGCCCTGAATACTCTATCTAAGAATTGACAATGAAATTCTAAGAATGATAACTTTCTACAAGAAAATGCAAATCACCTGCAACCTGGATATCTTGAAGATGACCTCGTGTAGAATCTATATCTTGCTCTGCAAGCTGAGAAATGACAATGCGGTAAAATGCGGAAGAAATTGCTAAGACAGCTATAGACTAAACTACAAGAAAAAAAATGTTTTTGGTTGATATAGGATTACTTTACAACCAGGGATGCTCCTACATCAATTATTGTCTCCAAGAATTGTATAAACTGCTCAAGGGATCAAATCAGCACATCTATCAATGAACTTCACATGTCATTTTGTTCACATCTCTCTAAAATTTCATTGTGAATGATAAACTTTGATTCCACCTACCTTCTATTCACAATTCCTCTATTGATGATGATGGCCTCAAAATGCAACAAAGCAAGTTGAATTATCCCCTGCAAATGATAAATAAAGTTTCAAATGTTCCCCACAACATTTTTGAACCCCACAATAGAATGGATTAAATAACACTTGTATATTGTAATATATTTACAAAATTTTAAAAACTATATCAAATTGCACAATCCTTCCTCAAAGATGGTTTCATAAAAATGTATCCTTCTCCCTCTAAGATGGTTTATGATGGTGTTACACGAGGATGCATCCCCCAGTTTTTTGTCATTTCTAGGATAAAGATGTTCCCAAGATGTGAGGGCTCCAAGGAAACGTCCTCTCATGCTACTACCACCACTACTAGTAGATAGGGGAATGTATCCCTTAGAGAGGGCAATTTTTGGGGGCATCCACCTAATTTGGAGACTCTAATAAAATGTCATGATGTCCTTAGGACTCTTGAGGTACTTGTGAACATCTCTTGAATGCACCAAAAATTGCCAACCATCCCACACGTCAAAGCTTAAAAAAGAATTTTTTTAAAGAAAAATACACATTTTTATTTTTGGACCACTAAACCTAACCCTAATGGTTTATGGGCCCCATCCATGCTCTAAGCACTAACAAAAAACTACAAATTAAGATCCCAACCTCACTCCAAATCACTATCCAATTTCAACAGCACTGAGCAAGGTTGCAAGTTGCAACAACAAGCTACAAGAGTGATGCTCCAAACCCAATGGAAAAGTTATTCAATGTGAAAATGAAGGATGAAACAATGATGTTGTTGACAAATCATTCTTTTTTAATGTCATTCCATTCCATGTGATTCGTTCTCCTTATTATAAGGAGGTTGTGGCAAAGATGATAAGAGCATGACCATCATATTTTTCACCATAGAAGGCAAAATTGAGGACAGAAATCTTGGAAAAGAAATATTTCAAGATTAATATTATAATACAGAAAATGAAGGCTACCTAGATTAGTAGTGGATGCAACAAGGTCATGGATGGGTGGATAAACATTAGGCATCATCCCCTCATCAACAAAATGGTCACAAGTACTAATGACCCTTACTTCCTTAGGGTTGTTGATTGTTCAAGGACTTTCAAGGATGTTGATTATCAATTTCAGATCCTTTGAGATGCTATTGAGGAGGTTAGGCCAAAGAATGTGGTGCAAGTAGTACTAGATGCGACCTATGTGTGTAAAGTTGCAAGGATGTTGATTGATGGCCTACAAACATATTTAAACTCCTTGTTGTGTGCATTCCATGAATGCTGCACTCAAGGACCTGGGCACAATTTGTTGGATCAAATAAGCATTAATGATTCTAGGGACATGTAGATTTTTATCTGCAACTAGCACACTTCACATGCACTATTCAATACCTTCTACAAGAAGGAATTTTTGAAACTTGTAGAGACTGATATGCATCATACTTCATTCTCTTGGAGAGGATGTTTGAGTTGTTATAGGCATTGCAAATAATCATCATGATAGTAGAGTGGATTGTACTTCATTCTAAGTCAAAGCAATGGAAGAGGGTGGAAGTGGTGAAAAGTGACATTTTTTGGACTGATGCAAAATACATTGTCTTTATCATTGCTCAAGTCTTCACAGTCATCAAATATGGGGTTGCTAATGCACCGAGCTTTGGAGATGTATATGAGTACATTGGCAATATGCTTGTCCAAATGAAGGCATTGTGCAAAAGGACCCCACATTGCAATTATATCATGAACATATTCAAGAAATCATTTAGCAATGACGGGAGAAGCTCAACACTACCTTGCACATGGTTGCCTATACATTGAATCCAAAGTGGTATGTGCAAAGGCTTGACAAAGTTACCCCTATGCAAGATGTCGAAGTGAAGGCAGGGTTCATGAAGGATATTCACAAGATGTATAGTGTTGAGGATGCCTCCATCATTCATATTAAGTGGACAAAATTTGTCACTCTTAGGGGATATCTAAAAGAGGTCAAGTTGGATAGAGACTAGCACAAGAGGACCCAATTTTGTGGTGGAATATGCATGGGCATGTTGGGAAATTGTTGAATGGTGTGAAGTGGTGCCGATATGTGGTTGTCATTGATGTCAGCACTATTAGCATTTGATGTTCTAAGTATTGTATATGCCGAGGATATTGAGAAAATTATAAGTGAATGTGTTCCAAGTTCCTAGTGGAACTATGCAGGTTATGAAGGCATTACATTATGTACGTAAAAGGTCAGTTGTTGTGGATCAAAGGGTTTAATGTTGAGTATGTCTAGATCATCTACCGGAAGTTTCAGAGGTCCGCATGAATTCGTGTGCAAGTTGTGGTCTGGCAGTGTTTTGTTGGTCTCTGTCAGAGTTTTTGAGTGAAGATTGTATGTTCCTGGTTATCTCGGTTGTCACAGATGTCTTTATGCTATTTCTTGGTGTTTTTAGATGTCTCTAGTTCATCCTCTATCTTTGTGGTACGTCCACATGATCTGGTGAAGCTCGTGATTGAAAATATTTTCTTGCGCATGTTTAGTTTTTCTTGTTCTTGGCTGACATATTGATGCTAGCATGTTGTGGATGTTCGAGGCGTGATTAATTGGAGTATTCTTGTTTTGGAGAAGTGAATTTGGGTCTCCACTATGTTGTGGCCGACCTTGGTGGGTGCACATTGAAAATTTAATTGTGAATTTGAGCCGACCTTGAAACTTTGGCCGACTTTGTTATGATGAAATCTTTGTGGCGGATATATAAGAAGCGGTTGTACGGATAGTATGAGGAGTATGTGAAGTGTGGTTAGTGTGTTGAGTATGCATTGTGTGCTCTTGTGTGCATAAGTGCGAATATCACTGAAGAGAAAGTGTGTAGAAGGTTGAGTGAAGTATGCAAAAGTATTGTGCCTAATTGGAACTGTAATTAGGCTTGGACAGAAGCCATTCTCTCAGTTCGAATTTCTGGATGGTTTTAATCCGAATCTCTTTGTAAGGCAGCGAGTCTTCTATTTGTAATTGAGCAGTGAGCTCTAGGTAGTGAGCCTAAATGCATGTGCATTCTCCTTATTATTTTCCTTTATATTTTTAATAGAATATAATCTTGTGGACTGACATCCATCGTGGTTTTTCCCCTAACAGGGTTTCCACGTAAAAATATTGGTGTTATTTGTCTCTATGATGTGTTAATTGCTTATGATTAATTGTTTATTCATCAGATTTGAGATTAAAGTTAAGTTTGTAAAGTTTAAATTTCTATGACAACTAATTCACCCACCCCGCCCCCACCCCCCCTCTCCCCGCCCGCCTCTTAGTTGTTTGTCCTTGCTTTTTCCAACAGGGTATGCTTCTTTGACAACCACACTAGCCATCCATATGTTGTCCTAGGTTTCTAGTTCTTCTATTGTTTAGAGGAGCTAGCCTACGTATAGCTTCATCCACTCTAGTAAGAGGAAAAGGCTTGCCTCTAGGAGGGTAGAGAAACTTGTAGTTGTACATAGCACCTTGTGTCTCATTCACCACAACACATTCACATACAAGGGGAGTCTACTAGCCCGATGGGATGTAGAAATCCAATGGATTTGGCACAAGTTGATGATGATGCAACATAGATAGAGTTGGTTGTGTTGGTTTGGAGGAGCTTAACCTCGAGGAGTCTAGTAGTTTGAGTGATGAGGAGTTTGACATGGACTTTGGCGATGATTAGAGGCATTGGCCCAAGCTAATTGTATTTGAATTTTGAATGTAATTATCATTTTGAATATAATATACCGATATTCAGCATTTTCATTGTTCAAAGCAATGTGTTTAGTAGTTCAAATTTTCATTTGTTGTTCCTTATACATTTTTCTATAACTAATTTATCAAGCACTATATATATTTGCAATGTTGTCTTCCCACCATCCCCAAATCTAGGCCATTGTTACTCTCATCCTTGAGATCCATTCCACCATCTTGAGACTTGTGGAACTATGGTTTGTGACTAATAGAGGTCATAATAATGAATAAAAGAATTATCAATGCTACCTATCTATACAAATGTGGGTTCCTAACTACTTTAAATAGTAAGTGATGTTGGAGTGATTTCCATGACAATGCTTACCATGTGTTACAGTACATCCCAAGTTGGCCTGATGGTGAAGACATGTGTACTACATAGTGAAGACCACAAGTTCAAACTAGAGGGCGGTAATGTTGTACACCTTGTTGAATAATATTGGGGTAAATGAAAACAAAAATCCTATTGGACATGAGGGAATTATTATACAACCAAATTTTTTTCTTCCTTTGCAATAACTTAAAATATTACTTTAACGTTTTATCTTTATAAGTTAATTTGGAATTAGTTACAAAAATTCCTAGAGAATGCAATTAACCAAAATTAAGTTACATAATTTTTAACTACTTTGAGTTTTGCACTTATTTATGTCTATTGACTATTTTTAGTTGAGATATAACATCTTTCCCCACCATGCATATATCATTCTCCTGAATTAGGCCAAACACACATGTAGAAGGTGTTGATTTCAATGGAGTTATTTTAATGGGTTGAATTCAAGAGTTACAAGAAAAATATGTCAATTTCTAAATCTCTTACTTGTACCAATCATTCTCACAAAACTACTCAAGCCTAAGTTCTTCCTCATTGTAAATCTCTATACATAAAGAAGGAACATTCCATAAACGAAACCAATACAGAGAATATGTATGGTAGTTGTGGTATTTGTTATGAATTTGAAATTTCATTAAATAAAAAGGAGGAAGCAGAGCCACAAACAAAGTCAAGGTAGCTATAATTGATCAAGATAGGACCAAGCACCAAGATGCCTTGTGATCCAATTAAAAGTTTCCAAATTCAATCAACATGATAAGGTAACGCAACACACAAGATTATAATTGGTTAACTAGATTTAAGTACAATCAATAGATCTTGAATACCAAAATACATTGTTAGATCTTCATAGTTTCATCATTCTCACAAGGTTTGTTTAGGCCTAAGTTCTCCCTCATTGTAAATATCTATCCATAATGAAGGAATGGTCCATAAATGAAACATATATGGAAAATTCGTATGATAATTAAGGTATTTGTCATGAAATTTGATTAACTATAGAGAACAAAGAAATTCACATGGCCACAAATGGAGTCAAGGTAGCCACCATTGATCAAGATAGGACTCTATGCACCAAGAGGCCTTGTAATGCAATTAAGTTTCCAAATTTAATGTGGTTGGGTAATGGAACACATGACATTATAATCAGTTAACTTGATTTAACTACAATAAGTAGATCTTGAATAGAAAAATGGATTGTCAAATCTTCACAATTTCACATTGCAAGTTTTAAGCAACTCATAACCTTTGTAGAGAAGAGAAGTGCAATGAAGTGCCAAGGGAAAGATTTATGATGCCAAGATCACATTGATCTTAATGAGATATACAACCATCATAGATTCATAAGCAATGTATGCGATTTATGTATTTTCTATTGACAACATTCTTTATTGTGATGATTGTTTTTGTTTGTTTGGGTTCACAGGTAAAGGGACATCCAAAATGTGATTGCATGTTGTTATTGGATGTGTTATTGAGGGAATTTATGAAGTTATACTCTTGTTCAAAATTTATAAACTCATGATTTTTCTTAGCATAGTTATCAAGTGCAATTGAAATTGAACAAAATCTAGTCCACACCAAAATTTTAGGTTGTTAACTTGTGCCAGGCTAGCCTGGTTAGGTTTTGACCTATTTTATTTTAAATCAAAAAATAGTAATTGCATGTTTTTGTACATAAACATTAAATATAAATAAACAAATAACAAAATTATTGATATGAAATTCCAAAAACACATGAAAGAAAAAAATAAAAACAAATAGGATAATACTCATCATTTTGTTTTCGTCTATAGAGCTAAAAAGAAATTTACCTCCCTCCCCAAAAAAGATTTGCTTGAATGTACATCTCATACAAATTCAAATAAAGGTACTTCAAAAGGCTTTCAATCAAGTTGTAGAACTGCAAAAATAACCATGGAAACCCGAGGATGCATCCTCCCCTAAAATGGCCCATCCTTGTCCCCGGGACATCTTGGGTACAAGGGGACAGCTAGGGGATGGTCCCTTGGTGCCCCCTTTTTTTTGCAAAACTAGAGGAATGATCAACGGGGATAGGGGGAAGACTGACCATCCCAAGAATAGCCAAGGGATGTGTGAGCCGTCCCTCGACCACCCTGGGATGGTCGGCTGTCCCTCATGTGATGGCAAGTTTTAAACAAAAAAAAAACACATTTAAAAAAATAAAAGCCCAAAATTCATGGATTTAGTGGGCCCCATCCTTTTATGCTACCCTTATGAGGAAAAATTCACTCATTTCATTCATTTGTGCATTTGTTTGTGAAGGAGAGAAAGAGCAGCCAAGGGTTTGAACTTGCAGCCATTGAAGGAGGAAGAATAGCAAGTTGCAGGAGAAGAGGTTGAAGCTAGTGTTGTTGGGAGTGCAAATCCACCAAAGAGGTATGCATTTCCTTTCCTCCTTTTTCTTTCATTTTTTTTTACAAAATCTCAAGCATACAATGTCTGATTTTTTTATTTTTTTTTTGCATTTTTTAGTTGAAACTTGCATTTAAAATATAAAAAACATGAGCAACAATGGGGGTGGGAGTGAAAGTGAAGATGAAGTGCAAAATTGAAGAGAAAGTGGTGAGGGTGTTAGTGGGGAGAAAACAAACTCATACCATTTCCCTTCAACAATCATGGAATGCTATGCAAAACACCCTTTAAACAAAAAAAAAACCCTTCCTTCAATATGTTACACCTGTGGGCCAAAGACAAAAAAATTCAGGAGGCAGAAGGGTGTGGTATTGCCATGTTTGCGAAAAAGAATTTAGGGGCAGCTACACAAGGGTAAGGTCTCATTTTTTGGGTGAAGCGGACTATGGAGTTAGAATGTGTCCTACATTAAAAGATGATGAAGCAATAGAGTGCCAAAGATTGCAAATGGAGGTGGATGGGGTTCAAGGTGGGTCATCTTCTTTTCCAAGTGCGCAATCAACTATGCCTAGACCTTCCACGGTTAGTAGTAGTGAAGTTTCCAAAAGAGGAAAGAGGAAGGTGAAGGGTAGTGGGAAGGGAGCTTCAGTTGAGTCTATGTTTAATAAACAAGCACGAGAAGCCACCAAATCTTCCATTGCCAAATTCTTTTTTTCCTATGCCATCCCATTTCATGTGGCCCGTTCATCTTATTTCAAACAAATGGTTAAAGATATAGCCACTATTGGTCCTTCATTCATACCCCCTAGAGATCATAAGCTATACACCACCCTCCTAGACAAAGAGTACTCCAAAGTTAATGTGTTAATGGAGGATATGAGTCAAACGTGGATGAGGACGGGTTGCTCTATAGTGATGGATGGGTTGATTGATGTCAGACATCGGCCACTCATCAATATCATAGTCACATGCCCTATTGGTTCTTATTTTCTTAGAGCCATAGATTGTTCAGGAAATGTAAGCATGCAGGCTTCCAACTTTCCATTTTGAGAGATGCCATAGAGGAGATTGGGGCTACTAATGTGGTGCAAGTGATCACTGATTCAGCATGTGTGTGCAAATCAACTGGTTTGATGGTGCCTGGCACTTATAGGCACATCTTTTCGACCCCATGTTGTGTTCATGCATTAAACAATGCATTGAAAGACATAGGGAAGTTGGATTGGGTGAAGCAAGTGGTGGCAGAAGCTAGAGATCTTTAGATGTTCATTTGCAATCACCACATTTCACTTGCTCTCTTTAGATCATTTTCAAAGAAGGAGTTTCTCAAACTTGTTGAGACAAGGTATGCCACTTCATTTTGTTTCACTTTCAATTTTTCAAATTTTGAAACTTCAAACATTTCAATTTATATTCTAAATTTGATTTTGTTTTAAATTTTAATTAATCATTGAATCAATGAATGTAGATATGCCACATACTTCATCTTGTTGGAGAGGATGCTTGAGGTGCATGAGCCTCTATAATTGATGATGGTCAATGTAGAGTGGACTAGATGGCCTAATTCAAGTTTTTCTTAAAGAAAATCCATCAAACAAAATATCCTCGATGACAATTGGTGGTCCAATGTGAGGTAAGACATATTAGATAGTTGATTTTCATATTAAATTTCTGATTTTAATATTTTAATTTTATTGTCCAATGTTCCAATTTTTGAAGTTTCTAACATGTCAATTAACTCTTTTGAATTTTTTGTTTGCATTTTGCAAATATATTTGCTCCTTCATCTCACCTATTGTAGATATCATCCAATATGTTGCTACATACTCTCCTAGTTTTGGAGAGATATATGAGACATTTGATAGTATGCTTGGGAAGATCAAGCAAACAATTTTTGCAAAGGATCCCACTTTGGGTTTATGTGAGCAACACATTAGGCCCATTGTGACGGGGAGGTGGAACACAATGAACACCCTACTTATATGGCTACCTTTGCTCTGAATCCCAAATGGTATGCACCAAGGGATGGTAGGGTGCCTCCATGTGATGATCCTGAGGTTTTAGATGGGTTTACACAGGCCATTGATAAGATGTTTTCAGTAGAGTAGGCTTCAGTACTTTGGACACAATTCCTTGACTTTACTAACCTTCGTGTCCCAACTTTGAGTAAACCACAGGCGAGGTTGGATAGAATTATATTAGCTCAAACAAACCCTAGCTCAAACAAACCCTATTGGATGGTGGACATAGCATGGGAGGGATACACCACAGTTGAAGACACTTGCTACTCGCCTTCTTGCATAGGTTGCTAGTTCCTCTACTATAGAGAGGAATTGGTCCACATATAGCTTTATCCACTCCCTCAAGAGGAATAGACTTACCTCTAGACGAGTAGAGAAGCTAGTGGTCGTGCATTGTGCTCTTCGGCTTCAAGATCGGCAGAATCTAGAGTATTGACAGACTCCAGTTCTACGATGGGATATTGATCCCAAGGACGTGGCCTAGGTTGATGAGGAGGAGACACCAGAGGGTTTGGTTGGGATTCCATTGGTTGAGGTTGAGGTGGACCATCGCAATGGAAGGAAGTGACAATGACTCAGAGGATGACTTTGATTTTGATGAGTTTATGGGAGATCCTACAGATTAGGGGCAGCAGTGCTACTGCTCTTTCTTTATTGTATTTTGATTTTCATATCATACTTTAAAACTATATGGCAGCAATGTAGCCTTTGGCCATTTTGATATAAGTTTATAAATTATAACTTGGAGGTTGTTTCATGATTCATGTATGTTAATTTTGAATTTTGAATGCATATTGAGTATTGAAAAATAATGTTGAACACAAATGTTATATGTTAAGGTTCTATAATGTATATTATGCATGCTTTAATCATATTTTCATATAAATATTTAAAATTTCCCTATATTTTGTATAGTCGTCCCTCCTTCGTCCCCAAATTTGACCTCAAAATACAGAAACTTGGGGACTCGTCCTGCCGTCCCCAAATTTGGCCTCAAACTCCAAAAACTTGGGGACTCGTCCCACTATTCCCCCGCCGTCCCCATCCTAGAAACTTGGGGTAACACTGAAAATAACAAATGGATTGTGATTTGTAAAGAAAAGAAAGTGATTCGTGATTCCCAGCCTCCCAATTGAAGTTGCCACATCCTCAACTAACCAATGATAACATTCTTGGATCCTTGCAGGTTTAGGTAGCCTTTCTATCACCTATTGGAATTGCAATAATGTAGGGTGGTCTTCTTTGGGAATTTTCCACAAGGTTGTCTCCCCACAAAATCTTTTCTTTATAACAAGTACTCGTATGATTCTAGTGTGAGCTCTCATTCTTGTTCCTACTTTGGGAACCTTCAAAGAGTTATCTCCCCATAAAGTCTTATCTTTCTTACAAATGCTCATAAGACTCCTAATTGAGTTCTCTTTCTTGTTACTAGTTACCATTGTGTCTTAGATTTTAGGCATGAGACTCAAAGATTCGGGGGTGCTAATGAATCTAGGGGAGAGAGTCTTTCTCATTCATGATTAACTCAAATAGATAGTTAGATTCTAATTTGCGATGTAGATACATATGGCTTTCTGTTCAATAAGGCCCACCTCTTTAAGATACCCTCATTACAATTAATTATTTTCCCCATCCTTGTCATTATTTTTGGTCCATGTGAATAATGACCTATATCTTTACCAAGAGATTTATTCTTATCTCTTATTGGGTGAAGTCATTCTTTTAACCAATTTTAATGCCTATTCTAAGACCCATTAGATGCCTATATCTTCTAGACAACTTGCTTTGTTTTCATGAATTAAATACTAAGGATTTTGGTTCACAAATAACCCTGGCTGATGAGAATAATCCTATCATTTCTTATAGTGGGCACCTCCTCCATTTGGATGGTCCCATGGTTTTTGTACTCTTTCAAATGGAATACCATGTTTCCTTGATTCATATAGATCTACTTGCTTCCTTTAGATTTGGGTTGCATGTGTTTTGGTACAACCTTGATGGCAAGTTTTTGACGCACCAAATTGGTGTTTTCATATCTTTCATCAACTCCCAATTACTGACCATGTTGTTTTGAATTCTGGTTACCTACTATCTCCCTACTCTATCCCCTGCCTCCCTCCCTCCCTACCTAAGGGAATTAGTCCAATATTCATCACACCACCATACATTGTAATGCCTTGCTATGTCAACAATTAAAACAACCTTGCCATCTAACGTCATGACCAAGTATGATCTCTTAGCTCTATTTCCTTGAGACATCGTTTCAGCACATGATTAATCGCTGAAAACTGACTTTTCCTCAAGGTTCTTGCCCCATGAATTATTAGTATGCGAAGAACTTAAAGCTTTGCACTAGAGCCTCCACATTGTCAATCAATTTTATATCCTTCAAGTTATCATTGAGGAGGTCCATTATTAGTCTTCTAAAGTCTTTTGCTTTTTTGTGTGCATTGGTTAGACCTTTGAATTTGTAACCAGACATGTATTTCTAGAGGTTGTGTAATATTGACATCTCTGAGATTTTTATACCATCACCATTAGGTTATATGAGACAATTTTTAGCCAATTTTGGACTACTAATGGACTCTATGACTTTGTCAAGAGTATAACTGGAGTCAGTAAGGATGTTCTCTTTAGCGAACTCTCTTGGAGATCTGTATTGACAAAGTTGAAAATTTTCTTAGACAAAAATCTTGTTGATGATTCTTGTACCTTGCATCATGTACATAGATTGTCGTACTTCTTTTTCACATTCTATCATATGTTCCTGATTGCTCGTTCTTTTGAGAGTTTGCAGAAACAGCTAGATACTATTTTGAGTATTGCCTGCTTGTAGCTAATCCTAGTACTTTTAACATCACCATCTTGACTATCCCCAAGAATACTCTTTCCAAGTTCTATTTTTCTTACAAAGGCGAGTCAATGAATTTCACAACAAATCATAACTGCGTGAGGGTTTAGTTTACAAGTCTATCTCTCAATCTAAAACATGCTTCTCAATCATGAATTTGCAAAGGATATTCATCCCTTGAGGTACTGGAGGGCCAATGTTTTCAGGTACATATCTAGAAGACCCCCACAAAGTTATGTCTCTTCAACAGAATTATTAAACATAGTGTTCTTTATGGGTCAGAGGTTTGGAGCCCAAGCCTGGAGTTAGTTCCCTAGGAAATTGGATTTGATTTGGAAAAAAATAGATTTAATTTTAGAAGAAGCCAAATAAAAAAGATCAGATTTAATATTAGAAAAGCCAAATAGAAAAGATCAGATTTGAATTCATGAAAGAAAAGATATCATCAGATATGATTTTGGAAAAGATCAGATTTTATTTTAGAAAAGTCACAGATAATATCAGATCTGATTTGATCACATCATCCGATCAAAGTAAACTGAAGAAAGGTGTTTGAGATGGCCACGTGTCTTCATTTTGTCATTTCTTTGTAATTACGTTTTCAGAAATTCCTTATTAGCGGCAGACTTAGTTTCTGCTTAATTTGTATCTCATTCTAAATATTAATGCAAGCTCTTTTATTTTTCTGATTAAAGAAATGTATATAGAATATTTCACTGCAGCATATCAGCTGTTGTAAATGGATGGTTACTTAGTATATTGTTAAAGACATATTTGTTTCTCAGACTATCTTTCTCTTGGAAAATTTCCCAGTCTCATTTGTACACTTACAAACTCAATGCCATGGGCGATTCAACTACAGACTGGGAAAGATATCCTTATCCATCTTGACTACCCTGGATGTACTTTTACACGTTAAAATTTCAATTGATATGCAGCTTTATTTCCAAATGTGAATGGCAGAGACAATTGACTACCTTTTCTTTTGGATTAATGAACTATTTGGTGCAAGACACTGTTAAAAAATACATTATCATAATCTCTCTAACATTGCAAAATGGCCCTACTACAGTTAATAGTATGTAGTCTTTGTCACAGGAAAGATACTATTAAGTAGGTTGCTCTGAAACGGCCTCTACAAACATTTTCTAAACAAATTTATAAAGTTCCCATCTTTAGCTAGTTCAACAGACAAATTTTAGCAATAAGCTGTTTTTCCTTCGGTTTAATTCACGGCAATTCCTTAACTTTACAAAATCATTTTTTCTTCTCTCTAATCCAGGGCAATTGCTTAACCGAGACCAATATGAAACAACCGACAAAGTGATAACCCTGGCATCAGCTAAATTGTTGCAAACAATCGCAATTGACTCTTCATTGCACTACATACGCGATAATTATTATATACAGACTACAACAACTGAACTAGCTTTCAATATCCCTACAATTTTTTCTCAATTTTTAAATTTTACTATTGACCATAACAAAGAACATGCTGGTTATTCTCAGCCGGCTGTAGCTCTTGGATGCAGGAGATCCCAGGTTCAAATCGCGAAAAGAGTTTTCTACACATGTGCTGGTATACACAGCCAATTACAAACAAATGCTTGAGATAACCGATCTTTATTTTTCCATCCAATCAACACAATCAAACCACAAATTTTTTACGGGAACTAATCAGGCGAATCAAACCTATTAAAATAACTCGATTGAAACAATGCTACAAGTCCAAACCATTTACCCTGACTGAAAAATGGCTAAAACATTTTTTTTGCAGTAACTAATTAGGCAGATCAGACGAAAAAAACCTGATAAACTATTCAATTCCAACAATGCCTTCAGCGTAAATCGTTTACCCGGGCTTAAACACTGCTCTCAAAAAAATCCAACTTCCCAATGGCCTTGAACTTGAAAAAAGAATTGCTTTGGAAAGTGGAATGAATCAACGAAAATCCAAATTCCGAAACAAAAAGGCCGAGATTTCGATTTTCCAGTAAACTTACTGTAGAAAGCCTTGCACGAGACTCGATCCGATGATCTCCTCAATCCAAGAAGCCGAATATGTGAACAATTTGCCCCCGGGTGCCCACAGACACAAATTTATAGGTATCCTATCTTCAACGCCTACCTTTGTTGACCAGTAATCCACGTTCACCTAAGTCCCCTGCTTTCCAATAAGTTCCTCTTGAATTTCTAGTTCTACAAACAGGTTGCGCCGATTTTATTTTCAGCAGCTCTTGCCTTCCAAGAAGCCGAATATGTGAACAATTTGCCCCCGGGTGCCCACAGACACAAATTTATAGGTATCCTATCTTCAACGCCTACCTTTGTTGACCACTAATCCACGTTCACTTAAGTCCCCTGCTTTCCAATAAGTTCCTCTTGAATTTCTAGTTCTACATACAGGTTGCGCCGATTTTATTTTCAGCGGCTCTTGCCTTCCAAGTCACGAACTTGCCTCCAAACATTGCCGACCGGTGACGTGGCTATGACGGATAGTTACCGTCACAAATGAATCTCACGGAAGCAACGCCCGTTTTTACAGCACTAGCCTGGGTACGGAATATCCTTTGTTTTGGCTTCTGGTCACGAAATCATGGTACCGCAAACACTTCGTTAAATGGATTCGGTATAATTATAAGCTCTACGCGTGGCCCAGAATTGGGTATGTACTGTGTAGTTCTAGAAAAACTGACATAAGTATCCGCAGTAGTTGACGCCGAAATTGACACGCGTCGATAGGTTATAACAGTACACTTCCGGGACCGGCTGTTAGGTGGATCTCATCCAGTTCCCAGGGTAAGCAGGGGTTTTTAGTTTGACGGTTGTAAAATTTTCTCCATTGCGCGCCATGCAGTAATGGTCAAAGATAGATACAGGTCTTAATACCGTCTAGGAGATCAAAACAAGTTAATTGGGCTTCTAGAACCAAAAATCAATATTGTTTTAGTTTGAATTTATGTTTTTTTAATGGAGATTTTATATCATCTATAATTTTTATTTTTTTATTCAATATAGTAATTGAAGCAATTATTATGG
This sequence comes from Sequoia sempervirens, assembly GCA_007258455.2. NCBI lineage: Eukaryota > Viridiplantae > Streptophyta > Pinopsida > Cupressales > Cupressaceae > Sequoia > Sequoia sempervirens. Next base: position 427,293,700 of record VDFB02105785.1, on the reverse strand, counting down.
TGTGTCTTATAAGATATTTAAAAAGAAATGAACAGATGGAAGTAGGTAGATAGTCTAAGGTGGTTTTCAATTTGAGCCAAGGAAAGAAGACTTAGATGGACAAGTGAAATATCTACTTGAATGCATGCCCCACAAATAGCAAGAGATAAAGACTTTTGTTATGGATAAGTTCCTCAAGCTAACATGTATAAAGTGCTACGGAGAGAGAGGAGTTCAATCCTATTTGTCATCATCTTCAAAAAGCATACATAAGAGCATGTATTTTGTGGAGAGCCAAAATTCTCATTGCTCAATTAAGAACTAACTCTCATCAACTTCGATATATAATAGGGTGGTGGAAAATGCCAAAAGAAGCATGGGAAAAAAGGGTGTGTATTATTTGCACTATTGGGACAGTGAAATAAAAAAACCATTTCATTCTTGGTATAGTTTATTCAGAGAGAGGACTAGTGAGAAGTTGGGGGAGCTCATCATCACCTTAAGTAGGAAAATGACTAAAATGTAGAAGTAAAAATTGACTACACTGACTGTCCAATAGGCTATTTGTAGTCTCACAAACATCAAAAAAAAAAAAATCTCTCTTTTATACGAGTATTAGTCTTAGGTTGAATTCTATTTGGCTGAAAGTCAAGGACTGGGGGGTATTCATTCCACCAAAATTATATGGTCATCATTTATGGTGCTAGAACCTTGCACTATGCAAGACTTGATCTTTGGTGGACTCATTTATCACCATTTAACTTCACTATGGGACTAAGGGTCTATTGACCTAATGTTATTATGTTTATACCATGCTTGATAGTGAATTTGTCAAACTTCTTAATGATTTATGTGTTGGGCATTTCATTGATATATGTTATTCAATGTCTACCATGCTTTCACAATAAATTAGTCAAACTTTTTGAGAAAAAGAGTAATATTTTTTACATCAATATTCTAGGTCAAATTTAGGTAGAATTATTTTGATAGTAAATCATTGAATCTGACTTAAATGTGGAAGTAAAAAATGTTACACAATTTTTTCAAAAAAAATTAACAATCATTGACATAGATTAAGAAGTCTTAATGCTCCATTCATAAAAAGTTACTAGATTAATTTTGTTTTCATTTTCAATCCTCAATACTAAAATAAAGGAAAACAATGATTAGTAAACCAAATAAAGACACGCTGCAAAAAAAATCCAAAAAATTATCTTCACAAAAAAAACAGTTATCATCTTAATTGTGGATGCCAAAATTACAACATATTTTCTTATATTAATTTACTATTCATTACAATGGATTGGGGAAAACTTCATGTTTGATTTTAAAAAAAATCCAAAAATCTATCTTCCCAAAAACAAATAGTTATCATCTTAATAGTGAATGTCAAAATTACAATATATTTTCTTATATTAATTTAACATTCATTACAATGGATTGGGGAAAACTTAACATTTGGTTCATTAAGTTTAGTGCAGATTAATTCTTGTAAAAGTCAATTTTGAACCCATTTAAATTCAAATATGTACAATTTTTTGTGTATTATACAACTTGATGTGAAAACTTGACACAATTGAATCTAACAACACTTCAAATCAAATTCACCTAATTAACCTAAATATAAAATAAAATATCCCTCAATCCTCAACACTAAACCTAAAAATCAATAAATTACACACAAAGTACAACTTTTTTAATTTTTTAAATTCAAATATTCATTTTCCCAACAACCCAAAGCAATTGCAGGAAAGTTGGGTCAAAGGACGCGTGCGTTGTAAGTTAGTGGAGAAGACTTTCTACCCTACCCTCAATTCCCCGACCAACGTGATTGGGAGTAGATGGATATTCAGCAACGGTGTAGATTCGATTGCACCTATATGGAGAAATCCCCGCCGTTGATTCAGGGTCCATCATCAAGTAAGTGAATTATTGGTGACGGCGGTGCTTTCAAACAAACTTTTGGGCCTTTAATTTAATCTAAATGTTTTTTTTGGGATTATATAGATATGATATCTTTGTCCTTTTAATTTATGTATCACGTCAGATTATGAAATAAATATTTTTTTTATGTAGAGCTTTATCCTGATTTTAAATATTTTTATATAACTTTTTATTTTGTTTTTCTTGATGGGATACATGAAATAAATATTTTTTCTATGTATAGCTTTATCATGATTTTAAATATTTTTATATAATATTTTTATTTTATTTTATGATGGTGATGTTTAACCTCTTTGAATTTATAATTTTAAAAATATATATTTAATATTCTTTTAAGAATTTTTTTTTTTATTTGTTTTACATGAAATAGGAAATCTATCATTATTAAAAAAATTAATTGAAGAAAATTGTATATATGTTATAATTTTATGCCTATCTTAAGGAAATGTCTTGATATGTCAATGTGGTGACAAGTGACGTGAGCTTAAGTGTCAATGTGGTGACAAGTGACACGAGCTTAAGTGAAGTTGGGCTTATTCCTCTAGCATTTGTCCATCCATATACACATTCTTATGTAATTATCCATACCCTACCTTTTACACACACTTGTTATGCATTCATCTTATTTGCTATATTACCACATTCTCCTATCGCCTACCTCCATTTATATGTTTGTTACATAGGCCTAACTATTAACCCACACTGGGATAATTTCATGGTCACAAGGGAAACCTTATAGTTGTAACTTTTCCCCTTCCATTTCAAAATTTAACTTTGGTCAAGTAGCCCCATTCATCCTCTCTCCTTGAACTGAAAAAATACATATTTGGCATAATTTAATGTTATGTGGTAGTATTTTTTTTTTTTTTAAAAAAGAGGGTAAAAATTTATTGAATCAGAAAAGCATTACAAAGGGGAGAAAACTCCCAGCAAAAGTACCAAAACAACACCAAATTAAGAAACTCCTAAGAAGCACCTCATATCTTCCATAACCAAGTCTTCAAGAACCAAGGCCAAATCCGCAGGGAGGTTGTCCCAATCCGCCACACTCCAAGTCCCCATCTGCTCAGAAGCCCACCTAGCCAAGCCATCCGCCACCTTATTCCACTCCCGAGGAACATGACAAAAAACCACAGAGTCTAAGGTAGTGCCCAAAGCAACAATTTGCTTGACCACCACAGCCAACTGCCAATTCACCTCCTCAAACTGCCTCTTATTTAACAGGTCAATAACTACCTGAGAGTCAGATTCACAAACAATCCTTCTCCATCCCAGAGCACAAGCCCGCTCCAAAGCCAGGAGAATGGCAGTGGCCTCCATGAGGTTATTAGTATGCTGACCTCTATAAATAGAGAAGAAAAACACCACAACTCCTGAGCCATCTCTACCAATGCCACCAACACCAGCATGCCCAGGATTTCCTCTAGAAGAGCCATCAGTATTAATTTTCAGCTCCCCCAGAGCAGGGGGGCACCAGTGACCAGCTCGACTAACCTTCTCCCTCCCGCGCCTATGGCAACCAGTCCTCCCAATTCCTTTCCCCCTTAGGGATAGCCCCAGAGCACTAACAATTCCAATATCACCAGGATCCACAGGAACAGACAGATCACACTTAGCTGTCAGATTTTCCTGAAGACCTCCCAAGATTATCAACCAAAGCTGGCCAATCAGCAACTTTCTATCCAAAAAAATCCGTCGATTGCGTTCCAACCAAATATGCCAAATTATCAGACTAGGGCCTATAACCCAAGCAATTAAAAGAAAAGAAGTCCTAACCGAAGGAGACCCTTGACTTTCCCACAATTCCTTCAAGGAAACAGCATGTCTACACGGCATACGCCACAGGTTCCACCAAAAATGCCAGATGGCTTTCGCAAATGAGCACTGAAAGAAAAGATGAGAGATACGCTCTTCATGGCCAGCACACATAACACACATAGAAGGTCCCTGGAAACCGCGCTTGCAGAGATTTTCCCAGGTAAGGCATTTTCCTTGTACCACTAACCAAGAGAAGAAATTGCATTTAGGCCATGCAAACTTGTTCCAAACCTTCTTCCACCAAGATATCTCAGTACTCCCAAACAAATGTTTATCAAGGGCAGCATAACCTGAAGCAACAGAAAATCTTCCTTTTGGATCAGAGTCCCAAGCCAACACATCCCGCCCAGAGAGAGAGCAGCAAACACGACTAGACAAGATCCCAATAAGCTCCTGACGGTCCTCAACTGAGCCACCAGGAGGCCATTCCCTTGGGTCCTTCCACCTGGAAACAGTAGCTTGCCCCAAAGTTTGATGAGTTTTAAAATTAGCCACATGACAAAAACCAGCTTCCGTGAAGCGTTGACACAAATTTTGCAGATGAGGATGAGAAGCCAAAATGGGAGGATACCCATCCCAAGAATCATGCCAGAAAAGAGCTTCCTTACCCTCATTACAAATCTAGAACAGCCCCTGTTTGACCAACTTGGCCCCTCTTTTAAGAGTGCACCAGATCATAGAACCCTTCCCTTCAAGGTTGAAGCGAGCCACATCAGCACTCTCGACCTCACCAAGATACTTTGAGGTAAGAATTTTTGCCCACAACTGATTTTGCTGAGAGCACCACCGCCAATAAAGTTTCGCAGCTAGAGCTTGCCCATTCAAGTCAGTCCTACGAAGCCCCAACCCGCCTTCCTGCTTCGGTCTACAGATGACATCCCATTTAACCAAGCTCCATTTTCTATGAAGAAGATTACCAGTCCAAAGGAATTGCCTAGACAATTTTTCGAAATCTTTGATAAAACTAGAAGGTGCCGAGAGAACAAAACATCTGTATATAGGTAGAGCTTGAACCACAGACTTTAGCAAAGTCACTCTACCAGCAGAAGAGAGCCACCTGCAAGTCCAATGACTGACCAGATTCCGAAACTTGTCCAGAATCCCCTTCCACCACAATTTAGGAAGCGAGCGAACCGCTAGCGGAATGCCAAGATAAACAAAAGGGAGAGTACCAATCTAGAAACGGAGGATACCAGCAATCCTCCTTTGAATAATCTTTGGAGTATTAAAGAAGTAAATATAGGACTTCCCTTCATTGATTCGTTGACCTGAAGCAACCAAGTAACAGTCCAGAGTGCTACGCCATCTGACAACTTCCTCAACCTTGGCACGACCCATGAGAGCAGTATCATCCACAAACTGCAGATGAGACTGGGAGGGGATGTTATTTCTCCAACTCCACCCCTTTATCAAGCCACGCTCCACACGAGATCTTATAAACCTCCCTAGGCCTTCAGCAAGCAAAATAAACAAATAGGGAGACAAGGGATCTCCTTGTCTAAGCCCCCTAGAAGCCTTGAACAACTCAGATGGTTCACCGTTAACCAACACAGAGAAGGAAGAAGAAGTGACACAACTCCTAACCCACTCAATCCAATCACTAGCAAAACCAAATGCTTCCAGAAGCTTGAACAAGAAGGCCCATTTAACACGATCATAAGCTTTCGCCATATCCAACTTAATGAACATGGCTTTCTCTTTAGAACTCGCCATAGAGTGAATGGTCTCGGCAGCAACAATGACACCATCCAAGATTTGTCTACCAGCAACAAAACCCCCTTGCTCTTCAGAGATTAGTCTGTCTAACCAAGGTTTCAGCCGCTCAGCAATCAGCTTTGTAATAATTTTAAACACCACATTACACAAAGCAATGGGCCTGAAATTATCTAAAGTGTTAGCCCCCACCTTCTTCGGTATGAGGGTTAAAAAAGTAGCATTCATAGATCTCAACATTTGTTTGTTCAATAGAGATTCTTGAACCACTGCCAGAAGGTCCAATTTAATCACTTCCCAAAACTCTTGAAAGAATTCAGCCGGAAACCCATCAGGCCCAGGGGCTTTTCCTCTTTTCATCTGAAAAACAACTGCCTCAAGCTCAGCTACAGAGATAGGCCGGAGCAAAGATTCATTCATTTCTCTAGTCACCAAAGTCGGTATGCTACCCAGGATCAAAGCTTCATCCTCCTCCGCAGGAGGGGAGTCCTCAGACAACAAAGCAGAATAGAAACGAATAGCCTCAGCAGAAATAGATGCGGAAGATGAGAAAATCTCTCCATTCTCCGATACTAAAGAGGAGATAACATTACCTTGCTTTCTATCTTTCACAGAGTTGTGGAAGAAGGAGGTGTTCCTGTCTCCAGCCTGGAGCCACTCAATTCTGGATTTTTGTTTCCAAAAAATCTCCTCCCTTAAGTTCCATTCTTCCACATCCTTCACCGCAGCAGCTTCAAGCATTCCAAGTTCCTCTGTGAAACCTAGATCCGAATCTGCCGGGTAATAGAATCCAACTGAGATTGAGCTTTTTTCTTTTCTTGGAAGAGATTACCAAAATGCTGCCTATTCCAACGCTTCAACTTGTACTTCACAAACTGGAGCTGCTTCGAGAAGGAGTACATAGCAGTCCCATGCGATGGCTTCCCAAGACTCCACCATCCAGGAACTAAGTCATGAAGAGAATCCTCCCTGAGCCACATGAGCTGAAACTTAAAAGACTGGTTTATACCTTGCCGAGGTAATGCCGCAGTAAGTTTGATAGGCCAGTGATCAGAACCCCTACTATCCAAAATCTCAGAGCTAGTCACCCACCTATCCCCCATCCAAAAACTGGAAACCAGAAATCTATCTAATCTTTCAGAAATAGCCGCTTCCCCACATCTTCTATTACTCCAGGTAAATAACCCATTACTCGGCTTGATGTCAACCAGGTTCAAGAGTGCAATATTATCCGTCAATAGAGTCGAAGCAGGGTCCAAACGGACATTGCCACCCCTCTTCTCCTCTAAAGACGTGACGACATTAAGATCCCCAGCAAGAATCCAAGGGAGGTATGGATCCAATGACCTCACATATCGCACATGATCCCACAACAAAACTTTACCCTGAAAATCAGTCGGAGCATACAAGTTCGAGAAGAGAACTCTCTCCCCAGACTCAAGATGAGAAGCAACACAAGATATCGAACCTCTACAAGAGAACCACCAAATAGGTCTGACTCTGCGTGGGTCCCACAAACAGGCCACCCCACCAGAATTACCAGACGCCCCAACACATTGGCACTGACCGCGACCCCAAACCTTAGAAGCCACTGCTAACATATTATCAACAGACAACTTAGTTTCCTGTAAGAAAACCACATCAGGAGAATGAGACCAAATCAAATCTCGAATAGCCTTTTGTCTAGGGATGCTATTCATACCCCGCACATTCCAAGAAAGCACAATCATCAAGAAGGCTGGGAGAAGTGAGAATCAATAGTCTTCACTGAACCTGACTCTACCAACGTCTCACCAGTTAGCTTAACTTTTTCCTGATCCTTCTTTCTACCTACCTTCAGAGGTTTCTCAAGAGCCCCTTTCTTGAAAATTTTTTGGTGTAGACCTAGACCAGGAGAGTGAGTCTTCAGTTTACCTGGATCAGAAGCTCCTTGCATGTCAGGGAGAACTCCACCAATGTCAGCAGGCCCACTAGATGCCTCCATCACCAACGCAGTCGAAGCCAAAACAAGGTCCGGAGGAGATTCAACCGTAGCTATCTGGGTACCCTGTGTTCCAATCTGAATCAGAATTGGGGGCCCAGAAGACTGAACTCCAGGCACCTCCATAGCTGCAGAATTCACTGATCTCTGTAGAACTTCTTGAAAACCCTCCTCTTCAACTAAATCTTCAAGTGCCTCAAACCTATTGAGAGTCTCTTCCTCTTGCCTATCTTTAAATGATCTCTTTTGACCTCGATTCTGATTTCGAGGCTTAACCGGGATAAAACCCTCCTTATCGGCCCCCCCACCCTGCATGGGGGCTTTACCCTTGTCTGCATTCAAAGAGGGCTGAGAAGAGGCATTGCTTGTACCAAAAACACCTGAAGCACGGGGACATCTTCGTTGGAGATGTCCATATTCGTGACATATTCTACACCTGAAGGGTAGCATCTCATAGTCTAACGGTTGTGTCCAGGAGCAGGATCCAACAGTCATATCTATGGAATCTGGTAACGGCTTACTCAAATCAATTTCAACACAAACCCTAGCATAAGAAAAAATTCTCTTATTCAGAGTCTGTTGAGAAGGGCCAATAGGCCTCCCAAGCAACAACGCAATTGACTGTAGTATATCGCTTCTCCAACACTCTAGAGGTAGCCGAGGCAGACGAACCCAAACTGGGACTTTAGAAGGTAATTCCTCTGCCGAGTTAAAGCCAGCATGCCAAGGTTTGATGAAAAGACCCACCTGGTTATAGAAGTACGGACCACCTTCAAACGCCCTATTTCGATCAGAAACACACGAGAAATCTACCATAAAGAAATTATTCGCAGCCATTAGAATGTCAAAGTCACCTTCGGGGTTCCATGTCCTACGGATCCAGTTATCAAGAAAAGAGAAAGAAACCCTCATCCCCAAGAACTTACAAATCAAAACATGGTTGCAATAGTAATCGATATCTTCAGCTACCGATTCTGATTGCACAACTAAAATTGGTCTTTCTTGAGACCTCTCCAGACACCCATTCACCTTATGAAGTTTCAGGGCACCATTCCGAACCCCACCTGAGCCAGAAGCAGGCTGCGAGGGAGATCTAGCATTCACGCCGGCTGAAGCAAAATCCAAACCCGCCATGTCAAAAGCCACATGAGCAGCCATTCAAATCAACGAAATGGGGAACCCGTAGCTCCCTGTGCACCAGGCCAAAACCTAACCAAGAGCCCAGATCAGGCACACCAAAACAAAAGACAGCAACCCAAAGGAGGACAAAGCACCCCTCCCCAATCAAGCACCCAGCTCTGACCACAGGGCGCTGAGAATGAGGCAAGAAAACCCCAATGAAAGCTCGCACAAGCTGCACACAGCGCAGCACCAGAAGAAGAAAGCGCAGCTCCCAAAAAAAAAGAAAAGAAAAAACCCCACTGTAATCTGGTCCCCTTAACCCCCCGCGAGCATGTCAATTCCCTGCGCACAGAAAGAAGCCAGAATGCAAGCTAGGGCTCGGGCGCCCTAGCTCGCCTGCTCTCCCACACCGTCGCCATTCCCTGTTTCAATAGGAAATATGTTATGTTATGTGGTAGTATTTAAAGACACTCAATGCATTCATTCTAATCATCAATAAAATCAAGTACACACATGCTCTCTCTCACATTTTAGAGCATTGGAGTAATTAATAGCTACACATTTCTATTTAGTGTAATAAAAAGAGTATTAAATCTACATATTTAGAGCACTTGCATGTTATTTTTTATATGTGTTCACCTTTCGGGGATTGATCTAAGAGAATTTGCCTCCTTGTGATGAATTGAAAATCCTTAAGGTATTTCTAAATTCCACCAAGTCCCTTGATATTCAAGAAGAGCATATTAGATTGTCATACATTGATCTAGGTTGCAAAAAAAAATTATTAATTGTCAAGATGAGTCTAAACTCAAGTACAAATTCACAACTGTGACTTTACCTTAGATTTACGAACTTGTCATCTAACAAGAAATATATCTAGCACAAACATTGAGGTGTTTCACTAACACAAATGCATTATTTATAAGCATACACAATCTAATCACATAATCTTCTTCATTTGACACTTATTCTTCAATCATGTTAGGATTAGGTGATATTCATCTTACAATCCTAAGACTATGGTACTTTGTTTTATCATTTAATTAGTCAAATAATTTAATTTGTATCTCCAAGAATCAAGAAGAGGGCAACTTGGATGCCCCATATGAAGAAGAGGAATAAATATTTAGTTATTATTCTCCTTGGAAAATGTATTGTAAGGTAACACTAAATAAAGGGGCATGGAATTTGTCTTATTCTACTTGTTTTTAGTGGAAGAGCATCTATGATAGTTTCCTATAATATGTAAGAGATATTATGACAATGTGTAAGAGAATCTTTTGATTAATATGATGACTATGGCAAGTTACGAGGAATTCCTTACAAGATGGGAATTACATGTTATTCCAAGAGATTCTACATGTGGAGAGCATTATAATGTGTTCCCTCACATGTTTGAGCTATGTTTAGGCTTGAATGGGTATTTTGATTGTTTATAATGGGTATATAGTTTTAGCACTTGATTTACAATATTATTTATGACATCTTGTATTGTATAGTCTATATATTGAGGCCTTTGGGATAGTGGATTATAAGTTTTGTAGATTATGTTGTTATGCTACTAAAATGTTATTGGATTAGAGGAAGAATTTGTATTTGATGTATTCTATTTTTTTTTTATGAAGAGGGGTAAATGCTTTTGACCCGTAGTTATGAATCAGTGAGGTCACAAAGGGAGGAACTCATCCCCAATATAAATTCTCAACACTTACTCCCCAATGGGGTTTGAACCTTGATGGCAAGAATAAAAACATAATTTAACCATCACACCATACCACTATTGGCTTGATGCTAAATTTGGAATTAATACAATCTTGTACTTTCTTTAGTGGTGGGGTTTTCTATCAAAAAAGAAATTTCACCACATGTATTAGTGTTCTTGTGGTTTGCCTATTTTATTGTTGCACCATTATTTCTATTTCCATACATGTTCAATCATTGTTAGTGAATTTATAAACATTAAGAAATAATATTTTTATTATGTTTTCACCTACACTATTAGCAAGTAATTGAGCTAAGCACCCTTATATTCTTATTTACATTTGCTAGAATAACTCACGCATTTATCACAACATCAAATCTCTCTTTTCATAATTAATTAACCTATGTTGATTCTACTTATTTGTAATAATTTTATTGGATTGACCTAGATTAAGCCTAAGTAAAGTGTATTTTCCTTTATAGTCTTGGTGAACCTGATCAATCTTACATATGCCAACCTTCTTTTTTAGGGATTTTCAAATCTACTATTTTCTTATATTATAGTTAATGCTTAGATTTGACCTTCTTTTTACATCCTTGTGTTTCATTAATATATATTTTTGTATAAGGGTTTGTGTGCTTTAGTGTGATATATTTTTTCACTCACCTAACCCACCCTTGGCTATCACTTTAGGGTTTCACTTTCAAATCTAATATCCCATTGATATTTTTAGTTTTTTAGTTTGAAAGTAGACATTTGAATTTTATTCTCATCTATTTTGTTTGTCACTTTGGAGTCTTCACCTAAACCCTAGTATGACCCAAATCAATGAGAATCAAGTCTAACATGATGATCCTAATAAGAATGATGAGGAGTATGACCATGATGTTCATGTGGACAATCATTTTTTTTTGCAAAATGAGTTAGCTAGTTTGACTAATGTAGAGAATCTTACACAACTATTGGATATGTTTCATGATATATTTATAAGTAAAATATATGGACCCAAGCTTTTGCAAGTAGTTTCTACTAAGTTTTTTTTTATATATACTAACTAAAGCATATAGTCATACTCCACTTCTACCATATATCAATCCTCTACCATTATTTATTCCACTAACTCTACTCATCCCATAATATCATAGCCACTAACGACTCAGCCTTTAACATCCAAACCTTTCTAGTTATTTGGGTGTCTTGAGGATGAGATAGTTTAATTTTAGGTATGATGATAGTAGGATCAAAATCAATGAGAGAATTTGACTTATTAGGTTGAAAACCCATTAGAAAACCTAATCCAATCGCATGTTAAGCTAAAAACTAACAAGAATCGCCTAACAAATAGTTGGGTTGAAAATCTAAAAGGTTCACATAAGCTAATTCCATGATACACATCCCACACCTAGCACCTAATGAAGAGGGTACAAATCTACTACCTTAAATACATCTATAGATATTGATAGAACACAAATATGACCATGTGTGGCACCTTTTAAGGGTTCAAACAATATGATGCATGTTAGGGACATATCCCTTTAATAATGAAAGATACATATACTTATATTCAAACTACACATTAAGATGTAATATGCAATTTAATATGGAATAGAATGTTAAATAGATTATATGTGATAAAGGTAATATAGATGAAACATAGAGAAAAAGATTTCAAGAAATATACGAGATTCACATGTAAAGGGCATTGTGTATGATTAAAGGTAGTATTTAAGCATGTGTATGGAATATGTTTGTTATTTCTAATTGATATCTCTACTTAAATAATCCTTTCTTCATAATTCACTAATGTCATGATCAACCCATAACATAATCAAATTAGTATGAGATCTATTTTTTCGGTTAACATTTGGTGGTACCACCCAAGCTTTGGTTTTTGGTGTTCAAGGAAAAGGTTCAAAGTAAAAGGAAAGATCTACAATAGGTGTAGACAAAGGAAAGGAATCATAATTGTGGTGGAAACTAGCAACATGAATTAGTTTGGTAATACATATTAGATTCTAGCTTTATGCAACTAGGGGATGACATAAGAAAGGGGGTGATCCTAAAAATAGGTGATCATTGAGACAAATTTGGAATTTATTTTTGGTAAGAATGAAAAAGGTAAAAAAATGATTAATAAATTAAGATTGAAAAAGCATATAAGAAGAAGGTTAGAGTGATTATTAATGGGTTTGGAAGAGAACAAGAGGAGGAACCAAGTTTAGAAGGAATAATAAGAATAAAGAAGGGTCAAATACATGAAGAAAAGTGAGGAGAGATACCAAAAGAGACTGTAAAATGATAGATTGGTGTGTGAGAAATAATATTTGAGTATTAAAGAGCGTGCTAATGAAGTTATAGATACATCAACTAGTCAAGAAATGGAAACTATCATATTATCTAATAATGTGAAATTGATCAATGTCGAAGAACCAAAACAATCATTAATTGACATATGAGAAGCGAGAAAGAACATACAAACTTGGGTGGATTAGTTGACATATTTATAAAACCATGGAAAGGATGAGAAAATTGCAACTACTAATAAGGGATACTACACTAATAGTAGAATGGGAAAGGATTAGGAGCGTGAAGGATTAATCACCAATGGTTCTCATAACCAAAGAGCCTATTACAGAGGAGAGTCCCAACCAAGCACTATCATGTTTATAGTCACAAAAGGGTTCAATAATTTCATGGCATCAACTTCTCACTTTAACACTAACAAATAGAATATTAGAATTAGTAGAAACATTAGCATGGAGAAGACAAAAAAGATAAAAAAAAAAAGTTAGAGCTTAGAGAGTTGGAAGGAACATTGGAGGATATAGTAGAAGGAAGTGATAAATGTAAAGGAATTATTAATTTCAATCCCAATGAAGAATTAAGAGTTAAAAAATAATTACAAAATATATGTCCCAAACCTAAATGAGACAAAGAGAGGAAATATCCCCTTGGGTTGTGTGTCATTCCTATGTTGTTTGAGAAAAATAGAAGTATCTCCCAGGAGAAGACATATATAGGGAGGTGATTGCATCATTATATCAAACAAGATGAAGAAGAAGGTGATAGAAATAAGTGATAAGAGATTTAAATGAGATAATTGGCAAAAAGTACTTAAGGCCAAAAGAGGAATTTGGTGAAATAGATGAGAGAGAAGAAAGGAAAGGGTGAGAAAAAAGAATAAAATAAAAACTAGAACAAGGAACTATAGGAAAGAAAAGGAAATGGTTCAGGAAAAAGAAAAAGATAAAAAGAAGCCAGAGAAGGAGGCATCAATTGGCTTGAATTAAGAAAAATTATAAAAGACCCAACATCTCCAATAAGTCCCAAAATTTACATGTAAAACTTTTCATATTTGGTAAGGACACCAAATATGTCACAAAATATATATTTTTCCTAGAATGAACTTCAAAAAAAGTGGTCATTGATCACAATAACATTAAACTTCATGATTTTGTTGAAACTCTAAGAGGATGTACTTAAATAGTACCTAAAAATTGGCCCTAAAGATGACATAAAATGGGATGATTTGAAGGAGTATTTGAATAACTTGAACTTTCATGAAGCACCTAAAAATAGTATGAGAAATATGTTTGAGATGGTCCAAAATAAAGGTGAAGAGGTTAAATATTATGACCAAAATCTACCTCAACAATGGTGTCAAAATCTATCCCAAAAGTAGGGATAATTTCATTCTAAACTCTAGCCTACTGAAAGACCAAGACTGCATTGAGGCCATTAGCACCCTGAGGGGAATAAACAATTGGATGTTTAGAGATGTTGGCCCTATTGTGAGGTGGAATTAGAATCTGAAAGCTTGGAGAATTATTTTTCAGACCATTAGTAAGAAGAGATCCATAGACAAAAGAAAGGAGGAAAGCCTCCTCTAGGACGCCCTCCTTGCTACTAAAACCGGTATACAACAATCCCTTGAGGATGAAAAGTTGTATGATACTCTTAATCAATCCAAGAGCTCTCTTAGGATGCTTCTAAAATTCAAGGCCTAAAAGTTAGGGCCAAACTCAACTGGTTGAATCATGGAGACAAAGGTTCAATTTTTTTTTTCAACTACATTAAAGAGAAAGGCTTGAAGGAGCAGATTGACTAGATTTGTGTTAATGGTGCTACCCTCTCCAATCAGGATGATATCCTATGACAATTCTCCCTTTTTTACCAAAATATTTTCAAAACAAAAGATAATGGGAGAGAATGCGTTGATGCCAAGAATCTAATCAAAGGTCTTATCCCCTCTAAAGGAAGACTGCACCTTTCTTTCTGCATCTATCTCTAAAGAAGAAATCAAGAGAGTCATCACCTCCATGAGAAACGACAAATCACCAAGTGTGGATGGGTTCTCAGTTGAGTTCTATGAAGTCTTCATTGATTGGATCTGTGGTGATCTCCACCAAGTCTACTTGGAAGCCTTCTCCAAAGGCTCATTAGGTACAGGTATCAATCAGGGGCTCATCAAACTATTACCCAAAGATGGTTAAAAAAAATTGATAAGGAATTGGAGGCCTATCACCTTGTTAAATGTATCCTATAAGGTGCTTGTTAAGGTGTTTGCATTGAGGCTAACCAACATTCTTCCAAAGTTCATTAACTCTACCCAAACTGGTTTCATTAAGGGGAGATACACTCTTGAGAATCTTTTGACCAGTTGGGGAGCTCTAGATTGGGCTAAGCACTCACAACAGAATGTTGCCACTCTTCTTCTAGATTTTGAGAAGGGATATGGTAGAGTAGAGTGGTCATTTCTTAAAATGGCCCTCAAAGCCTTTGGATTTCCACATGAATTTTCTAATACAATTGACACTCTTTTGAAAGATAAATCTGCTCAAATTGAAGTAAATGGATCCAGATTCGAGGTTTTCCAATTGGAAAGATCCAATAAGAAAGGATACCCCATAGCACCTGCTTTGTTCATAATTTCATCAGATGCCTTGCACTATTTGTTAAGAGACAATTGCTTCTCCCCTAAGGTTAAAGGGTTGGTGCTCCCCTACAACAATGAGCTCTTGAATATCCAGTTTACTAATGACACCTCTATTTTTGTGGAATTGGAGGAACAAAATATCTCAAACCTTATTATTAAGATTGATATTTTTTTCCTTGCTTATGGTGCAAAGGTCTCAAATTCTAAATCCATTATGCTAGGTTGGCAAGAAGCTCCACCTGATTGGCTACATAAGTTTGATTTCCAGTGGGGAGGGCCTCATAAAAAGGTAAGGTACCTAGGGATCCCTTCTTTGTCTCCCCCAACCTCAATGACATGTGGCTTTGGTTAAAAGGAAGAATTGAAAATAAACTAGACATCTGGAATAGGCACTACCTCTCTTTGGTTGGTAGGGTTCAAGCATGCCAAAAGATCCTCTCCTCTTACACTCTATACTTTTCTTTAGTTTGGATTTTCAATAGTTACCAAGTATATGGGGTTCAAAAGAAGATCAGAGGTTTCCTCTAGTTAGATGGTAAAGGAAAAAAGAAGGTCCACTTCGTTAAATGGGATTGGTGCTACCTGGAAACATAAAATGGTGGTTTGAGTCTAAAAGACCTCAAGAAACATGGCATTGCTATGGCTTCCAAGTGGATTTTCAAAGCCCTTAAGGGCAATGAGCCCTGTAAAGTTTTGGTTAGAAACAATATATCTCTTGTGGTCCCCAAGTTAGCCAAATCTTGGAAGGATCTTCCTTTTAGTGATCTTCTAATTACCAAACAACTAATATTGGCTATAGGTTCATTAGTTTTTAGGAGTATTCAGAGAGCTTGGGAGTTGGTGAGGGGAAACTTTTCCTACCCTCCTTTAATGGGTTTTAGTAATAGTTTTATCCGTCTTGATAGGTCCATTTGGTGGAACCTTGAGCATAATGGGAAACCCCTTGCTTTATTGCAAGGTTGCTCGGCTAAAAAAATGGCACCAATTTGGGATTCAAACCTTTAGTAGCATTATAAAGGATGAGGCTTTGGTTAGTTGGGACCAGTTAAAGGAGGACTTCAAACTTCCCCCCTCCAACTTTAGGACTTACTCTATACTAAAAGAAGCTTGCAAAGACTAGCTACCAATTCTCAGTAGTGGTAACTGACTTGACATGCCTCTTGAGATCCTTTGGAAGGGTAGTCTCCCTCTACATGAAGTGAAGGCCAAGCATTTGTATAAAGAGTTATTACAATTTGAAACTCCAATTGATCATCTCAACAAAGCCTAGAAGACCAACCTTGATAGCAAGGAGTGGTGTAGAGCCTTTTGCTCATTGTGGAATAACGGCTTAGATGCCAACAAAACATGCTTTAGATGCCTTGTGATGTTACAAATATTTCTCTTCAAAATGAAAAATTTTGACATTGAAATTTGTAGCTTGTGCAAGGTTCCTGAATCTGTGCATCATATCTTTTTTTACTATCTCTTTGCTAATGAAATTTGGAATCTTTTTTATAGTGACATTGGAATTTGGGACTCAAATGGTAAGGTTAATTGGAAACTAATTCTGATAGGAATGAATAAGAAATTGAATAATGATTTGCATCCTTTTTGGTTTGCTCTCACATCCGAAGTTTTGTGGTCTATTTAGAAGGAAAGAATTGAGGACAAGTACAGTGGGGTTCAGAGGGTACTTACCGAATCAAATAAAAAACTCACCTATCTTAATATTTCCTTGCATGTGGTTGCATCATTGGATACTATTGAGTGCAAGCTCTTAAAACTTCTGAAGGAGACTAGATTTGGTCTATCATGGCAACAAGGGGAATGCAACCTATCATTCTTCCCACAAGCTCTAGAGACATTCAAAAAGGAGATTAAAGAACAAAGGGACGTTGAGGAAGTTGTCCAAGAGGATAATGTACCCGGGCTTCACACAAACCATAACTTGGATTAGGAGGTGATCTTCTCCAATGATGAACTAACTGTGATCAACATCCTTGTTGAGTGGGGCTCAAAGGAGGATGGTAGTAGCAGTAGGTGCACGAGAGCTGGAGATTAATTCTTTATGCTATTCAGACCAGTATACATTTCTCTTTTAGTGTAATAATCTACATGATGTAAACTTTGTACTAATCTGTAATCTTGTCTAAAGTTGTAAACAGATGTATGATAAGTTGTAATCTTTGTACAATCATTGCTACAAGCAAAATCCTCTATTTGTAACCTTCTTTGAAGCTTTGTAAAGCTTTATATCGATGTAATATGTTGTCTTCACTATTATTAATACAAAAAAAAAAAAGATTTTCTTAGAAGGTGAGTTGTATCAAATTTCAATAAACATGATTCAATTATCTCCTCTAAAATTGGGTTTCCAAGGGGTTTTATCCAAAAATGTTAAACCAACACGTATAATTTCTTATGAGTTTATCAATTGCTCAATAAGAACTTACAACAACTAGTGTGGTTGCTTCTCCTAGATCTATATTAATTCCACTCTCCTTGTAAAATATTTTTGGGAAAATATATGTTCATGTAAAAGCTAAAGAATAAGACTGTGAGAAAATTACGATTGTGATACATAGAGTTTTGGGTGGAGCTAATATTATGAAGGTGCACAATGTTAAGAATAAATTAGATGCTATGAAAATATGCAATGTCTTGTCCATGTCAAGACGAAAAATTTAAATAACTCATAAGAATGTTCTAGTTGTTTCAATTTTTTCCATAATAAAAGTGTAAATTGTTAGAAAAAGTCATTGTTGATAAAAAAAATGAAAGACTTGATCTATATTTATAACAATACAATGAGATCCAAAAATATATATAAATTAAAAAATTACGAAAACAAAAATTATTCAAATTTTTAATATCTTTAAATTTTTTACAAATATTAAAATTTAATTTTCCAAGAAAAACTATTGATGTAATGATAATTTCCTAAAAATTTAAAAGATTAAAATAAATTTGATGAGCAAGCTTTTTAGCTACCAAAAAAACCCCTCTGTTGACACGTTACACGTATGAATGCTTAGGAATAATAGGGGTAGGTAGTACAAGGACACATTATTAAATCTAATGTTTTTCTTTCCTTTTCATGCTTAGCGCACAATGCCTTGTATACAATTTTTTATTTTGTAATGCTCAAGTTGTCGTGCCATTTAACAGCGATTTATTGTTGTTTATTGGATTGGTTTAAGATTCTTACATTTTCAGCTCAAATATCAAAATCCCATGAGAAATTATGGCCACTATCTTATTTTATACTTGTACATTCTTGCATCAACTTGTTTTCTTCGAGCTAATGTTCTTTGTACCTATATTCTCATCCATTTTATATTCATCTCATTTATGGAGTGCCTATAGTTGTTTCTTTATTTTTTAATAAGGAATCTCCATTCAACACATGGGAATTTTTGGGTATGCTAAATAATAATTTTTTTTTGGAAAACTTAAACTAGTCTAATGTTTCAAAAACACATGATTATCAACATCATTGATATACACAAAGCGTTGTCCATCTCATAATGTCATTTTATTGGATGGAAAACTATTATCAAACTCTATTACAACATTATTGTTCAAGAAAAAACTCAATTCAATTTATATTCTAATAAATTTTAGATAATAAACCTTTAGAAAAGACATTTTGAGTGAAATACTCAACCTCTATTTATTGTAGTTCTTTGATTATGTGAGGTATTAATTGAGATATAAAATATTTTGTATAGTTAGTGGTTTAAATAGTTGTTATTTTACAAAGATTATATATGTAAGTTTGTATGTCTTTTTTTTAATCATAATATGGTATTGGCACTAAAAGTGCCTAAAAATGAAGACATACATGATGGTCCAACAATGACTCTTCTAAAAATGAACAAACATACATGATGGTTCAATGATGATCAGATGGCTTAGCTCAGGACCCTAAGTGGCACGAAAATTAAATTAAACTCTCCATCAACTAATCTTACTTTGGTGGAAGCATCTAGATGGTTTCCCTAGACCCATCTTTTTGTTGCATTAGCTTACCTAAGTTATTTATTAGGTATTTGTACCCTTCCATTGCTTGAAAATCATTGTTTTTGCCTTTAAGTTATGTGTTTTCCATTTTAGTTTGGTTTACCCAAGCAATTGGCATATCCTACATGGTAAATGTGTGTCTACCCTAATGAATGAATTATTGTTAAAAGGGGGAATGCTTGATTTAATTTTGCCTCTATAAAACCTTAATATGTGCTTAATTTATCATATTTCATACCATTTCTTCTTAAATTTCCTCTAGTTCTAGTGTACTATTTTTAGTCTATCTATTATTGCTTCCTCTAAATTTTATTTTTGGTAAGGAGGAATTGACACTGGTTGGTACTATTAGGTGCCCATTTTGACCATGTCTAATTGTGATTGAATCATAGCCCCTTGTGTATTTTGACCATATTTTTCCCATTATTGATAACTGATCTAAGATGTTACCTATTTCAACCCAACTTGATAAAACCATAAAGTCTGTATAAGTCCTTATCTTATCCCCCTTATTTGTTTCAAAAGTAAGAAAATAACTCAAGCAAATAAAGTGTTTAAGACCAATATTTTGTAATGCAGTCAAGATCGAGGGGTCTTATCAAACTACCCAATCTTGTAGCCTTAACATGTCATCCAATCCACATTAACATATAAATGGAAAAATAATTTGAAACATATCTTTATTTCAACCTTCATACACTTTCATACATTAAAATTCCTCAAGATTAATTACATATATGGAGGATTCAACATTGAATAAAATTAAAAAGAAAATTACAGGCTTTTCTAGACACATCTTGTCTACGAGTCTTCAAACCTTCTTGACTTCACTCATCTTCTAAAATCTGAATTTTCTCTTTATTAAGCATATCCCATGGCAACCTTGAACATCTACAACACACTTGAAAAATCCAAGTCTTCTCTTCTTCTATTCCTCTTCTCTTCACAAGCTGATTTTATGCACTCTTTCTTGTGCAACTCTCACGAGCAACCTACAAATTCTTTCTCCAACTTTGTTGTTGTTGATTTTTTTCTTTTTACACCATTAAAGGTTGTATTTTATGTGTTCATACACCCTTACAAAGCACCAAAAAGTGGCACCCAAATCTACTCTTTCCTTTCCCTCAACTTGACATCTAAAATTCCTTCATAAATAATGAAATAACGACATAGATTTGCATCCAAAATGTGTCGTTAATGTTGCTTTACCATATCAAACACCTTGTTGGTGTATATGCCTTTGGAAAATGAAGAAAATACAAAACCAAGTCGTGCTTCTTTGGTAATTGAAGAGTCATTCATTTTATTTTTTTTAAATCACTATATTTCCCTCCATTTTAAGCACCCAATAAGACAAGAATGGAATGTCAAAGGTCACTTGTGTTACGAAACTTTTATAGGAATCGAAATTGATAGAATGAATATTAATTTTTATTTTAAATTTCCATTTAGTATCCCAATGGACCCCCTTAAACCCTTCAAGCCTTGAAATAATACAATAATTTTAAAATCACATTTTTTTTATTCAAGGGGTAAACGCTTTTGACCGGAGCTATGAACCGGATACAACCATTCAACAATAAAACCCCAATGGTATTTGAACCTTGGTGGCAAGAACAACAATGCCACCTATAAACCATCACACCATGCCAATACCAGCAATTTTAAAATCACATTAAACACACTGTTGGCCTCTGATTTTTGAAATGAAAATCCAAGTATTGGTAAATAAAGATTTTATCCTTCAAACACAACACAATATGCTCTTGAAGCCCCAACCCACACCAAAATACAAAATTAAACATGAAAAGAAAATACTTATTTCTTTGGTTGATGTTGATTGTCAATCCACCCAAATGCTCCTACATCATTTTGGGATGTTCACAAGTTTGTGAACTCACTAGAACAACCAAAGCGTTAAGGTTTAATTTGTCGATGAGTTGATGAACCCACTAAAAAGATTGACAAGGTTCAAAATGCCAACAATTTCAACAAAGAAGGAAGGTGAAAAGAAAGAAAAGAGGCCAAGTAAAAGATAAATGGATAAAGTTTGATATGTCAACAAGTTCATATATTTGTAAACTTGTTGAAACTCTAGAAAAAGAAAACTAAGAAGAAATTGGACAAAGAAGGAAAAAGTTCACTATTTTGTGAAGTTTAGAGGTTCACAAACTCCCTAAAATCTTGATGAACCAAAGGAAAGAGTTCACAATATCAAGTTCATAGTTATGTGAACTTATCAAACATTTGATGTGGTTCAAGAAAATCCCAAAATGCTAAGAAAGAAAGATGAGAAGTTAAAGTCTCAAGAGGCTTATGGGTTCTTAAACCTACCAAACCTCCAACAAGGTTTAAAAGTGCATTTCAAATAGAAAGCCATAGCATAACATTATTTCACCTACTCACTTGCAACTCTAGGATGATTCAATTACCAAAAGTAATGGAATGCATTTTTTAAGGGTTTTTAATTCTAATTTTGTAGGTTTCTTCTCATATCATTGTAGTTCATGATTTAATAGCCATTAATACAAAGGAAATTTGTTTATCACAAAAGAATATTCCTCCATTCCTTATAGGTATGACTAGACATATTGGACCATAGTTTTTTATGCAATTTAGGGAGAAGCCATTAGGAGAAATTTACATAAAATGGACCTCCGAAGATGACATCATCAAAATATTGAACTAACAAAAGTCAAATAAAAGATGACATCAACCATGATATCATCCAAAATAAAAGTAAAAATATTTATTTTATAAAATTAAACTTTCTAAAATCCTATGAATTAACTCATAATGATTAATTTGACTCTACATATCATATCATATCTCAATCATTTTTTTAAATAATAAAGATTTTTTTTAGATTTATTATTCTTAAGCTTTATTACATAAATTATTTTGTTTTTCAAAAAAGTACTTTCATTGTTTAGGGAAAAAAATCTAAACAATATTTCAACAAATCTTTTCTCAAAAATATTCTTTTATTCCTTAATAAGAATTAAAAATCATAAAAATGATTTAATTTTTTTAAGGCAAGATACAGTTTTTGAGATGAAATCCATATGTAATAAAATTCAAATTGAGATAAAATTCATTTGTAATAAATTTATTCCAATGTGTTCATTTATTTATTTAGAATATTGTTTTGTATGTAGCTTTATTTTTAAAATAAATTATATCATTTTTAGTATTTATTATTTGTCAATGCATGTTTATTACGTGGTTAGTTACTTCGATAGACATAACTCTACAATGTAGCACGATATATAGGTGGTCAGTAACTGTGAAAGAAAAATAAAAAATTACTTTGTATTTTCATGTACAATGACTTTTTATTGATTTTTCCAATTATTTAAAAAGTGGACAGTATCACAAAATCCTATTTTCATTGTTTAATTACAATATTTTTTGTTTATTCCATCTAATAAGTCATACAATGATTTTTAATTTATTTTAAGTTTATTAATAAAAAAAATAAAGGCTCAAATATCTTTCGACGCATTTTATATAGATTATCTTGAAGATATATACTAGTTTATTTAATTCATGCACATGAAATTTTAAATCTTAAGATTATAATGCTAAATTTTGATATAAAATTGATTTGTAATAAATTTTATCAATGTGTGCTTATTATTTTACAAAATTATTTTTATGAAAAATTACTTCTAAAATAAATATTAGTGAACTTGTATTTTCACCATTAATATAAGATTTACAAGAATCTATTTAATCATTGGAAAAATCTATATTAGATTAAAAGGAAACGTATTTATTTTTTGCTTCATTGAAGTTACATGATTTTACCTATTCTTTACTCATTGAATGCACTTAAAGCTATTTTATAGAATAATCCCAAGTAGTAAGGTTTTATTGAGAAATTTGAGGCCAAGGAAGATATATTTTGTGTAAATAAATCTTTGAATGAGATATAATTCATCAATTATGTACTAACATTGTGAGAAGCAAAGACACTTAATGTTTGATTTTTTGGTGGTCGCTTTGTGTCTCAAGATATTTCACTAAATTTTATTAACAAAATCTCTCCTGGATTTGAATTAAGCAAATAATTTTAATGGATTTTATAATATTTTGTTTAAGAAATAAGATGAATTTAATTTTGGAAGTGCATGTTGTTGTGAAAAAATGAATTAAAATAACGAATTTCAATATTTTTAAATTATCCCTATTGTAAATTTCATGAGAATACTTTTTTCAAGCTACAAATTTTACATCAAGTAAAAATTATTTCATATGACATATAAATCTTATTTTCCATGGTGACAATTATCCTCACTATATATATATATATATAACTTCAACTATCTTCTCTTACTTTAAGATTCATTATTTTATTTATTTAATTGTATTTTCATATTTCAAAATTTTAAGAATAAATGGTACTTAGAAGACCTTTGAGTGAGTTGAAATATGTTATCATTTACAACACAAAAGATGATGATGGTGATTGGATTACAATCACCTTGTCTATCAACTTTATAGTTACAATGAGGCCTTTACCAATTGGAAAACATAAGCTTTAAAAAACATTTTTTTTTCAAGTCAAATACAATTGGTAAGGAATGATCAAAGAGTTCAAGACAAGTCTAGGTGGAAAAAAGTTAGTATAAGTTAAAATTGTACATGTTTATGACAAGAAAGATATGTTTCAAAAAAAAAATATAATTCTTTTGAATTGGCTCTAATTCTGAGTAAGAAATTGTGTAATGAAGAGAGAATGCTTTGTAAATTGTCGATATTAGTGCATTGTCATTTTTTATGTTTTTTTTTAACTAGACTAATAAGCATTTCCTTTTTATAGGCTTGAATATTTTAAATTGGGAGGAGTGGGAATCCACAAATTAATTATCAAGGTTTTATTTGTTCAAGGGTAAAAAGAAACTTAAAAATTACATTGTTGGTTATGAACTAGGTGTTTACATAACTGGCCAACGCTACACATAGATAACCAAAGAGTTATTTATGAATTGGTTGCATCACTTTACAATGTGATTTCTAGGTGGTGTCTAATAAAAAATAGACACTTATTTTAATTTCCATAAAATCAGGATGTTTTTGTTACAACTATCCAAGAGGCAAGGACATTGGGGATTAATTTTCTAACACTATTAACTCACACTTCACACAAACTATAGCCCCTCGATGTGAGTGTATTTTTTTCATTTAAATCATATTTCAAATATAAAAGAGTAGTGTGGCTAGCAAGGTTTCCAAACTTTGAGATAAATAGAGTAGAATTGATAAAATTGGGCAACAAGTCATTTAAAAAATATTGATAGTTGTAAAAATCACAAGAAGATTCAAGAGAATGGGTATAAGGCCCCTTAATCTAGAGGGACATATGTAGGACATGCATCCCAATGAAAAATTTCAATTCAATATACACAATGATGATTTTGTAGTGCATATTATTCTTAATATTTTTGGAGTTGATGTTTCACCAGTAGAAGTGAACACATTTCTCTTTGGTTTTGTACATGCTAAATTTCATCCTGCAATAGAATAATTAGTGGTGGAGGATGTAGGAGTTGATAGCGAGCTCCCATAAGATCACTTGTAAAACCAAGAACAACCTTCCATTACAGAGTATGACAATAGAATGACTTAATTATGAATAAAACTTAATATAATATGATACATGAGGCCTTGCTTATATACTCAAGGTGAAAAATAAGATTAGACAAGATTTAGACAGTTGTCTTAATCTTATGACATGAGACAACTAAAGATAATATAAGATAAGATCACATGATAACAAATACTTCTAGAAATATTCCTAGGACCTAAGTAACATTAATATGTGCAAAGGACCTACTAAGTGAACTAATTAGGTAAGACACCTTATTCAAACTAATACCCCCCTTAAGTGAAACTTAGGGAGAAGTAGAAAAATGTGAACGATGCAAGAATGGAAGAATGGGTCCCGAATACAAGGCATATTAGGTACCCATTTATAAAATATATCTCAAAAATAGAGTAAAGGAGAAAAACCATGTGAGACAAAACCCCTCTCCAAAAGAGAGAATACAAGAAAGGAATCATGTACAAATGATAGCATAAGTGATTATTGGAGGACTCAAAAGGACCCCACAAGGACTACATCCATCACAAATATATAATTAATAGACCCTCACAAAAGGGAATGAATGAGAGTGTAAATCCCCCCATAATGAAGTATCTCTTATGTCGATGATGCATACTCAAAGACCAAAGAGACTCTAATGTCTAAAAACAACATGCCTTCCCTTAGGAAGAAACAAGTCCAAAGGTTTTTGTAGAAGAAACAACTCCACGAAGGGAAATGAGGGTAGAAGCATCATTATGGGTTTATTTGAAAATTTGTGAAGTGTCCCTATGCAAGAATATATCATAATAAACTTAGGTATATGTTCAATCAAAGAAGATTACAAAGCACGACTATGTGGAAGCTCAGGAACAATCTCTAAAGATAATGATTGATTGACAATAGTAGTAGTGTAATTTTCATCAAAGAGGAGAGATAACCCCTCAAATGTGTGCTCTAAATCTACAATATGAGACTCACAAAACAAATCAAATATGCATGTCAAGTATCAATCCCACAAAGCCAAATTTGAAAGATAAAGACCATCTTGTTGAACTGAAGTACCAGAAGCCATGGCAACTCTAAAATTTGAAGAAGCAAGAGGTGAAGGAGATAGAATCTCTTCATAAGGATTAAGAACCCCAAGATTCAAGTAACCAAGTTGAGCCTATGATGAACTACATGCACTTGATGTAGGAGTATCAACCTTAGAGAAATCTCATCAGGAGCAAAATAAAATTTTAAAAATATGTAAAGATTATAATAATGATCAGCCTTACCAATTGCACTAATCTCTTTATTATGCAAACCTCAAATGAACAATGAATATGGAGTGAAATCAATAGTATTCTTGTAGCACTATGCGTTATCTTATATATAGAAATAATATTGTTGGAAACTTAAGGAATAAAAAGGACATCATTAAAACATACAGTACCCATGTCAACATCTCCTTTTGCACAAACAACCATATAAGTATTATTTTCCATCAAGATCTTAGATTTAACTATAGTTTCAAATGTCAAGAATTGATTTAGTGAACATGCCATATGATGGGAAGCTACAAAGTCAAGAATTCATCCTATATACTCAAAAACTACAGTCACAACAAGTGATTTACCCTTTGACTTATCAATTAAATTGGTTATACCTACATTCCCTAAATGTGTGGATGATAATAGATTAGAAGAAGAGGGTGAATTGTAAGACTCTGAAGGCAATGAAATATAATTCTCTCAAAGGAGGGTCTTCATCTCTTCCAACTATTTCTTAAAAAAATTATGTTCACTATGCCCTTGTTTCTTGCAATATTCACATTTAGGTCTCTCTTTCTTGGGTTTATCCTCTTTAAAATAGGTGGGAGGATCACTATATTCTATTTTAGTCTTATATTTATTATTCCCTTTGCTTTTAGGTGGTTGAGCTAATGTAATATTTGGATATGGAGATAGCCACCCAAGATCTAGAGGCCTAATTGAAAGCACAAGATACTTAAAAGATCAATATGACCAAAATAAACTATATTCCTATCAAAGAATGCAAATAAAAATGAATGTACAATGTATGTGAGACCCTTGCTTTATAGGACAAGGTGAGACGTATGATAACATAATATTATGTCAAGTTTCTTGATCTTATGATATGAGACATAAAGTGCTAAGTAACCTATGTACACCCTAAGTAAACTTAATTGATAATATGTGAAAGGGACCTAATAGTGGAACTAGTTAGATAGTACCCCTACTCATGCAAACACTCCCCCTTAAGTGGAACTTAGGTGGAACAAGAATCAAGCAAACATGCAAAGATGGGTCCTAGCTACTAGGCTTGATGAGGTACCCATGGTGGGTACAAATGCAATTTATTGCAAATGGAGAAAAGGAGAAAACCCAGTGGCATAAAAATTGTCCCCAAAAGAGAGAAAAATAAGAAAACTACTCTCTAGAAGATAATAAGGATAAAACCTCATGTGAGGAAAAAGTCACCCTAATAAGAGAGAATGAAGAGAGAAGGTCACATGAACTCCTGAACAAATTTCCCACACCCCTAAGAGAGATCATGATTGATGATGCTTACTCTCGATGAAGGGTTTAGTGAAGATATTTGTAAGTTACACTATTGTAGGACAATATCACAAGTCAATGACCTACTCCTATATTAGATTTTGAATGTAGTGCATATGAATCTTGATGTGTTTAATTCACTGATGTTGAACCAAGTTCTTCAAGTTCTACAGGGCACTCTAATTGTCATAAAGGAGAAAAAGTAGTTGGAAAATGATGAAGCCAAACTCAATCAAAATATTTTTAATCCAAATAGCCTCAATGGCTACATTAAAAACTCCTCGATACTCAACCTTAGTCAAAGAAACAAAAATAATATGTTTCTTCTTAATTTTCCAACAAATTAGGTTTGAACCAAGATGAAATTTGTAGCTAGATGTGGACTTACAATCATCATTATTTCTAATCCAATTAGAATATCTATATCCAACCATGTTTATTCTTGTACTTGTATAGTGAATCCTATAATGATGAGTACCTTGTATGTGATACAATATGTGTTTGGAATCTTTCTAATGAAGCTCATGTAGTTCTTGCATAAAGTGTGAAACCAAGCCAATTGCAAAGAAAATGTCAAGTTGAGTGAGTCAAATAGATGAGGCTCCTAAAAATTTGATGATATAAAGTGGCTTAAATTAGTTGAGTAGAACACTTGGCCTCGATCTTGAATCCAAAAAAAAGGAAGTTAATGTAGGCTTACAATCATCCATGTGGAACCAAGCTAGATATCTCAATCCCTAGTGCAAAGGGCCGAAGTCAATCATAGAAAAAATATCATGCAGAGAAGATTTGACTCTTCCAATGATGAATTATGAACTTCCTATTATGATCTTGAGTCATCAACATAGAGAACAATAACAAAGTGAGATTCAACATGTCACAAAATTTTCACATTCAATTTTGAGTGGCATCAAGAGAATCATACTAAGAGAAGAAAGGAGTGCATCTTGGTATACCATGCTAGAGGGGCTTGCTTGTGGTCATAAATAAAATTCCTTAATCTACAAACCAAGGAAGATTCTTAAAAAAATCTATATGGATGCTCCATGTAAATATCTTCTTGAAGATCCCCGTGAAGAAACATACTCTTCACATCCATCTGATGTACAACCCATCCATGAGTTGTGGAAATGGCAAGATTCAAGCAAATGGAGCTCATTTTAGCGATGGGGGTAAAGGTCTCTGTGTAATCAATATTAGGAATGTGTGAGAAATATTTGGCCACAAGTTGTGCTTTGAACTTGTCCATAGTTTTATTCGTGGAATATTTGGTCTTATAAATCCACTTACACCAAACTATTTTTCTTCCCTTAGGAAGAGAGACTAGATCCCCATGTGTGTTTCCTCATTAAGGAACTATACTCTTCCTTCATTGTTAATTCTCACTTTAAAAATATTGATTCTTCCTTAAATGATTATGGATCAAAAGTATAGGAAATGTAGATGTGGAAGATGTTGATGTTGTGACTGATTCCTGTGAGATTTTGAAGGATCCTTGACAAAAGTTCCCATGGACTGCATAGTCTCTTGAGCTTAGTAAGGCAATAAAGAATATGTGGTTGAAGGACAAGAATTCTCAACTTCAAAATGTGAACCCTATAGAGGTAATATCCTATGATTTTAAGCAAATATGGAATTATTTGAGTTTACTATGGATGAAGTATGAGAAAGATTAGCAGACAAGCTAAGAGAGCTTTCCTCAAAGTGAACACTCCTCTAAATTAAAATTCCATGTGTCTCTAGATCCAATATTTGATACCCCTTAACACCATCTAGATATCCAAAAAATATGCAAGGCTCACTTTGAGGTTCTAAAGCCTTGCATTTATTTGGAATAATGTGTGCCCAAGCAAGGGATCCAAAAAATTAAAAAATCCTCACAATTGGTTTCCTATCACACCAAGCTTCAAAATGAGTCATATCTTTCAATGTCTTATAGGGAACTTGATTATGAATGTGTGTAGCACAATTAATGGCTTTAGCTCAATATTCTAGACAAAAATAATGATAATGAATCATGTAGGTAGTCATCTCTTTAAGGGTCATGTTCTTCCTTTTGACAACACCATTGTGCTATAGTGTGTATGCAATTGAATGTTGAAGATCTATCCTTGCAAGAGTATAGAATTGTACAATATGATTTTTGATAAATTCTCAACCATTGTTAGTACATAATATCTTGATATACTTTCTAGATTGCTTCTTAGTATGAGCCTTGAATTCTTAAAAATTGTCAACTACTTCATACTTCTAGCAAAGAAAGTAGACCCAACCTTATTTATAGTAGTCATGAATGAAGGTGAATACATAGTGGGCCTTAATCAAAGATAAGGTGGGAAACAAACCCACAAGATCAATATGAACCAACTAAAGGGTTCATGAATACATCTGAGACTTCCCTTTATCAAACTTCTCTTCTAGATGCTTACCCATAGTACAACATGGACATACACCATCTAAAAAATTGATTTGAGGGAGTCATGTGATCATATCCTATGAGTTGAGATGTTGAATATAGTGGTAATTAAGATGGAAAAAACACTCATCTCAAAGCTTACTCACTAAATTTGAATGAGTAATTTTGTATAAGGAGATCATGGTACGAAGTGGGAGAATCCATATAATTGAGACTCATGATCTGTCTGTCCCATTGCAACCAAGGAATCACCCTCAAGATATTTTATCACAAATGTATCAAGAGAAAACTCAACTTTTTCATCATTCTCAAGATAAGTGATTTAGTAGATTGAAAGAAGGTTGGCACACAAGTCAAGAACACAAAGAACATTCTCAAATGCTCCATCATCCATGTCAATTGAGCCTTTTCTTATAACTTCCCGTTGAGTATCATCACTTGTAAGAATGTGTGGTATTGTGTAAGGCTCAAATGTAGAAAACTATCCTCTATTAGAACCCATGTGATGTGTAGCACCTGAGTCAAGTATCCATTGTTGCAAAGATTTTGTAGCTGCAACAAGTGTATATCCTTTTGAGCCTTTCCTTGATTTTGAATAAGTGTAAGGATATTCTTCTTGTTTGTAGGAATATGGAAAATTGATGTGTTTTTCTTTATAATTTTAGTCAATTAATCAATTTCCTTAGTATGGAAATGATGTTGTTCAAAACAAATTTTATTGCAGCATGAACAAGTTGGTCTCTCCTTCTTTAGTGAATTCCCTTCTTGGAAAATGATGAAATTTCTCCTTGTATAGGAGAAGATGATTATGCTATGTCTTTGCATAGCTTGAACTTTTTTCTTTTTCTTTTTTTCTTACTAGATCATGTCTCATGTATTTCCACCAAATCTTGTGACTTGGATGACTTGAGAATATCTATAGTGATCATTTTTTTTGTTAAAGGATCAACATCTATGTGAATGAATCAAACTATGGTGTATAGGAATTTCCCATAGTCAACAAATGAATCTGGATACTAGAATTTTTTTTTGCATATTCTAAAGAAAGCTTATTTAACAAATTGAAGACCAACTATGCATCATTATCAATACCACATTCTTTGAGTTGTGCTCTAAAATAATTAGCCTTAGTTATATAGTCTTAGGCATTGTAAAAAAAATGGATTAAGATTATCGAGATCATTATCAATTTTGTATTCCCTAATATTATTACTTTGACCATACATTGAGCAATTTTATCCCTTGAGCCTCCTTAATTGTTTTACACTTATCAATGCGAAATATGAGATTATTAAAAATAAAATTACAAATATTTCAAAATCCATAGTACTTTTAATAAGCCAATCCACTTTTTATTTAGGATATGTTGGTTTTGGAATAAATTCATCAATGGAATGAATTAATACTTAAATTTCTACTAATCTACTCCAATCATCCATTTCCATGTTGCATAGTTATGTGGAGTTAAAAGAGGAAACTTAGGATGACTCAAGGCGAAGATTTTGAGAGCACAAGAGAGAACTCAAAGCACAATCACACAACACAAGCCCCCAAATTAATCAATCAAAGAAACCCCTTAAGAAAATACTATTTATCACATTATACTTAGTGTCATTATGATCTCTACTTGCAAGAAAAATTTGTGGTGTTTGATCTCAATGGATTACATTTTCAAAAATAAGGCTATATGTTGAAAGTGCAATTATTGATCACAAGGACTATAAACTAATAGTACCATTGTGAAGTACACAAAAAAATGTGTACATTCAAAAATAAGTGCACCTAAAAATGATTTAGTATGAGCTCAAACGGATCCTTGAAAGTTATCAAATTGAAAATGGTTCAACAACAATTGTGACAAATTTCAAATTTTGAAAAATCTATGCTAAAAAATTAGAAGCCATCTACACCAACGTGTAGAGCATGAATATTTTCCCCAAATAAAAAAATTGCTTGAAAATCAAAGGTATTGAGCCCAATTTATGAAATTTTTAAGATCAATTACCAAAATGAAAACACCATTGGAGAGGGGGTCTAGACTTCAAAAATCACCTTCCATCAAATTTAGCAGAATTTCCACCGAACTTAGTGGTCTATCAAAGATAGAAGTCCACTTACTAAATTTGGATGTGTTCCAAATCTAGAACATTCACCAAGTTTAGAGATCTCTACTAAAATTGGGTTCTTTTCTAAATTTGGTTAGGCAACCAAATTTTCCACCAATTTTGGTGAATTGCTATAGATTTTTTAGCTTACCTTTTTTAAAAAAAATTATATTTGAAAATTTTAATCAAAATTTTGATGTGTGGGGGGGAGCACATGGTCACACACCCACCCCACTTATAAGGGATCGAGCCATTATATAGGGCTTGTGGCCTATAGATAGGCTTGTGGTGCTTTTAAGGGCCCTAGGGTCCAAAGGGTACTTGCATACTCTTAGTATAGGGGTATGTGCAATTACAACTTGCACAGGTACCCAAAAATGTTATTTTGATTGAAAAATATTTTTAGAACTTTGAAAAGAAAAACTATGAATTATTTTTTTATTTTTTTCAATTTTTTTACATTATATATATAATTGTATCGTGTAGGGGTTAGGTTGTAGAACTCGACCAACAAAAAATTTGCCCCAGAGGGAAAATTTCTTAAGAATTGATGATTTGATGGTTGGTTTATAGGATCTTGGATCTTCTAAGCCTGATGGGAGGGTTGGATTTGATCCAAAATGCTCTGAAAATATGGCTACCTTCTAGATCTAGAAATCAACGTGTCCAACTTCAAAACTTTGTAGATCTGACTTCCAATATCCAACTGTGGTGAAATAAAAGAAATATATGACTTTCTCAAGCACTTCAAACATAATGCTGATCTTAGATGTTCTCCACTAGTCTCCCAAAATATACCTACAATACAAGGCCATAATTGAAACCCCCTATAATCTAGTATTTCTATCACAATTTTTTTATTCTCCCTAGTGGATAACTCTTCATTGGCAGAAAATAAAGCAGCCCCCCATGTTGTCTTGTTTGAAAGAACTTCTCCAATTGTTGTATTGCTCAACATAGATTCTGAAGTAGGATTTGGAAATTAGATGTTCAAGTAGCATCCTCCTAACATGCATCCACAGGTAAACCCATCTCCACCCTAGCAATTTGAATTAAATCCTCCCCTCTTGACACATCTTCATATGTTGGTTCTTTTAATGAATTGATTCATTATTCCTCTAAGCATTGTTAAAAGCACCCGTTTCATAAAATATCATGATTTAAATCTCCAAAAATGATAAATTTCCCTAATTTAAAATATTAAAATGTATCAATTTCTAGTCCATCAAGAAAATTTCATGTTTCAAAAAAAACTTTCCATTTTTGGAAATTTTCCATTTTACCCAGTTTCACTTTGGATACTTGATTGCTGGGAAGTGTGGAAATGGGACATGCAAGGTCTGTGAGGTGGGATGCTGGTAGGCAGGAAGAGGGTAGGGTTTAGCCACTAAGAACAGTTGAGGAGTAACAATCTCCCACGGATAGCAAACTGCTAGGGCGGACCTGTAAAAGATGTTTGAACTTGGAATTTTTGTTACATGGCTCAAAGCTTTGTTTTGGGAAATAAGACATGTGGGACCCATGTAGCGGAAAGATGCAATAGTCTCTCCATAAGGTAAAGGCAAAGAGAGCACGAAGGCCTGCATGCAGAGAGTCGTGTGGGTGGGTCCACGTAGACCTAAAGACTCAAACATTTTGTAAGGGAAACACTTTGTACCCTTGTGGTGAAAATGAAAGTGGAATCCGCAAATGTAGGGGCTATGCTTGTTTTTCTGTTGGGAATGACGTTTGGTGAACATACTTCCAAACAAGGTAGCCCGCAGGGGCATACCCATAGTGGTCCATTTAACTTAAGGATTTTGATATTTGGGACTCAAGTGTTTGACTCGTGAAAGCACGAGATGCAAATACCGCAAGGTGGGAAGCCAAACAAGTTTGTGCCCTAAAAACAACATTGGGGACCACAACATTTGCAAGGCGGCTTCCCACATGAAAAATTCCACAAAGCCACAACTCTTACCAATTTTGAGTTTTTTTCAAATTAAGCACATGAAAGATGCATTAGAAGGGTTCCTAGACCTATTCCTCAATGATTTGAGCCCTTTCAAAAAAATTGGAAATTTGGAACACGAAAGCCATAGGGTCTGGTACTATTAGCAATGGTAATCCACACACGGAAACTCGCGGATAGACTTTTGCACACAGAAACCTATAGATGGAATTCCACACACGGAAACCTACGGATGGAATTCTATACATGGAAACCTATAGAAAGCAACCGACACATGGAAACCCATAGGCAAAAACCCACAGATAGAAACCCACAATGAAATTTCCACAAAGTCACAAAACTTAGTAATTTGAGATTTTTCAATTTTAGCACGTGGGAAAATAGGTAGAAAGAGTGTCTAGACATATTTTCTTAAGATTTGACTCATTTTGAAAAATGCAAAAATTTGGAATGCGGAAGTCGAAGGGTCTAGCATCATTACCAGCAACATTTCGCAGATGAACTTCCATAGTGAGGTTTCCGCAATGTCTAAACACCTAGCAAATTTGGCTCAAATCCCTTTACGATTATGGAGACATGCATTTTATGGCCCTATATGTTGAAAACTTAAAGTTTGCACCCATTTTTTGAAATGTGGAAATTTGGAAGGTGAAAGCCATAGGTTCCGACACTATAAAAAATGACATTTTGCACATAAAAAACCCGCACACGGAAACCCACAGTAAAATTTTTGTAACTTCTTAAAACTTAACGAAACATTGGTATTTCACTTAGGCATCATGGAAACATCCCAAATCCATAGGTAACTTGTCCCCAAAGTCAAAAAATGAAGGAAAATGTGAAGCAAGTGAGAAGGGACCAAGCTAGCAGGAGCAAGGCAAAAACGAAAAAAAGGGGGTCCTTGCCTTTGGCGGGGTATGTGTGCAAAACATGCACAACAGTGTATATCAAACTAAACTAGCCCTTGGAATTAGTTAAGCTTCTAATTGCCTAAATTATGCATTCCAAAGCCTTATTATTCCCATTTTTTGAAAGCGAAACTTATATTAAATAATTTTCAACATTAATTTAAACATCTTGGAAATTGTGTGTCTTGGATTTAGGTCCCAGGACCCATTCACCCACCCAATGGTGAATAGGCCTCCTTAAGTGCTAGGACCCATATTTTAATATGTTTTGGGTGGAATTTTAATGATTCAAATTCAAGTTTCAAATGTCAACTTATAATAACCACCCCCTTATTCAAATAGTTGAAGCTTGATCCACCCCCTTATTCATCTTTGCACACTTTATGAGAGCAATCCTAGAGCAAAGATCATTGTCAAGAGCTTTGAAGAGTAGGTTTACCAATCATCTACAACAACAATGAAGATCATATCATCATGTCAAAGTTCATGTGTGTTCATATCCTATTTTGGAGCTAATATTGTGATGTAGGTTTCAAGCATTCAATCATCAAATTAAGCAATCGATCAAGCCAATTCATGCAAGATATAATCCTTAAAGAGATGAGTTAGACTTCAGTCCTCTAAGGGCATCCATTAAGGGTTTGGTAAGTTGTAGCATAGATTTTTTCATTCATCAATTCCCTCCATTTATCATTGTTTTATCATCAAGGTTTAATTACCAAACTTGGGTTTGACCAAGACAAACCTCTATTCATCGAGAAAAAAACATTTTTCTTCTTTCTTTGTATGTGCAGATTTATAGGTGAATAAGGATTGAATATTGATCAAAATTAATTAAGGGTATGCAAACATAGTGTGAAAATGTAAAGGAGTATATTTTTCTACAATACATTTAGCCCCCACTTTAGTGAGAGTATGAGCCCATGCTCAAACTCACACTAAAGTAGACAAATAAGTCAAGAGAGGTCTAATTGTACAACTATTGGAAAGATAAGATGAAAAGGATCAAGGAGGATGATCAAGCATCGAGGATTAAAGATCCCATGGAAAACTAACAAAGGCACAAAGAGACATATGTATGTAGTAGTGAAACAAGATTTTTATAACATACAATGTCAAAATTAATGCAAAGATGAATAAGGGGGTGGATCAAGCTTCAACTATTTGTCCAAATGATAGGGCTCAAGCCTAGGTTCTTTGTCCAAAAATACACTTAGACTTTACTAGTTTCCAACTATAAGATAAAGCAGCTAGAAGAAAAAATAGCTACATGATGAAATAGACTACAAGAAAAAATAAAGAAAAGACAAAATAGTCTATTTTATATTGTAAAGTATTTGGGTTAGGTGAAACCCTAAGCTGTATTGAATCTAGGTCATTCATTGCGAATTAATCTTGGCCATTCATTTTTCTTTTGGAAAACTATAAATAGGGTCTTGCTCCTCATTTGTAGGTGGTGGTGAATTGTTGTAAATGACAGATTGAAGCAATAAAAGGAAGCATTGCATTGAAGTGGTTTTTTTCTTTGAGCTTGTTCATTATGCATGCATGATTCAGTCTCCATGTTCTTTTTTTGTTTGTTAGTTTCATGAATTTCTTTAATGGTGGTTGTTTCTATAGTATTTGATAAAATCCTAGCTCATAATTTTAGTAATTTTTTGATGGAAAGTTGTTGTGTAAAGTTACTTTGAGATTCCACTTTTATGTTGCATCTTAGTTCAACTATTTGATCATGCTAAATGGGTGAGTAACATAGTCTGAAAATCTGCAAAGAGCCTTACAAGATTGCACTGGTTTTGTGGCACAAAAGGTTTCTCTTGGTTAGGAAGAACTTGGTTTTGGGAGTTTGTCTACTATAGCATCCTCCATTGTTACTGTTCATTCATAGCTTAGAGTTAGAAAATTCTCTCAACCCTTTCCTCTTTTGATATTTCTTTTAGATTTTTGTTAGTGTAGGATCCCAGGCACCAAAACAATGTCAAACTTGGTGATTGAAGTGAGTTTCAACTTGCTGTTATGAGTGAGCAACCACTATTCATTCATTTTCAGAACCTTGAAACTCCATTTGCAGACCCAAACTCCCATGCTTTGTGAACCATAAAGGCCTCCTTGTGATTACCAACAAATCACGTCAACCATTGAGTTATTCCATGCATTGTCATGACCTGACACCCCAGAGTCCTTGGGGTGATTTTCTAAAATTTAGTTGCAAGAAATTACCTTTCAAGAGAGACAACATACTTGTGTGTTGTCTGTGTTGAGAGGTGCAAAAAAACCCATCAACAAAACTAGCGCTAGAAGGAGGGTTCGGCTGAGCTCAAAGCCACAAAGTTGGAAGTTGAAAGTACCATCAAGTAAAATCTGAGATAGATAGATCTCATCATAAGAAAAAATATTTTAAATCAAAAAATTTGAAGCCAAGCAACCTCTGAGCTGAGATGGAGCAACAAATACAAGTCAATATCACTCAGTTGTAGGAATATTTGAGCAAGAGGTTGAAGGAGCCATTGCACCACTTTTCCTTGAAAGACAGATGTAGGATTCATGACATTTGCAGGCACAATAAAATGGAATGTTTAACATTCTTGGGCAGAATTGAGATGGCATTGTAGGGAGAAATCTTCTTTTGGAATGTGCACCAACCGTTGGCTCCTACTGATCCATAAGAAAAACTTGTTGATGTTGCAGCCAAAACATTTGAAGAGATGGTCCAAGAACAACTAAGCAACAAGGATGGACTAATATTAGGAGAAGTGTTGATGTCCATATGGTGTAGGGTTCATAATGCACCTCATTTGGAATTGACTTGCCCTTCATGTGAAGACATTATTGATCAATCTAGGAGTTGTTTGAATCAAGTTAAGCAACCAATTCCCAGTGAAGAGGAGTCATCACTG
This sequence comes from Sequoia sempervirens, assembly GCA_007258455.2. Taxonomy (NCBI): domain Eukaryota; kingdom Viridiplantae; phylum Streptophyta; class Pinopsida; order Cupressales; family Cupressaceae; genus Sequoia; species Sequoia sempervirens. The sequence goes on along the minus strand of VDFB02105785.1, from coordinate 427,256,072 downwards.
AGGTAAAAGAATAGTCAACATTTGGTAGATAGCACACTGAAGTTGAAACAATAAATTCTATGGAAATAAGTGTTGGGAAAACCAACGTAGACGTTGAAAATTAGAAGGAAGGAATTGAACTCTTTGGGACAGCGATGAGACCTGATGAAATTTTAAGTGAAATGGGATTAGAATATCTCTTCTCAATGGATGAAGGAAATCAGGCCTTTAAAAAGGAAGATTTAGAGGAGTGGGAACAACCAAAAATAGAGGTATTCCACCAACAAACTTCCTCCCAAGTGTTGATGAAGATCAGATATTGGAGAGATACAATGAGCTCATCTTAAGGATCATGAGGGACTGGTCAGAGTTGCGATAACATATCAATTTGGAGGTGTTATTGCTACCCAATTGGTGTAGGCTTCATGATTTAGCACATTCAGAGTTCACATGTGAGTTGTGTCAAGAAGCTATTAGGTAAGTTAAAGAACAAGTGGAGCAACCCAATGCAAGGCCTTTTGTTGTTGCTTCAAGAAGTGAACTAGAGGTCGAATAACATAATTCAAGAGGTAGTCTAGCTGAGTGCAACTCATAAGAGGTTGTGGAGACAACAATAGAAGAAGAAAAATGTAGTCCCAAACCTCCAAATTATGAAGCAAATAAAATGAGGGAGCCATCCATCGACCATCAAGAGTCCTCCCCTCTCATGAGTGATCTACACAGGGTTGGCGATCAACTCCATGAGGAATTCTTAGAGGGAGATCACAGGGCATATTTTGATCCCCTTGAAAAGCTAGTGTCACTTGCTGATTTCTTCCCACTTGGAATTGTGACATAGAGGTACGGTGACACCAAGCAATATTACATTTCAGAGGTTGGTAGTGATGAAGACATATCCCCTGAACCTCCAAATGGTGAAACATTAGAGTTCCTAGATTGGGAAGAGAATACCATTTCCATCTGTAGCAATAGTGAACAAGAGGAAACAAGTAAATATCGTAGTGGGCCACATGAACTGCAAAGAGAAGAAGACCAAGGTAGGGATGTCTTGGAGGCTTCCCACAAAGGTGGTATACCCTTCCAACCACAGGATGCAATAGGGAGTCTTTTCACCCTATCTATTGTTGATCCTCTTACAAAATCTGAGGATGGTAACAAAAAATATTTGTCTATATCATGATTTTATGAGATGAGACACTATCAAATTGAAGTCAATATGAGGGAAATTAGATTGGACAACGTGTTTCCTTTTGAGGAAAAAATCAAGCGGACACAAGGATTGCAGATGATAAGCATGGTGGTGTGTATCTCCTTAAGGAACAACTGATGGAGGTTGTGGATCCCACCGGGAGATTGGAAGATGGGTTGGTAGAATCATTTTCTTAGCCTTATGTAACTCCAAAATCAAGTAGAATGTTCCTTGAATTTGAAAATTTTGATTTCTCATAGTGTCTATTGCCTGATCAATTTGATTGTGAGTTGCAGATCTGCAATACGAGGGGAGTGTTACATCATCAAGTGCATCCTCTGAAGGTAGATGATGCATGGTCGAATGACACCACATACGCTCTGAGCCATCTATTTTATGACGACATCTAGGTTTTATCTTTCCCTGCTCATATGTGTGTTCATGCTTTTTATTTTGATTATGGGAATGAGGGAAGGAAAACTTGTTTATGGATTGACCATAGGCTTCAAGAATCGCCTCAGCTATTGGTTTTTCCTAAATGTGTTATTGAATTTGAGTGCTACGACATAAAGTTTTATCTTTTTGAACATAAGGATGAATTTGCATGGCTTATAACTATTACTATCACCCTTCTGCTTGTACATGCATTGCATAATCTTATGTGAATGAGTGTTAATTCGTCTTGTCTAAACGTGATTCATTGTGAATATCTTTGTACATAGTTTGGTTTGATTAGTGTAGGACTTCTTTGTACATAGCCCGCTTTCCTACTCCTGTTAGGTTAGTTGGTTTTTAGTAGATTAGATTGCTTAGGGTAGTTTCCTTCAGTTTACTCTTGCTTTCCTGCTTTGGTTAGTTTAGGTTGTTTTCCTTAGGTTAGTTTGCTTCCGGTTTGGGTTTTCTACCGCTTTGCTTCTTTGCTTGGGGTCCCTTTTTATTTTCTATTGGGTATGCTTGCAAACGCAACAACCATTTCATTACCTGGGGTTGTTCTAAGTATTTCTTCGAGTAACTTCAATCAAGCTTTTAGAGTGGATGGTGAAGGTTTTTTGCTAGTGTCAAGTGACCTGGATGTTTGACTCAAAGTGGATAAGTCATTGGTTTAATCTGATTATGATGTATTCTGAAATATTACACCTTTCACATCTTGAGAATCTAGAGGTCGTTGTAAATCCTTTTGCAAAGTTGGGTTAAGTGAAAAATCTAAAATTTTGCTTCAACACCACTGTGATTCTTAACCTTGAGTGCAAGCTTCACTACTTGTGGGTTGAAATGAAAATAAGAGAAAAGAAAAATCAAAAGAAATGAACAAAATAAAAATAAAAGAAAATAATGAAAATAAAAATAAAGAATATTCAAATTTTAGGAGGATCCAAATAACTCTACCGGGGCTATGGATGCCCGACCAACTATAGAGCAATGTTTGGGAGAATCAAAATGAGAACCTTGTCAAGGCTATCGATGCCTGACTAGCAGCACGATAATGTCTAGTATGCTTTTGGAGTTAGAATCAATTATGTAGCTTAACTTGACAAAGCTTAGGTTCCTATAGTGACTTAAGGAGGGAAATAGATACATCTGCACACACTTGGATTTTCAACATACAGATGGTTGGATTGACTAGTGGTTTTGATCCTTTGGTCAGGTGTTCAGTTTGTTTGGCTTAGTGTGAAGGTTGGAACCAGAGATTCTAGGTTCATGATTCTAGTTTGTCATCGAAATGCTCTGGAGCATTTCCCCAGTCGAGTCACCATTTTTTGTGCATGTTTTGCACACACACCCTGCCTAAGGCAGGGACCATCTTTTTTCCACTTTTGCCTTGCTCTTGCTGGCTTGGTCCCTTCTCGCTTGCTTCACTCTTTCCTTCATTTTTTGACTTTGGGGACAAGTTTCCTATGGATTTGGGATGTTTCTGTGATACCTAAGTGAATTTCCAAGGTTTCGTTAAGTTTTAAGAAGTTGTGGAAATTTCACTGCGGGTTTCCATGTGCAAAATGTCATTTTTTACAACATCGGACCCTACGACTTCCGCCTTCCAAATTTCTGCATTTCAAAAAAAGGGTGCAAACTTTAATTTTTCAACATCTAGGGCCCATAAAATAAATGTTTCCAAAATCCTAAAGGGGTTTGAGCCAAATTTTCTAAGTGTTTAGACATTGCGGAAACTTCACTGCGGAACTTCATCTACAGAAGTCCATTTGTGAAATGTCATTACTAACGGTGCTAAACCCTCTAGCTTTTGCATTCCAATTTTTTGCATTTTTCAAACTGAGTCAAATCTTAAGGAAATGTGTCTAGATACTCTTTCTAACCCTTTTCCCATGTGCTAAAATTGAAAAATCTCAAGTTTACTAAATTTTGTGACTTTGCAAAAATTTCACTATGGGTTGCTATCTGCGGGTTTCTGCCCACAGGTTTCCATGTGTGGGTTTTCGTCTGCAAGTTTCCGTGTGTGGAAGTCCATTCACGGGTTTTCATGTTTGGAAGTCCATCTATAGGTTTCCGTATGCAAAAGTCCATCCATGAGTTTCTGTGTGTGGATTGTTGTTGCTAATAGCATCGGACCCTATGGCTTATGTGTTCCAAATTTCTGCATTTTTTGAAAGGGGTCAAATCATCGAGGAATAGGTCTAGGCACCCTTCTAATGCATCTTTCATGTGCTTAATTTGAAAAAAACTCAAAATTGGTAAGAGTTGTGGCTTTGTGGAACTTTTCATGCGGGAAGCCACCTTGTGGATGTTGTGGCCCCTAATGTTGTTTTTAGGGCGCAAACTTGTTTGGCTTCCCACCTTGCAGTATCTACATCTCGTGCTTTCATTAGTCAAACACTTGAGTCCCAAATATCAAAATCCTTAAGTCAAATGGACCACTGCAAGTTTTCCCCTACGGACTGCCTCGTGTGGAAGTTCATTGGCCAAACATCATTCCCAATGGCAAAACAAGCACAACCCCTGCATTTGCAGATTTCACTTTCATTTTCACCACAGGGGTACAAAGTGTTTCCCCAAAAAAATGTTTGAGTCTTCGAGTCTGTGCGGACCCACCCATGCGGGTCTCCACATGTAGGCCTCCATGCTCTCTTTTCCTTTTCCTTATGGTGACTATCACGTCTTTCCACTACATGGGTCCCGCATGCCTTATTTCCCAAAACAAAGCTTTGAGCCAAGTAACCAAAAATTCCAAGTTCAAACGTCTTTTGCAGGTCCACCCTAGCAAACTGCTGTCAGTGGGAGATTGTTACTCCTTCGCCGTGTTGTCCCTAATTTTTGACTTGTTAAAAATTGGGATAACCAATCAAAATTTTGATAAAATTTGAAGATTATCTCTTCTAAGGCACGTATTATATGGTGTAAAGATTAGAAAATCTCAATTTTAGGTCTATAGTCCTTTGGGTTAGCACTTTTTACTCACTCTCATCCGTTTTCATGAAATTATGAGTCATTTTTAGTGTGCTTTTGGTCAATTTCGGGTTTTTCTGTCATCACTGCAAGTAGGGAATTTAGTTTCTTATTACAAGTCAATAATAGGAACTTTTTATCCTCATTGCAAGTGTTTTTGCTTTTAATTTCTCTTTTAAAAGTCTTTTTAGGAACTTTTTGAATAACTTGCAAGTGTAGGAACTTTTTAAGTTCTTTACAAGTTACCTTTTTTTTATTTTTACTTGTAATGACTTGAAAAAGACCCGATTTCACTTAAAATAGCTTGCAAATGCTTCAAAAAGGTTTGATTTCTTTTATTTTTACTTGCAATGACTTGAAAAAGACCCAATTTTACTTAAAGTAACTTGCAAATGCACCTAAAAAGCCTAATTTCATTTAAAATAGCTTGCAATCACTTTTAAAAGGTCCGATTCAAGTTTAAGTGACTTGCAATATACATTCAAAACCCTGATTTAAGTGCTTTGATGAAAAGTAACTTGTAAAATACCTGCAAAAACCTGATTTCTCTTTTGAGTGATATTTTTACTTGCTTTGAACTCTCAAAAACCCGACGACATCCATGAAGAGAACAGTTCGAGTTCTAGTTTGCTTGTCTACCTCATTTCATGCAAATTTTGCAAATCTATAAGCTTAAAAATCAGATTCTCAGTTGCAATAAATTGAGTTATCTTCTTTTACTGAGTTTACTTATCACGCCTAGGGTTTTTCCATCATCATTTTGGCTTCCCAATTTCTGTTACAGGTATGGTTCTTTTTATCTCTTCTTATTACAGTTTCTTGTTTCTTTTTATTTCTTCTTTGCTCGCCATTCTTTGTAGATAAGTTTGTATATTTTTAAGAAAATAAAGAAATTTTTTCTATTGAAAACATGTTTTTCCAAATGAATTTCCTTGCTAGAAATGCCATGTCATTAAACACGCCTCCACTAAAAATGTGTTTTCATTCATCCCATTTCACCTCCATTCAAAAATACGCCTTTCATCATAATGCCTTTTATTTTACCTTCATTCCATAAAAACGTGTTTCTATTGCTCCATTTCAGTAAAAAAACGTCATTCATTATTTGTAAATGCTATGCATTTTTCATGCCTTTCATTGTCTAAAATTCCTCATTCACCAAAACACATTTTTCTGCCATTTACATTCCTTTCTATGTAAAAATGTGTTTCCAGTCTATTTTCTTTCAAAAATGCCTTTCTTTCCTTTCTATTCACCATCCATTTTTCCCTTATATTCATAAGCATAAACACGTCATTCACCAAAACGCGTTTTCCATTTCATTTGCATTCGCCCTTCATTCCATTTCATTGCATATTCACATCTCCTTCCACTTCATTCCATTTCCATTTTCTTGAAAAGAGAAAATATTAAAAGTTGCCCTTGGAGGAAAATCGGGTTTTTGCCCACTCATTGCAAGTAGGAAGTTTTAATAAAGAATACAAGCTAAAAGTTTTGAAAATTTAATTGTAATGACTTCCTATTTTTCATATTATACATTTTTCACTTGCAATGGCTTCTCAAAATCCCGAAATCCACTATTCACTTGCAGCCAGCCTCTAAAATCCCGAAATGCCTAAAATTCAGACTTTTTAAGCTTGACTACAAATGCAAGTTGAAAGTTCTGACTTGCAATTTAACTTTTCAATTTTTCATGAAAAGCACATGTCTCTTTCACTTGCAATCAGCCTCCAAAGATCCGAAATGAGTTAGAATGCTCATTTTCTTCCCTCATACAGCCAAAACACCATTCTAAGTTAGAGCCTCCACCATGTCTACACCTGTAAATGTTGATGATGTCTTAACTTTATGGAATTTTTATCGCAACCTTGTAGATTCTTGTTTGATGACGGAGGAACCAGCTTCTCCACCGAAAAAAAAGATGAAGTATATGTATGAGAAGTATCAAAATGAGATTCCTCCTTCTCATGTTGTCTCAAACATCGAAGAAATCAAAGACACGGATATCAGACATGTTGATATGACAGAGTTTCTTAAGAGGACTGTGAAATCAACTTCTCATCATATGCAGTTGTTGTTGAGAAGTCACATCCATTTGGTTTCCTCTTTTCCTGTTGCTACCCTAGAGCTAGAGTTTGTCCTTACATGTGCAACTCACTTTGACAGAGAATCTAGAACTATTAAAGATGATGATGGCAATGTGGTCATTAGACTTGATCCAGAAACCATTAATAGGATTTTCAGAGTTCCAAATGTACCAATGTATTCAGACATCTCAGTAAAGAGTGCTCTAGATCATTATGAACATAAGAAAGCAGATTGTATACAACACATCAATACTAAATTGCTTATGAAGCGTCAAACTTGTGTCTCGGTGGCCTAAGCTATATCGATCTGAATTCAAAGAAGAGGTCAATGATATAATCACACTCTTGAGCAAGATAATGGGGTTGAAATTCTCTAATGTCTTTGAGAAGTAGATGTACAAATTCATAGTGGTGATAAGGAAGGAACAACACCCAATTTTTTGGGGTGAAATAATCAATGATAGTTTATGTGAGCAGCTTGCACAAGTTCCTACCATGCTCACATTCTATATGAACTCCTATTTTGTCTACATAGCAACTTCATTGAGACAATTTCTAGGTCTTTCTACCCAAGGAGATAGATCACTAGTTCTAGTTTGGGAATACTATGATCAACTGCCTTTGAGACCAAGAAAAATTCATTATAGAAGAGTCCAAGATGCATTCTTTGGTCATTTTATGTGTCTTTTTGACAAGACCTTGCAGAACAACAAAATATTTGGCACTACTTGGAAAAAGGTCAATGAATATGGTTGTGTCTTCCTCCAATTTCCCACTTTTACCTACATGAGGGTTGGTTGTTTTGAAGATCAGCCATACATGCTTCCGAGATATCCAACAGATAAAATCATTCTAATGGAGCTTGCAAGGCAGTTGATGACAGTGCATGCACGGCAAGCTATACAACATAAAACTGGAGTAAGTATCTCGTCTCATAATCCATTACAGATTAGGAGATACTCCTTGATGACTACCTCAAAGGAAAAAGCAATCGAAACCAAGATTCAGGAGATCAAATTAAAAAGATTCAAGGCGAGAAAATATTTTGATTATAGAGGAATGAAGGAAAAAATAAAAAGATCCTTCACTCATGTACATCGCCTTGAAGATATTTGGGTAGATCTCCAAACCAAGAAGGACATCTATAAAATGGACTATTGCAGACTCACAGTTGAACAAATCATAGATCTTAATTTGACCTTGATCCTAGAAGGAGTAATTGATGATGGGTAGATTTTAGATCTAGAATATGAAGAACAAAGGGTTGTTGATGCTTCTATTCTAGCAATACAATTGTCTCATAAAGAATCAAGTTCTATTTTTAACAGATTTCAATCAATATTGGCAAATACTAATTCTTGGCTCAAGAGTATAGGTGTCAAAACTATAAAAATCAGGGTTAATGATGATGATGATTCAACTGGACCTATTGGATTGAAATCAGAAGTCAGAGACAAGTCCAAGGAAGGTGCTTCTTCTTTAGGAACCAGAATCAAGTTGAAAGTCAACCATGCTATTGAGAAAACAACATTAAAAGGGAAGGAGGTTAAAGAGACGCAGATCCAAATCATCGATCAACCAGAAGGAGAGGTTCTTGAGTCTTGTACTCCTCTATATATGATGTCTCCTCATATTGATGCTGCATCAGTATCAATATTGTCTCCTATGTCTCAAATTGATAGTGATGTTGATTCCTTCTCAACAGTTTTTGTTCCTCCTATTGCTCCTACGGAAGTTGCTCTTCATACTTCAATTTCATCCACATTCACCACTTCTATGGAGAACATGCATGATAATCTGGAGAATTTTTTTGATGCTAATCCGATGTATCCAATGACATCACAGATGACACTTCCAGAAATAGATACATCAGTTGCAAGTTTTGATTTTTTTATGGCTAATGTTGATCACAATACACCATCTGAACAAACTTTTGTTGCAATCCAAACTGAGACATCTCCTAGAGTAACAATTGTGGTACATAATGAATATGTTTCTTCACAAACCACGGTTGCTGTTTCAAATGTAGATACATTGGATCTTCCTCCATGGTTGATTTCAGTCACTTTAAAGAGAAAGAAACATGCAATCTCTCCTGATGTGTTTGATTTCCAGCAGTTGAAGAAATCAAAACCAAAAGTTGCAAAGAAGGATAAAATGGTTTCACAGGTAGTTGTGGAAAGCAATAGAATGAAGTATGCAAAAATAGTTGAACCTCTTGTAGATAAGTCACCAGAAGAGATGCAAGTATTTGATTGCAAATTTACTAGGGTGGATTTAGGCAAACAAACACATGCAAGCATGATGCAAGATGCCCAAAGTTTAATAACAGTCTTGACACACAGTTATAATGAAATTTTGGCAAAGAAAGAAAAGATGAAAGAGGAGAATGCACAACTTTTTTTAGTAATTCAAAAGATTACCAACTCTTCAGAGCAAGTTAATCCATTAACTTCTTTTACCTTTGAAGAATCAGTCAAGCAATTGGAGAAAATTGCACAAAAAGCTAAAGCAGTTGATTCTTGGGCAGCACAACTAATTGATCAAGGCATACCAGTAATTGAAAAGGCATTACAAATTTTGAGTACTATCAGAATAGCAAGAGTAAAGATGAATCAGACTTTGGAAGCTTTCAAGCAAAGTTTGGATTCACTTGAAAAAGATTTAAAAATATGGCATGAGATGGATCAAGTCAAGCTAGAAATTCTACACAGCAATTCAATCATACCAAATAGAGAAAAATATGTAGAATTTGAAGAACTCATGACAAACAAGTCATTAGTTATTGAGGATCTCATTAAAGATGTTCAAGTTACACTAGAAATGAGTGATGAAGTTGAGCAGGACATACTTTCTAGCTTTGAGAAAATCCCTTATAGAATTTTAAATCATGAAGGAGAATTACTTGCAACTGACGTGGTTACTACAAAAATAGCAACAAATCTTCCTCAAGAGCTGGAATCAGAACAATTTACCATGGATTCAATTAATAAATTTGTTAATCATTGAATGATCCTTGATAAGATGCAAATTGTCCATGAAGATCATAGAGAAGCAACAATAAGGTATTTTGAAGTAATCCTTAAGACTGTTGTGGTTGCCAAGAACACACTAGGCCCCGATCCAGATGAGTTGCAGGAAATTATCAACAAATTTCAGTCTTTCAAAGCTAGGATTGAAATGGAATAAAAGTGTTTTATCTTTATGTATTTTGTTTTCGACAAACTACATGTAATTTTTTTTTTTGTAATCACAAGTGTTTCTTTCACTTGTAGTTTTGTAAAATGTAATTACATGTAATCAAGTTACAAGTCAAAATAATTTAGGACTGTAATTTGGAATAAGTCAATTGCAAGTAGTTGGTGGTTGAGAGAATTTCTCAAGTTAGTTGGGATCCTCCCACCTTTTTCTCATGACCTCTCTCCTATAAATACTTGAGAGGGTCCTTTGTAATTTTTATCTTTTTGGCAAGCAAGAAAATTCTACAGAATTTTGTACTCATAAAGACTTTGAGCTTTATAGTTATAAGTTATTATCTTTCAAGTAATATCAAAGAGTTGGAAATTTCAAACTTTGTGTTGAAGTCCTACTTTGCATCCATTGTGTTCTTATGTCATTTTGGAGCATTACTTTGTGATTATTTGGAGATTGTGGAAAATTGCTAAAGAGAGCTTCAATTGAAATATTTGCAGACTTTGTGCTATGAATGTTGAAGGTTGAATTCATAATTTGAATTTAGAAATCAAGAAGAATTGCTAGTCTTTGTGCTCGTAATAATTCTCATTTGTAGTAGTTAATAGATACATCATACTTGCAGACTTTGTGTTGTCTTATGTTGTATATTGTCATTAGATTATCTTTCAAAAGGGTAGATAGGATCTCAGATTTTCAAGACTTTGTGCTTGAAATTTTTTTCCCATACCAAAGGAAGTGACGGAAGTATTTGAGCTTTCAGAAAACTTCATTTCCTTTCTCTTGATTTTATTACAAGCTGCTGTAAAAGTTTATTTAAAAGTTCATGTTATGTTTCTTAAAAGAGAAAATGATTTAATCTTTCCTGAAACAAGAGGAAAGATTATCGTTCCACCCATATTTGTTTTAGTTAGTAGGAAAGGGGGAGCCTTCCCTTAATTAGGAGAGTTTTATCTCACACACTGTGGCTGAAACCACCATTTTGCTAAACCTCACAAGTTTGCAAAATATTCAACCAACAGGTCATTCTTAGTGCCTAAACCTTACCCTCTTCCCGCCTACCAACATCTTTCCTTGCTGACTCTGTATATCCCATTTCCGCACTTCCCAAGTGATCAAGTCTCCAAAGTGAGACTGGGTAAAATGGAAAGCTATTTTTGAAACATGAAATTTTCTTGATGGACTAGAAATTGATACATTTTATTATTTTAAATGAGGGAAATTTATTATTTTTGAAGATTTAAATCATGATATTTATGACATAGGTGCTTTTAAAGATGCTTAGAGGAATAATGTATCAATTCATTAAAAGAACCAACATATGAAGACATGTTAAGAGGGGAAACTTTAATTCAAATTTACAAGGTGGAGATGGGTTTACCTGTGGATGCACACTAGGAGGATGCTACTTGAACATCTAATTTTCAAAGCTCACTTAAGAATCTGTGTCAAGTAATACAATAGCTAGAGAAGTGCTTTCAAACAAATACAACATGGGGGGTTGCTTTATTTTCTACCAATGAAGAGTTGTCCGCCAGGGCTAAGGAAAATGTTTTTGTTTCCCATGGATGTGAATCTACAAGAAGATTCACCTAATTGAATGAAGAGATGTTGTAAGTGTATCAACAAAAAGAAGACTTTACTAGTTTCCAACTACAACATAAAGCAGCTAGAAGAAAAAATAGCTACATGACGAAATAGACTACAAGATAAAATAGAGAAAAGACAAAAAAAAGTCTATTTTAAACCCTAAGCTATATTGAATCTGGGCCATTCATTTTTCTTTTGGAAAACTATAAATAGGGGATTTCTCCTCATTTTTAGGTGGTGGTGAATTGTTGTAAAAGGAATATTGAAGCAATAGAAGGAAGCATTGCATTGAAGTGGTTGTTTTCTTTGAGCTTGTTCATTATGCATGCATGATTCAGCCTCCATGTTCATTTTTTGTTCGTTAGTTTCTTGAATGGATTTAATGGTGGTTGTTGTTATAGTATTTGATGAACTCCTAGCTCATAATTTTAGCAATTTGTTGATGGCAAGTTGCTATGTAAAGTTAGTTTAAGCTTCTCCTTTTATGTTTCACCTTAGTTCAAGTGTTTGTTCATGTTGAATGGGTGAATTGCACAGTCTAAAAATATGCAAAGAGCCTTGGAAGATTGCACTAGTTTTGTGGCACTGTAGGTTTCTCTTGGTTAAATAGATCTTGATTTTGGGAGTTTGTCTACTGTAGCATCCTCCATTGTTACTGTTCATTCATAGCTTAGTGTTAGAAACTTCTCTCAACCCTTTCCTCTTTTGATATTTGTTTTAGATCTTTATTAGTGTAGGATCCCAAGCACCACAACAATGTCAAACTTGGTGATTGAAGTGAGTTCAAGCTTGTTGTTCCAAGTGAGAAACCACTGTTCATTCATTTCCAAAACCTTGAAACTTCATTTGCAGACTCAAAATCCCATGATTTGTGAACCATAAAGGCCTCGTGATTACCGACAAATCATATCAACCATTGAGCTATTCCATGCATTGTCATGACCTGACACCCGAGAGACCTTGGGGTGATTTTCTAAAGCTTAGTTGTAGGAAATTTTCTTTCAAGAGAGACAACATACTTGTGTGTTGTCTATGTTGAGAGGTGCAAAAATAGCCATTAACATACACGAGGTGAGCCCCAAGGAAAAATGAGAAACACACAATGGTCTGGTGTAGTTCGATATACACTAGGTGTGTACCCATAACCATACTAAAAGTTATACTCCTTGATAAATTTTATAAGGTGCCCCTCAAGATGGTCACAGGTTTCACAAGGCTATCAAGCTAGATTATGTTGGACTCTCATGAAATAAAGGCACCACAAACAGGCAAGTTGTATTATGTTTGGTGGCCAAGAATTAAGTTTATGATAGTCAAAGGGGAATCACTTAGTTCATGAAAGGTCTCACTATAGGGAACATCATACTCAATATCACCATCAAGAGAGGACTAGCTGAGGGATAAAAGATTCACACCTTAGGGAATGCAAGCCATAACATTACCACTAAGAGGAATGCCATATGACAAGAAAGGTCATGCTCTTGAAGGACATCAAACCCAATTTCACCAACAAGAAGAAACATCATATGAAATAAGAAGACCACACTTTGAATAAAGGTTATGTCATCAAACAAACAAGCAGGAGGCATAATGCCCCCAACTTTAAAGAAATTGATAAACACCATGTCATGAGCAATTACTTTAAAGTAGAAGATGATAAATGTCAATTGATAAAAGAGACATGAGAGCTTATTTGGAAATCCCTATGCCAAACATATGTTTCCAAATGAAGTTGCATCATGAAAAGGAGGTTTCCCCCCATATGTAATCCTAAGATAGCACATAAGGGATCCACAAATTTGTGGTCATCATATGTCTTTTCTATAGGGATATAATCGAGCTCAAAATCATCATCATTCCCCAAATAACTCATGGAACAATGAGCACCAAGGAAGAATGACACATAGAGAGTGAAAACAAAGGACAAGCATTTTGGGTCAAAATGGAGGAGACCTAAATGTCTCAACTCTTTGCATTGTCCCCAAAAGGAAACACAAGACAAATGGAAATATAGTGGTTATGACATATGGAAGAATAAATATACAATTAGAAGAATGTCACAACAGATTCACTTCCTCTATATCCTTGCACCAATGAAGTGACAAGGGTCATCCAAAGTAGGCTCACAAACATAAAGACATGCCAAGTAGCACAGTACGAGGGATCACATTATGAACATGCAATTACATAAAGAACATGAAAAGAAATAAAGATAGTATGACACATGTGAGCCAACCTAAAACAAGTCGTTTGCATCCCAATCTTGTTCATCATATACAAAAGGTGGATGACTATCCAAAGGGGAAACAATGAGTGCCATACTAGGACAAGGCTATCTAACCCCTTATCCCCCCAAATGTAGGACAAGGATGAGTTGAGATAGGTGATGAGAATGTGCTCCTTGCAATATAAAAATGATTTGCATGAAATTTAATACATGTAATAGTGAGTATTCTATGATTCTACAACAATCACATGACAAGGAGCAAAGTGAACAATTGTTAATATATTAGACAATAAAATTGTCATGTAGGAGGATCAAATTCTTTCAATCCCATCTTTAAAGCATGAAATTTATTGGTAAGATTCGCAAGAGTTCTATGAAATACACATTAATTCATATTTGTACTTTTTCCTTTTTTTTCTCTTGAATTGATGGAAATGTAATCAATCCTAGATGGAGGAGTTGATCCATTTTTTTATGATGTGTAGGAATGGAATTTTTTTGAGTTTATAGGGATTGGGTTTCTTACTTGATTGGGAAACTTGTTGAGGTGGAGGTAGAGGATCTAAGGTGACCCTATGATGCTCATGATGCATTAATTGGTGTTGTGAAACAGTTTTGTAAAAGAGTGTTGCAAGTATGAAGAAGTTGTTGCAAGGTATTGTCATTGATGTCAATTGGTCAATTGGTTATCAACTAGTTTATGTTATCATTAATGTCATGGATGTAGGTTATTAGCTGTATATGTTGAGGATATTGAGAAAATTATATTAAAGGAAGATTGCAAGTGTTTAGTGGTTTCTTTGGGTTTTGCTACAAGATTTTCTTCTATGTGTGTGCAATTCAGATATGTTGATAATGGTCGTTGAAAGCTGCTATATGTAGATTTTTGGCTTATGATTTGTTGTACAGTGCGAGTTATGTTCACCAATTGTGAACTGTGATTTTCTGTGTATCTGGCTGAGGTCTAGGAGAAATGTTGTTGGTCTGAATTTCTCTTTGATTAAGTCTTATGACTTGTAGTTCTAGAGTTTTTATGATCGTATTGAAGATAATTTTAGTATCTGGAAGGATCGTGCTTAATTTCTCTATGTGTTTTACACTGGTTTGGCCGACCTTGTGTTAAACACTACCTTCAAAATTGATGAAGCATGTTGGTACCTATTTGGGTCCTCATCAAGCGTATGTTTGGGTCTCCCTCATTCTAATTCCACCCTAGGATGTTTTTGCGCCAACCTAATTTGAATTTAATGATGGATGACTGACTTTGGATATGTTTCAAAGTTGAAGATGGTATAAATACAAGACGAGTTAGTGGTGAAAGCATAATAAAGAGATAAGTGCAAAGAAATAGTGCAAATAGATGCAAAACATATGTGAATCGGTGGATGTATGTGATGTGAGTGTGGTAGATCAGTGCACAGTCTAAATGTTGAGTTTTCAAATGTAGTGAGCTGAAGATGGACTCTATCATTCATGCATGTTTGCAAGTGGTTGAGTAAATTGTGGTGGATTTCTCTATTGAATTGAGATTGTCTTCTCTCTATAACCTATCTCTTCTATCTTCTTTGTATCTTTGTGGTAGTGAGCCCTCTAGGTGGTTAGCCTTATTGGACAGTAAGCCCCGATCCAAACAACGAGTCCTTGTTTTGGTAGTGATCCTTTTTCTCAGGAAGTGAGCCTTTTGTAATCGGTTTTGATATTCTCTATAGTGTGATTTAATCCTCACTGTGGTTTTTCCCTCATTAGGTTTTCCACGTAAATCTATTGTTATTGTGTTTGTGTGATGGTTTTTAGTTTCTATAGTTGCACTTAATGTTTAATCATTTTAGCACAATTAAGAATTGTGATTGATCTAAGTTCTGGTGAATTTTATAAAAGTGAAATTTTCTACAATTGATTCACCCCCCCTCTCAATTTTCTTGTTCAACAATTAGTATCAAATCTTGGTTCCTTGGAGAAAAGCTTAACAACTTAAGGAAGGTCCGGGATGGCTGGAAAAATTACTCATGATTATTTGAGGTTTGATGGAACTAATTATGCTATTTAGAAAATATTGATGGAAAAATATGTGGAGTATTGTGGATATGATATGGGGCAAGCTCATAAGAATAATTACACTCCTCCTACTAATGGTCTAAGTATGGCTGATGAGATTAAGGCACATGAAGTGAATAATAAAGTGAAGTACATTTTGAAGAATAGTCTTGTACATTCTGAGTTGATTAAAGTTCAAAATCTAAAGACAACAAAGGAAGTCTGGGATGCTCTAGAAAAGGCACATGAAGGTGATGAAAGGGTCAAAGAGGAAAAAATGCAAAATTTGGAGACAAAGTTTGAGCTCCTACACATTTCTAAAGATGAGAATGTTAAAGCTTATGTACATAGATTATATGAGGTAGTAGTTGGAATGTGAGGACTTGGTGCTACAATAGATGAATCCATAATTGTAAAGAAGATTCTTAGAACTCTCCCTAATGCTTACAACGAAAAGGTATGTGCTATTAAAGAATATATAGATTACAAGACTTACACTAAAGATCAGTTGTTGGGAACTCTGACATCTTTTGAGACAAGAAAGTCAAATTTGAGAAATGGATCCAAATCAGAGACTGCTTTTAAGGCTACAAAAGCTGAAGATTTGGATGAAGAAAATCTTAATGAAGTAGAAGTTAAATTTGTGAGAAAGATGAAGAAATGATTCAATAAGTATGAAGGTAAGTTACCCTTTAAATGCTTTACTTATGGAGGAATAGGTCATTATACTGCAAGGTGTCCGGAAAGAGCTAAGAGGAATAAACAAATATATGAGAAAGAAAAGAAAGGTAAGAAAATCAATATAGAATATTATGTGAATGAGGATGCTAGTATATTTGATGAGGAATTTGACTATGGAGATCTTGATGACAATGAATGATTGTTCTTGGCTATAAAAGATGAACCTACTTCTGCTAATTTTGAAAAACAAGTGAAGGAATGCCCTTCAGAGAAGGAGAAAAGTGAGGGTACTATAATCTCTGTCCTACATTCTAAACATGAAAAGAAATATTGGGTTGTTAACAATGGTTGTTCACATCACATGACTGGTGATAAAAGTAATTTTGTTAAACTTGAAAAATATGATGGAGGCTTGGTTATGTTTGGAGATGATATTGATGCTAAAATTTGTGGGATAGGTTCAATAAGTTTTGACGGAAAGCATAATATTGATGATGTCTATTATGTAAAGGGCTTAAGGCATAATCTCTTGAGTTTTGGATAGATGTGCAGTAAAGGATATAATCTTATATTTGAGGATGAAAGATGTGAGATCAAGAAAGGATATGGAATAGTGATTGCTGTAAGAAAGAAATTTGAAGGAAATATCTATCAAATTAAGGGGGTTGATGGACGATGATTTATGACTCAAATCAATGACAATTGGTTGTGGCATCAAAGAATGTTTCATATGAATTTTGATAACTTGGCGAGGATTAGTGCAGTTCAGATCATGAGAGATTTACCAAGGATTACAAAGCCTGTTAATGCTATTTGTAGGAATTGTCAGTTTGGAAAGAAAGAGAAAAACCATTACAAATAAAAGGAACAATCTACTACTGGACTACTGGATTTAATTCATACAAATATTTGTGGTCCTACAAGAGTGAGAAGTCTACAAGGTGAAAGGTACTTTATGCTTTTGATTGATGATTATTCTAGATACACATGGGTTACATTTATTAGAGAGAAATTAGATGCATTAGACAGATTCAAGGCATTCAAAGATATGGCTAAAAATAAAGTAAATTTGAGGATAAAATGCTTAAGGATAAAAGATAGTTATCTGCTCTGAGAACTCCTCAACAAAATGGAGTTGTTGAAAGGAAGAACGAAACAATTCAAGAGGCTGCTAGATCAATGATTACTAAGGTAGGTTTTCTAGAAGTTCACTGGAGAGAAGCTATTCACACTTCTTTTTATGTATTCAATCAAGTTCAAGTAAGAGAAAATAGTACAAAGACCCCCTATGAGTTATGGTGTGGAAGAATTCCTACTGTTAAGTATTTCAGGATATTTGGAAGCAAATGTTATATCAGAAGGGATGGAGAAAATTTAGGAAATTTTGATTCAAGAAGTGGTGAAGGCATTTTTCTTGGATATTGTACTAGAAGCAAGGCTTACATATGTTTCAACAAAAGACTAAGGAAGATTGTAGAAAGCACAAATGTGAAGGTTGATGAAGCAATGAAGAATTCAATTGATGTTGATGGATATGTATCCGATGAACCTAATTGTGTAAGGATTGAAGAAAGTGTAGAAGAACATGAAAAGGATGAGCAAGAGAAGTGGAATGAAGAAGAAGAAAAATAAGAAGAAGCTCCAGTAGTTTCACCTAAGACACCTAGAATTGTGTGGAAGAATCATTTAGAAAATCAGATCATTGGAGACAAGAAAAAAAGAGTATTGACAAGAAGCAGAGTTGTTGTTGGTGAAGTAAATATGTGTTTACTTTCTAAGATTGAACTGAAGACTGTAAGCGAAGCATGTAAAGATGAGCATTGGATGAAAGCTATGAAGGAAGAACTTATGCAGATTGAGAAGAATCAAATTTGGGAAATGGTCCTAAGACCGAAAGACAAAAAAAATTATTGGATCAAAATGGGTATTCAAGAATAAGTTGAA
Source organism: Sequoia sempervirens (assembly GCA_007258455.2). NCBI lineage: Eukaryota > Viridiplantae > Streptophyta > Pinopsida > Cupressales > Cupressaceae > Sequoia > Sequoia sempervirens. The sequence continues at coordinate 427,237,750 of VDFB02105785.1, read as the reverse complement.
TGAGAATGAAGAAGTGGTCAGAAACAAAGCAAGGCTTGTGTGTAAGGGTTACTCACAAGTAGAAGGCATAGATTTTTAGGAAAATTTTTCTCTAGTGGAAAGAATGGAAGCTATCAGATTGTTCTTAGCATTTGCTTCTCATAGAGATTTCAAAGTCTATCAGATGGATGTCAAGTCTACATTTTTGAATGGTGAGTGAGAAGAAGAGGTTTACATGGAACAACTGAAAGGATTTCAGTTGTCAGATCAACTATATATGGTTTGTAGATTGAAGAAAAATTTATATGGATTGAAGCAAGCTCCTAGAGTTTGGTATGCAAGGTTAGACAGGTACTTGATTCAACAAGGTTTCAACAAAGGTATGACAGATAGTAACTTATACTTTAAAGTTGAAAATGAAAAAATATTGATTGTGGTTGTATATGTTGATGACATTATTTTTGGAGGAAATGAAACTGTGTAAAATGTTTGTGAAAGAGATGCAAAAATAATTTGAAATGTTTATGTTTGGAGAGATGAATTTCTTTCTTGGGCTGAAAATTAACCAAATAGAGAAAGGAATCTTTATTTCACAGTCTAAGTATGTGAGAGAGATGTTGAAGAAGTTTGGGATGGATGGTTCCAAACCAGTATGCACTCCTATGGTGACTAGTTGCAAATTAGGTAAAGATGATGATTCACCTAAGGGTGATCAGAAAAAGTATAGATCTATGATTGGTGGACTATTGTATTTGACTGGTACTAGACCAAATATCATACATGTTGTCTGTCTTGTGGCTAAATTTCAAGAAAATACTAAGGAAACACATCTTGTTTCCATTAAAATAATATTCAGATATTTGAATGGCACTCTAGATTATGGCTTGTGGTATCCTAGAGATATTGACTTTACACTAAGTGCTTATATAGATGCAAATTGGATTGGATGTGTAGATGACAAAAAAAGTACAAGTGGTGGTGCATTCTTTCTTGGTTGCAGATTGGTGGCATGGTTGAGTAAAAATCAAGATTCATTTTTGTTATCTACTATTGTAGGTAAGTATATTACTGCTGCATATTTCTATACACAAGTTCTATGGATGAAACAAACATTGAAAGATATCACAGTTGTGTATGATGATCCTATTTCTATCTTCTGTGATAACACAAGTGCAATTAACGTTTTGAAGAATCTAGTGATGCACTCGAGGATAAAGCAAATATCTACCAAGTATCATTTATTGAGAGAGAAGGTTGTGGAGAATGAAGTAAAGCTTTGGTATGTCCCTACGAAGGATCAAATTGCTGATATACTTACGAAGGCTCTTCCTAAAGATACTTTTGAGTATCTTTGGAAAAATTTAGGGGTCATTTCCCCTCCTTTCTTGAACAAGATGCATATGGAAATGCATCAATCTGGTGGGTCTAGGGATCTATCTTTCTTCTAGACTAATGTTTTGGTGGCTACCTCTCAGGGGGAGTAGGTAGTGTCATGTGTTGTCATTTTATGAGTATTGTATTTTTAATGTCAAAGGGGATATCAATGTAAAACACCTTTTTCCTTTTCCATTGGTGTCAAAGGGGGAGAGGAAGATGAAGAGTATCATGTGAAAAAAGATTATCTACTAAGGGGGAGAAACAAAAAGAAAAATCATGAGAAGTGTGTTCAAAGCTAGTATGTTGTATTTGATGGTTTTTCACATCATGTGTTGCCATCAATGACAAAGGGGGAGATTTTTGTAAGTATGAAGTTGTTGCAAGGTGTTTTCATTGATGTCAACTGTTCAATTGGTTATCAACTGGTTTCTATTGTCATTAATGTCGTGGACGCAGGTTATTGGTTGTATATGTTAGGGATATTGAGAAAATTGTATTAAAGGAAGATTGCAGGTGTGTAGTGGTTGCTCTAGGTTTTGCTCTGGGATTTGCTTCTATGTGTGTGCAATTTAGATATGTTGATCATGGTTTTTGGAAGATGCTATATCCAAATTTTTGGCTTATGATTCATTGTACAGTGCAAGTTATGTTAACCAGTTGTGAACTGTGGTTTTTTGTGTATCTGGATGAAGTCCGGGAGAAATGTTGTTGGTCTGGATTTCTCTTTGATTAAGTATTATGACTTGTGGTTCTAGATTTAAGTTCTTATGATTGTATTAAAGATAATTTCGATATCTGGAAGGATTGTGCTTAATTGTTCCATGTTTTTTACACTAGTTTGGTTGACCTTGTATTAAACACTACCTTCAAAATTGATGAAGCGTATTGGGACCTATTTGGGTCCTCATCAAGCGTGTGTTTGGGTTTCCCTCATTCTAATTCCACCTTAAGATGTTTTTGTGTCGACCAAATTTGAATTTAATGATGGATGGCCGACTTTGGATATGTTTCAAAGTTGAATATGGTATAAATATATACAGGATGAGTTAGTGGTGAAAGCAAAACAAAGAGACAAGTGAAAAGAAATAATGCAGATAGATGCGAAGAAGATGTGAATCGGTGGATGTATGTGATGTGAGTGTGGCAGATCAATGTGAAGTCTAAATGTTGAGTTTCTAGATGTAGTGAGTTGAAGGTGGACTATATAATTCATGCATGTCTGCAAGTGGTTGAGTAAATTGTGGTGGATTTCTCTGTTGCATTGATATTTTATTCTCTTTATAACCTATCTCTTCTATCTTCTTTGTATCTTTGTGGCAGTGAGCCCTCCAGGTGGTTAGCCCTATTGGATAGTGAGCCTTTTGTAATCAATTTTGATATTCTCTATAGTGTGAGTTAATCCTCACCATGGTTTTTCCCTCATTGGGTTTTCCATGTAAATCTAGTGTTACTATGTTTGTGTGATGGTTTTCAATTTCTGCACGTGCACTTAATGTTTAATCATTTTAGCAGAGTTAATAATTGTGATTGAGCTAAGTTTCGATGAATGTTATAAAAGTGAAATTTGCTACAACTGATTCACCCCCATCTTAGTTGTCTTGTTCAAAAAAGAGAATACCTTTCCCATTAGGAGAGGTAGTGGTAGGAGGAGAATCTTGATACCCTAGTCCCTTGGTATGTTCTGATGGTTATTGTTCTAGCCATTGATGGATTTCATGTTCAGTAGTTATGTTACACCCTTATTTTCTTAATATTTTAAAGCCTTGTCCATAACTCTCTTCTAAGTTGATATGCGTGTTAGTAACTCAATGAGAATAGGACAAAAGAGTATCACTATTGTCCTTGTTAACAATTTATTTCATGATTGATGGTTGAGGCTTGATTTTTGTTTCAATTTAGGATGCAAAAGGTTGAACATATCAAGTGATGGGATTATAGGCAGTGTTGGTTGTTGTATGGATTGATAGAAGGATGTGTTGTTCACAAGATTATGTAAGGAGTCTTGTATGAATTATTGCATGCTATCTTTATCTTGACCTAAGATGTCCACCTCACATGGAAATTCTTTAGGAGGTGAATATTCATGAGTGCTATCAATTGCATTAGGATCATCTCCAAATATACAACTTGAAACATCAACCAAAGCTTTTAAGGACATCCATATGTTACCAAAAAACATATCCATAATGAAGTTTGATGCAAAGTTTCATATCTAATATATAAGGTTTTACTAATTTTAAAATGCAACAATCTAGAAATGATGTATTTTGAATGCAATTTTTTTTTACCAATGCACTTGTTTTCTCCAATTGACTTGAATACAAACAACTACATAAAACTGCAATTTCAAAGACTGAAATTGAGATCTGCAAATAGCAAGATATAAAGTAGATAGAGACAAATTGATGCCCGAAAATATAGAAAATGACCTGTACAAGGATAGATTCACCCTAGGGCGAATGGGTCTTTGCACAAAGGTTGAAAAAATTAAAGTTTGAGTTTCAAGTTAATGTTTGAGGTCTTTGTTTCAGCTTGCAAATAGATACTTTTAGTTGCAAATTTCTAGATTTGTATGTTTAGATGCAAATGCAATTTGATGGAAAACAACAAGCAAAATGACAACTTTTTAAATGCAATTTTGTTTGAATTTTCTGATGTAAATGATTGAAAAACACTAATATGTAGACTCCTATGTAAAATGAATGTAATATGTATGCAATTTTTTGAATTTTTGATATAATTTTAAAACCCTATATGAAATGCAAACTAATGCAAATCCGAGATCTAGGGTTTGAAAGACTACCAATTTCAAAAAGCTTATAGTGTAAGAATGTTGATTTCACCAAAAATGAAACATCAGAAAAAGGAGGTGTGAGTGAGGGCGTGTGTTCACCCAAAGTGAAAGGGTTGACAAAGAGGGGACTCCTCAAACACACATTTTCCCTTATTTTGATTTAGAAAAAGAGATCTCCCAAGGATAAGATTGACTTTCAACCTTGAGGTGAGTCAAGTCTATTGGGAGGGATTTGATGTTTTCTTATGACAAAAAATGACAAATATGACTGATTGGTTGTTTTGGGAGATAAATTTAAATGCATTAACAAACTCAATTATATGACCTAATACTTGAAATGTAGAGTATTATGATAGTGGAAACAAAAACAACAAGCTACATGAAGATCTAAGAAGGGTGGAATGGTATGTACCTAGCATGAAAAGTGGGTTTTGAACACTGCTAAAGTACAAATTCTCCCTAGGGTGAATGGGTCTCTATATAAGGGGTCCAAAATCTAATTTTACAGTCCTTTGATCCTAGATCTAAGCTTCTGATTTCTCTAGGTTTGACAGTCAAAACTTGCTGGAAATAAAATCTATAGATGTTTTTTTGTAGCTTGACAATAATGATTGCAACTTTGAAAACTTTGCAATATTTCTCTTTTGATCAATCTTCAATCCTTCTTAACTTGTAAATCTGCACATACAAAGAGAAGAAAAATGTTTGTTTTTAGTTGAATAGGGGTTTCCCTTGGTTAAAAACTGATTTGGTGATGATTAAACAATGATAAATGGAGGGAATTGATTAATGAACAAAGATATTCCACAACTCACCAAACCCTTAATGGCCACCCTTAGAGGACTGAAGTCTAACACATCTCTCTAAGGATTGGATCTTGCATGAATTGGCTTGATTGATTGCTTGATTTGATGCTTGAATTCTTGAAACCTACATCACAATGTTAGCTCCAAAATATGATATGAACACACATGAATTTTGACATGATGATATGATCCTGATTTTTGTTGTAGATGACTGATAAATATGCTTTTCAATTCTCTTGACAATGATCTTTTCTCTAGGATTTCTCTCATAAAGTATGCTCTAATGCTTATATTTTAATTGATAAAATAACTATGTAAATATAGGTGTTTATCTAATTTCTCAAAAATTAGATTCCATGAGCTGACATTTGAAACTTGAATTTAAATCATTAAAATGTCATCAAAAACATAATAAAAATTGGGTCCTATGATAGGATAATATAAGATTATGAAAATTTTCTTAATCTATTGATATGAAACATAAAGTGATAAGTATCTTATGTGCACCCTAAGTAAAAAATGTAAGACGCGAAAAGGGGCCTAACAATGGAACTAGTTGGAGTAGCAAATAATGAATACAATATTCAAATTATTATGAAATGAATCAAGCACAATGTAAAATCCAAATAACTATCATAGAATGTGTAGAATACAATGATAAAGCATTGCATATATAGGAAAGGATGAAGAGGTGAGAAAGTAGGATTGAAACTTTGACTACCTCTCCAAAGATGGGATACTTGTGAGCTCACTTAACAAGTGGGTGAGAAAGTATCAATAGGTTTCTCAAGTCATGAGGACATATGTCTCAATGCTATGAAGTGAGACAAAAGGAAAAAGAAGCTTAAGTAAAATTAAGTTAGGTGTGAATAGGTCAATTCTAGAAAGGTGATTAGCTAACTAGGTAGATAATGACAATATTTACACTAGCACTTGTTATGTAATACCTCTATTCACACCAACAACTAACAATGAATGATTTTTGGAAAGAGCATCTAACTAGATAAGCTTGGCTTGCTCTCTAGTCAAATATTCACAAAATGTCTTAGAATAAGGCATGCTAAATGAATCACCTAAGGCGTATATGATGGAATAAAAGGAGATGAAAAAACTATAAATGGTCCCTTTAAATTAGACAAAATAAAGACGACACCTTTCTTATCAAATTCATCTTTCCCATAACCAACTAACTATGATCTCAACTATTCAAATTTAACCAAATAATCTATAATAATGGGAAATGCATCAAGAGTAAGATATGCCAATTCTACCTCTAATTGCAAAGAACAAAATTCACTAACAATACCAAACAATTCTTTATACTTTTCCCATACTTGATTTAGTGTAGTGCATCCCTCAATATGAAAGAAAAAACTATCAAAAACATGCAATGCAACCAATCCATCACATTTGTTCCTATGAGAAAATATCTCATACTTAATAGAAAATTATGGTTGATCATCACTCAAGGTAGACTACAAACCCTTGGAAAGAAGTAACCTTTGCATTTTATTCTTCCATGTGTGATAGTTGTGAGAAGTGAATAGCTCAAATTTACTTGATTCTACAATGAGAGCCACAAGCACCAAGAAAGAAAAATAGACAATATACTACAAATATCTAATATGAAACCTCTCAAATCTAAAACAATATTAAAAATAAAACCCCCAAAATGATAAAATTGTTGTAGGTGTCAAGACATTCAAGTAATCAATCGAAATACGATATTGGAAAAAATTGAATAAAATGCACTTGAAGTTGAATCTGGTAAATGTGCATGAACATAACATAAGAGCTCTTGAATAGCTTTCCAATGTTGTAACAATCATGAAATTTGGAAATCTAGGAAAAAAGGAGTTTGGAGGTCTAAGTGGGAGATTTGACTTCAATCAACAACAAAATGAACCAACATTTTTTTAATAATGAGATCGACACCACTATAAAGTACATGGAACTAGATTTTTAACAATATCTTATTTGTGAAAATCCCAACTATTGGATCAAAAGATATGGCTCTTAGAAAAAAAACCTATTAGAGGAAGTGTAGTGTAGTAAATTGTCACCCTTGCTAATTTCACACTAGGTTTGGCAGCCTACTTTGCATGCATGCATAATTATATTCATAATTTGTTCATTTTGGGGCGATATTAGAAAAATACATTCAATTCCTCGATATCTCAATTTTTTAGAGTGAAAATTACCCATACAGAGGTGTTCGGTGCCATAGTCCTAGGAATATACTTTCAAAATGTTACCATCTCTAGTTTCGGCCTTAGGTGTCATGAAAATGATAACTGGTCAACCTAGGTCCAAAAAATAAATTTGGATGCATATATAATTTTTTTTTACCTCTCATTTAGACCATTACAATTCAATTATGATCTATTATCAATCATGAATAATTATTATGAAATATTATGTGAAAATTGTGAAGATACATGCAACCTCTTCTCTACATGCTTGCTATAACTCTCTATTGTGTTATGTGGATTAATCCTTACATGTGTTCAAGGAAAATTGTTCATTATTCATCCTTTTTTTGTGGCAACCTATGGTGTGACATCCTTCAACAAGAGTTTCATACCTAAGGTAACTTTTATCTTATGCTTTTCATTTATTACAATCATTATTATTTACTTTTCCTCTACTCCTGCGAGAGCACATGATTTATACCATCATCATAAATTTTTTTGTAGAGGTGGGAACACCAACATGGGGTTTGGCTGAGGAAAACTTATATACTACACAACCTTTCCATTCTTTTTATGTGTGTAGATTTGGATCTAAAACTCCTAGCAATGACAGTTTGTAGGACAAACTAGACTTTGAAAGGTTGACAAAAGCTAAGAATAAGAAAAAACCCAAGGACTAGGGAACCCTATACCCATGTCCCTACATTTCAGGCTCAAATTTCAACCAAAGGTGCCCTTTTGTCTACACAACTCAGATTTGTACCTATTTCAGTGATTTTTTATTTCTATATGTGGGATCATTCGTATTTTTAGATTAGGTCTTATATCAATTAGGTTAATTAATCACACTCATCAAATATGCCCTCTTTAAAACAAAGGAATAAAACCCAGGTAGATTGACTCTCTCCTTTGAGGTATTTAGCCAATCATAAAACCCTCTTTGGTTCATGCTCCAATGTTAAGCAAACAAGAGATAGATTTGAAATAATTTACTAGTTAGATCTAGGTTCTCTTTTCACACTTAACATCAAGGAGGGATTTGAGAGATAAAGGCGTTTAAGAAATCCACTAAACCCTTTTACTTGAAAATCATACATTGTTTAGGGATATGATGAACATTAACTCCCCTTAGTATTCTACTACAACGAATTGTCCATGTTTGACTCCATCCCATGTAAACATCACTCCAATTCTAATTATAACCCCTTCTCATATAACTAGCACTCCAATTCCAACAAGAGATGAGATTATGGTTGGGATATCAAAGTCAAGCTGCCAAACAACAACAAACTCTATCACATCAAGTCCACTTTATTTTTCCTCATGGTTTCAATGAGGTTGGGAGAAAGCAATCATTATATAAAAGCTTGTTTGAAATAATAACCTAGGGGGCATTTTTTTTTGCATTTTGCATTTAGGGATTTCATATTTATGTGATAAATAAAAGTTTATATCTCTTTCAATTGGTAATGAAAGGGGATTTCAAATTTATGTTTGCCATATGATAATGACATGCATTTCATTTTGAGGGGTGTCCAACTCATATGCCATGTGGAGGGTGATGAGATGTAGAGCATAGCATTTTCCATTGAAGGCTGATCAATAGTGGATCAGGAGGACCCTCGGTCTCAGTCTAACATCCCACTAGTACGTGTTGACCATGCCATGTGGCTAGTGGGTACAAGACCACCTTTTTTAAAAAATGCTAACATTAAATGATCCATACCTCCTCTTTCCTTCCCAACTTGCCACATTAACTTCATGTCCATCCACATATACTTGTATAGGATGGTGCCAAATTTCCACAACATGGAGCCTTCAATGTTTCAATTTCTCACATTTATTATTGACTAATGCCCCACTATCAAGATTCCTCTTTCAAAAAGTTCATTACATTTTACACCTAAACATGTTCATTTCAACTTTGTATTGGCGATGGGTTTTGCAAAAGGAATGATCATCAATACTAAGTTGATGCTCTTGTTTGTCTTTTGGGCCATCATATATATTAATTCAAACTAGTATGAAGCATTCACATTAGGGATACTTGATTATGCTAAAATAATTTTAGTGTTAAATTATGTTGTACTTATCCACATATTAGTTTGAAATGTAGATTACAATATAGCTTAACCCAAAATGCATTTGGGAAACCAAGCCTCCCCAATGCTACCACCTCATACTAGCTTAGATTTCTTCATGTTTAACATTAGGTATTTGATAGGTTTCTTCATGTTTTCATGTTCTATTATAGAATGTAGTCTTGGTTGACATGTTTCTTCATGTTTAACTTCATGTTAGCATATTTAAAAGAAAATCAAAAAAGATTTACATGTTAATTGAAGAGGTTGATTGATTTGGTTGAGCGCTTTCTTGGTTTGAACTCTTAAATTTATGTTCTATTATTTGGTATAAAATTGAAATTGAATTGTATTGATCAATTAATGCAAGATGAAAGGATGGATTTGATGGATGTTTTAAAAATATAATTTTCTAATAAGTTTGATAGTTAATTGATTTATGTCCTCTTATTTTGATTGCTTAGTTGGTGACTCTTATGCCTTTGAGTGTGTTGCTAGAAAGTATTCACGGAGGAACTAACCAATAGTAGGGAAAATATCACTTGAATAAATCAAGTTGATGATGAGATATGGGACATTTTAGTTTATTTTATTGGACACATGGCCATGCATTTTGTTTACAAAGGAGTTCACATTTAAAAAACAATATGATATTATGGGTGGTTACTTATATGTAGCTAGGACAAGTATAGTGTATCTTTTGAATATGTAGTCTTTATAATAGAAACCAGGTTTCATATTTGTTGATGAGGGATTGTGTATAATTAATGCCAGTTTAAGCTGGGGGACTGATATTTGTCATGGCCATAGAATTATTACAATTGAGAATGTTTATATTCCAAGCTTCCACTGACATGAATTGTAAATCTCCAATGGTAAAATTGCAAATATTGGATGAATGGGCAATCAAGATCTTCAAACATATATGCACTTATAGTACAATGACTACATTTACATCATATAGAACATATAGGCATTTACATATATGCAGTTACAATACAATGGCTACAACATTTACATTATATAAAATAGACAGGCATTTACAAAACAATGGCTGCAACATTTGCATCATATATAATAAATAGGTATTTATAGAACAATGGCTATAAAATTTATATTATATAGAACATATAAGCACTTACATATATGCAATTATAGTAGAGTGGCTACAACATTTACATCATTTAGAAAAAATAGACATTTACATATATATGGTTACAACATTTACATCATATAGGACATATAAGCATTTATAGAACCGTGGCTACAACATTTACATCACACAAAACAAATAAGTATTTACATACATGGAGTTACAACAGAGTGGCTACGACATATAGAACATATAGGCATTTATAGTATAACTAAAAATGGCATATGTGCACTATTTAAAACCTTGCTAGTTAGGCTACCATTTTGTATAGGGTACCATTAGTAGAGTGCAAGACTTTAGCTTGTGGGAGAGAAAATATATAGGTTGAAAAAGATGTATCTAGAGACTAAATAGTGTAGGAAAATAAATGACGGTGATTAGGTCTAGATGTAGTATGTTTGGATAGGGATAAGCTCAATTGAAAAAATGAAGATGAAAAGATAAGGTTTGGAAGAAGCCATATTTTGGTGTACTTTATGTAAGATATGAAATGAAGATGAACATATGTAGAGAAATAAAAAAACCTAAATTTATTTAAGATTATAACTAAGTGATAAAATAACAAATCATAATCAGGCTTGGATTGATTGAAGCTGAAATAGTTCCTCATAATAAAAGGATTATAAGTGCTTATATCTTTGTTAGTGCATTGTTTATGATTATGAATATTTTATTTATTATTATTAACCATCAAAATTATAGATTTGGGATGTTATATTCAATAATAAGCATGTGACAAAATCTACAACATGAGTATGGGACTAGGTCACAGACATGGCGTAATTGAAGAATGATTTTCCTTTGCATGATCAAGTTCGGTTGCTACAAGTTCTTCTTTTATTGATACAATAAAACACTTTATCTTCAATATCTACACACGAAACATAGATTATGCTAAAAAGAACATTAGGATCTACTATTTGTAGAGGAAAGTCTTATGATTTCCTTGTTTGTGAGTAAAACCTTTTTCCAATGATACAAAATAGCACACCAAGGAAGAGATGTGATGTCTATGTTGTCAAATATATTTTAATCAATGCAACTAATTATTTCACTAAATGGTGGAGATTGCCCCATTCAAATTCTCTAGGGCCTTAGACATTTGTAATTTTTGTAATGGAAGATATTATCTCACGCTTTTGGTTACCTGCTTCTATTATTATGGATAATGATACATCCATTAAAAATTAAGAAGTTAAAAAGTTTTGTAATACATATTAATTTAAAAATGCTTCTCTTCTCCATTTTATACACAAAGTAATGACCAAGCTAAAGCCACTAAGAAACAATTGATAAAATATTTCACGAAATGGTGGATAAACATGGTACTAATTGATTTCATCATTGTGACTCTTTGTTCATAGAATTATAGAGGATAATATTTACTATGAACAACATTTATAAATTTTAGACGAGCAAGGTGTTTTTTATTAGGTAAGCAAGGTTTTGAAAGGGCCTAGAATCTCATACAAAGAGAAAGATAGAGCATTAAGCACAATTAGACACCATAGAACAGCCAAACAAAACATCTAAGAGACTACATAAGACAAAACATTACAAAACCTGATACGCCAACTAAACAAGCCAAAGTTAAGGTGGATTAAAAAATTGTTCCAAAGATTTTTGCTTTATGATAGTATAAGGGCCCTTCTCCCCAAATCTTTTTTCTTACAAGGAGAAATCACAAGACCAATGGCAGATCCAACTTCCAATGCTGAAGTTTTAAAAGAGGAGCTCAACATTGAATAGTCAATAGGAGATTTCCCTATATTACTTTCTTCTTGAATCTCCTCAAAGCAAGTAGTGGAGGCATGACCCACTTTACTACAAGAATGGCAAATAATTGGAGAGTCTTCATATTCAATCTGTTGCACCCACTTTCCAAATTTTGAAGATGAGGTAACCTGAGTGAGCAGCACTAGGTTATTCTCCACAAACACACAAAATCTAGTGAATAAGAAATGCATTATGAATTTGGTGATCTTATTAGTAGCACAATATTGCCCAAAAGAATTAGTAGTACTCATTAAAATATTTTCATGTCAATACTCCAAAGATAGCCCTCGCAAATGAATCCAAATAGGAAACTTGAAAGTGTCTTTCATTGGGTTGAAACCAAGAGACCAATTTTGAAGATAAAGGCCATTCATGCCGAGAAACCATGGGCCATCTAGAAGGGTCCTAGAACAATCCTCCAACCAAGGAAAATAAAAAGAAAAAATATTTCAACATAGCAATTACCTCAACTAGACCTCTAATTTTCCAAACCCGAAGAACCCATCTTCTGATGATATTGATAATGGGATGATTGCCACAAAATCTCCCAACAAGTGAGATCCTAAGTGAAGCCAATGACTCAATAAGGAGAGAATCAAGAATATCAATTTGAAACTATACATTCTCCTTAACCTTAGAGGAACTCCCATCAATCACATCACCATCATAACCTAACTGCAAGTTAGACACACCACACACCTCCTTCACACTAAGATCCTCCAAAACCCTAGGGTTTGAAGTAGGAACAACAATAAGAGACAAAATAACAATTGAAATTAATCTAATTAACTATGACAACATTCAAAATGTCTACGGGCGGGAAAACTGTGCCGACTGGGGAGTTCTCTGCTTCGGGCGGGAGTATTGGGCCGACAGGGGAGTTTTCTGTTTCTGGTGAGGCTCTCAGGGGCGCTGGAGCGGGTGCTGGTGTTGGCGTCGGGGCTGGTATTGGTGCTGGCGCTGGGGCTGGAGGTGTTGGCTTCGGGGCTAGTGCTGGTGCTGGCGTCGGGGCTGGATCTGGTAAGAGTATCAAGGGTGCTGGCTCTTCTGTGCGTGCACCTAGATCATATATGAATATTAGGCAAAGTTTTGGTGGTTTCATCCCTGTGAAAAACTCCATCACAGTGAAGATTAAGGACGAGTTAGTAGAAGAAATAAGTGATAGTGTAGCAGAGCTTTCTGCTCAAGGGGTGATTTGTCGGTTTAGGGGCTTTTGGCCAAGCCTTCCTCAGCTGCACTCTTGGATCTCCAATGAATGGGAGCCCCTCATCACTGGTAAAGTTCAAATCTTCCCAATGGCCAAAGGTTTTTTTGTTGCTAAGTTTGAAAATACCTTAGATAGAGACAAAATCTTGTGTGATAATTTCTTCAGCTGGGAGGACAAATACCTTCTGATGATTAAACCTTGGCACTCCAACTTTAACCCAACTTTTGAAACCTTCAATAAAATCCCAATTTGGGTCTGTTTGCCTAATCTCCCTCTTCACCTTTGGAATTACTCTCTCCTGGAGGAGGTTGGGGATGCCCTAGGTGATTTCTTACTTGTGGACAAAGAATCTTCTGATCTTTATCACTCTACCTTTGCCCAAATACTTGTTGAAATTGATGTCTCAAAAGGACTGCCCGTTGAAGTTCTCTTAAAATGTTCTAGGGGGTCTTGGATCCAATCGTTGGATTATGAGGGGGTCCCTTTCCACTGTAGAAGATACTTCAAAACAAGACATGTTGCTGCGCAATGCGGATTCGAGAAGAAGGCAAAGATTACTACTTGGTGGAATGGCGCTTCTCTACAACATTACACGGTTGAGAAGAAATCTGATCAGCTAAGGAGCTTCTCTGAGGTGGTGGTTTCTGATTCACAAGTTGCTGGGGCTTCTGATTCACAAGTTGCTGGGGTTTCGACTGCTGGGGCTTCTCCTTCCTCCGTTGGGGGAGCTACCATGATAAATCATATTGAGCAAACGATTAGACCGGTTTCTATCTCTACTGATGGTGCTTCGTTTCCCATCTCTGGTTGCTCTCTGGTCATTCCCACACCTGTTTAGGCAAACTTTGATGTTACCTCTAGGGCTGCGGATTTTCATCCTCAGGATATTGATGGGCTGGCTTGGCAGGCTAAGGCGGCACAAGTTGAAGAAGGCTGGACTACTGTTATTGGAAAAAAATCTAAACCCTCTGGGCCTTCTTTCGATATGACTCTTCGCTCCAACAAGCGAAACTCTAATTGTAAAACCTAGTGGTGTTTGTTTGGGAGCTGGTTTTTTGTTGACTGCAGACTGTCTTTTCTGCAATCTGGTCTTTTTGGCTGTTTTAAGCAGTTTGGCTTTTTGGTTGTAAAGGGTTCCGGATCCCTTCAAAATCTATTTTCCCCAATATCAAAAACAATAAGAGACGAAGAATCAAGAAACATCAACCACATGAACACCAATACTCCCAGCCATCACATCACAGTCCTTCCTCTAAAAAAGCTTCTCAAGAACCCTAGGGGTCAATGAAAAACAAGAGGAGGAACATGAACACCAATAGGAGAATAGGAAACAAGACATACTAACTCCCCCCTCAACATTTGGAGGGAGAAGAAAGGCTTTATTCAGACCCATTAATTGAACACCATTTTGAGATTTCTCCACAATCTTCTCAATCTCACGCCTCTGCGCCTTCAACCAAGCCTCAAAGAGAATGTCAAGAAGAAGTTCATCCTCCTTTTCAACCCATTCACAAACCCAGGCATCCTCCCTAGAAAAAACAATAGACTTTCCATCCTCTGCATTAGCCGGGACAAATCTATCATCAAAAGAATATAAAGTTGTATCCTCTGCAAGGGATGTAGCCTTCGCTAGTGGAAAGCAACAAAACTAGAGGAAATTTCATCCTCTTCATCCCATTCTCGCGCCCAAATATCTTCAATGGGTACTACGGCAACAGGGCCAACAACCTCTCCATTGTCAACACCCTTACTACAGGAAGAAAACAAACCATATGTTGCAGGTTTACGTGGAACCCTCACTGACCTCTACAAAGCCCTTGCAATGGTGTCGTCGTCCTCTCCATCCCCTTCATCTTTTGCCCCCTCCTCTTCACCATCGCCCACATAGGTCAATTTGAACTTCTGTGTTTACTTCCTCACCTTCGTCTGCGTCTTCTTCCTCATTTTCACCTTCCTCTCCGAAGACTTCTTCATCCTAAGAAATATTGTTAAAATCAGTAGGATTTATACAATGAGCAAGGTGCTAATTACTAGTACGACGACAAGGAAGAAAAACACCTAAGCCAATTCTTTAGTGATAAAAGCACCCAAAAAAACCCAAAAAAATTCCATTTACAACCACAAAGAGGAGTGAAATGATGAAATGCCATCTAAAGTAGTAAGTATTAAAAAACAGATGGAAATAAACTAGTATACGAACCCTTAAACCCCGTTTCTCCACTATGTTTTAATTTAAAACAATTTAAGACTATGTTTGAATTTAGAACCATTTAAAACTATGCTTCCATTTAGAATGAGTCATGGGAATAAGAAGACCGATAACGTTAATGAATAAATAAGAACATAAAACCAATTAAAACAAAGCAAACGCCTTAAACATAGAGAAGTGAAGTGGAATAATATGAATAGAGAACAAATGAAACACAATGAACACCTCAAAACATATTACCTTGTTGGTTCATCGCCTTGGGGAGGTGTAGAATCCTCACTTAGGTCAAAGACATGCAAACAACAACTTGGAAGATGAGAAACGAGCAATGAGCTAAAATTGGCGACCATTCCTTTTGCGGAAGCCACCACCAATACAAAGTTGAAGCGAACATGTTTTGATGCAAACTACAAACGACCTTTCAAGAAGAGGGGTCTCAATAGTGAGGTGTTAGTGATGATAAATGCGAGGTATTGAAGCATTGAAGGTTCCATGACATGGAAATCTAGTATCATCCCACACATATATGTAGATGGACATTGAGTTAATGTGGTGGGTCCAAAAGGAAAGAGGAGGTGGCGCATGTTTAATATTAGCATGTTTAAAAAAAATGGTGTTGTGGTTGCTCACTACACGTCATGGTCAACATGTACTATTGTGATGGTAGAATGGGACCGGAGGTCCTCCTAATCCAATGTCAGTTAGCCTTCAAAATGCCTTGGAAAATACCCCACCACCTCTCCTTGTCATCAATGTGGCAGATGATTTGCACATCCCTCAAAACAAAATATTTGTCTCCACACTTGCATTGAATAGGTGAAAATATTTTTTTTAATCTTTGGTCTACATGACGTTCCATAAAATTAAGTAATTAGAGTGCTCCACTATAGAATTCTCTCCCCTAAAATAATTTTATTATCTATTTTAATATCGACTTTGAAAAAATCTAGAGGTTTCTCCCTTAAATTTTATTGCCATATTTGCTCTCTTTTACCACAAAATACAAGTAGTTTTCATTATCAAATGGAGGAAATTTTGGGCAGCGTCAAAAACTCTCTTTCTTCATAATTCATCAACACAGGCCTCAACATACTTATTTCTGAAATGAATGATTTGTGTATTTATTTATTTATAAATTTCCCTTAAAAACACACCTTAAATAAAAACCTAAGCTATCTAATTGCTGAACATTATAACAAACAGTTGTCTAATATGAAATGGAGTTGGGCTACAAGATTTACCCAGGGGGAAACTCAATGTAGGCAATCTCTTGCAGTTTGGTGTGGTGCCTCCTTATCTCAACTAGAATCAGTAAGAATTACAATCCATTTATTCCCATGAAACCTCCAAGAACACTGGTACAATGCTCTCACATGCTCACCCTATCACCCAAATCAATCAACACAACTTATTTCACTTCCATAAAGTTGTATAAGATTTCTACTACAGAAGATTATTGAGGGTTTATTTATGCTTCTATTGGATCAGGCAAACAATGGGAAAATATTAAACAATTTTCCATTATAACTGTTGTCTGAAGTTAAAATTCACCAACTGTCTAATTTGACTGCATAATCTGATTCAGATTCGTCAGATTGTGCTAGTGACGAAAATGTCTGCCACAGATCTATTTACAAGGGGCAGACTCGGCAGCTTGTTTAACCATCCTCAAGACTTTCCTTATCTTCACTCCATTCTAATCATTCCCCTGCACATTTTGTCCGAGAGCGAATGAGAACATACAGATTTTAACTACCTATGGGAACAAGTTCACTGAAAAGCTACAGCGGCTATTTTTCAGACATGTAGATTGCAATTCCTAAGGGGAGCAAAGGCTTCTATGAGCTGCAGGTATTTGCAGGGATGTTTTTTATTTACATGTGGCATTGTTTGATATTAGTTTTCAGATTTTTTTTCAATAAAAATACCAAGAACATGCAGCATCGCCAACATTCAATCTGCATGAAACCATAAAACTGTAAATTATATGAATTTTTTACACAGCACCTACTGGAATGACTTTCCACTGACTCTGCAAATAATCTTATTTTCATCAAAGTTCAGAAAGTTCAACAGATTTCAAGGAGTTTAACAGTTTTCCCAAAATCAAGAATTTTGGGAAAGACTAGAAAAACCAAAACAATAATGTATAACCACAGAAACATTACATGAAAATGATGAGAAGAAAATTTCCAATGCCCAACATTGACAGTACAAAATTTGATACATCTGCGTATCATGAATATTTTAAGACTGGTCTCCAGTGTCCACAGTGATGCGCTCAGATCACTGAGCTGTAATACAAATCCATAATTTAAATTATGATACTTTATAATAAATTTAGTCTGATCTAAAATATTTTTACAACATTATACATAGTTTTTTATCGTAAATATTAATACACAATATTATAAAATGTGAAAATATCATATCCTTTACAACAAATATTTAAATATCATTAATATTAATACAATTATTATACTTATTATGTAAGGTTTAGAAAACATGTAAAAGTTTTTGGAAATATCTTTATAAGTTTTTCTATCAATGTGAATGATTACACATTGATCTATCATTGTACTAATGTTTCAGATCAGATTGTTAATCATCAATAGAAAAACATCAATGTTTTGGATCAGATTCTATATTTCATGATAAATCAGATTCTAGAATGGATCATGAATAGTCCATCATCAAAACAATAAAGCGTCAATGTTTTGTATCAGACTTATAGATCTATTTTCACATTGAAAAAGCGTCCATTAATATTTCACATCACTCTGAAATCCTTTATAATCCATCATCATAACAAAAAAATATTATTATATAGATCAAAATTCATAATCTATCACAAAGATTCTTAAATTTACATATAATGATAGTAACCTTTATCTTTTTATCATAATTCAGAAAACTTAATAGATTTACTTCATCAAAATAATTTTTTTTGAAATTGTTCACTACATAAACAATTACACATAATATCAAAGTTCAGAAAGTTAACAGATTTAAAGAGATTAAAGGTTTCATCAAAAATAAAGAATTTCAAAAAACTTCATTACATTGTAACAATTATACACAATATCAAGATTCAGAAAGTTCAATAGATTTAGGGAGGTAAAAGGTTCATCAAAATCAAGAATCATTACAGTGGAATAATTATACATAAATCGCAGATCACTACCTACTTCCAAATGATACGAAAAAAAAACTTCAATGTCCAATGTCCACAGCATTTCAAAATTTGATGCTGATGCCAGACCTCGAACTACTGAACCCTAAAAACCTTAAACACGATCTAATTCATCATCAATACCACTACCACGACCACATTCAATATGATCAGCAGGTTTACACAAGCACGCTGACTGGAAAACAGAGTTTACATAAAGGGCATTAATAAAGTAGATCCAAAAGACTGAGCCATATCAACCCTTGAGCTTCAATCAAACATTGTTACAGGTCATTTACAGGTGAATGAGGCGACATTCAAACCCAGATCTGCTCAGGAAGAAAGCAGATGCCTACGTCATCCATCTGCTGTGGATTAACATAATTTATTTGATAAAAAATATAAGAATCTAGTGGCTGTTGGTACACGAAAAAACTTAAAAGGGATTAATTTTTGTTTAAGTGTAAAAATTCAACACTTCAAAAGATGAGGCAGAGTTTATATTACCCTCTCGATACTCAAAATCACAGGAAACCAATAATTCATTCGCCGACAAAAACCAAGGAAAAAACATAGAAAATCAGGACTACTAAAACCAGTCAGAACCTTCTAACGGGGGCATCCGGAGGAGGCTTAAGTTAATTAATTGCCTGATATGATACAGACAAGATCAAGAATGTGCGGTAAAATAGCGAGGCAATGGCATACCAACTCCAGCTGTGAATGTTGTATAGTATTCACGGGATATATGTAAGGCCTATTTGAGACGGCTTCGTGTACTCCTGCAAGAAGTCAATCTGGAATAGGCTTTCCATTATCCCGTGAATAAAGAACAGCTGCACCTTCATCACATTTCCTGAAATCGATATGCCATAGCCGTGCTAACAATGAGAAGTAGAAGCACAGTAATAACCCCAGCTTATGCAAGGAATCCCAATGAAAGAAGAAAATGGCAGGGGTTCCAATAGCCCCTGAAACCCTGGCAGAGGAGAGGGTCTTCTTTGTCTTCAGAGTCCTCCTCCTCTGCATATATAAAGAGCCTGACTGATTCTTTGTAGAGGGAATAAATGCTTTTTGTTTTCCCACCTGAGAGAAGAAAGAATTTCTGATTATGACATCAAAGTTGAGGATGCTGTCCTATGGAGGGGTCATGGTAAATTTAGTTTATTTTTGTTAATTAATATGCCATTAGTTTGATAGAGGTATATGTTTTCAAAATTAAAAGTGGTAATAGTTCAAATTGTATATGTTTTTATGTTTGCTAACAATTATTTACTTATTTTATTAAAAAGAAAAAATATTGAAATAATAGAAATGTAAGAATTTGATTGATTTTGATGATTGATAGATAATTGTTTATTGATTCAATCATAACTTTTTAAATGTAACTTAGATTGTAACTTCTTATATGCATTAAAAGAAAAATGATAAAATTTGATTTGGGTTGCTCTTATAATTGATTGGGTTGAACCCACACCTCGCAAGATTGAACTTTGTGTGTGGGAATGATTTGGATGTGCATGATTGATGACAAAAAATGTGCTTAATAACATGTTTGTCTTTGTCTTTTAGTTATCTAAAACTATCAAAGTGATGTCTAAAGACAATATTTAGGAGTTTGTTGACTTGATAGGTGAATGAGGTATCCTAGGTCAAACCCCTTTAGTGGGTCGAATTAACAATGATGAGCAATATTGAAGACAACACGCGTAAGCATGTAGATGTCTATATGATGATGATGATGTGGGTCTACATATTTGTCCCCCTATAAATTGGAGTGTGCTATAATTGTTATCCCATATGAAAATAAGTGCACATTGAATGTCTTTAAATATGATGACATAATGACATGATAAAAAAACATTTTGTAAGATTTGGTTATGGAGATAGGCACCCAAAATCAATGAGGTCTAAGGAAAACACAAAGAAGACCAACATGATAGAATACATTATATTCTAATCAAATAATGTAATACTATGAGATTATATACAAGATATGTTCATATAAGAACAAAAGGTGGACATGTATAAGGCACACTACAAATAGATGTGAATGTATAACAAATGTGGGATAAAGGAGATGTAGTTGACTACATGTGTGTAGTCAACTCCACCAAACAAGGAATTGTACAAGTCAGATGATGCAAGTGTGACCTATTTAAGTAAATACCTACCTAAGAAAGCTTATCTTATCTTAGGTGCATATCATTCAATAAAGTAATTAGCCATGTAGACACATAAAAATGGCCTAGACCCACAAACCACATTTTTCTATGTCAAACATCCTCCTCACATAATTAAATTATTTAATTGTGTACTAATGTCATAATTCCTAACTATTTCCTCTTGATTATTTAAATAAATAAACTTTATTTATTTAAATACGTCATTAATTCCTTGTCTTCTTATAATTAATAAATTCCTATGATTTATTTAATTATTGTCCACCTTATCCATTTTCTTCATAATTAAATAATAATTATTAATTATTTAATTATCTTATTGATTTTTCTTCTAACCTTAAATATTTTTTTTAATTTAAATTCTCATTCTCACATTCTCACCAAGTAAATAATTTGAAATAATTATTTACTGTCACATGACCCCTCCACTTTTGAATTAAAATAATTTTTAATTCAAAAGGTCAAGTCAACCTCTTAAATCAAATAATTTTAAATTATTATTTGGTTTTCCAACAATCTCTTTTTTCATGCCCAATATCTCCTTGTCACATGCATTCTTGACCTTTGATTTGAATTTCCTAAAATCAAATCTCAGCCTTTCATTTCAAATGTTGCCCTAACCCTAATTGTTGGTTGTCACATTTAATTTCAGCCTTTGATCTTAGGGCATTTCTCAATTTCTAATCTTGGCCATTCATCTAAAATTGGCTTTTTTATAAAAAGGCATTTTTTACCTCATTTGACATACTTCATACTTCATAGACTTCATGCTTGACTGTTTTATGCTTCATACTTTAGGCTTGCTTTCATTTGTTGAGTACATTGCAATAATAGTACAATCCTTCAATATTTCCTTAGGACATTTTCATAGGTCAATAGTTGCTCATCAAAATTTGAGGGAAAATATCATTTTACAGCAAATGGAGAAGGGAAATGAAGGTCAATAATGGAAGGCATGAAGACTTTTGGTGAGATTGTTCTTTTTTTATGCTATTTTACTCCTTTGTACTTCATTGTTTAGCTAGGGTTTTGTTTATGCAATTGATTTCATGCTAACCTAACTTTTTGCCTTAGTTACAAGCCAAATTCAAAAATAAAAATATTGCACCACCATGTCCCCAAAAGCATAGCTTATGTGGGTAAAAAAGATGGATAGATAGGTCCAAAACAATATGTAGCCATGTTAGGTACCCATGTAGAAAATAACCCCTTCACAAAGAAGGAAACAAATTGTATGAAAAAATCCTCCCAAGAGAGGTTGAAGAGATACCATGTATCCCCCTTCAATGTGTAGTCTCATATGTCGATAGTACACGCTAAATACAAAATGCTAAATATGATCTATTACCATCAAACAATGCTTCTCCCTTTAGGAAGAAACAAATTGAAAGGTGAACACAAAAGATCTTCCTAATCTTGAAAATTATGAGGGAAGAAGATAGAAAATGTTGATCTCTAGAAACTACTCAATTGTTTCCCTATTGGTATCAAAATGAGTCACAGTTGAATCAAAATTTGTAGAAAAAATCCTCCAAAGAGAGGATAAAGAGAGACTGTGTAGGCCCCCTCAAAGTGTAGTCTCATGTGTTGATAGTACATGCTCAATGCAAAATGATAAAGATGATTTGTTATCATCAAACAACACTTCTCTCTTTAGGAAGAAAAAAATTGAAAGGCGACTGTACAAAAGATCTTTCTATTCTTGAAAATAATGAGGGAAGAAGATAAAAAATGAGGATCTCTAAAAAATACTCAAGTGTTGCCCTGCTAGTATAAAAAATGAGTCACAATTGAATCAAGAGTCCCAAGCCTAGCTAATGAAAGTAACATCTAAAAACCATGTGAACATGGATGAAGAACATGTACCAAACATATGGATGATGCCTCTATATACTATTAAGATTCTCTAAACTAATATCAAATTATGACAAATGTTGATAAGATGAATAAGATATCATGCAAGATTCAAGTACAATAACCATGGATGTATGATTCTCACAATAGGTAAGACAAATGAACCAATGAGAATTTGGTGCTCTTATAGAATGTATCAATATGAATGATAATTGAGTCAAATCAAGGACTCATGAATATTTATAGAGTTTGTCACCATGAAAGTATGAATGGGTGGAGAGGTGGCCTTGAATGTTCCCTCTTGACATTTAAAGGTGATGTAACTCCATAGGAGTTGTCATCAAAGAGGAGATGAATTTCCTCAAATGTTTGAACCTTAATATTCAAAAGCCTAAGACTCCATAAAAAAATGTGAAATATATGGTAAGTAGAGCTCCTAATGAGGTGGATTAGGAAGATTAATATGAACTTGCTATAAAGAATCACTAGAAGCTCTTGATAAAGAAATATTTCAAACTATGATGGAGATGACAACTCAATTCATGCCATCAAAATATAGTACTCATCCTATGATGATGTGTCCACACAAAATGTATGTATAAACACTAGATGTATTTTTCGATGCTAGAATGCAAGAGTACTTAGCCTCAAGATGTTGCTTCATAAATAAATATGATGAACCCTTTGAATTGATATCATAAGTCACATAATTCATAGAGTCAGTGGAAGTCTCTGTAGGAAGAAGAGCAGCATCAAGAGAAGCCTATGTCATCATAATGATCATAATTTTTCCATTCATCAAGTACCTTAGTTATGTTATGGACATATGGTAGAAAAACATCAAGTGATCAAAGAAAGTCCATACTAGATCTTTTGAGAATGGATATGCATTTAAGCCTCCAAGAATCTCCCATATTCTAGTCCAAAGGTCACAAGGGCACTCAATGTGAGTGACATCCATCATGTTGTTGATATTGGCATTACACATAATTAACCCCAAAACATCTTCAACCTTTGCATTTCACACTTGCTTTTGCTAGAAAGAACTAGATACGAGAAAAAGTCTATAAAGAATGAGTGAGATTTTGACCCATTTGAAATGATTTAGGAAGTTTTGTTATCAAGATTTATAGTTTTGTTTATTTTATTTGATAAGAATATGATTTTCTAATACTCATGATTATCTCCTTAAATTAGTCACCTAATAGACCAATCAAGAAATTCAATAAGCAAAAGAAAATAAAACCATAAGGTCGTGACACAATAATTACATAATCATCTCAATATAATATTATTTTGACATTTTTTACTTATTACTTTTATAATTTCTAGTTTTCAAATGTACAATAGTGGACTTGATCTTACCGAATTCAGATGCTAGAAGAGGCTAAAATACTGAAACTATAATTCTAAATTAGAATGAAAATAAACCAAGGTTACTACTGTGAAGTACATTGAAAATCATGCACTTCAAAAAAATAGCACCCAAAGAGGAGCTTTTATGAGCTCAAAGGGAGCCTTAAAAATTCCCAAAATGAAAACAAGCTAGCAACACATATGTGAAATTACAAATCTACATAACAAAATCGCAAATGATCTACACCACTATGAATATAATGTTCCCAAATAAAATATTTTTTTAATTTATTTCAAATAAAGCAACACACAAAAAACCTTAGTCAAAATATATTAAACTTCAAACCCTCTTCAAATAAATATTGAAAATATAATGAATTACCCAATAAGATTTTGCAATTTCTTCACAAATCTATGTACTCAAATTTGACAATTTTTGCATGGAAAATTCTATAATTTATTCTATTGATGAAATATGGTTTCTACACATGAAATATTGGAAAAATCACTAGCAACAACAACATCAAAAATATTTGGGAACTATCAAATCGAACAACACCCATAAAATTCAAATCACACCACATTGTCAATATTGTATTGCTCCAATCTAAAAGATTAAAATCACAAATCTAGAAGTTGATCTATATGAATAAAATTACAATAAAAGCCTTACATATAAAAACAATAATTCACTCTCCAAATGTCACACCATCAATGGGAATGAAACTTCACACATCTTCAAATATAACTTGCAACACACACACACACATGCATGCATGCACACAAGCACATGCACACTCACACGCACACTCACACACACACACACGCACACACACACACACACACACACACACACACACACACACACACACACACACACACACACACACACACACACACACACACACACACACACACACACACACACACACACATAAATTAAAAAAATATGCACATCCTTAAGGTGTAATGCAATCTATGAGATAAATTTCCTTCCAAAACCAATGAGGGTTTCTTCCATTGATTCCAAATTTCAATAGGTTTTCATCCAGAAGGAAATGTAGAAACAAAAAAGATCATACAAAAACTTGAGATGAAAAATGATAAAAAAAAATCACTCTTGATAGGAAATTCCCATATATTTATAATGCACTAATTCCAAATTGGGATGTCAAATCCCAATGCCTCATTTGGGGGAAAATAATAAGTAAAAACATATTTCAAAATCCCCACTTAGATTTAATACTAAAAATAGCCTACACTAACACCCTATTACACTTGCACTAACAACCTATCATAAATCCATCATAAAATTTGATAGTTTGACATTTGATGGTTAAAAAATGTTAGGAAATAAATGCATAATACTGAGAAAGTTAAATACATTTGTAGCAGCAATCAAGATCCTAACATCATGTCAAAGCTTATGTGTATTCATGTTGTCTTGTGAAGGCTAACAAGTGTTGTAGGTCTTCATGCATTCAAGCATTCATGAAAATCAAGCAAGCAACATCCAATTCTCTTGAAGTGATGTGTATGTATTTAGTCCTTCAAGGAAGCTATTGAAGGGTGGTGATTTGCAAAAAATTGGTCATTCATCATTTCCTTCCTTTCCATTAAGGTTTTTATCATTGACATTGCCATTGCGAAAGTGGGAACACTATTCACAAGGTTTGACTAAGGTAAAACCCTATATGACACAATTATTTTTCCCTCTCTATGTATGTGTAGATTACAAGTTGAAGAAGGATTAAAGAGATCTTGAAGATCAATTTTGCATTGTTACATTTTTTTTCATCATTCTTGTCAATCTATGAAAACTAAGTTGCAGAATTCATTTATGAAATTCCAACAAATTTGTAGGTGGAAATAGAAGCTTAGATCCAACACTATAGGACCCCAAAAGTTGATCACGACCCCTACACAAAGACGCATTCACCATTCGCCAAATGAGTCCTTGTAGACACAATAGAACCAATTTTTGAGTAGGTTTGTTGTCCTTTGCACCTTCCAAATATTCTACAACTTGACTATTTTAGTTTGTTAGTTGTCAAGATTTTGTATTCATACCAGGGCATATAAGATCATTAAGTCAATCATTCTAAAATATTACCAATCCATTCTAATCCCCCTTTAGATATAGATTCAAGTTTGATTGGCTCACCATTAGGGTTGAAAGTCAATATTTTCACCTTGTGATTTTCATCCTAATGTAATGTGGAAAAATGCCACCTTTGTATCCTAGGTTCTTGGCATTTAGGACCCAAGATCCCCTTTTTCTATATTTCACTTAGTAACCTGCAAACCAAGGTATCAAAGAAGATAATCATGTAGACCTCAAGAATCAAACACCAAATCAACCATAGATCTAATTTTACAAACATGTCCACAAATGAGTAACCATAGTAAAGAAACCAACAAGCATCTAGGAGATAAGAACAACCTCCTAACACTAAATCACATCACCTCCAAATAACCACATACATGAAAATGTTGTGCCAATGCTCAAATATACATACATATCTATGACACCCACAATCAACTCTCACCAACATGAGAATCCACTTCTCCACACATGTCAACCGAAGTCCTCAAAATAGAAGACAACATATGTACCTATCACCATCAAATTCCAAACTCTGAAAACACTTATAAGCCTATATCAGGAAACACCAAATTGATAATTGGTTGCACCTTCATAATTATCACATAAAAATATGTGCTCCCTCAAGGTTTCACCTCTTGACTTCTCCAAATTCTCACACAATCACACCCCAAATATCAGGCACCTACAAGTGAAAAAAAAAGTACAAACCTCTTTGTACCACAAATTGAAAATATACCTGATCCATTATGTAATATACTAAAAAAATTCTTTAACGCTTTTTCGAAATAATTTTTTTGATTATGTATGTAAAATTTATGACCAAAACTATGTACTAGTGAAACATTTGACTACATGGCCCCAAAAATTGATGAAAAATAAAAAATATGGGAACCAAACATGTATGAACACATAGTGCTCAAAAAGAGCTTTACATAGATTATTGAAAGTTAAAAATCCAATAACCTAGGTGAAAGTTATGTCTGATGGAAAAAAGTTTCTCAATTTTTCTATAAGGGTGACAAGTAGGTGGCTCATTGGTAGCAACAATTCCTGAGTGGTGTGTGGGTGGAGGAGTTGGAAATGGATGTGAAAAGAGATTAACTATGATTTAAAAAAAAAAATTTAATGGCCCTACCATCTAGGTGATTGATCCCAAATAGGACCCAAGGGCCCACACCGAGGGGCTAATCCCCTACTGGCGACAAGACCATCAGTTGGGGACCAACCCATAGTCGAGGTTGGGGGGTATGTGGATCCCCACGATTAATTTTTAATTTTTTAAATAGTTCTTATGTAGGCCAATAAGGCAATTTTTTTACCTCTACAAACTCGTACAATCGTACGACCTAGGGCAAGGGGTAATTTTTTTTGCATTTTTTTATAGTGACAAAAAGAGGGAAAATTTTATATGAATCTTTATTTCTTAGTCATCCTAGATCTAATAGAGAGGTTTTTTTTTTCTTAGTAGGTCATATATAAAACTTTCCCTACAAAACCCTAATATGAAAGCACATCCAAGAAACACTTTTGACCAAATATTTTTCAAACCCAAGATTTGCAATAAGCCCAATAAATTTACAAACTCCAAAACCCAAAATCTACAAAATAACACCTAGACAATGTGTCCATGTCTTGAAATGTCTTAGATCTATCTTGCATAGCCCTGGATTCAACTTTGCACTAGATCTACTCACACAAGGGTTATACCAAACCTCGAAGCTCACACCTCCCATAACCATGAATAAAGCTCTAATACCACTTGTAATGAAATAAATGCATAATACCAAAAATGTTAAATCCATTTCCTACATAACCCCATGAGAGACAAACATGCATGTAAGCTTAAAAATTAACCATAATGCAAAGATCAAGTAGACAATCTACAAGATAACACAAGGTATACCTTGGGAAATAATCAAGAGGGAAAAACCCAGCCTCCAAAAGCATACATAATCCATCTATTTTTCAACAATAAATCAATACATGCACTTACAGAGTTGCAATGAATACTTCAGAAACATCAAACCTCTCCTATGCATCCTCCATGTTTCCAAGCATGAATCCACACATCCCATGTCATGCTTTACATATGCACTCGTCAGAAGAAGACTCAATACAATGACAACTGAGTCACATAGGAAACCTTAACCACTAAACGTATGCTTGCTTATATAGACTCGATCTCACACAGATACAACCAAGTGGTAAGATAAAACCATGTGCCCCAAAATCATGGGTAGAAAAAACCATTGAACCCTCATTTACTTTTTGATAAAAAGATTATTTATGCTTTCCAAAATAACTAACCCAATGTTACATATAACTTTACAAGTGGTCCTAAATAAATATATAATGTGGCTAAAAAACATCTCCTAGATGCACCACACTAAATATTTAATTAATTTTACATCATAAAATAATTCATGTTATTCAAGGTGTACAACACCTATTCCTCACTTGGAGTTCAATACATTTAATTTAAGATTTTAATGACCCCAAAAATGTTTTGAAAATATAAAATTTCATTGGGGTCATTTTTAAATATTAAAAATTGTTATTTCCTTATTTATTTGCATTGGCCCAAAAAAATGGAATAGAATATTTAACCACCTGAACTAAATTAATTAGAAAGTGGACATGACAATGAAGCTCTCAAAAAAATACACCAAATACATTTTTCTCGAAAGTAAGAGCTTATATGATTGAGAAGGGATTTTGTAAAGTTTAGGTACCAAAATCAAAACTCAAATGGAGAAAGCTTAGGAGTTAAGATGAAGGATACAAATGTCAACATGAATTCATTAGGTGCTTTCTAATAGAATGTATACCTCAAACTAGCATTTAATATTCCTTAGATTACAAAATTACTATTTAGAAGCTACAAACTACTTTTATACTACTAAAATCATTGTTAGGAAGTTGGAAATTATCTTCTATATTATGTGGTTAATTTTTTGGGTGGAAGGTGGTTTCCTAAGGTAATATTCCCTATAATATTATTTAGATTGATTACCAAGATGTGGGTGGAATTGTTAGGTTTTACCTCTAATATCAAACTGTGGAGGGTTTGTGGATCATTGCTCAAAGGTGGTGCTTTAGTCAACCTATGGTGGCAAGGTGAGTTACAAGTGATGGCCCATTGTAATAAAATTGGTAGTTTGAGTACTAGTTTTGACTAGTATTGGATGTTCCTATTGGTGCCCATACTTGACAATGAATAGTCAAGGACTTGGTTTGTGGACTATGCAATACCCTTTACCCTCCTTCCCAATCAAAATTTCCTAAAACCTTAGGATTTTCCTATGTAATATGATGTAAATCACATATTTATTGATGTGGACCCATACATAGAGAATATTATCTACCAAGATGCTAATAATATTCCATGTATTATTTGCATGATGATAGTGGAGAATTTTTCTAAGTTCCCACGACAAAGATATATAATTTGAATGATTTGATAGTTGCTCTATTTTGTGGCTTCTATACATAATGTCAAAGTTAAATTTGATTAAAATTCTCTAAAATGATGGCAGTGTGTTCAATTTTAGAATCACCTCCTAAATGAAACCCTCTGATAAATCTACCCTCTAATGTCCAATTTGGACACAAGAAAAGGAAAAATAATATATCTCAAACACTACACTTAATGGTGATCTAATGTTTGCTCTATCAAGCTCTAAAATGAACCTACAATATAAATCCATAAAGAAAAAGCCCCCAAAAATGGTATTTCTATCAAACCTTTTTCAATCTTCAAATCATCATTTGATACAAGAGAAGAAAATACTTATGCAATCAATTTTTTTTTTTTATCTTCAATCTTAGATCTTCATAAAAGACTAACCCAAGACACTCTTAAGCTCTAATGCCATTTCAGGTTTGACTATATCTAGAAATCCACTCAAGATCAAGAGGGCCTTAAGGAAGGTACAATGAAGACCAATATAACATTATAAACTGTGTTCTAATCAAATGATGTAGTACAATGAGATTATATTCAAGAGATGCTCATATGAGAGCAAGAGTTGGGTATATATAACTGATAGGGAGGTTGGATGAATCAATCACTGATTCATGCTCTGGGTCTTGCTTGGAAGACCTCTAGGGTGTCTCACTCCACCACTTGCAACCTATAGGAACTCTTCCTTCTTAGGGTCCCCTGGTTTTCCCTTGCCAACCCAACTATCAACAAAGATCCTCCTTCCAAGTCAAGACTTGGTGCAATATTGAAACACTTGCCTTAGCCCTTTAATCCACCCTAAAGGATACTAATCCTCCAAATTCTTGAATTTAGTTTTACAGGGGTGTGGAGGTGCTTCTAAAATTATCAATCCATCCTACTAAGTGTGTTAGGGGTCCACCTAGCTCCATCTGCAGGTCGCTTTCACCGTACCCTTCTATTAGGCCTAGAAGGCTACTAGCCCTATTAGGTCTCCTTCTCCGAGAAATCAGAGTTTTTCCCAAATCTTTCCAAAGAACACCCAAAATTTTCCTGGGATTCCTGGTACAATTCCCACCTCTCAAGGATTTTTGGGGTCTTGGGTCACAACTGGCCGTACAAAGCCCTAACCTAAAAATGAGCAATACTAGGGTTTTTAAGCCCTTTCCTGACTTCTCTGCAAACTGATAAGTCCTTTCCACACCAGATGGATTGATGGAGTTTCTCCCTGCTTACCATGTCTTGGAAAGACTCCTACCTGCCTTCTCCAAAAGGTAATTTTTCAGGAAATTGACACCCCTGCAAATCAAGTGCTCTTCACTAAAGTCTTCCTAGCCGGACACTTCCCTGACTCGCCTAGGGTAAGACTTCCACAACAACTCCTATGATTTCAAAGGCCCTAAACCCTACTATATGTACATCCATGGAGTCTAGTCACTGTTCCCAAAGGGCCGTACAATTTGTACGGTGGGAAAGTGAACTAATACTCCATACTTACAAACTGCCTAGTTTAGACCAACAACAATATGAAATCAAAACTATTTACAAACAATGCTATAAATTGAATAAGGAAACTAACTAATGTCACACAATGCTTGAAGAGAAACTACACTACATCCTACACAAATTACAGTTCCATGATCAATCCATTAAAACAACACTTCAATGCAAAAACCAGAAAATTATCACACAATCACAATTGGTTTTCTTGAATTCAAAAACTTCAAACAATTTAAAAAATGCTTCCAACCTCACTCCAATGCCAAGGCATCCCATAAATAGGTCACCAAATCAGTTATCCTCCCCCTTGGACTCTCCTTGGCGGTTGTAGCTCCAATTGAGCAACATTTTCAAATATTTTGCAAGAATTCCTAAAAATCCAAAACTTCATTTTTAGCTAGAACCTTATGACACCTATTCTATGGTCAACATGACCTCCATCTGATCAAAACCCAACAAAAATTCCACCAAGGCTCACATACGGATGAACTAAATTTGATTGCTTAGTTGTCCTAGACAAAACTATCCTAGACAGACCTTCTAAACAACCTATGGTAACCTATGGGTGCTCCTGCACCAATAACATACAACACCAAGAGATGTAAATGCATAAATAATATGGGATAAAGGATATGTAGTCACATGTGTAGTACAACTCTACTAAATAATAAAATTACAAGTCACATGATGCAAATACAACCTACCCAAGTAGAATCTACCTAACAAGTTTATGATGAGGGGATACTCCATCTAACACTCACACATAACACAACAAATATCAACATAGAAAAATGTAGGAAAAAAAATAACCCACTTTTGATTACTTATAGAAAAAGAAATTACAAATTCAAAAATTATAATTTTGTAGCCAAATGGGCATATCTCACTATAGAGAAAATCAGCTCTAAGAAAACTCTACAATTTGGAGCCACAATCTGCACTAATGGAGTTGCCTCCTGTAATCTCCATTCAACCCTTTATTTGACACTAATAACTGCCTTACATTATTCTAGAAAGTGTAACTCCCCCTTTTTTTGGCACCAAAAGTCTAATCATTCAATTTCAATTTTTGGTGGAACAACTTCTCATAGCCATAAATTTTGACCCAGGTGTTCAATTTGCTATTATAATATATCGTTGGAAAGCTCTTGAAGATATATAAAATGTGATAATGATCATTTTATCCATTTTTTAAGATTTTATGAGGCTTCTAAGAGTTTTAAATTCTTAGTTTGAAATCGTGTTGGAGAAATTTCCTGGGATGAAAACTTTAATATCTCACAAACGGTATAGGATATTGAGAAGATTCTTCTACCACTAGATACTTTTTTCAATTAAGCTCTTTGGGGTATTTTTTTAGGTCCATACATGCCCATTTAGGCTGAATTACTAAAAATATTAAGTGATGATTTTTACCTTTTCAAGCTTCTAAGAGTCTTACACCCCTTAAGTGTCATCATGGGGCTCAAAATCACAAAAGAAAATAAGGAATTTTTTTTTTTGGATGATAAAATATTTCCCCTACACCATTGGATGCCCCTCATCGTTTTATCATATCTTAGGTGCATATAATGCATTAAATTAATTTATTAAATACAAAAATAAAATAATGCACTAACATTTTTTGTTAAATTGACTTAGAGTAACTAGTAGAAAAGGGTTAAGACACCTAGATTTTGAATTTCAATTTTGAATTTTAGGTTCAATTTTGTTTGCCTTGAGATTGAGTTAGGCTAATCTTGATCCATTTAAAAATGAACCTTAGAGATAAATGAGAATTTTGAGTAGAGATAAAATGTATCAAAGTAAGTGAGAATGAGGGTCTAATAATGACAAGTACATGGTGAATGCATGAGCAATGGTGTAATCAAGGGGTAGATAAAGATTGATAGGAATCACTGGACATGAGCCAAACCAAGGGCAAGAGTATTCCACTTGTTGATATATTTTACATTAAGGCATTCCACCAAGATGGACACAAAACTAAATGGGAAATAGAATGGGTATATTCTAATTCCACCAAATTACATTTTTTCTCCTACTCTGATGTGCATGAATTTAACATAATGATGCATTTCAAAGTATATTGACAATATGGGCCAACATAAAAATTAGGTACATAGAGTTTCATTAAAGGATATTATCTTTGAAAATAATAAAATTTTTCTTGGTGCATCCTCTTTAGAATGAGTGCTGCATAAAAACCTACAAAAAAGTGAAAACATATGCAATAAGTGTTGAATGCACAAGATAATTGAGAGGGGGTGAATCAGTTGTACGTTAAAACATCAAAACCATAATTAACATTCATATCTACATTAGTCGTTAAACCCTTAACAACCATTAAACTCTCATCATGCATTAGCAGAATATAACCATGAGAAACAATAATGCAAATACATCTAAACACATGAGAACACCCTATTTATGTGGAAAACCCAAGAAGGGAAAAACCATAGTGAGGATTAGCTCACAATATAAAGTAGTTGTAACATTGGATACAATAGGCTCACTACCAGAGGGCTCACTACCCAAAAGAAAGAAGCACTCATTGCCACATTAGAAAGAAGAAAGAAAGAATATTGTTACAATGATAAATCCAACTCGGAGAAACATAAAAGATCCACCACTGCATACTAGATCATTCACACTCTCTCTAAAGAATGTAGACACCTTCTACTCAATGCTTCCAGTATTATTAGGCATTAAATATCACACTATATTTTTCACTTTCACGATTCACATCACAAAACTTCACACCACACACATCAAACACTCATCCTCCATCAATTCATTACACATATATACCATCCTCAACCTTGAAAAAAATCTACAAGGTCAGCTATGCACCTCAAATGTGCAAATTCAAAATAGGTCAGCACCAAAACATTCCCGTGGTGGAGAGGAATAAAGGTGAACCACATCACACCTTAACTTAGACCCAAATCTACACACATATGCCACACCATGCTTCGAATCAAACACCGAAGCACATCCATAATTAGTGTAAACACCAAAGGTCAGTCGAACCTATGTTAACACCATTAAAAATTTAAGTACACACTTCATTTGATCCAAAGATGACTCACGAAACACACACAACACTTAAACATAATCTACAATATTCCATCAACACCCTGAAATCCAAAAAATCCTTCACAACAAAAAATACCTAAAAGATATATTCATTTTGTACACCCAGTTAACCTTCTACATATTGTAACTCATGAATCCAACCTTACGGAGATCCACAAATCAAATAAATCAGATCAAGGATAGATACAAACATTGTAAGAACACTCCTAGACTCACAAGACCAGAAACCACATCACAGAGAAATGCGGAGCAAAACCATTTCTCCCATAAAACACTACATCATAGTTCACACACTGGTGAACACAACTTCTACTAAATGATCCAAAACATGAAACTCTGGATGTAATACCTCTGAACATCTCTAATAAACATATCCAAACCACACAAGTAGATCTTTAACCATGAAGAAATGCAAAGTAAAACACTGAACAATACTCTGCCACATTGAAAACTCTTTACCATATTGTTTCCTCTTTTATTATTATTTTTTTCTCAAAAGCACTTGAAAACCAAGCACCACAAAAACCAACTCAACATTTGCAATACTCCTCTCATCATATCAACCATACAAGAGGTTGAACATCCATAAACACATGCTTATCAAAGCAACACTAGAAGATGACATCAGTGAGACTACTAATGACAACATAATGCAACCAATCAAAGCATCTCCATAGGTTGATATCAATGCAATTTTTTTTTTTGTTGAAATCAATAACAACACAAACTTCCAACAATCTCCCCCTTTGTCATTGATGGCAACACATGGTATGAAAAACCATCAATAACAACAACTCTGATCACCAATACATATACTACACATTAGTGTGCATTGCTCCTCCTTGCACAAACATATGTTCTTTTCAACACTTTCTCTTTCCCCCCTTTTCTTCATATGGTTTTTCAGCTAACTTCCTCCCCCCATTTGACATTAATGGAAAGGGGAAACACATATTTTCTTTTCTTTGTTTCCCATTTGATATCAATCACACATACACCTATTGTACAAATTCCTTTTCAATTTACTTCTCTATACACTCCCCCTTAGGAGTACACAACATGTTGCATCAACCAACAACCACTGCAACCTACACGTTTCCTTTTTCTATTAATATCCTTTAACACAATTGATAAATGATAATATATGCATGCTTACTCTCTTACCACACAATGACAACACTTACTCCCCTTGACTGCAATGACCAACAATGCCACTACCTTTTCCCCCTAATTGGTAGCCACCAACATTAGTCCAAAACAAGGAATGAGTCTTGAAATCCACTTAACTGATTCATAACCTTATGTATCTAATTGAAAGGAGGGTTAATAAACCCTAACTTATATCGAAGACACTCAAAATTATCCTTATGAAGAGCCTTTGTGAAGATATTGGCAACCTGATCCTTAGTAGGAACATACTCCAACTTCACCTCATTCTCTACAACTTTTTCTCTCAAAAAATGATACCAAATTGAAATATGCTTTGTCCTTGAATGCACTATTGAATTCTTTAAAATATTGATAGCACTTGTGTTATCACATAATATATGAATTGGCTCATCATATGACATTTTTATATCCTTCAATTTTTATTTCATCCACAACACTTGTGTACATCATGATGATCCAACAATGTACTTTGCCTCTACAGTAGATAAAGACACTAAATCCTTCTTGCTTAGCCATGAAACCAACATGCTTCCAAGAAAGAAATCACCACCACTTTTACTTCTTCTATCATCCACACAACCTACCCAATCTACATTTATATAAGCACTTAAAATTACCCTCTCGATACTCAAAATCACAAGAAACCAATAATTCATATGCTGACAAAAACCAAGGAAAAAACATAGAAAATTAGGACTACTAAAACCAGTCAGAACCTTCTAACAAGGGCATCTGAAGGAGGCTTAATTTAATTAATTGCCTAATATGATATAGACAAGATCAAGAATGTGTGGTAAAATAGCAAGGCAATGGAATACCAATTCCAGCTGTGAATGTTGTATAGTATTCATGGGATATATGTAAGGCCTATTTGAGAGGGCTTCGTGTACTCTTGCAAGAAGTCAATCTGGAGTAGGCCTTCCATTATCCCATAAATAAAGAACAGTTGCACCTTCATTACATCTCTTGAAGTCGGTATGCCATAGCTGCACTAACAATGAGAAATAGAAGCACCGTTATAACCTCAACCTATGCAAGGAATTCCTAATGAAAGAAGAAAATGGTAGGGGTTCCAATAGCCCCTGAAACCTTGGCAAAGGAGAGGGTCTTCTTTTTCTTCAGAGTCCTCCTCCTCTACATATAAAAAGAGGTCGACTGACTCTTTCTAGAAGGAATAAAATGCTTTTTGTTTTCCCACCTAAGAGAAGAAATAATTTCTGATTATGACATCAAACTTGAGGATGTTGTCCTATGGAGGGGTCATGGTCTAGAATAAGTGTGTAAAAAATTTAGTTTATTTTGTTAATTAATATGTCATTAGTTTGATAGAGGTATATATTTTCAAAATTAAATTCAAATTGTATATGTTTTTATGTTTGCTAACAATTATTTAATTTTCTATTAAAAAGAAAAAATATTGAAATAATAGAAATGAAAAAAATTGATTGATTTCAATGATTGATAGATAATTGTTCGTTGATTTGATCATAATTTTTAAAATGTAACTTAGATTGTAACTTTGTATATGCATTAAAAGAAAATGACAAAATTTGATTTGGGTTGTTCTTATAATTGATTGGATTGAACCCACATCTCGCAAGATTGAAATTTGTGTGTGGGAATGATTTGGATGTGCATGATTGATGGAAAAAAATGTGCTTAATAACATGTTTTCCTTTGTCTTTTAGTTATCTGAAACTATCAAAGTGATGTCTAAAGACAATATTTAGGAGTTTGTTGACTTGATAGGTGAATGAGTTATCCTAGGTCAAAACCCTTTAGTGGGTCAAATTAACAATGATGAGCAATATTGAAGACAACATGCATAAGCATGTAGATGTCTATATGATGATGATGATGTGGGTCTACATATTTTTCCCTCTATAAAGTGGAGTGTGCTATATTTGTTATCCCATATGAAAATAAGTGCACATTGAATGTCTTTAAATATGATGACATAATGACATGATAAAAAAAACATTTTGTAAGATTTGGTTATGGAGATAGGCACCCAAAATCAATGAGGTCTAAGGAAGACACAAAAAAGACCAACATGATAGAATACATTGTATTCTAATCAAATAATGTAATACTATGAGTTTATATACAAGATATGCTCATATAAGAACAAAAGGTGGACATGTATAGGACACACTACAAATAGATGTGAATGTATAACAAATGTGGGATAAAGGAGATGTAGTCACATGTGTGTAGTAAACTCCACCAAACAAGGAATTGTACAAGTCAGATGATGCAAGTGTGACCTATTTAAGTAAATACCTACCTAAGAAAGCTTATCTTATCTTAGGTGCATATCATTCATTAAAGTAATTAGCCAAATTCAAAAATAAAAATAATGCACCACCATGTCCCTAGAAGCATAGATTATGTGGGTAAGAAAGATGGATAGATAGTTCCAAAACAATGTGTAGCCATGTAGAAAATGGCCCCTTTGAAAAGAAGGAAAAAAATTGTATGAAAAAAATCCTCCCAAGAGAGGTTAAAGATATACCATATATCCCCCTTCAATGTGTAGTCTCATGTGTTGATAGTACATGCTCAATACATAATGCTAAATATGATCTATTACCATCAAAGAACACTTCTTCCTTTAGGAAGAAACAAATTGAAAGGTGAACACAAAAGATCTTCCTAATCTTGAAAATTATATGAGGGAAGAAGATAGAAAATGTTGATCTCTAGAAACTACTCAATTGTTTCCCTATTGGTATCAAAATGAGTCATAGTTGAATCAAAATTTGTAGAAAAAATCCTCCAAAGAGAGGATAAAGAGAGACCATGTAGGCCCCCTCAAAGTGTAGTCTCATGTGTTGATAGTACATGCTCAATGCAAAATGCTAAAGATGATTTGTTATCATCAAACAACACTTCTCTCTTTGGGAAGAAACAAATTGAAAGGTGAATGTAGAAGATCTTTCTATTCTTGAAAATAATGAGGGAAGAAGATAAAAAATGAGGATCTCTAGAAACTACTCAAGTGTTGCCCTATCAATATAAAAAATGAGTCACAAACAAATCAAGAGTCCCAAGCATAGGTAATGAAAATAATATCTAAAAACCATGTGAAAATGGATGAAGAACATGTACTAAACATATGGATGATGCCTCTATATACTATTTAAGATTCTCTAAACTAATATCAAACTATGAAAAATGTCAACCAAGAAGATGAATAAGATATCATGTAAGATTCAAGTACAATAACCATGGATGTATGATTCTCACAATAGGTAAGACAATTGAACCAATGAGAATTTGGTACTCTTATAGAATGTATGAATATAAATTATAATTGATTCAAATAAGGGACTCATGAATATTTATAGAGTTTGTCACCATGGAAGTATGAATGGGTGGAGAGGAGGGTTTGAGTGTTCCTTCTTGAAATTTAAAGAAGGTGATGTAACTCCATAGGAGTTTTCATCAAAGAGGAGATGAATTTCCTCAATATTCAAAAGGTGAGACTTCATAAACAAAGGTGAAATATATGGTAAGTAGAGCTCCCAATGAGTTGGATTAGGAAGATTACGATGAACTTGCTATAAAGAATCATTAGAAGCTCTTGATAAAGAAATATTGAACTATGATGGAGATGATGGATCAATTCATGCCATCAAGCTACAATACTCATCCTATGATGACATGTCCACACAAAATTTTATAGATGTATTTGTCAATGTTACAATGCAAGAGTACTTAGCCTCAAGTTGTTGGCTCATAAATAAATATGATGAACCCTTTGAATTGATATTATAAGTCACATAATTCAAAGAGTCAATGAAAGTATTTGTAGAAAGAAGAGGAGCATCAAGAGAAGCCTATATCATCATAATGATCATGATTTTTCCATTCATCAAGTACCTTAGTTATGTTATGGTCATATGGTAGAAAGACATCAAGTGATAGAAGACAGTCCATACAAGATCTTTTGAGAATGGATGTGCATTTAAGCCTCCAAGAATCTCCCATATTCTAGTCCAAAGGTCACAAGAGCACTCAATGTGAATGAAATCCATCATGTTGTTGATATTGGCATTACATGTAATTAACCCCAAAACATCTTCAACCTTTGCATTCCACACTTGCTTTTGCTAGAAAGACTAGATACGAGAACAAGTCTATAAAAAATCAGTGAGATTTTGACCCATTTGAAATGATTTTGGAAGTTTTGTTTATTCTATTTGATAAGAATACGATTTTCTAATACTCATGATTATCTGGAAAATTAGTCACCTAATAGACCAATCAAGAAATTTAGTAAGCAAAAGAAAATAAAACCACAAGGTCGTGACCCAAAAAATTGCATAATCATCTCAATATAATATTATTTTGACATTTTTTACTTATTAATTTTATAATTTCCAGTTTTCAAATGTACAATAGTGGACTTGATCTTACCAAATACAGATGCTAGAAGAGGCTAAAATATTGAAACTATAATTCTAAATTAAAATGAAAATAAACTATGGTTACTACTGTGAAGTACATTGAAGATTATGTACTTCAAAAAAATAGCAGCCAAAGAGGAGCTTATATGAGCTCAAAGGGAGCCTTAAAAATTCCCAAAATGAAAACAAGCTAGCAACACATATGTGAAATTGCAAATCTACATAACAAAATCACAAATGATCTACAGCACAATGAATATAATGTTACCAAATAAAATATTTTTTTAATTTATTTCAAATATAGCAACACACAAAAAACCCAAGTCAAAATATATTAAACTTCAAACCCTCTTTAAATAAATATTAAAAATATAATGAATTACCCAATAAGATTTTGCAATTTCTTCACAAATCTATGTACACTTAAATTTGACAATTTTTGCATAGAAAATTCTATAATTTATTCTATTGATGAAATATGGTTTTGACACATGAAATATTGGAAAAATTAGTAGCAACAACAACATCAACAAAAAATTGGGAACTATCAAATCAAACAACACCCATAAAATACAAATCACACCACATTGTCAATATTGTATTTGCTCCAATCTAAAAGATTAAAATCGCAAATCTAGAAGTTGATATATATGAATAAAATTACAATAAATCCTTACATATAACAATAATAATTCACTATCCAAATGTCACACCATCAATGGGAATGAAACTTCACACATCTTCACATATAACTTGCAACACACACGCACACACACACAAATTACAAAAATCTACAAATCCTTAAGGTGTAATGCAATCTATGAGATAAATTGCCTTCCAAACCAATGGGGGTTTCATCTATTGATTCCAACTTTCAATGGGTTTTCATCCACAAAAGGAAATGGAGAAGCACAAAAGCTCATATAAAAATTTGAAATGAAAAATGATAAAAAAAAAATTCCCCTTGATAGAAAATTCCCATATATTTATAATGCACTAATTCCAAATTGGGCTGCCAAATTCCAATGCCTCATTTGGGGGAAAATAATAATTGAAAACATATTTCGAAATCCCCAATCAGATTTAATACTAAAAATATCCTACACTAACACCCTATTACACTTGCACTAACAACCTATCATAAATCCATCATAAAATTTGATATTTTGGCATTTGATGGTTACAAAATGTTAGGAAATAAATGCATAATACCTAGAAAGTTAAATCCATTTGTAGCAACAATCAAAATCCTAACATCATGTCAACGCTTATGTGTATTCATGTTGTCTTGTGAAAGCTAACAAGTGTTGTAGGTCTTCATGCATTCAAGCATTCAAGAAAATCAAGCAAGAAAGATCCAATTCCCTTGAAGTGATGTGTATGTCTTTAGTCCTTCAAGGAAGCTATTGAAGGGTGGTGATTTGCGAAAAATTGTTCATTCATCATTTCCTTCCTTTCCATTAAGGTTTTTATCATTGGCATCTCCATTGTGAAAGTGGGAACACTATTCATGGGGTTTGACTAAGGTAAACCCCTATATGGCACAAACATTTTTCCCTTTCTGTGTATGTGTAGATTACAAGTTGAAGAAATATTGAAGAGATCTTGAAGATAAATTTTGTATTGTTGCATTTGTTGTCATCATTCTTGTCAACCTACGAAAACTAAGTTGCAAAATTCATTTATGACATTCCAACAAATTTTTAGGTGGAAAATAGAAGCTTAGATCTAGCACTAGACGACCCCAAAAGTTGATCAAGACCCCTACACAAAGACCCATTTTCCATTGGCTGAATGAGTCCTTGTAGGCACAATAGAATAAATTTTTTGAGTAGGTTTGTTGTCCTCTGCACCTTCTAGATCTTCTGAAACTTGACTGTTTAAGTTTGTTAGTTGTCAGGATTTTGTAATTATTATATCAGGGCATTTAGGATCATTAAGTCAATCATTCTAAAATATTTCCAATCCATTTTATTCCCCCTTTAGATGTAGATCCAAGTTTGATTGGCTCACCATTAGGGTTGAAAGTCAATATTTTCACCTTGTGATTTTCATCCTTATGTAATGTGGAAAAAGGCCACCTTTGTATCCTAGGCTCTTGGCATTTAGGACCTAGGATCCCCTTTTTCTATATTTCATTTAGTAACCTGCAAACCAAGATATCAAAGAAGATAATCATGTAGACCTCAAGACTCAAACACCAAATCAACCATAGATCTAATTTTCCAAACATGTCCACAAATGAGTAACCATAGTAAAGAAACCAACAAGCATCCAGGAGATAAGAACAACCTCCTAACACTAAACCACATCACCTCCAAGTAACCACATACATGACAATGTTGTGCCAATGCTTAAATATACATGCATATCTATCACACCATAATCATCACTATTGATGCACTCGCAGTCAACTCTCACCAACATGAGATTCCACATCTCCACACATGTCAACCCAAGTCCTCAAAATAGAAGAAAACATATGTACCTATCACCATCAAATTTGAAACTCTAAAACACCTATAAGCCTATATCACGAAGCACCAAATTGATAATTGGTTGTACCATTATAAATGTCACATAAAAATATATACTCCTTCAATGTTTCACCTCTTGAATTGTCCAAATTCTCACACAATCACACCCCAAATATCAGGCACCTACAAGTGATCAAACAAGTACAAACCTCTTTGTACCACAAATTGAAAATATACATGATCCATTATGTAATATACTAAAAAAATCTCTAACGCTTTTTCGAAATAAAAAATTTGATTATGTATGTAAAATTTATGACCAAAACTATGTACTAGAGAAACATTTGACTTCATGGCCCCAAAAATTGGTGAAAAATAAAAAATATGAGAACCAAACATGTATGAATACATAATGCTCATAAAGAGCTTTATATAGACTATGAAAGTTAAAAATACAACAACCTAGGTGAAAGTTATGCCTAATGGAAAAAAAGTTTCTCAATTTTTCTATAAGGGTGACAAGTAGGTGGCTCACTAGCAACAACGATGCCCAAGTGGTGTGTGGGTAGAGGAGATGGAAATAGATGTGAAAAGAAATTAACTATGATTAAAAAAAAAAAATTGATGGCCCTACCATCTAGGAGGTTGATCCCCCATAGGACCTAAGGGCCCACACCAAGGGGCTAAGCCCTTACTGGCAACAGGAACACCGGTTGGGGACTGAACCATAATCGAGGTTGGGGGATTGTGGATCCCCACAATTAATTTTTAATTTTTTAATTATTATTTTTCTTTAAATATTTCTTATGTAGGCCAATAAGGAAATTTTTTTACCTCTATAGACTCATACAATCGTACGACCTAGGGCAAAGGATAATTTTTTTTGCATTTTTTTATAGTGGCAAAAATAGGGAAAATTTTATATGAATTTTTATTTCTTAGTCATCCTAGATCTAATAGAGAGGTTTTTTTTATCTCAAGAGGTCATATATAAAACTTACCCTACAAAACCCTCATATGAAAGCACATCTAGGAAACCCTTTTGAAGAAATATTTTTCAAACCCAAGATTTTCAATAAGCCCAATAGATTTACAAACTCCAAAACCCCAAATCTACAAAACAACACCTACACAATGTGTCCATGCCTTGAAATTTCTTAGATCTATCATGCATAACCATGGATTCAACTTTGCACCAGATCTACTCACACAAGGGTTATACCAAACCTTGAAGCTCACACCTCCCATAACCATGAATAAAGCTCTAATACCATTTGTAATGAAATAAATGCATAATACCCAAAATGTTAAATCAATTTCCTACATAACCCCATGAGAGAAAAGCATGCATGTAAGCTTAAAAAATAGCCATAATGCAAAGATCAAGTAGAAAATCCATAAGATAACACAACGTATACCTTGGGAAATAATCAAGAGGGAAAAATATAGCCCCCAAAAGCATACATACTCTATTTATTATTCAACAATAAATCAATACATGCACTTAGAGTTGCAATGAATGCTTAAAAAACATCAAACCTCTCCTATGCATCCTCCATTAGTCCAAGCATGAATCCACACATCCCATGTCATGCTTCACATATGCACTCCTTAGAAGAAGACTCAATACAATGACAACTGAGTCACACATGCAACCTTAACCACTAAACATATGCTTTCTTATAGAGATTCATTCTCACACAAATACAACCAAGTGGTAAGATAAAACCATGTGCCCCAAAACCATGAGTACACAAAACCATTGAACCCTCATTTACTTTTTGAT
This sequence comes from Sequoia sempervirens, assembly GCA_007258455.2. Taxonomy (NCBI): domain Eukaryota; kingdom Viridiplantae; phylum Streptophyta; class Pinopsida; order Cupressales; family Cupressaceae; genus Sequoia; species Sequoia sempervirens. The sequence continues at coordinate 427,193,621 of VDFB02105785.1, read as the reverse complement.
AAAAATATTATTTATGCTTTTCCCCAAATAATAATTAATTATTCTATGGCTCCCAAATAGAAAATAACTAACCCAATGTTACATATAACTTTACAAGTGGTCCTAAATAAACATCTAATGTGGCTAAACATATCTCCTAGATGTGCCACACTAAATATTTATCTAATTTTACATGATAAAATAATTCATGTTATTCAAGGTGTACAACACCTATTCCTAACACAAAAAAAATCCTTAAAAACTCCTATTCCCCACTTGGAGCTCAATAAATTTAATTTAAGATTTTAATGACCCCAAAAATGTTTTGAAAATATAAAATTTCATTGGGGTCATTTTTAAATATTAAAATTTATTATTTCCTTATTTATTTACATTGGCCCAAAAAAAATGGAATAGAATATTTAACCACCTAAACTAAATTAATTAGAAAGTGGACATGACAATGAAGCTCTCAAAAAAATACCCCAAATACATTTTTCTCAAAAGTTAGAGCTTATATGAATAGGTATGAATTTTTTAAAGTTTAGGCACCAAAATCAAAACTCAAATGGAGAGGGATTAGGAGTAAAGATGAAGGATACAAATGTCAACATGAAGTCATTAGGTGCTTGCTAATATAATGTATACCTAAAAGTAACATTTAATATTCCTTAGATTGAAAAATTACTATTTAGAAGCTACAAACTACTTTTATACTACTAAAATCATTGTTAGGAAGTTGGAAATTATCTTCTATATTATGTGGTTGATTTTTTGGGTGGAAGGTGGTTTCCTAAGGTAATATTCCCTATATCTTGGGTGGCATTGTTAGGTTTTACCTCTAATATCAAAGTGTGGAGGGTTTATGGATCATTGCTCAAAGGTGGTGGTTTAGTCAACCTATGGTGGCAAGGCGAGTTGCAAGTGATGGTCCATTGTAATAAAATTGGTAGTTTGAGTACTAGTTTTGACTGGTATTGGATGTGCCTATTGGTGCTTGTACTTGACAATGAATAGTCAAGGACTTGGTTTATGGACTATGCAATACCCTTTACCCTCCTTCCCAATCAAAATTTCCTAAAACCTTCAAATTTTCCTATGTAATATGATGTAAATCACATATTTATTGATGTGGACCCCTACATAGAGAATATTCTCTACCAAGATGTTAATAATATGCCATGTAGTATTATTTTCATGATGATAGTGGAGATTTTTTTTAAGGTCCCACAACAAAGATATATAATTTGAATGATTTGATTGTTGCTCTATTTTTGGGGCTTCTATACGTAATGTCAAAGTTAAATTTGATCTAAATGCTCTAAAATGATGGTAATGTGTTAAATTTTACAATCATCTCCTAAATGAAACCTTCACAAATCTACTTTCTAATGTCCAATTTGGACACAACAAAAGGAAAAATAATATATCTCAAATACCACACTTAATGGTGATATGATGTTTGCTCTATCAAGCTCTAAAATAAACCTACAACATAAATCCATAAAGAAAAAGCCCCTAAAATATGGGATTTATATCAAACCTTTTTTAATCTTCAAATCATCATTTGATACAAGAGAAGAAAATACTTATGCAATCGAGAATTTTTTTTATCTTCAATATTAGATCTTCATAAAAGACTAACCCAAGACACTCTTAAGCTCTAATACCAAATTTGAGGTTTGACTATATCTAGAAAACCACTCAAAATCAAGAGGGCCTTAAGGAAGGTACAATGAAATCCAATATAACATTATAAACTATGTTCTACTCAAATGATGTAGCACAATGATATTATATTCAAGAGATGCTCATATGAGAGCAAGAGTTGGGTATATATAACATACAACACCGAGAGATGTGAATGTATAACTAATTTGGGATAAAGGATATGTAGTCACATGTGTAGTACAACTCTACTAAATAATAAAATTACAAGTCACATGATGCAAATACAACCTACCCAAGTAGAATATACCTAAACAAGTTTATGATGAGGGGCTACTTCACCCAACACACACACATAACACAACAAATATCAACATAGAAAAATGTAGGAAAAAAAAACCCACTTTTGATTACTTCTAGAAAATGAAATTGCAGATTCATAAATTATAATTTTGTATCTAGATGGGCATATCTCACTATAGAGAAAATCAAATCTCTAAGAAAAATCTACAATTTGGAGCCACAATCTGCACTAATGGAGTTTCCTCCTATAACCTCCATTCAACCCTTTATTTGACACTAATAACTACCTTAAAATATTCTAGAGAGTGTAACTCCCCCTTTTTTTGGTGCCAAAAGTCTAATCGTTCAATTTCAATTTTTGGTGGAACTTCTTAGAGCCATACATTTTGACTCAAGTGTTCAATTTTCTATTATAATATATCGTTGGAAAGCTCTTGAAGAGATACAAAATGAGATAATGATCATTTTTGTCCATTTTTAATATTTTATGAGGCTTCTAATGGTTTTAAATTTTTAGTTTGAATTCATATTGGAGAAATTCCTGGGATGAAAACTTTAATATCTCACAAATGGTATAGGATATTGAGAAGATTCTTCTGCCACTAGATACATTTTTCAATTTAGCTCCTAGGGGTAATTTTTTAGGTCCATACATGCCCATTTAGGATGAATTACTAAAAATGGTAAGTGATCATTTTGACCTTTTCAGGCTTCTAAGTGTCTTACACCCCTTAAGTGTCATCATATATTAGGTTCATATAATGTGTTAAATTAATTTACTAGATACAAAAATAAAATAATGCACTAACATTTTTGACAAATTGAATTAGAGTAACTAGTAGAAAAGGGGTTCAATTTTTTTTACCTTGAGATTAAGTTAGGTTGATCTTTATCCATTTAAAAATGAACCTTAGAGTTGAATGAGAATTTTCAAGTAGAGATAGAATGTATCAAAGTAACTGAGAATGAGGGTGTAATAATGACAAGTACATGGTGAATGCATGAGAAATGGTGTAATCAAGGGGTAGATAAAGATTGATAGTAATCACTGGACATGAGCCAAACCAAGTGCAAGAGTATTCCACTTGTTGATATATTTTTACATTAAGGCATTCCACCAAGATGGACACAAAACTAAATGGGAAATAGAATGGACATATTCTAATTTCACCATTACATTTTTTCTCTTACTTTGATGTGCATGAATTTAACATGATCATGAATTTCAAAGTATATAGACAATATGGGCCAACATAAAAATGAGGTACATAGAGTTTCATTAAAGGATATTATCCTTGAAAAGAATAAAATAATTCTTGGTGCATCTTATTTAGAATGAGTGTTGCATAAAAACCTACAAAAAAGTGAAAACATATGCAATAAGTGTTGAATGCACAAGACAATTGAGATGGGGGGTGAATCAGTTGTACATTCAAACATCAAAACCCTAATTAACAATCAAATCTACATTATTCATTAAATCCTTAACAACCATTAAACCCTTATCATGCATTAGAAGAATATAACCATGAGAAATAGTAATGCAAACACATCCAAAAACATGATAACACCAAATTTATGTGGAAAACCAAAGAAGGGAAAAACCATAGTGAGGATTAGCTCACAATATAAAGTATTTGTAACACCAAATACAATAGGCTCACTACTGGAGGGCTCACTACCTGAAAGAAAGAAGCACTCATTGCCACATTAGAAAGAAGAAAGAAAGAATATTGTTACAATGAGAAATCCATTTCAGAGCAACAAAAAAGATCCATCATTTCATACTAGATCATTCACAGTCTCTTTGAAGAATTTAGACACCTTACTCTCAATGCTTCCAGTATTATTAGGCATTAAATCTCACACTACATTTTGCTCTTCCACACTTTGTATCTCAAAACTTTACACCACACACATCACACACTCATCCTCCATCAATTCATTATGCATATATACCATCCTCAACCTTGAAAAAAATCTACAAGGTTGGCTATGCACCTCAAACGTGCAAATGCAAAATAGGTTGACACCAAAACATTCCCACAGTGGAGAGGAATAAAGGTTGACCATATCACACCTTAACTCAGACCCAAATCTACACACACATGCCACACCAACTTGAAAAAACATTGAAGCACATCCATAATTGGTGTAAACAACCAAGTTCGGTCGAACCTATGTTAACAACATTAAAAATTTAAGTATACACTTCATTTGATCCAAAGATGACTCATGAAACACACAGAACACTTAAACATAATCTAGAATATTTCATGTCAACACCCTAAAATCCAAAAAATCCTTTGCAACAACAAACACTTAAAAGATATATTCATTTTGTACACCCAATTAACCTTCTACATACTGTAACTCGTGAATCCAACCTTATGGAGAACCAAAACTCAAATAGATCATATTGAGGATAGATACATACATTTTAAGTACACTCCTAGGTCCGCAAGACCATAAATCACATTACAGAGAAATGTGGAGTAAAACCATTTCTCCCAAACAACATTGCATCACAATTCACACACTCATGAACACAAATTCTTCTGCCAAATGATCCAAAACATGAAACTCTTTATGTAATATCTTTAAAAACATATAATAAACATATCCAAACCACAAAAGTAGATCTTTAACCATGAAGAAATGCAGAGAGAAAAATTGAACACTACTCTACTACACTGAACACTCTTTACCATATTGTTTCCTCTTTTATTCAAATTTTCTCAAAAGCACTTGGAAACCAAGCACCACAAAAACCAACTCAACATTTGCAATAATCCTCTCATCATATCAACCATACAAGAGGTTGAACATCCATAAACATATTCTTATCAAAATAACACTAGAAGTTGACATCAGTGAGACTACTAATAACAACATAATGCAACTAATCAAAGCATCTCCATAGGTCGATATCAATGCAAAAAAAAGATCTGTTGACATCAATAACAACACAAACTTCCAACAATCTCTCCCTTTGTCATTTATGGTAACACATGATATGAAAAAAAATTAATAACAACTCTAATCACCAACACATATACTGTACATTAGTGTGCACTACTCCTCATTGCACAAACATATGTTCTTTTCAACACTTTCTCTTTCCCCCCTTTTCTTCATATAGATTTTGAGCTAACTTTCTCTCCCCCTTTGATATTAAATGGCAAAGGGAAACACATTTTATTTTCTTTGTTTCCCCTTTGACATCATCACACATACACCTACTCTACAAATTCCTTTTCAATTTACTTCTCTATACAATCCCCCTTAGGAGTAGACAACATGCTACATCAACCAACAACCACTACAACCTACAATTTTCCTTTTTCTACTAATATCCTTTGAAACAACTGATAAATGATAATATTTTCATGCTTACTCTCTTCCCATGCAATGACAACACTTACTCCCCTTGACTACAATGACCAACAATGCCACTCCCTGCTCCCCCAAAGTGGTAGCCACCAACATCAGTCCAGAACAAGGAATGAAACTTGAAATCCACTGAACTGATGCATAACCTTATGCATCTAATTGAAAGGAGGGGCAATAAACCCTAACTTATATCGAAGAAAGTTAAAATTATCCTTAGGAAGATCCTTTGTGAAGATATCAACAACTCGATCCTTAGTAGGCACATGCTCCAACTTCACCTCATTCTCTGCAACTTTTTCTCTAAAAAAATGATACCAAATTGAAATATGGTTTTTCCTTGAATGCACTATCGAATTCTTCAAAATATTGATAGCACTTGTGTTATCACATAAGATAGGAATTGGTTCATCATATGACACTTTGATATCGTTCAATTTTTATTTCATTCACAACACTTATGTGCAACATGATGATCCAACAATTTACTTTTCCTTTGTAGTAGATAAAGACATTGAATCCTGCTTCTTTCTTAGCCATGAAACCAACATGCTTCCAAGAAAGAAATCACCACCACTTGTACTTCTTCTGTCATCCACACAACCTTCCCAATCTGCATTTGTATAAGCACTTAGAGAGAAATCAATATTCTTTGGATACCATGAACTATGTTTTGTAGTGTCCTTCAAGTATCTAAATATTCTCTTTACTGCTACCACATGTGACTCTCTAGGATCTTCTTGAAATATAGCCACAAGATAAAATACATACATGATATCCAGTCTAGTAGCAATAAGGTACAATGGTCCACCAATCATTAATCTATACTTGCTTTGATCAGCCTTAGGAGATTCATCATTCTTACTCAACTTGCAACTAGTAACCATAGGATTTCATATCGGTTTAGAGTGTTCCATTCCAAAATTATTCAAAATTTCCTTAACACACTTGGACTATGATATGAATATTTCTTTCTTTGCCTTATTAATTTGTAGCCTAAGGAATAAATTCATCTCCCCAAACATAGACATCTAAAACTATTTTTTCATTTCTTCTACAAATCTCTTACACATATTTTCATTTCCTTCAGAGATTATATCATCAAAATACACAACCATAATCAAGATTTTATCTTTCTCAACTTTAAAATAAATATTTCTATCTACAATACCTTTTTTGAATCCCTGCTACAACAAGTATCTATCCAATCTTGCATACCAATCTCTATGAGCTTGCTTGAGTCCATATAATGCCTTCTTCAATCTGCAGACCATATTAGGATTATCTAATAATTGAAAACCTTTTTATTTTTCCATGTATACCTCTTCTTCCAACTCACTATTCAAGAATACAAACTTTACACCCATTTGATAAAATTTAAAATCCTTATGTGCTGCAAAATCATAAAACATCCTAATAGCCTCCATCCTTGCCACATGAGAAAATGTCTCCTCAAAGTATTTTCCTTCTACTTGTGAGTAACCTTTACACACAAGCCTTGCCTTGTTCTAAACAAATTCTCCATTCTCATTCATCTTGTTCCAAAACACCCATTTAGTTCCAATCACATTCTTGTTTGCTAGTCTTGGGAAAAGTTCCCAAGTCCGATTTTTCTCAATCTGCATCAATTTTTCTTCCATAGTATTGATCTAAAATTCATCTTTACATGCCTCAATCATTGTTTTAGGTTCAAATTTAGAAATTAAACATAAATTTACGTATTCTTTTGTCATAGCATCCTTTCTAAACTTTTTAATACACCTTTTCTTTTGTCACCAATGATTTGATCTTTAGAATGATTCTTCTACACATACTTATGGGTGTAAGGGATCCTTTTTGGAGCTTCTTTTTCTTCAAACTACACTTAGTTTTCCTTACCATCATATTTCTCTTCTTCTTTGCAAGAGGACTCATATGATTCATACCCTCATATCAACACTGAGCTTTTATGTAAGCCTTCATCCACTTTGACACTTGCACTTTCAACAATCCTTTTTATCCTTTTGTTGTAGCACTGGTAAGCCTTACTCTTTGTAGAGTATCCAAGGAATATTCCTTCATTGGAGCTTGCATCAAAATTTCCTAAGTTTTTTTCATTTCTTCTGATATAGCACTTTCTTCCAAACACTTTGAAGTATTTGACAGTAGGAGTTCTTTTGTACTATAACTCATAAGGAGTCTTTGAAATGTTTTTCCTTGCTTGCACTTTATTAAGTATGTAAACTGCAATATGAATTACTTCTCTCTAGTAGACATCTAATAGATTTACTTCATTTTTCTTGATGCTTCTTGAACAATTAGACTGAGGTTTCCTAGGAGATGAAAATATCTCTTTATCCCATGATCTTCATAAAAAAATATTAAAATCATTGGATGTGAACTCTCCACCTCTTTCAGATCTTAAATTTTTTATTTTCATATCTATTTCATTCTCAACCATAGATTTAAATTCCTTAAGCTTATCTAGAGCTTCTGATTTTTCTTTGAGAAAAGTTACCCAAGTCATTTTAGAGTAATCATCAATCAATAATATGAAATATCTGTCACCTTGAAAACTTCTTGTTCTTGTAGGTCCACAAAGGTATGTATGCACCAACTCGAAAGGTCCCATAGTAGAATATTCTTTGATATTGAACCTTTTTCTTGTTTTCTTCCCAACTTGACATTCCTTGCAAACTACATTTATAGGCTTTGTAATATTTGGTATATCTCTCATAGCTTGAGCAGAGTTGATCCTCACTAGGCTATCAAAATTGATGTGACACATTCTTCTATGCCATAGCCAACTTTCATTTATTTGAGTCATAAAGCACATACCATTAGCACCCTTAAGCTGATAAATATTTCCATATGTCCTTCTTGTAGCAACCAGAGGTTCGAATCCTTTTTTTTTATCTCACAACCATCGTCCTGAAATACAAGATTATATCCTTTGCTACACATTTTTCCTACACTTAGAATATTATGTTGGAGACACCTAACATAAAGAACATCATAAATATTATGCTTTCCATTAAAACTAATTGAACCTTTTCCACATATCTTAGCAAATGTATCATCACCAAACTTAACAAAACCACCTTCGTACTTCTCAAGTTTAACAAACTTAATCTTATCACCTTTCATATGATTTGAGCACCCCTATCAATAATCCAATAGATTTTTTCCTCTCTTGTATGAAAAGAAGTCACCATAGTCCCTCTAACATTATGACCTACTTTCAGAGCAACTTCCTTCATGCATCTCTCAAAGTTAGCAAAATTAGTTCTAACATTTAGAGCCATGAATGAGCATTCATTATTTTCATCATCTAGGTAATCAAATTCATCATCAAATATATAGGCATCTTCTTTAACATAATAACTTCTCTTAATTGATTTACCTTTATTCTCCTTAGATTTGTCATTTTAATATGACTGGACATCTTGAAGCATAATGACCTATCTTTCCACAATTGAAACATTTGAAAGATTACTTACCTCTATATTTTCCAGTGCCCTTTTTCAATATCCTCAGAACGTTTTCTTCTAACTCATCAAATTCATCCAGATCTTATTCATCATTCTTCTCTGCTTTTTTGACTTTAAAAGTAGTCTCTTTTGACTTTGAACTTCTTCTTTATTCACTTCTTCCATGTACACTTCTTCAATATGCACATCAATAGGAAATTTTTTAATGAAAACTTCCTCCATTTCTCTTTTCAATTCTTCTTCTCTTGGAAGCTCTTTCTATATCTCTCTTTCTTCCATCGTTGATTCAATAGGAATTTCCTCTCCACAAGTCAATTCATCTTTGGGAGGAGGGGGAGGAGTAGATGGTGGTGGATGAGATGGTGGAGTAGTAACTTTATCCTTAGGTGATTGAGGAGGAGTTGGCAAAGGTGATTCATGAGGGGGAGTCAAGGAGTACATTTGTTGAGCCTCCCTTTGGGATCCCCTTACTCTGATAGCCTCCTCGATTCTTTTCTTATGAACAATTCCACTCACATCTTTAATTTTCTCCTCGCCTTCACTTGAGAAAACATTCATCAAGCTCCTTTCCTTTCTTTTCCTTCCTGATTATTTAGCAGGTTACCCTTTTCTTTCTTATTAGATGGAGCAACACTTGAAGATGGTTTCTCTTTAGCAACATGTGATTGCTCTTCCTTGGTGAGTTTTTTAGTTGCACCCTCTCCTTTCTTCTTCTTGATCCCTTTTGCAGGTTTTGGAAATATTTCCATAGGGAAAGGCCTTCCAGATGTCATCATTTTCTTGAATTGAATAGTCCACATTAAAGATTGGTTGATCATAAATTCTTTGACCTAAGTAAGAAGGATCAAGAACCTTTCCATCTTCCTTTTGTTCTTTAGGGACCTGGGCTTCTGTACAATGCCTCAACAAAAGGACTATCGATAGACAATAATATTTCATTCTAACTTCAAATTCATCCTCACAATTGACCCAATGACCTTCAATTTTGGGCTCATGAATTAAATATGCACCCATTACTTTGATAATACTATCAATGGGATCAAATTTCCCTTAGGCCTCATTGTATAGAGAAAAATTGTACCTGGTCATCTCAATATTTGCACCCTTAGCATTTTGTGTATTTGCATAGGAGTATACTCATATTTTTATGGGAAAGCCATACTCATGTTTATGCTTTGTGGCAATGGGTTATTGGACTTACGTTACTTGTTTACAAACCTCAAACAAAAGCAGCTTATCCAAAGGATTCTAGCACCCCTCCACTTTTTGGATCTTTTGATCAGACAATGTTCTTCTTTGTTATGCTTTGTTTATATTAATACTTTGACTATGGTACTTGGTTACTATTTGATCAAAAATTGTAAAGTGATGTGAATGTTATATTTTGATGTGATGGTATGTTATTATGATGTTATCATTATGGCATGCTTTGGATTAGCTTAGTAGATATTTGAATTAATGATGCTTTATGCTTTTGATTATATTATTGATGTTAGATTCGCCAATTAGTAATATTGTATTGGTGAAGGGGACATGATTGCACCACTCGCTTGTGAGCACCCTGCGATTCCGCGATTTCCTTTTCACGGTGTGTTTTATTATGTTATATTTATATATGCATGTTCGATATACTCTTTGTTTGCAGGTTGATAGGTACAGGACATCGACTCCACCTAGTTTCACAGATTTGAGCGTGTCCATTGGCCAATGGTATTCGATTGAGAGATAGTAGCTAGGTTTTTCGTGCCAAGTCATCACCCTAGTCATAGTGTGTCGTCGGGTTGTAGACGAGTTTAGTTGTTGTAATGTTGCTCATTTCACCTTGGTTATTATTTAATTTCAAGTTATAAAGTTAAATAAATGGCTTACATAGTTAAGTTGATTAAATAAATATGGTTATAATGTTAGAAATGTTATTTAATTTATTAATTAATTTAATTTAATTAATAAAATAATCTAATCTTGGATTAGATTTATTTTATTGATTAATTAATTAAACTTATTTGTGGAGTAAATAAATTAAATGATTAATGTTGTTTTCAAAAGTGCATGGAATTAAAAGTGTTAAATTCTTTTTGAATTTTTTTTTAAAGTTTTAAATTCTTTTGAAAAGAATTTAAAAAAAAAAATTAAATTTTTTGAAAATAATTTTTTTAAAATTATTAAATTCTTGTTGAAAAGAAATTTTGGTTTTAATTTTTTTTTTTTTTTTTAAATATCCAAAAATGCATAGAGGGAAATAACTATGGTGGGTGAGAGATATTTTAGAGGATATTGACTAAATTTGGGGAAGAATTGAAGGGAGATATTTTCATTCTTGGAGAAAATTTGCTGTGAAGAAGGAAGGAAGGTTTTCTCTTGTTTTTGATACATTTTGGAATTGGAGTGAAGATTTGGAAAGATTCTGGAAGAATTGGAATTTGTAGCTCAACACCAGATCTCTTCTTCTTCAAGTTTCAGATCATAGGTTCTTTCTTGTTTTATTGTTTTGAAATTTTGGCTTTTCAATTTTGAAAACTTGTTTGTAAACAAATTTGAAAACCTCTGTTGGAATCATGGAAAAATTTAGATTCTTGTGGAAAAACAAACTCATACAACAAAAGAATTGGAATAGGAACAAAAATAAATTTGAAAACCTCTGTTTTGGGAGTTGAAATTTTTCATTTCAAATTAGAAATTGAAATTTAAAAAAATTGTGATGGAAAATGATTTGTTGTGGTTTTTCTATTTTTGTTCAATTTGATGTAAAATGGAGATTGTTATATATATATATACACACTTAAATTTTTACATATAAAATTTATATATAATTTGCTGAGATTTTTGGAAAAAAAAAATTACTGTAAAAAAAATGTCTGTTATGGAAATTACGAGAAACAGAGGTTTCATGTCTTTTTAAAAAAAATAAAAATTAATTAAAAAAATAAAAATAAAAATTGGAAAGTTAGGGGTTGCCCCCACAGCCGCCCCCATGGGAGGCTGCTATGGAGGCAACGTCGTTGCCTTCACAGGTAATAGTGCTACCACCACAGCCGCCCCAGTAGGGGCTACGTCCCTTGCTTTGGGAGTGGCTACGTGACTTTTAAATTTTGTTTTTTTTAATTTATTTTATATAATATAAATTTTTTATATATAATATATTATTTATAATATATATAATATATATTATATAAATATATATGTATATATTTATATTATATATAATATTTGTATATTATATATATAATATATATATTATATATATAATATATATATTATATATTTTAAATAATCGAAATATATTTATGAATTGGAATTTAAATAGTTATTTTTTTATAAATATATATATATATATATAATTGAATATACATTAAATATATAAGTATAATTGGTTAATTTATATTTAAATATAGTTTTCTAAGATGATTTTATTATAAAGAAGCAAATACTAATTTTATAAGAGAATGAGGTTATTAGAAAATTGATTTTTTAACATTAATGGTAATTGGAGAAGTTAAAATAAAACAATTCGTTCAAACTACATAATTCGAATAATGTTAATCATTTTAAATTGATTACATGCATTATGTAATTGCTTTTCTTGGATTTAGGAAATCCTAAAGTAGGTTATTAAATTGCCAAAATTGTCTTTTCATTATGTGATTTCTCTCATTGTTGTCGTTGGGCAAATGGAGTTATTTGTTTATGTTAGACTTCCAGATGTGTTTTCTTGAGATGGGGTTTGTAACTCATGTTGGGTAGTGCATCTTTATGTGTCCAGTTAGACACCCAGTTATCACGAACAGGTTATGTCGTGGATAGGGATTTAATGTCCTTAGGTCGTACTTGTGTAACTTTGGGTTGTGGAGTCATTCCACGTGTTGTCTTAGAGGAGTGGCTTGCAATGAGGGCTGGCACACAAAGTGGTGTCAGGGTAACTCATTGTAAGTTAGTTAATCTAGTGATAACGTAAATAAACTGATTAGAGGAATAGGTAGTATCAAACATTTAATAAGATTAATTTTGCCTCGCTCATGGACGCAAGGGCTTGTATAGACTTGGGATGGGACGAGAAGGCCTGGAATGGAAAGATCGTTATCTTGTCTTTACGAGAGATAACTAATTCCGCATTGGTTTGCATGAGGGGCCAAGAGTCATTAGAGGTTTCCAGGATATCCCGAGATGGGGGTCGGAACCTAGGAAGACTTACCAGGATATCCCATGTAACATTGTGATGACACTTCTCCTAAGTCAGCAATATGTTTGTATCAGTGATGCAATTGATTATTTAACTCTAGAAGCATTGTAACATTGTGTTAAGTGATGTATTTGCATTTGATTCAGTTCAGTTATATTTTAGCCTATGTTTAGAGGTAGATGGTCTTGTCTAGGAATCCTTGTTACTATCTCATAGCACAACGGGTGAGCCTTCGAGTATCACTTGGTTGGGTGGAACATGCACTTTACTCTGTTGGGTTTTCTTCTTGTTCATGTGGATGAGATTTCCAGTTGGAGAGCTTGTAGGATCCAGTTTCATTTCATGCTTTATTCATTTTAGTTGATCTTGTAATTTATTACCCCTCATTGGTTATCAAGGTGGAAGATGTAATATGTAACCATGCTTATTGGATTTATCTCATTCGGGGAATGAGAGTTGTAATCTTATTGTTAAATGATTGTTATTTGAAATCATATGGTATCTCTTATTCTTTGATGTAATTTATCGTGTATGGAATGTATGTGTTCTTAATTATTTAAGTAATTAAATGTTATGGTTTCAATTCATGTTTCTTGTTTGAGTTTTAAAGTAATCTCAGTCTTGTAACCTTAGAGGTTGTTGGCAATGGGTAGTGAACTTGCATGTTAATTGTACTTAACATTTTTTTTTGTGTATTTAAGTAGTTAGTTGCAACTTCCTCTAGGGTTGTGTGGTGGAGCGTTACACATGGTATCAGAGCCTGGGTTTAAACATTGAGTACTCTGGGATTATGATGAACCCAATAAGCTTTTAGTTGTGTAGGTTTTAAGTTGTGTACCTTTCCTAATACCTTGATATGTCTATACAGGATTATGCCTCCCAGACGTGGAAGAGGTAGAGGGCGTGGACGTGGTCGTGTAGACAGTCACGATGGGAGTCAACATGACTCTCCTCCTCATGCTCCACTTATTCCAAATTAGGAAGAACATCTGGCACAATAGAATCCTCCAAGGATTGAGGCTGTGCGTAGATCACTTGAGGAGGCATTAGCACTCCTTGGTTAGAGGCAGGCTGAGGTTCAGGGTAATCTTGGTGAGAGGGAAGTTACACCTCAGTCATAGACACATATGAGAGATCTACTTAGGGCACATCCACCACTGTATGATGGAGTAGGCACTAGGTTAGAGGCTGAGACTTGGCTTATAAACCTTGATAGGTGCTTTGCTATGCATCCTTATAGCAACAATACCAAAGCGCGGTGCGCTATCATGCATATACAGGGGTTCACATCCACATGGTGGAGGTTGGAGGAGCAGAAGCTCCACATTGAAATTAACTCAGTATCTTGGGAGATTTTTCTAGAGAGGTTCAAAGCTTGTTTCCTATCCGGGCACTGGCGTCAGCGTCGAGGTGATGAGTTTCACGCTTTGCGTCAGTTGGCCTTGTCAGTTGAGTAGTATGAGCAACGCTTCTACAAGCTCAAATAGTTTGTAGGGATAAGAGACGATGAGGGGATGTTGGTTCACCACTTTGTTAGGGGATTAAACACCCGTCTTAGCAGAGGTGTGAGGGTTTTCGAACCCAAAACCATGGAGGCAGCGGTGGAGAAAGCATGTCTAGTAGAGGAGAATCTAGCCATGGCACTGGGAGGCCACATGGATGTTTAGATAGGCAACAGTTCAGTAGCAGGGTCTAGTGCTCGAGGAGGTCTGCCTCAAGGAGGTGCACCTTCCAGAGCTCAGCAGGGACCTTCGCAAAGTGGTCAGCAGCATCAGCAGGTTTCTTAGGGGAAACATAAAGGTTTCCAACAAAGGTAGATGGATAGGAACTGGAGGCATATGAAACACTTCAGCTTTGAGCAGCCAGTGCAGAGTTCTCAGTCCACTTTCAGGGGTAGTGCATAGCAGTCTAGTGCACCACCTGGAGGCAGGGGCTGTGGTAGAGGTACTGGATTCTTTGCATGTGGCCAACATGGTCATATAGCTAGAATGTGTCCCAACAGGGGCACATTTGGGTTTTCTCAGGGACTAGTGGCATCTGAGCCAACAGTTGGAGATGCAGGCAGAGGGCATCGTGTTTTTGCAGCAGTTGATAACTGCCAGGAAGAGCATTAGAGTACTGTCATTGAGACATATGGTATGTTGTTGGGTAACCCAGTTACCATTTTTTTTAATTTTGGAGTGTTAGACTCCTTCATTTCTTCTTTTGTTGTGACACGATGTAGACTGGGTGCAGTAAGGCAAGTCGATAGGTGGTAGGTTGAGTTAGCCTCAGGTGCAAGAGTTGCATCCCATTCCCTTGTACCAGAGTGTAGATTGGAGGTTGGACCTCTCCATACTACAATGGACCTCCGAGTTATTCCATTGGGTTCTTATGATGTTGTCATAGGGATGGATTGGTTAGAGGCGCATAGTGCGGTCATAGATTGTCGACGTAAGTCGATTCGATGCATTGAGGCATCTGGCAGAGTAGAGATAGTGGGAGTTTAGAGGCCAATTTCGTTGAGGGTCATCTCAACTATATAGTTGAGGTGTGTACATCAGGGTTGCCAGTTATTCACTATTACAGTGGATGATTTGGATTTAGGTGGAGGAGAGAAAGTCTCTCTCGATAGTCACCCCATTCTTCAGGAGTATTCCGATGTCTTTCTAGATGAGATTCCAGGGATGCCACCTCAGAGGGACATAGACTTCAAGATAGACCTTGTACCTGGATCGGAACCCATTTCACGAGATCCTTATGGTATGACCACCTAGGAGATGAAAGAGCTTCGCTTGCAGCTTGAGGAGTTGTTAGAGAAGGGTTTCATTCACCCTAGTGTTTCTCCATGGGGAGCACTAGTTATCTTCGTGAAGAAGGACAGTTCACTTTGGTTATGTATTGATTACCGACAGTTGAACAAAGTGACCATCAGGAATAGATATCCTCTTCCTAGGATTGATGATCTATTTGATCAAATAAAGGGTGCCACGATCTTTTCAAAAATTGATTTTAAGTCGAGATATCATCAGCTTTGTATCTTTGAATCGGACATCCATAAGACAACATTTTGAATGTGGTATGGTCACTATGAGTTCACAGTAGTACCGTTTGAGTTGATGAATGCACCCTCTATGTTCATGAGTTTGATAAATGGGGTATTTTGTATGCACCTAGACAGATTTGTCCTTGTGTTCCTTGATGACATTTTGATATACTCTAGGATAGTGGAAGAGCATGAGGAAAATTTGCGGCATGTATTATAGTGCTTATGGGATAATCAACTTTATGCTAATCTATTGAAGTGTGAATTCTTCAAGACTGACGTCCAATAACTTGGTCATGTGATCTCAAGGGAAGGTATTTCAGTGGATCCTGCAAAGATCCAAGTGATCTCAGATTGGCCTGCACCCACGAATGTGGCAAAGATACATAGCTTTATGGGGCTAGCGGGTTAGTATAGGCATTTTGTGCAGGGATTTTCAAGAATAGGGTATCCTATCACCTCCCTTCAGAGGAAAAGGAAGAGGTTTGTGTGGTCAAAGAAGTGTGAGGCAGCGTTTCAAAATCTTAAGGAGAATCTGACCAGTGCACCAGTACTTACGATACTTAATTCGACTAGGGACTTTGTAGTTTGTATAGATGCGTCCTTGGAGGGATTAGGTGCAGTGTTGATGCAAGAGGGTCGTGTCATTACATACAAGTCACGGAAGCTCAAGGATCATGAGCTGAACTACCCCACACATGATCTTTAGTTTGTGGCAGTTGTTCATGCATTGACAAGATGGAGGCATTTCCTTCTTAGCCATAGGTTTGAGTTGCATAGTGATCACAGAAGCCTTCAGTATATTTTCACGCAGCCCAACCTTAATGCTAGGCAGAGGCGTTGGGTGGAATTTCTCTATGAATATGACTTTGAAGTGAAGTATATCCAGGGAAAGGAGAATTTCATAGCGGATGCACTCAGTAGGTGAAGACATGAGATATCTGAGTTGACTCTTGTTGTGGATTTGCGGAGTCAAATTCTTTCTTCCCTTCTAGTGGATAGTTGGTATCAGGAGGTTATGACAGAGATTGAGGCAGGTAGACCCCTTGAGGGCAAGTATTCAGGATATTCTCTGGATTTAGATGAGATATTGAGGCACATGGGATGCATATACATTCCTTCATCAGGTGATCTTCACACCTTGGTCATGACTGAAGCACATCATGCACCTTATTCAACCCATCTAGGGGTGAAGAAGATGTATGTAGATCTGCGTCAGTTGTATTTATAGCCAAGGATGAAGCACAATATTGTAGATTATGTGTCATGATGTCTTGAGTGTCAGCGGGTGAAGGTTGAACACCAACATCTAGCAAGGCTTTTGCAACCGCATTTAGTACTAGAGTGGAAGTGGGATATAATCTTATTGGATTTCATTGTTGGTTTACCCAACTCTTCAAGACGACATGATGCGATTATGGTGATAGTTGATAGGTTGATGAAGGTAGCACACTTCTCACCTATTCACTCTTCCTATACTGCATCATCCATAGACAGAGTGTTGATGGAGGACATAGTGAGGTTACATGGTATTCTATGTTGGATTATTTCTAACAAGGATCCAATGTTCACCTTAGCACTTTGGACTTCATTACAACATGCGATGGGGACATAGTTGAACTTCAGTTCAACTTACCACCCAAAGACAAATGGACAGACCGAGAGGGTCAATTAGATCCTTGAGGACATGTTACGTATGTATGTGATGGACCAGCAAACACGATGGGAAGATTATCTCTATTTGGTAGAGTTTGATTATAATAATGGTTTCCATAGTTCTATCAGCATGCCTCCATTCCAAGCATTGTATGGGTGACCATGTCGCACTCCCTTGAGTTGGGATTGACTGGAGGGCAGAGTAACTTTGGGTCCTGAGATGTTGCAGGATATGGAGCAGCAGGTGGATAGGATTAGAGAACACTTGGTGGTAGCACAGGATAGGTAGAAGAAGTATACGGATGTGCATAGAGTGGATCGCCAGTTTTCTATGGGCGATAGAGTCTTCTTATAGGTGCGTCTGCGAAAGAGTCCAATCCGTTATAGGAAGGGCTCTAAGTTGGCACCTCACTTTGTTGGATCCTTCGAGATACTCGAGAAGATTAGTCCAGTTGCTTACCATCTTGCTTTACCACCCAGTCTCTCACATATTCACGATGTATTTCATGTTTTAGTTCTTCGGCCGTACCATCCAGACATTTCACATGTACTTGATTGAAATGCATTACAGGTAGAGGATAGGCAACTGGCTTTCAAGCCCATGACCGTAATGGAGCGCAAAGCGCTTGCTCTTCGAGGGCGAGATACTAATCAGGTTAGGGTCCAATGGGATCCTAGGGATGATACGTCATCCACTTGGGAAGATGCAGCTAGAATGAGGGAGCTCTATTCCTATTTGTTCACAGGCTTCTAGGAGTAAGCCTAACCCTAGGGGGGAGGATGTATCACCCCTCCACTTTTTGGCTCTTTTGATCAAACAGTGTTCTTCTTTGTTATGCTTTGTTTCTGTTAATACTTTGACTATGGTACTTGGTTAATATTTGATCAGAAACTGTAAAGCGATGTGAATGTTATATTTTGATGTGATGGTATCTTATTCTGATGTTATCATTATGGCATTCTTTGGATTAGCTTAGCAGATATTTGAATTAATGATGCTTTATGCTTTTAATTATATTATTGATGTTAGATTTGTCAGTTAGTAATACTGTATTGGTGAAGGGGACGAGATTGCACCACTCGCTTGTGAGCGCCCTACGATTCCGCGATTTCCTTTTCACGGTGTGTTTTATTATGTTATATTTATATATGCATGTTCGATATACTCTTTGTTTGTAGGTTGATAGGTACAAGACATCGATTCCACCTAGTTTCACAGGTTTGAGCATATCCATTGGCCAATGGTATTCGATTGGGAGATAGTAGCTAGATTTTCCGTGCCAAGTCATCACCCTAGTCATAGTGTGTCGTCGGGTTGTAGACAGGTTTAGTTGTTGTAATGTTGTTCATTTCACCTTGGTTATTATTTAATTTCAAGTTATAAAGGTAAATAAATGGCTTACGTAGTTAAGTTGTTGATTAAATAAATCTGGTTATAATGTTAGAAATATTATTTAATTTAATTTAATTAATAAAATAATCTAATCTTGGATTAGATTTATTTTATTGATTGATTAATTAAACTTATTTGTGGAGTAAATAAATTAAATGATTAATGTTGTTTTGAAAAGTGCATGGAATTAAAAGTGTTAAATTCTTTTTGAAAAGAAAATTTTAAAAGTTTTAAATTCTTTTTGAAAAGAAATGTTTTAAAATTATTAAATTTTTGTTGAAAAGAAATTTGGGTTTTTTTTAAAAAAAATAAAAAAAATCCAAAAATGCATAGAGGGAAATAACTATGGTGGGTGAGAGATATTTTAGAGGATACTGACTAAATTTGGGGAAGAATTGAAGGGAAATATTTTCATTCTTGGAGAAAATTTGTTGTGAAGAAGGAAGGAAGGTTTTCTCTTATTTTTGATACATTTTGGAATTGGAGTGAAGATTTGGAAAGATTCTTGAAGAATTGGAATTTGTAGCTCAACACCAAATCTCTTCTTCTTCAAGCTTCAGATCACAGGTTCTTTTTTGTTTTATTGTTTTGAAATTTTGGCTTTTCAATTTTGAAAACTTGTTTGTAAACAAATTTGAAAACCTCTTTGGAATCATGAAATTTTTTAGATTCTTGTGAAAAAACAAACTCATACAACAGAAAAATTGGAATAGGAACAAAAATAAATTTTGAAAACCTCTATTTTGGGAGTTGAAATTTTTCATTTCAAATTAGAAATTGAAATTTTAAAAAATTGTGCTGGAAAATGATTTGCTGTGGTTTTTCTATAAATTTTTTTTGTTCAATCTAATGTAAAATGGAAATTGTTATACACACACACACACACACACACACTTAAATTTTTACATATAAAATTTATATATAATTTGTTGGGAGATTTTCTTGAAAAAAAAATTTACTGTCAAAAAAATTGTTTGTTCTAGAAATTACCAAAAATAGAGGTTTCATGTTGTGTTTTTTTTAAAAAAAAATTTTTAAAAACAAATTGGAAACCTGGGGGCTGGCCCCACAGCCGCCCCCATGGGACGCTGTTGTGGAAGCAGCGCCGCTACCTTCACAGACAACAGTGCTTCCACCACAACTGCCCCATAGGGGAGGCTGTGTGGTAGCTACCCCAACAGGGCTGCATCTCCTGCTTTGGGAGTGGCTGCATGACTTTTAAAGTTTGTTTTTATTTATTTATTTTATATAATATATATTTATATATATATATATATTTATATATATAAATAGATATTATGTTTTTATTATTATTTATTTAAAATATATAATATTTATATTATATATGATATTCGTATATTATATATTTTAAATAATCGAAATATATTTATGAATTGGAATTTAAATAGTTATTTATATATATATATATATATATATATTTAAATATAAATGTATATAATTGAATATACATTAAATATATAAGTATAATTGGTTAATTTATATTTAAATATAGTTTTCTAAGATGATTTTATTATAATGAAGCAAATATTAATTTTATAAGAGAATGAGATTATTAGAAAATTGATTTTTTAACATTAATGGTAATTGGGGAAGTTAAAATAAAAAAATTAGTTCAAACTACATAATTCGAATAATGTTAATCATTTTAAATTGATTACATGCATTATGTAATTGCTTTTCTTGGATTTAGGAAATCCTAAAGTAGGTTATTAAATTGCCAAAATTGTCTTTTCATTATGTGATTTCTCTCATTATTGTTGTTGGGAAAATGGAGTTATTTGTTTATGTTAGACTTCCAGATGTGTTTTCTTGAGATGGGGTTTGTAACTCATGTTGGGTAGTGCGTCTTTATGTATCCAGTTAGATACCCGGTTATCATGAATGAGATGTGTTGACTTTATGTTGTGGATAGGGATTTAATGTCCTTAGGTCACACTTGTCTACCCTTGGGTTGTGGAGTTATTCCACGTGTTGTCTTAGAGGAGTGGCTTGCAATGAGGGTCGGTACACAAAGTGGTGTCAGGGTAACTCATTGTAAGTTAGTTAATCTAGTGAAAAGGTAAATAAACTGATTAGAGGAATAGGTAGTATCAAACATTTAATAAGATTATTTTTTCTCGCTCATGGATGCAAGGGCTTGTATAGACTTGGGATGGGATGAGAAGGCCTGGAATGGCAAGATCGTTATCTTGTCTTTATGAGAGATAACTGATTCCACATTGGTTTGCATGAGGGGCCGAGAGTCGTTAGAGGTTTCCAGGATATCTAGAGATGGGGGTCGAGACCTAGGAAGACTTACTAGGATATCCCATGTAACATTGTGATGACACTTCTCCTAAGTTAGCAGTATGTTTGTATCAGTGATGCAATTGATTATTTAACTCTGAAAGCATTGTAACCATTGTGTTAAGTGATGTTGTATTTGTATTTGATTCAGTTCAGTTATGTTTTAGTCTCTGTCTAGAGGTAGATGGTCTTGTCTAGGAATCCTTGTTACTATCTCCTAGCACGAGGGGTGAGCCTTCGGGTATCACTTGGTTGGGTGGAACGTGCACCTTACTTCGTTGGGTTTTCTTCTTGTTCATGTGGATGATATTTCTAGTTGGAGAGCTCATAGGATCTAGTTTCATTTCATGCTTTATTCATTTCAGTTGATCTTGTAATTTATTACCCATCATTGGTTATCGAGGTGGAAGATGTAATATGTAACCATGTTCATTGGATTTATCTCATTCGAGGAATGAGAGTTGTAATTTTATTGTTAAATGATTGTTATTTGAAATCATGTGGTATCTCTTATTCTTTGATGTAATTTATCATGTATGGAATGTATGTGTTCTTAATTATTTAAGTAATTAAATGTTATGGTTTCAATTCATGTTTCTTGTTTGGGTTTTAAAGTAATCTCAATCTCGTAACCTTAGAGGTTGTTGGCAATGGGTAGTGAACTTGCATGTTAATTGTACTTAACATTTTTTTTTTTTTGTGTGCATTTAAATAGTTTTTTTCAACTTCCTCTAGGGTTGCATGGCGAGCTATTACAAGGATATCTGGGAAGTTTATATGGCATTTTATGGAAACCTGCTACTCTAATATAAGTAAAGTTTGTATACTAGATACACTAGTATCCCATTTCTTTTATCACCTCCATTGCTTCATTGGATATTCTCCTGGAGAAATCTCCTTCCAACCTTTTGATCACTAAATAAACAAAATTATCATTAACACCAAAATTATGAAACTTACCTCTAATTCTAGCTAAGGATAGTGTTGATATATTGTTACTTCTCCAAGCTTGAAGGAACCAACTTTGGTAAGTCCCAAAAATGAGGCTTGTGAAGACAATAAGTAGACCAGGTAAAATTTCATGTAGAACTTATGAGTTGAGAGGACATTGCTCAATTGCTTGTGAATGGTATCACTTATAAGAAAAGCATAGTCAATTTTCTTCTTGTTGGAAGAATTGATAATGTTAATGAACCTGACCATCCATGGGTATGTTGCAAGGTGTGTGCCCTTGGTCTCCTTGTGTTATGCAGTGCAGTGCTTAGGTTCGTGAAATGGCTCATCTACCTCCTATGGATTCATTAACTCTAGCGGCTGTATCGGGCATTAACAAGGTTGATCTTTTGGTGCAATGACAACCATATGTGGACAGTTACTATCAGAGCTTGGGTCATGGGTTTGAACCCCTCGCTTGCACTAGGGTGATTGTTGCAAGGTTTGTGCCCTTGGTCTCCTTGTGT
Source organism: Sequoia sempervirens (assembly GCA_007258455.2). Lineage (NCBI taxonomy): Eukaryota > Viridiplantae > Streptophyta > Pinopsida > Cupressales > Cupressaceae > Sequoia > Sequoia sempervirens. The sequence continues at coordinate 427,170,793 of VDFB02105785.1, read as the reverse complement.
TGTTCAACGTAACGCTCGGGTTCGTGACATGGCTTAACTGCCTCCCATGGATTCATTCACTCTAGTGGTTGTATCATACATTAATAGGGTCAATATTTTGGTGCAATGAAAATCATTTGTACAATAGGGTAGAATTCCCTTGCATGTTTAGGTCTTTAACATCTTCTTTATACTCACTTATGTGATGCACCTTTGCTAGTTTAGCAACTACTTTTCTTGGTTTCTCCAATAGATTGCTATTTGTGTAGTTTAAGTTATCAGTCTAATGTTCATCAAAATAGTTGATTTCCTTCTTCATTTCCACTGCCTCATACTCAGAATGGGAAGGAATTCTAAAAAGTTCTCTATCATCTCTAGGTTTACATCCAACACAACTTCCCCATTTACCCCCTTGACCTTCTAAGTCTCGTGGTTATAATGAAGAGCACAAGTTAGCACTAACTATAGGGACTAAACTGTAATTGGGAAAGAATCAGCTTCCACTAACCCTAATTTTGCAAGATCTCTTGCCATTGGAGTCCTTGCCCCACTATCACTGATTCTTTACTTAAATTCTTCCATGTTGACATGGCCCAAATCTATTTATCCAATCTCGATGTATGGAGAGAACATCTTCAAAGGTGGATGCTTTTGAATCTTTTGGTGGAATATTTCCTGCAATCATAAACACCATATATCAACATTTACATGTATTAAAATGGGAAACCCTACAAGACAAGCCATGTTAGAGAATATCCATCCTTCATGTTTTAAATTCATAACCTATCGAAAAAAAGTTATACAAAGTTCTAGGGATTGAGGTTCAAAGATACCCCTTACCTTATACCATTAACACTTTGTACTTAAGAGTTCAATTTTCTCTTTATTTATCTCTCCACAAGGCATCGAGGATCGAGGATCACATATACCCCTTTCTTGTAATATGAATCCCTTTAGGTTATAACTGTGTTTGATCGAATGTTTTCTACCCTTTACTTATTGTGTGAACTCCCTTCGTCAATACTTCATCCAATTAGGCATCGGGAATCGAGAGTTCCTCTTACCTTTTGTACTAATGATGATATTTCCACAAGCGACATTCTCAACATGTGAAGTTCAAAAGGCGTTTTGGGATTCAGGGTTTAGGAATTCGATTTACCTCTTACTTGAAATTTTTATTTGGACTTAAGAGATAAGCCTGGCCCATGAAGTCCAAAATGTGTTTTGAAGGTCAGAGATCTGATGTTCCCTTTACGAGTTACTATTCAATTTTAAGCATTTTTTAAGTCAAAACTTCACAACTTGAAACCCAATTTGTATTTTTCCTATCTAACTTGGATTTTGAAAGAGGTTTAATAAATGCATGTTTATGAATCATATTATTTGAACGAAGACAATCAATCATGTTTGAAGACATCAAAATTCAAGGTTCCATCATACCTCCTACCTCAATAAGGAAGCATGTAAGTGGTACATCCGGCACCCAAATTTTGAAGGGGCATCTTGAAAATGGAGATTTTTGCTAGGTGTTTGTGTGCATCTTTGGGGGTTGGGGATCAGGGATACCCATTACCTCTTTCACCTCGATAAGAAAGGTTGTAAGAGATATCTCTGATGGCCAAAACCCAAAGGTCATAACAAGATTTCAGTAAGTCATAAAGGAAGGATCAAAGGTTAGAGGTTGGAGTTTCACCTTACATCTTGTAGATGCTTTCATGTATTGGGTAAGGAAAACCCATAACACTCGAATATCAATGGGTTTTAATTTTCAACCTTGCCAAGGTAAAAGGGAAAGAAACCTCATAAACTTGAGGGTTGACATTCAACAATAATGTCATAAACAACATTGTGTGACACATTGAAAGGAACTTGATTTGGTGGGATGAAAAAGCCAAAAATGAAAAGAACAAAAGGGAAAAAACATGCATGAGAAAATAAAACAAGAAACAACAAAGAAAAGTGAAGAAAAAAAAATGACCAAACCCAAACATTATCTCACGCATGGGAAAATAAAAGAAGAGAATGGCCAAGCCTAAACCGAGAAAAAGAAAACAAAAACAAACAAAGAAAAGTGAAGCAAAAAAATGACCAAAACCCAAACATTATCTCATGCATTCGAATTAAGAAGCGATTTCAAATAACTAGATAAAGGAAAGGAATTACCACTAACTTGGTAGAGTGCATAAGAAAATAAAAGGGAGAGGCACCACAAGAAATGTAAAGACACCCACGAATGCACACAGAGAGCACTGCTTGAACAAATGAACGCACAACCAAATATGTAATCAGATAACTCAATTTACTCAAAGCAATGGAAATTATCTCTAATAGAAATTCACACTATTTTTTTTTAGCTCCCCAGACACAAATGACTATCAATGAATGTCAAAATGAAAATTAAAAAGACTCAACAACTTCGCACGATACCCCACATTAATGGTGAATAAATTGCATTTAATGTGCAATAAAATGTATATCTATGCATTTAAGTTTCCTATCAATAACAAGATTTGAAAGTTTGACAAGGTGGGCCTGCAAATCAAGGAATCACCATCGACGATTGTGGGTAAGGTATTCATTAAGGTGAAACTCTGACTCGCGTAGCCTATCTAAAGACAAAGTGAAAAAAACAACAAAGGAAAGAGGAAAGGGTTCGGAGTCGAGCCTGTCAAGGAAGATATAACCTTCCATAGAAATCTAAATCCATGAAGCTTGAAAGCAAATAGAAGAAAGAATAAAACAAAGGAAGTGGAAGGAAAAAAAGGAAAAGAGGAAGGGAAACGAAAACACGTAAAACACGTAAAGCAAAAAGGGGGGTTCCCATTTTGTCAAGGGAAAATAGGGGCATGAGTGTGAAGGCACAACAGGTATGTTTGGATTTTAATCAATCTATGTGTTCAAATATTTGAATATTATACTTTGTTGTGAAACTTTTTTCTCCATTTATTATTAAAAGTTCATATGGGCTGAAGTAACAATAGTAATAGTAGTTTGATGGTTTCAATACTTTCTCAAAGAAGTATTTTGTAAAAAAGTCAATGTGACATGCATGTGCTTCCATGTTTAGCTTATTTTAAAATTAAAAACTTCATGTACATATGTTATTTTAAGCCCCCTTCTCATAGTTTGGAGTGTAAATTCATGGGTTTCATAGTGAAAACTATTACTACAATTGTAGGTTACTTTTATACTTATATGTATTGCATTCCTTATGATTGCATGTTGTTTTCTCATAGTTGGGAGTGTAAATTTATGGGTTTCATAGTGGAAATCACCACTTTGGTTGTAGCATACTTCTATTATCATTTACATTGAACTAAATGTTGTAAGAATTATTTATAAGTTATGAGTAGAAGAAAGATTCATTATGTTAGTTTCTATCTTTGAACCAATATTAATCATGTGTGTAAATTTATATCTATATATAAAGTTGATATAAATCCTTTCATCTATTAGCCATGTGCAACCAAGATTGATTTTATAGCGTTAATGTTATTATGATATATTACTTCATGAATGGGATGCAATCTAAAGCACTATTTAATAGTTTTAAACTTGATTGTGCATAGTGTTATAGATTAACTATTATTTGTTGATTTCAAGGTTAATTTTAATAGTGTTAAACAATTGTAAATATGATTACATTTAAATAATATTGATAACTGTGGACATCGAAAATATATTGATTGACATCATGCATTCGATCCCGACTTACTAACATTGTTTCTTCCCGAATCATCCCTCAGTCTAACTATTTAATCAAATCTCCCTATCTAATTAAATTCATCAATATTCGTCTCTTAATTAAATAAATCATTTTGTCTAATTAAGTCACTTTCTCTTGTTAATTAAATCAACCCATCTGATCCAATTATCCCTATTTAATTAAATAATCAGTTTATTTGATTAAATTCCTAAAGTCTATCTATTAAATTAAGCCTCTTATCATATTCCTCTCTTATTTGATTTAAATAAATCCATAAATCTAAATCAAATAAGTCACATCATCAAATCTCTTGTTAAATTAATTAACTCTTGATTAATTTAATCTAATCTCATGTCACATCCTCTAGATAATGCAAGTTGCACATGAAAATAGATTTAATTCATTTATTAAGTCTCTATTTTCCCTCACATGGCATCTTTTGGAATATTCTTTCAATTTGAATTCAAAAATGCCAAGTCAACATGCACATTCAACAAGGCAATAATTTTATAATATATGTCCTTTGCCTTGAGCCAAGTGACATTTATTATATTTCCTTCCCTCTCACAAGTCACTTTCAACAAATTTGAATTTCAAATTCATGCATTGATTGGCACATTTCTCAAATCTTGCACATACTCCATCCATTCATGGTTTGACAAGTGGCACCATATCATTAGATGAATGTTAGTCCCACATTGCCCAAATTTGGACATTCATCCTTCAATCTCATCTATAAATGAAGAGCTCCTCTCCTCATTTGATCATCCACCAACATTGCAAAGTTACTATGCTCAAATGCTTATCCATTCTCATCCACAAATCTTGAGTTCTTAGCTAGGTTATTGCAGATTTTAGGTTTGGAGCTCTCACTTTCATCACCAAGTGGATCAACAATCTCTTCAACATTCGAATCTTGCATCATAAGAATTGGGAAAGGGCCAATTTTCACATCAAATTGGCACCAATTCCCTCATGGGATCAAGAGTTTGCCCTTTTAATTAGGAGTTTATCTTGTTTTAGTTGTTTGCCTTGTGTTCTTCATTATTTGCATTCCTAGTTTGATTTGTAACTGGATTTCATGGGGAATCCTTATTTATGCTTGAAAAATCTAACTTGAGGTGTTTGTTGTCTTTGTTTTGCAGGTACTTAGGCTGGGGTTTGGACAATAACCAATACTTGGAAATACAAGGTTATCTTATGGATGTATGCGTATGTATATATATATTTCATGGTTTATTTTGTTTACATTCAAATAATTTTATATGGCTATTGATATGTTTTAAAACCTTCTATACAATAATATTCTTATGCACATATACAAATCATAGGTTCTTTTGAATTAGACATATATACATCATATAACCTTGTATTAATTTTTTATATAACACCAATGGTAGTGCACAAAGTTTTATAATATAAAATTTTGTTAAATGTATCATAACTTTATAACATTATTAATTTTTATTCTTGGTTTTGTGATTCGTTGTACTATCTATGTAAAATGAGCTTTAAAGTTTTTAGGGACTATGATATTTTATTAGATAAGCAACATTTACATGGTGTTTCCCCCTTTGCACAAAAAGCCACAAGGGCAATAAATCAAAGTAGAAAGTTCAACAGTATAGAAAAAATAGACCAATGACAACAAAGAAACAACATAAAAACAAACACCCATAAACCAAACAACCAACAAAAAAACCCAAAAACCCCCCTAATTGGAAATGTTCTCTTATTTCTCCATGAGGAATTTGAAGACATCCGTCATCTATTGGTTGGAACTGGGGTCAGTACAAGTGTCATGTTTTTTGATCTCCTCTTGAAGAACCAAAGCTAGAGTGATAGAAAAGTGATGGATTGCATTGAGAGTGAAGCAAGTAAGGTGATTAAGCTTCCTTTCAAGAGTATTCACAAAATCCATAAAATGATTGTAATACTGAGTTGTTTCCTTGTACTTATGGCTTATTTCCTCTTTGTGCTCATGAGGGGGGTGAAGTCTAGGGTGGAGTCCTCCATGATCATTTTGTTAAGCTCAATAAAATAGCTCAGACCATCAGTTAAATCCTTAGCATCATCCTCTATATTAGCATTACTCTTATCATGTTTTTTGTCTTATTTAGAATCACTTGAAATTTCATCGACAATGACCCCTGGCATTGCTTACCAAAAAAATTGTGGGATCTTCTCACATTGGTAGTCTTAGAACTAGTATTGGGATTAGTAACAATTATTTTCTCCTCCTCACAAGTGTTTTTAATAGTAACATCATCCTCCTCATTCTTTGAGTTTACTTCTTCGACAAAGAAGTTGATGGAAATATTCTTCTTATTGTTTGGGGTTTTCTTCACAACATGCTTTCCCTTCTTTTTAACAAGAAATATTTTAAGTTCACAAAGCCCCACCATTGTCATCTTATGGATTTGAGCTTGGATATTTTTTCTCTTCTTTATAGGTTTTTTGGCCAAGGGTTTAGGGTTAGTTCTAGGAGTGGACTGGTTGGTAGGAGGATTCAACTTTCACTTGGCACTAGATTTGGCAATAACTGCTTTGCAGGGGTTTTGGTGGTTTCTTAGGGCATGTGTTGGCATCAATTTCTTCACAAGGATAACACACATTGGTTTGGGGGAAAAATGCTAGATGAAAATGGTATAATTGTAGGATGACCCCTTGATGGAGCAATATAGGGGGTTTTCAAGGTTCTTAGTAGCAAGATCCACATCCTCTTTCATAGATAGATCAAGGGAAGAAAGAAGAAAATAGAGGAGGTTGATGAGTAGACAATGTTTGAAATAGTTGAGCAATGAAAAATGGTAATAGTAAAATTATTTAAACCTACCCTCAAGCGTTAAATATTTCATAATAACCAAATAGACCTAGTCTCATGACGTTGACATCTTGTTACAACCATACCTTGCATGTAGTTTGGTGGGGTTCTTGTTATCCTTGAAAAAATGATTCATGCTATCAACATTTAGCAAACTGAATGGAAATTTTCTCATCATGGCCATTTAGACTCTCCATCAAGGACTCTAGCCCAGGTCCCTCCATGTAAATGTTCCAAATTAGGACATCTTTTGAAAATACTTCACAAGAGCCAGGCTCCCTTCAAACACAATCACCACCCATTCTCAGAAGCAAGTTGAGATATATGACTGCAAAATTTTTATTACATGAATATAATAGCAATATGACTATGGAAATGGTTATGAATAATATTTTCTTAATCCATGGTATGAATAATCTTAAAAAGATGTGAAATTGGTTACTTTTATGATTGAATAATCCTTATTTTGAGATATTTATAGCTAATTTTAAGATATATTTTGAGTGAATATTCTTTTATTAGAATGTTCATGTGAACAAAATAATACTTGAGTGCTCACTTAAGACTTACATTCACTTTGGATAAGTTTATATACCTAAAATAGTAATTTTTTTAGTGATTAAACAATAAACTAGTTTGAATCTTGCTCAAAGGTATGGTATGCTAGGATTTGAAACCTATTATGTCATTTTAAAATATATTGTTAGTTATCTAAAGTTTGTAAAATAATATATTTGTTTCTGATTTGAATATAGCAAGAGATAGTAGTGTTTACTTATGACACATGTATATTGGAATGTGATTGAAACAAAAACTTTGGCCAAAGTATTGCTCACTACATGCACTGTCAATTTATAGTATTTACAAGTTTACATGTTATTTGGATGTTAGTATTTACACGTTTACACTTAGTTCACATATTGGACATGGTAGTCTTAAAATACCACAAGATACCACTCTCATTGAAGGATTAAGCCACTTTCAAGAGGAAGGTGAGTAGGGGACCACCAATTTATAGTCAGAGCTAAAGAACCTATATAATTCTCTCCCTTGACACATGTTGAAAAAGCCAAATTGTTTACACTTATTTATGGAATTATATTATATGTCATTGTTGGCCTCCTACAATGATTCCATAACTAAGCCTTTACAACCATGATTCAGAGATTGGACATCTAACCTGAATAGCTACTTTAATCATCATGAAGGTGCATTTAAATTTCCAACCCAGGGATGTGAACTTGAAATGGGCCAACACTGTATGTGCACTAGGGGCTCAAGTAGTCATTGCATTCTACAGCTAAGAAACACAATGCTGAAAGTAAAGTGTTGAAAAGGAAATAAAGCAAATATTGGACACCAACCAACAACTATATTGAATTGAAATGCATGACAAAAATAAAAGATCTGGGCAATAAACAGGAAACTACTCTGTCTGATTTGGTTGTAGGAATAGACATAGAATGGACTTCCAGTGGCTGCAGGAACAATCAATGCCAAATTTTCAACTAAGTACTGAACAACAAGTAATACTAAACTAATGCTAAACTAATGAAACATATTACTCACCAAGTGGGCCCCCTTGGATAAGTATCCTCTAAACTAACAAAAACTCAAATGCTCGAACTCAAAACTTTATTTCATTCATTGTGAATTGAAACTAGAATACAATATCAAATCGTGCAACCTCTTCCTCTGTTCTTAACTAGGAGGAAGGAGCATCAGATTATTTATGCTATTAGCTAAACAAGGCAGTCAACTCCATGACTGAGAGGACACCAATTAGGGAAAACAAAGAAAGTGGAGAGATGGTGGTTACACATGCATGAAATCTGGTTATACATGCAAGTCAAATGCAGACTCAGTACAACAGTAATGCACGTGCATGCTCGAACATTAAAAGTCCACTACAACAATACGGTTATGCTCGGTTGCATGGAGAATCTTCTGCCACCGGTCTTCTTTGACTTGGAGTGATTCCTTTGTTGGATGTCATTGTGTATTCCCAGCTAGCGGTGTCTTCCTCAACTTAGCACATTAAATTTGCATGGCAAGGTCGATACACATAATAACTACACATCTATAATGACTTTAAGAAATGTTCAATAACCACATGCAAAATCAATATAGATAGTTCACATTCTATGCCAAATATCATTAAAGTTTGTAGAGATCAAATGCCAATGGTTTGAGGGAAACATTATTCCAATACCAACACTTAAGCATTAATGTCCATGAAATCTATGAGCAAATAGACTATAGATTCTCCCCAAAACTAGACCAAAAACTAGGCTCATCATTCCCCCCAACCTAACATTTTGTTGGTCCTCCAGCAGGGGAAGAGTTGTTCTTCTGCTTGGTCAAAGCTTTGAAATTTGCAACAGAGAGTTGTCCGACATCAGTGGCTATAGTACACAAATCAGGATCCCAATAGAATTCTCCCAATTTGTCAAGTCTGTCCCATCTTTGGCTCTCTATAGTAGGTTCTTATTGGTAGAGTCTAAAATTTGGCACTGGCCACATGAGCATGGGTGGCTGTAAAGTCAAGGGAAGCCAAAATATTCCCTCTGTTTTACCAATCTGGATATATCTCTTAATTCTTTTTAATGTTGTAGCATAATTGTGGATGGAATGGGGTTCAACCTATTTCAGCTCATCAGTCAAACTATTCCATCTCTATGATAGGTATCTCCTCATGGTTTCCTCCTTTGTTATTGTCTTCACCTCATACTCACTGTAAACTACCTCAATCCAAGGCATAATCCTATTGCCATAACTTGGTCTAAGCAACATTCTATGCCATTCTCTATAAATATCCCTTGGGTTGCTTGAATTAGCCCTAATAGGTAGAGGGATATCAGACTCCAATTTTTTATAAGTACCATGTTGTTGTCCCCAACTAATCTCATTTTGCACCCAATACATTAATGCTCTCAATTGAGCATCCCCAACATACAACAACAAGTTCCAATCATGGTCTTTTACGACAGCATAATTATGTAAATAAAATTCACATAGCAAATTCTTCATTTCAGAGGAGGCAATCCTATAAGCATTGAAAAATTCCATAGGATTATCAATAGATGGATTCAAACCTGAGGCAAGTCTTAACATATTAAAGGAGGGATATTTCTCTTTCAGGAGTAGAGCATAGACCCTTGGAGGATCTCTACATTCCAAAATCTTTGGCATCCAGGTTGCCATATCATCTACCCTCTACTTCAGGGTAGTAATTTTTGCATTTTTATCCTCAATCTCTTCATCCTTCTTTTGAATTTCCTCCTTCAATTGTCATTTTTAATTTTTCCATTATTCCTCCCTTCTTTGTATTTCTTTCCATAGATTCAAGATTGTTGCATGTACTATAAAATCAGGAGGATTATGAATGCCTACCAGTCTTTTTTGTTGATGACAACTCCTCATATGGCATTATTTGCATAGTCTAAAGTTGTCTAGTTATCTCTAGCTATAAGGGTGTTGTTTCTTCTTCCTTTTGCTGCAAGGACTCTTGTTCTTGTTGTGGCTGTAGGAACTCCTACTCTAGTTCTGGTTGTTGATGCAGGACTTCATGCTATAGGACCTCTTGCTCATGCTGCAAGAGGTTATGATTTTCCTCTAATTCTTTTGCAATGCTAGCAAGATCGACCAATGTTATATTTATTGCTTTCTTAAACATGTCTTCTCCTTCTTCAACATTCTCCTGCTCATATGAGGTCTCACCAGGTTTAGGTCTTTTCTATAGAGGTGTACCAATCACAGGCCCAGCTTGTCTTGATTTCTTGTAAGGCCTCTCACATTTTCCTTTGGCTTTAGGATGAATATTATCAACTTTCCTCTTCTTATATTTTGGCCCTTTTCTTTCTACAAGCTGTGTTTTATCCTTCCCTTTTCTCATTTCTACCTCTCCCTATTGTGCCCTAGTTTTTATGAGGGTTTCAATTGGAACTTCATCATCAAAATTCGAGGAATAAGAGCTTCTTTTCTCTGAGTACCCATTTTTGGAAGAACTAATTTCTATAGCTTCTTCTGCTGCAGGAGGATTCATACCAGAGGTTGAAGCACTAGGAATGGCTTCAACAATGCTTACTCTCATGCTAGACCTACATGATTGAGGTAAAGCCCTATATTGCAAGTGCTCAGGTCTAATTTATGATCAACATTTATAAACTCTTCCCAGGTGATTTCAAATACATCATGCACAGACCTTTCAACTAGCATTTTAATCAAGTAATGGTGGGAAACATAATTATCCCTACCTTTTTGGGTTTTGGCCACCATGATTGAGAGAGTATTGTACATGTTGGGCACGTTCATCCTTCTTGCATGCCTCGTGTAATTCAAAAGCTTGAAGTACACAAAATGAAAATTTGACTTGCGATCCTCACAAGTGATGTATTTGATAACATACATGACTATCTACTTCCACAGCTCAGGCACGGACATTCTCTTTTCACCCTATTTGTCTGTGCTCAATGGGGGGTCGTTTGGCTCTATGAATTCGGCCCTAGCTAACCTGGCGTCTCTAGAAGTAGGGTAATTTTCACCATTAGTAGGTAACCCTGTAACCTCTACAATTCTTTCCTCTGTTGCCACAACTTCTAACCCTCTCACTGTGGATTTTCCTTCTAAAAATTTCTAGGAAAATTCAAGGGCAATGCCTTCATCAAAACCATCTAACTTCAAAAAGTAATCTATCCATCCATAGTTTTGAAATTCGGTTAGGCATTGTGCATCTTGCAGTAAAATATCATGCACCGTGGGTTCATTTCAAATTAACCCACCTCCCATTGTCTACAACCAAACTAATGCTTTGCAACTCTTTTCCTGTAATTTCCCTTTTGAAGACTGAATGCACTTCCCTGCAACGTCTGCTAAATCTCAAGACCAACCTGCTAAATTTCTAGTGCCAGTGTCAATTGAACTTTTTTTTCTTTTTTTTTGCCCTTTTTGGTAGGGTAATAATGGCAAGAAAAGGAGTGATAAAGGGAAATCATGATAGGAAGAAATGGTGGCTACAACCATTTTTACTTCACACATGCAAGCCGCCCTTCCTTGGATTTCAAATTGGCTCATTTTTAAATTTATGACACAGCCTAATATGATTTGACACATGGACAATAAAATATTTGCATCTTTTTCATTCCCCTCACCCCAACCTAAATTTGGACATGTGTCCACACATGCAAGATGGGAGTGGTGATGCGATAGAGAATGATGGCATTTTATGCAAACATCTATACTAATATACAGAGATTAAATGAACATACTTAAAAGATGATTAAAGATAACAATTAATGTGCACATACCTCAGTGTGTGGAAGATTCTCTACAAAGATCACAAATAAAGTAACACTCGCCTTGTTGAAAAAATGAATTGAGCAATAAATGAAGATGAGGTGGAATGAGGTGATGGAATGAAGTGAGGTGGAAAAGAGAGAAAGGTGGTGATGGATGGGTGGATGTGCAAATGACAAAAAAGTGGACTTCCACATAAGTGAAAGTCTTTATTATAGAAAGTACGTACCTCAATTAGGCTGAAGGAGGGATGCTAGGTCCACCACCTTCGGTTGTAGGAAGCTCTGAGTGCTGGATGAATTTTTGTAGGAACTCTTCTTTAGAAGCTAGCTTATGGTATAATCTAAGGCGATGACCATTGACAAGTAATTTGAACTAGAAAGGGTCAATGGTGGTGAGTTGAACAACTCCTTTAGGAAAGGCCTTAGCAACTTCGTACAGTCCTAGCCACCTTGTCTACAATTTTCCTGCATTATCCTAGTATCTTCAATAATAGAGCAAGGCCCAATCTCTTGGTTTGAACTTCTTGTCTTTAATAAATTTGTCATGCCACTTGATTCTCTGATTCTACACTACCTCTGTATGCTACAGGGCTGCTCTTCTTATCTCATCCAAAGCATTTAGCTGCATTATTCTTTCTCTCTGTGCTTTAGAAATATACATCCCCAAATTTATTGTAGTTCGCAAAGCCTTATATTCAAATTCAACTGGCATCATGGCTATCTTTCTATATAGTAATTCAAATTGGGTGAAGCTTACATAGTTTTTTTCCATGTTGTCCTATAGGCCCAAAGAACTTTTGGTAATTTGTTTGCCCAATCCTTTCTATGAATAACTATTGTTTTAGTCAGAATGACTTCAATTTCCTTGTTGGTTACCTCAACTTGGCCAGTGGCCTGGGGGTGATAAGGAGTAGTCTTTATGTGCCTTATATTGTCCTCATTCACTAGTGCTACAAAAATAGTTGATGTGAATTGTGGCCCTTGATTAGTCACTATTTCTCTTGGGACTCCATATCTTGTGAAAATCTCCTCATAAAGAAACTCTACAACTTTGTTATCTCTTGCATGTTTCATGGCCTTAACTTCTACCCATTTAGTGACATAATCAATGCATACCGGTATATAAGACTTACCATTTGATGGAGGGTAAATTGGTCCCACAAAATCTAATCCCCACTTTTCAAAGGGAGTGATTACTACCTAAGGGCATAGTGGCATCTCTTTAGATCTTGTTGGTCTGCCCATTCTTTGACATCTATCACATTTTCTGGTATAGCTTCCTACATCCTTGTGGAGTGTTGGCCAATAATATCCTATGTTAAAAATCTTCATTGATGTCCTCTTGGCTACAAAGTGTCCTCCACATGGTTCATTGTGACATACACGAAAAATTTCATATGTATCATCTTCTCTCACACATCTTCTCATGACATGGTTAGGTCCAATATAAAACAAGCATCCAACAATCCAAGAGAAAGGAAAATGTCTTTCAATGAGTTCCCTTTTCTCTTTTGGAGAGAAGTGAGAAGGAATTCTACCTGTAACCAAGTAATTGGCTATGTCAGCATACCATGGAATTTGTACACTGAGAGAGAATAGATGCTCATTAGGGAAAGAGTCATCTATGGGTTGATTATCTTCTGATGTAGTTAGCCTTGAAATAAAGTCTGCAACAACACTAGCCTTCAATGGCTTGTCTATAATGGTTATATCAAAATATTGCATCAACAATAACTATCTTTCCAATATATCTGTGATCAAAGGTTTATTCATGAGATACCTAATGGCTGCATGATCAATGTGTACAAAGATTTGGTAGCCCGTTATGTAATATTTGAATTTTTTCAATGCATAAATTACTACTAGCATCTCTTTCTCTGTCACTGTATAATTAAATTCAGCTCCTTGCAAATTTTTTTTGACAAAGTAAATAGCATTTTCAACAACTCCCTCCTTCTTTCCTAAGACTGATCCTATGGAATAGTTTGTTGCATCGGTGTGAATGTGGAAAGGAAGCTCCCAATTGGGTGCCTTAAGTATAGGAGCAATTGTCAAAGTTGCCTTCAAGTCATAAAATGCCTTACACAAGCTTCAGTCCATTGAAATTCAACATCTTTAGTGAGAAGAGTATACAATGGTGCTGCTACCTTGCTGAAATATTTGATGAATTTCCTGTAATATCTAGGAAAATCCTAACATCCTTTTGTTTTGTAGGGGTAGGCAGATTTGTGATTCCTCAATTTCTGCAAGGTCTACTTGAATTCCTTTGTGGGAGATGTAGTGGCCAAGAACTACACCTTCTTGCATCATCATGAAACACTTCACTATTCAAGGACAAGTTTTGATCCTCACATCTCTGCATAACTCTCTTGATATTCTCCAATGCTTTATTAAAGTCAACACCATAAGTGGTGAAGTCGTCCATATAAATCTCCATGCAATCATGAGAAATGTCTAAGAAGATGCTAATGACTGCCCTTTGGAAAGTTGTAGGTGCATTGCACAAGCCAAATGGGAGCACTGAATAGGCATAGGTCCCCTATGGACAGGTAAATGTGGTCTTCTCCTGGTCTTCTGGTGCAATTTGGATCTGGTTGTAGCTATTGAATCCATCTAGAAAAGAGAAATATTGCTTTCCTACAAGTTTGTCCAAAACTTGATCAATGAAGGGTAAAGGAAAGTGATCCTTCTTGGTGGAAGCACTAAGTTCTCTATGATCAATACAAACTTGCCATTTCCCTCCTTACTTGGGCACAATCACTAATGGGGAAATCCATTGACTATCTAAAATGGGGTATATAAATCTCGCATCTAGTAATTTTTGCAATTCTCCTTTCACAATCTCTCTTAGTGCATGGTTGATTCTTCTTTGTCACTATCTTATTGGAGTGCAATCATCTCTGATATAAATTTTGTGTGTAAAAAGTTCAGGATCCAGACCTTTCATATCATGATAGTCCCACACAAGTGCATGTTGATGGGTGCTTAATAGATTTTCCAATAACATTTGCTACTCTTCATTCAATTTACTATTGACATTCAGGTATTTTCCTTCTAACACTTGGATTTGTGTGGTTAATTCTATCATGGATGCTTCATTAATACATGGTACCTTGAGTTCACGCAACAACAATGTATGGAACATACCTCTTGTTGTAGGAATGGTTGCTGCAAGAAAAGTGGCTGTAGGAAAAATGCCTGCAGGAACAGTGGTTGCAGGAAGAGCAGGCATAAGTGTCCTGACCGAAGTAGAAAATGATACTTCTTCCACTTCATAATGGTTCTGAATGAGATTATCCAACACTTCATCCTCATCTTGGAGCTACATAAAAGAGATTCTTCCCATCATCATAAGTTGCACCACATAATTAACTTCCTCGACCTCTTCACCAACTTGTGGCCATACAACATCTTCTTCAACATGAGATGGCTGAGCAGGTGGATAGAGAACAAAAATTTTAGTACTCCTTCCATATGAAATGGTCATGTCACCAGAATGACATCCAATGTATCCATCTGCAATGGCCAACCAAGGTCTTCCAAGAATGATGGGATTCCCGCCTAGTGTAGCCTTAGGAGAAAGAATCATAAAGTCTGTTGGATATTCCCAAGATTCTAGAACTACCACAACATCCTCCACTATGCCATCAAGCTTGATAGTAGAGCTATCAACAAGTTGTAGGACAGTAGGAGTAGATCTCATACTTACAATATTTAGTTGTTGTAGGATGTCTTTGGTCATTACATTGATTGTTGCCCCTAGATCAATGAGAGCATTCTTCACTTTGATCCCGTTTATGACAACAACTACCACATGACTCTTGGGTCATTATATTTGGGAATAGTCACTTTTCCCAGCATGATATCAGCTAGTTGGCCCACCACATGAACTATAGTTGGGTCTTTCTTCTTCCTTCCTAGCTTCTTAAGACAAGCTTCCTTCATAACTTTTCCATAGATTGGAAGATCCTTTATGGCTTGAAATAGGGGTATCTGAACACATATATGCTTTAGTTGATCCAGTATATCAAAAGTGGTATCCCCCTTTTCTTCTTTCTTCTTGGAAACTTTCAATCTCTGAGGAAATGGTGGTTCTTGCTCGGTTTGTTTGATTGGGACTGGTTTAGGATTTTTAGGTGCATTTGACTGAATGGGGTCATTCTAAGGCTCCTCCTCCTCTTCCACAGGAATCTCAGTGATGATGGGCTTGGAAGGGCTTGGTAGAGTGGTTCCTGAATGCAAATGGATATCACCTATACTCATGTCATATGCAGGGAATTGATTTGAATCAACAAAGTATGCAAGCTACTGCTATGGTTTGTTATTAGGATTGGGTGTGGGCTGAGCTGGTAGCTGAGTTGGTTTAGGTGCATTTGAGCTTGGATTATCAAGTGGAGGCATTAGAGCAGGTTGTTGGGACTGAGAAGGTGGTTGCATGTAATTTGTTGTCTGAGTAGGCCATTGTTGTCCTCCTTTCCATTGATTTGTTTGCTACCAATTTCTTGGAGGTGGTTGCCAGTTTCCTTGGAATTGCTACCAATTCCCTTAAGGGTGTTGCCATTGAAGTGGATAACTCTGATGACTAGGCAAAACATTTGGAGGGTTATTCCAAGGTTGTGGTGGATATCCCCCATAATTGGGTGGGTATTGGGGCTGGCATTGGTTACCAGATGAATAAGAGTTAAAATATGGCCCATCAAAGGATAGTGGATCTAGTGGCATACCTTGTCTTGGAGCCCAAGGATTTATTTGTGCAACATAATAAACTTGGTCTTCTTCAATCTGAATTGGCTTGAACTCAGGTGAAATTTGTTTTCTTTCCAGGTTAGCCACCATCTTGCATTTGCAGTCCTTTTGTCTATAGTGGGGACAATACTCTGTCAACATCATCTCTTCCTCCTCTTGCTTTTTCTTGGCCTGAATTTTATCTAATTGAGTAGGTATATTGTTGATAATGTCTTGCTTAAAGTTTGCCAAAAAATGAGTGATCTCCATTCTTGAAACTCCATCGGTAGTTGACTTACCCATGGAAGGCTGATAAGCTCTCCCTTTCTTTGAAGCTTCCCTAGAGTAATTTTTCCATATTTTCTTGATATCCTCCCAAGGAACTTGGGAGATATCTCCTCCTTCCACGAGGTCCAAGGCATCAGTGCAACTATCATTGATTCCTCTCAGGAAGAGAAAATTTTGTGAATCCTCATTAAGTGGATGGTGTGGATATTTTTGTAGGAAAAACATAAATATTGCAATGTAGTCTTCCAAGCTCTCATCTTCCTTCTGCTACATCCTGAAAATGTCACCTCCTCTCATATCACTACCCCTAAAGTATTCCTTGTATTTATCAAGGAACTTTGTCTTCATGTCTTCCCAAGTTTCCAGAGTATTTCTGCCCAGGCTCATGAACCATCTTAATGCAACTTCCTTCAGAGTGGTGGGGAATAACTTGAGCCAATAGGCATCAGTAGTATGATAATAACTCCTAAAGAGTATGTCAAATTCAAATTAAAAAGGTATCAGGATCTTCTATGATGAGTCCATAAAATTTTGGGAGTGTTGAAGTAGGGACGTTGATGTTTCCAACTTCATTTTGTTGGGCAATGGGAAAAGGAAAATTTGGTTGCTTGGGTCTATTCCCACTTGCATCACCCATGCCTACTTGATGTGGTTCCAAAGCAAAGGGGTTCTTAGGCTGATTTTGATCTTCAGAGGAGACTTCAGAACTAATCAGATTAGGATATGCGTCTACAAAGGGGTGTGGATCTTCTTCTTCTAATAATATTTTTTGATATTCAACTAGCTGGAATGGATTAGGATTGTTAGGAAGGAATCTCCCATAAGTGTCCCTTCTCCTTCCTCTATGCATGTGGTATTACTCACTATCAGTCAACTCACAAAAAAATTGGTAATGAATAAAGGGTCGTTACTTTCTAAATGAAGATATACTAAGAATAGCTTTAAAAAACACTACAGAAAGAAACTAACAATGACTCCAAAAAAACTTCCTAGCTTGACACCATCCCTAACAATGGCGCCAAAATTTTTGGCCTCCTACAATGATTCCATAACTAAGCCTTTACAACCATGATTCAGAGATTGAACATCTAACCTAAATAGCTACTTTAATCATCATGAAGGTGTATTTAAATTGTCAACCTAGGGAAATGAACTTGAAATGGACCAGCATTGTATGTGCACTAGGGGCTCAAGTAGTCATTGCATTCTATAGCTAATAAACACAATGTTAAAAGTAAATTGCTGAAAAGGAAATAAAGCAAATACTGAATATCAAATGACAACTATGCTGAATTGAAATGCGTGACAAAAATAAAAGATCTAGGCAACAAACAGGAAACTACTTTGTTTGCTTTAGCTACAGGAACAAACACATAATGGACTTCTAGTGGCTGCAGGAACATTTGATGCCAAATTTTCAACTAAGTACTGAACAACAAGTAATACTAAACTAATTCTAAACTAATGAAATAGATTACTTGCCAAGTGGGCTCCCTTGGATAAGTATCCTCTAAACTAACAAGAACTCAAATACTCAAACTCAAAACTTTATTTCATTCACTGTGAATCAAAATTGGAATACAATATCAAATCGTGCAACCTCTTCCTCTATTCTTACTAATCAATTGATTGACTAACTAACTAGGAGGAAGGATCATCAGATTATTTATACTATTAGCTAAACAAGGTAGTCAACTCCATGACTGGGAGGATGCCAATTAGGGAAAACAAATAAAGTGGAGCAATGGAGGTTATGCGTGCATGGAATCCAGTCATACATGCAAGTCAAACACAGACTTAGCACAACAGTAATGCTCGTGCATGCTCGAACATTAAAATTCCACTCTAACAATGCAGTTACACTCGACTACATGGAGAATCTTCCATCGTCGGTCTTCTTTGACTTGGAGCGATTCCTTTGTTGGACATCATGGTGTATTACTAGCTGGAAGTGTCTTCCTCAACTTAGCACATTATATATGCATGGAAATTTTAGTACGTGTAATAACTACACATCTATAACCACATGCAAAATCAATATAGATAGTTCACATTCTATGCAAAATATCATTAAAGTTTGCAGAGATCAAATGTCAATGGTTTGAGGGAAACATTATGCCAATACCAACACTTAAGCATTAAATTCCATGACATCTATGATCAAATAGACTATAGATTCTCCCCAAAACTAGACCAAAAACTAGGCTCATCAGTCATTATATTTTTAAAGAAATAAATGTACTTTGTATAAATACTTGAATGTAATTAGGAGATGTCAACTCCAATTTATTTTGTAAACATTATAATTATTCAAAAATTACAATGTCGTTATACAAAAGGAATAGGAAATATGTTTAATTACATTTTATCCTTAATATTTAATATAATATTTTAGCATTAAAAAAATATGTTGATTTTTTTAACTCGTTGAATCATGTGTGTAATCTTGTCATAGTTTTAACACTTAGCCTCAAACTTTCTTGGATATTTGGTTCATTTTTTATTTTTTCTCCTCTTTGAAGTCTCTATGAAAGTGCCTAACCTTGTCATAGTTTCAACATTGCTTCAAGATTTCTAGGAGATTTGGCTCTCGCATAAAATTTATATCTAGATTTTTATTTCTTCTTGTCCTTATTAATACTTTCTCTTTTGGTATTTCATGAACAACTACGACTTCATTATATAGTTGGAATATTTGTATCACATCTCCTCCAAGAGTAAAATTACCACAAACTCATTCATTTTGAGCTTTGAGGCAATGCTCCTAACTTCCACCACCAAGTGAACCTATGAGTTTGGAAAGAACATAGTATTGTCATGTAATGGTATTTCTCATCTATTTGCATTCCATTAGAGTGAAACTAGGTCACAACCATATGAAAACAAATTACTATCCATACAACCACCATTATCCATTCTCAAGCTATACATCTTTCTCAAGAAAAGTTTGCTAACTAGAGATTTATCATAGTACAAATCTCCCAATTTATTCTAAATATGTTAAATGTAATTTTTTCATCTACATAAAATAAAATCTTAATGAGTCAATTTACCTTTCAATCTAATATATTCCAATCAACTTGTGATATTGCAACGATTTTGATTTGGATACAACAATCTATAGATATCTATTTATAAGCATATGCTCCATTTTGAGCTTCCATGACTCAAATTTAGTACCAACAAACCTCTCCATATCTATACTTGATATTCTTGTAAAAAAAATTACGATACGCTTGTAATTTTTTTTTATAGCAAGATCTCCTTTTACACAATATTCCACTCAAACTAAGATTATAAAAAAAACTTATCATTAACACCTGAGGTGATCAAGATTTGATACCAAATGAAAGGAAGGTGGAGTATGGGATTTCCAAAAATTATGATCTTAGGTAACTAGCCATCACAAATAAAATACAAGGTAAATGAAATAATAATACAAGATGCATAGACTCAACACATTATGCAATATTATGCAATATATACATAGATGAAACCTTTTCAGATAAAAAACCCATAAAAAAATCATTTTAATAATTAGAATATTTATAGAGTTATCTATATAAAGTTATAGACAAAACTTAGGGATAACACTTCTCCTCACTTCTACATGGCTAATAATTCCTCTTTGCATAGCGATAGAATTCATTGTTAATCTTTAAATTCTCCACAACTCTCAATAGGAAAGAAACTCCTTAAATATATAAGGGGTGGCTAAATACCTAAAGGGTTATTAGTCACACCTATTCAAAACTACCATTCTAAATAATTAATATTCTAATGTTTTATTCGACCATTAATTATTTAAACAGTATATGCTTTATAAACCATATAATATACATAAAGTTAATCTTATATTGGAATATTACATAAATGTTATAAAGGTATGAACCCTAATAAAATTATGTTCTAACACTTCCCCTTAATGTTAATAGGGGTAGTACCTGTTATTTTTTGTAAAAGAAAAAATGAAGCACCCAAATAATAATGTAGGTATTCTTTGATAGTGATAAATAGGGACGCACATATGCCAAAATGAAGATCATGTATTATAGACTATATGAAGGTCATTTTGTCATAATTTATAATTTGAGTGTTTTAAAAATGATGCTTTTGAGGTCTTATAAATTTGTTATTAGAGCATAGGACTCCTCAAACCAACCTTCCCTAAGTTCATTACAATGCTTTTATATGTGGAAGAATAAAAAAGAGAACAATTTTACAATATTTCTAAAGGACATACATATCATGCAAGGGAGGTCTTATGCTATGTTTGTTAGATCTCACATCCAACATTTAGCCACTAAGAGGTGTCATTGACATGTACACTCCCCTTCAATAGTATCACCTAAGGCCAAGCATTGATTTGAATTTGGAAAATTTGGTACTTACATAGAGATTTGATATGTGATTATTGGGATTCAAATCTAGTTCTTATTGATCATAGTATATCATACACTTGATAATCAAATGAATAGAACTAGAGAAAAAATTTATAAAGAAAAGCTCTCCCTTGATTGAAGTGCCCATGATCTTTAATGTGATTTTTTTCTTTACAAAAGGAGCCTTTGGTAAAGGTAAACTAGTTTTAGTTATGAAACATAGAAAAATGAAGTAGGGGTTCAAATAGGGAGGGTTTTATACCAAATTTGGGATATTTCACCAAACTTACTATAAATGGAAAGGGTGAAATGGGGTGAATTAATGCACCCATTCTTCTATTTCATTCAGGAAATGAGATCCCTCAAGTCAAAATCCACTTTCAACCCTTGGGTGAGTGAATTCTATGAAGGATCTAACAATTTCCTTTGTGTGTGGATGGGGGTCTAGGTCAAATAACACTTTGGGGAGAAAGACTAAAAATAACAAATCAACTCCAAAATGCAATCTATCAATTAGATTTGGCACATTAAACATAAAACTGAAGGAACCTACAAAGTTTTTGGCAGTTATGAAAGGGATAAATGTTGTGTACCTCTCAAAAAATGGTGTTTTCAGAAGTTGTCTGAGGACTCATTTTACCAATGGAAAATGGGTCCTAGGTTGGGCTCTTCAAAATCTATTTCTGGGTCCTCTACTCCCATGTCTACACTTCCAGATTCCTAATTTTCATAGCCGAATAGTCAAAAATAAATCTATGATCCAATTTTTTGTGAGATGACAACAAAGGTGACAACAAATGCAACTTTGCAATTTTGCAACTTTGAGATCTTCAACTTGCCAATCTGCAACACACAAAGAGAGGGGAAAAATGTTTGTTTTTGGTGAATGGTGGTTTGCCTTGGTCAAACCCCATTTTGGTAATTAAACCTTGAAATAAAATGAAATGGCATGAAATGAATGATGAATGAACAACTCAATGTTAGAACTCACCAAACCCTTGAATGAACCTTTGGAAATTTGAAATCTTGATGTTGATCTTGCATGAAATGGCTCTAATAGATGTGGATATTGATACTTAAATCTTTGACTTGAATGCTTGAAACCTACATCATAATGTTAGCTCCACAAACATGCATGATTGGACATAGCTTTGACATGATGAATGGATCTTGAATGCTACAACAAATGATGAAGAAATATGCTCTTGAATGCTCTTGACAATAATATTGGCTCTTGTTAAGTTCACATCTTGTTAGCTTACTTGAATTGATGAAATAACCTTGTATTTATAGATATTTATCCTTAATTTCCCAAAATTCAAATTTCATAAGACGACATTGAAATATAGATTTGAAAACATTAAAATACCACCAAAAACATAATTTAAATTTAGGTCCTAGGTCTAAGGGATGACCCATTCACCCATGGCGAATGGGTCATATGTCCCCAAACCTAGGACACACATTGCTCAATGAGAAATATTATGTTAAGGCATTAATGAATGTCCTCATCTTCAGAAAATGTGATTAAATAGGCTTGTATTTGAATTAAAGGGGCAAATTAAGGAAAATTAAGCTCAATTAATTAAAGGAGCCCTAAGTAAGTGTGAAATTATAAATAAATACACTTTACAACACTAAATTAAAAAATTATTAAGCTTATTTTAATTAATAGGGCCCTAAAATTAATGTGAATATGTAAAATATGTATTACAATACTAAATTAAGGCACACTTAAGTCCAAATTAACATTAATTCTAAATTAAGTGTGAAAATGTAAAAGGGATACATTTTTCTACACTACATTTAGCCCCCACTTTAGTGAGAGGAAGAACTTGCATCAAACTCACACTAAAGTAGTCAAGAGGGGTCCAAGTGCACCAATGTTGATGGGATAGAATAACAAAGATTAATGAGGTTGCCAAGCCCCTAGGATCAAGATCCTATGTCAAACCAACATAAGCACAAAGGGGCACACATAAGAAGTATGATATGCAATGTAGCAAGACCAGATACAAAAACATACTATGTTAAAGACTAAAAGAAAAAAAAGAAAAAAATAATAATAAGGGGTGGATCAAGCCTCAATTGTTTCTCCAAATCGATGTGGATCAAGCCTCAACCATTTGTCCAAAAACATTCACAAGCAGAACTCGATGTCCACTATGCAAACAACAATGCATGCTCACTTCGGCCTAATGGAACCTTAGGCTGTCCACTAGGTGAGCCCCTAGAAAGTGGCTTAGTGAGAAATTCATGCTAGGTCTATAGGCTCTCACTATACTAACCATACCAAATATATCCCTTTGATAACTCCAATAGGGCACCACAAAAATATGAGCTTCAAGCTTCACAAGGTTAACATGCTATGTTATGGTAAAAAAATATGAACAAAATGTAGATAGGATAAGACAACATAAGATACAGTCAAAGAATTTCAAAATGATAAATTCCAATGTATGCCCCCACTTTAAAGAAATTGATAATGCCATTGTTGTGAGAAATTTACTTTAAAGTAGCAAATAATCAATGCTAACAATAAAGAAGACATAAGAGCTTACTCAGAAAGCCCTATGCCAAGTCATGTGTTTCCAAATGAAGCTACATCTTGAATAAGGGGTTGACCCTCAAAATGCAACACTAAAGATAACATAGAAAGAAACTATGTCACACATGAGCCAACTTAAGGCATGTCATTCACATCCCAAGCTTGCTCTTATATATACATGGAAAGCAGTCAACTAGCCCAAAAGAGGCAATGACAAGTTCTATACTAGGACAAGGCTACCTAGCCCCTTGCCCCCACTTAGTGCAAGACAAGGATGAGTCGAGGTAAGTGATGAGAAACATGATAGAATGAAAATCAATGTCAATTAGAGGAAATAGGTGCTTCAACACAAGAAAGAGCACCAAGATGTTTAATTTTATCACTCAAAGCCTTATCTTGATTAGTAGAATGACCATGAACTCTATGATATGCACAAAATGAACTCTTATTGTAAAATTTCTTCCATGTTCTTGGAGGGAGAGATATCAAGCGATCTTAGAGAAGTCTTGACAAGATACTTTCTTGATTGATAGTAGTTATTCCTTTCTTTTTCTTCAAAGATATCTCTTGCTTAGTACAAGGTGTCATACTTACACAAGACTCTTTAGATTGTGATATTTTGTACTCTCCTTTGAGGGAGGGCATAAAATCTAATGAAATCCAATCATTACCAAGACATTTCCTAGGAGTTTTTTTCATGATTGATATTAAGCGAATATTTCTTTGATTCTTTCATTTCTTTTGAGGGGCAGTAACCAAGACCACTAGTTGTTTCTATCAGTTCAGGATGCACCAAGGTTAAAGTTGTCTTAGAAGAATCTTTTGTAATAGTGTTGGTATTGAATGAAGGATTTTTTGACGCTTTTGTTTCTTTTGATGGAAAATAATCAAGACCACTAGTAGTTTCTTGCATTTTAGGCTCTATAGGGACACATATACCTTGTTCTCTAGCACCACATCCTCTCCCACTATAACCAGGTTGTTTCAAAATTTTGTAGTTCCTCTTCCATAAATATTTTCCACTTCTTTTGGATTCAATGGTTTCTCATAATCAACTTCATCAAAGTTGTGTAATTTTCTTCTTCTTCTAAAGTGGTTGAAGTGGATGATTTTGATGGTTCTTTTAAATTTTGTGTCGACATAACCACTTTTTCTTTTCCCTTTTCAAACTCTTTTGTTATGATCTTGTATTCTCCCATGAATGTAGGAGTAAAATCCAATGATCCCAAATCATCCACCAATAACATTGTGAAGGGTTTAGAGAACTTATCTTTTTTTTATTCTTGCATGGGTTCTACTTGTGTAGTTGGTGTCAATGTTTTTAAAGGACTTTCCTTGTCTTTTACAAGTTGTAAAACACTGGAAGGATCAGGATCAAATTTTATCTTATAAACCTTGTCCTTATAAACATACTTCATTATATGATGAAGAGTAGAAGGCACTACATTCATCTCATGAATCCATGGTTTGCCTAAAAAGAGATTATATGAAATATTTTTAGGCATAACATGAACAAGAGTTTGCACTATAACCTTTCCAACTATAATAGATAATGTGATCACACCAAGCAGTTGTTTTCCTATGTTATCAAACCCACGAATAGATAAAGAATTAGGTTGTATTCAATTTTTTCTACTCCAATCTTATCCAAAAGGTTTATGCTACACACATTAATGGCTGAGCCATTGTCAACAAGGGTTATCTTTATCCCTTTCCTATTAATAATAGGTACTATCATGAAAGCTTCATTTTTTTCACTTCTAAAGGAGGTAGCTCACTTTGGTGGAAAATAATATCAACATTCATTCCTTGAATTATGGCTACTATATCATTTGGATTTGTAGTAGAGGGAACCACAACTTGTTGTAATGCATTTTGAAGCATACTATGATAACTAGGTTAAGGCTTGAATAAGGTCTGATAAGGATATCTTAAAAGGAGTGTTTTTAAGTTGTTCAACAAGATCATACTCCTTTCCACTATGTGAAGGAAAATGAGGAGCACTAGGCAAGATAGGTTGAGGTAATGGTAATGAAGTAGGGATGGCTTTTGGTTGCCTATTGTTCCTTGTATTGTATGTGTGAGAAATGGTATTGTAACTTAGTTGTTGAGAAACATTGTTATTGTCAAGTTGCCTTGTAAAGTTCAAGATATCTCTTGGAGCTAATCATTCCTTTTTAGGCGACTGTAAGATAAGCATGGGCTTGGTTTTAACTTGAGGTTGATATGAGGGTGAATAAAGGATAAGAAATGGCTCAAGAGATCACTTCAAGGGATATCTAATGTTCATAACCTCAAAAGACTTATCCCTATTTTGATTATCTTTTATCAAAGGGGATTCTAAGTTTATCTCATTATTTTCATCTAATGAAGCCACATTACTATTGTTTGAAAGACACATTTCAATTCTATCATTCTCTTGCACAATGATATCTACCCTAGTAGGATAGCTTTTAGGAGAGGAGTGAACAAGATGTTCATCACATTCCATGGTTAGATTTTGTAAAGTAACTTCATCAAAAATAGGTGAGGCATTAAGAAAAGAAAAACTATCATTGATTGAATCCTTTTGTTCAATTAGATGTTTCCAAGTGGGATATGCATTAGTTAGGAGAGGGAAAAATAAGACTCTCATGACTCTCAATGAGTGTATCATCTAACACCATGCTATATTCTTCACAACTAGGAGAGATATTAGGAGAAGAAAAAATGTGATTGTCATGATTTTCCATGATTTCATCCTCTTTCTCTAAAGTATTCTCACAAGCGAGGGATGATGGAGACTAGGTAAAGTGATGGTAAGAAATGTATCAATGATCTCATCCTCTTGTGCCATAATATCTTCCAAAGTAGGAGAGTTTATAGAAGAGGAGCTTTCAACATTGTCATGATTCTCAATGGGTGTATCTTCTAACACTAAAATACCTTCATCACAAGTAGGAGAGGTATTGGGAGAAGAGAAACTATGATTATCATGACTGTCTATGCTTGCATCTTCTTCTATCACAACATTCCCACAAATAGGAGAGATATGAGGGGTGTGGAATTAAGGAATGTGTCAACATTTTCACTCTCTTGCACTAAGAGACTCCCATAACTAGGAAATATATTGGAGGAATGACTAACATGCTTGTTGGTGAGTTTTTTCTTGGCATACTTGGAAAGAAAATATACTAACATTGTGAATTTTGAGTGTGTGCCTAAAATGTAATCTATCCAACTTATGCAATGCTTTAAAATGTAAACACTTGTCTAATAGATCTGATGATTTTCACTACTAAAATAAGTTTTAGAATGATTTAAAAATGGCTACACTAAATGGATGATTAGACCTAGATGCATAAAATATAAATTCCTAAAAATTTCTAGATTGAAACAAGGGGTTACCGAGAGCTATGATAAGTGTAGAAAACCACAAATAAGCTCAAAAAAGTTGTTTTTGTAGGCTTTGAAGGACTCATTCAGCCAGTGTCGAATGGGTCCTAGTACAATTTTTTTAAAATTGAAAAATGCAATTTTTGATTGATTAGATGTGTTCTCTGTTCCAGGTTTCAGACTGTAACTTCTGTGGCAATTTTTTTTAGAATTTGATTTCTTAATGCAAGTGAAATTAATGAAAAATGATGAACTATATGACACTTTTTGAAATGCAAATTTGACTCGGTTTTTTAATGTGAATGATTGAACATACAATGATATGCAAGTACTATGCAAAATTAGTCTGACATTATGCAATTTTTGTTGAAATGAAATTTTACACCTCAAATGCAATGCAACTTTATGTCAAATTTAGAAACCCTAAATGCAATGAATTAACTCCAATCCTAGATCTAGGGTTTGAATGCACTCTAAATAAGAAATTAGAATGTTCAAAACTTAGGTTCACCAAAATGAAACATAGAAAAATGAGGTAGGGGTTCAAACACATAGGGTTTTATGTCAAATTTGGGATATTTCACCAAAATTACTATAAAGGGAAAGGGAAAAATGGGGTGAATGAACCTACTTATTCTTCTATTTCATTTAGGAAATGAGATCCCTCAATTCAAAATCCACTTTCAACCATTAGGTGAATGAATTCTATGAAGGATCTAACAATTTCCTTTATGTGTGTGGGCGAGGGTCTAGGTCAAACAACACTTTGGGGAGAAAGATTAAAAATAGAAAATAAACTCAAAAATGCAATCTATCAATTGGATTTAGTAGATTAAACATAAAACTGAAGGAACCTACAAAGTTTCTGGCAGATTTGAAAGGGATAAATGTTGTGTACTTCTCACAAAATGGGTTTTCAAAAGCTGTTTGAGGACTCATTCACCCTATGGCAAATGGGTCTTGGGTAAGGCTCTTCAAAATCTATTTTTGGGTCCTTTGATCATTTTTTTGCACTTCCAGATTCTTAATTTTCATAGTAATATAGACAGATATAAATCTGGGATCCAAGTTTCCATGAGATGACAACAAAGGTGACAACAAATGCAACTTTATAATTTTGCACCTTTGTTATCTTCAACTTTTCTTCAACTTGCAAATATGCAACACACAAAGAGAGGGGGAAAATGTTTATTTTTGGTGAATGGGGGTTTGAAACAAAGAGAGGGGGAAAATGTTTTTTTTTGGTGAATGGGGGTTTGCCTTGGTCAAACCCCATTTTGGTAATTAAACCTTGAAATGAAATGAAATAGCATGAAAGGAATGATGGATGAACAACTCAACGTCACAACTCACCAAACCCTTGAATGAATATTTGGAAATTATAAATATTGATGTTGATCTTGCATGAAATGGCTCCAATGGATGTGGATCTTGATACTTGAATCTTGCTTTGAATCTTTGACTTGAATGCTTGAAACCTACATCACAATGTTAGCTCCAAAAACATGCATGATTGGACATAAGTTTGACATGATGAATGGATCTTGAATACTACAACAAATGATGAAGAAATCTTCTCTTAAATGCTCTTGACAATAATCTTGGCTCTTGTTAAGTTCACCTCTTGCAAGCTTACTTGAATTGATGAAATAACCTTGTATTTATAGATACTTATCCTTAATTTTTTGAAATTCAAATTTCACAAGCCGGCATTGAAATATAGATTTGAAAACATTAAAATATAGTCAAAAACATAATTTAAATTTAGGTCCTAGGTCTAAGGGATGACCCATTTTCCCTTGGGTGAATGGGTCCTAGGTCCCTAAACCTAGGACACACATTGCTCAATGAGAAGTGTTATGTTAAGACATTAATGATTGTCGGGTTTCCTCTTCAGACAATGTGATTAAATAGGCTTGGATTTGAATTAAAGGGGTGAATTAAGGAAAATTAAGCCCAATTAATTAAAAGAGCCCTAAATAAGTGTGAAAGTGTAAATAAATACACTTTACAACACTAAATTAAGGCATTATTAAGTTCATTTAAATTAATAGGGCTCTAAACTTAATGTGAATACATAAAATACATATTACAACACTAAAGTAAGGCACAATTAAGTCTAAATTAACATCAATTCCAAATTAGGTGTGAAAATGTAAAGGGGTATATTTTTCTACACTACAAGTTATAATAAATTGAGACTTTTACTAGTACTCAAATGATCCTTTTTCACTAATATTCTAAGCCATATTGATTCTTTAAGAGCTACTTTTGTACTTTAACATTTTAACTAAGGAGACATAGAAAGTAGCTTGTTTAAGTATTTCTTCTTCCATGATATAAAACTTACACCATTTTAAAAAAAACACGATCTAAGGTAGATTTCCCATAAATAAGATCACCAACATAGTGACACAATAATTGAATAATTTTATTCTAGGTGAAGGAAGAATAAAGACCATAATTCTTTATACCTTTAATATCATTTTAATATATATTTTTATTTTCTAAAATGATTATATTATATTCCACAAAATCTTAGATGTAATATCTATTGGATAATATCTAGTCTAAATATGATAAGGCATATCAAACTTATTACAAGATAAGTTTGGTCTTTTTACATGACGTATTAGGCTCTAATTTGATACATACTTCAAAAGATAATAACAATTTTATGGTTAATAATTTATAAAAAAGAATTAGAGCAAAAAAATGCATATATTTAGCTTTAAATACCACAATATAACGATGATCCTAGAATATAGAAATTCACAAGGTGTAAGTTAGTCATTTCAAATGGTTGATTTATTTTGGTTTTATAATTAGGATAAAAAAGTTAATATTACTTGTAATGAGTAAACATCCACATAAAACATAGTTATGATTATTTGATCATCTTCAATTTTTATAAAGAAGTCATGTGCTTGCCCTTGTTTAAATGTTCATAACCATACTCCAAACAATTGTATGCATTTAGATGACATGTAGTAAGCAAATACTTATTAAAAAAACTTATCTTGTTCTATAGAAACATGCGAGTTCATACATGGTTCATTAATTGAACATGCTTACCATAGTTATAAAATAGTTTCTACCAAGAGAAATATTCTTAAAATACAAGTATTCATTAAGAATAAATGTTTCCAAGTGAATAAAGCTTATCCAAAATTTTTAAGTTTGCTTGCAAATAAGGAAATTAATGTTTCAATGAGTAATGGCAAGCAAGATGATATAATAGGTAAAGAAGATGAGATAAGGTGACTAAATTCCAGCTATAAAAATTATTATAGTATGTAAAGCAAAATATTCTAATGCATATAAGGATCTTATAAAAGCAATAGACACAAATTAAATAAATCAAATGATTAGTTTCAATAGAAACCATTCAAACAACTTATAATTAATTAAAGCAAATATGATAATAGAAGAACCAATGATAAAAATTGTATTATCTCTTTCTCAAATTAAATGAAAAAGAGAGAAAACAACTTTAACTTTACAAAGTGTTATTTTCTATATACATCTATACGCATGAATGTATAAAATTCAAAAGTCTTCAAACTTTATACATGATACAATTTATCATTGTATATATACATCAAAACATTACCCAAAATAATAATTAAATAAAATGCATTTTTTCACCATTCCAACATAATTCTTTTTTTAAAAAATTGAACTTAACTTTTCCATATAAACTTAGTCTTAACCACATAGGTTAAGGGAAACTCTCCATACAAAAGGGATTCCATATGAAAGTTTTTACATGATTAGACATGAGTCCTCACTTGAAATGTGTAACGTTAAAGATATACGATAAAAATTAAAGGCCTAAGAATATTTTCATTCTTACACCAATAAAATGAAAAAAGAAAATTCACCAAGATTGTCTTTATGCATACAAGAAGTACCAAATGAAAAAAAAAATATTCCCATTAGAATATATTAATTTTAATATTTTTAATATAAGCTCTCGCAAGCTTTTACTTTAGGGTTTGTTAGGTTTATGTGATGTAAATTTGTAAGATTAGAGATTGGTAGGCCAATTGGAAGTGGTGCTCAATGGGTACATAATAAGTTTGTCAAAGAGTTATATAGTTAGGGGTTGATATATGATATGCTTGTTAGTATCTATTCATATATTAAAATATTTTATGTTCGAATATAAGATTTTGTAGATTAGTTAACTAAACAACAATATAAATTTGAAATTTGACGTTGAAACTAAATTCTTATTAGTGAATAAATTATTTTGTAAAAATGATTAGTATTGTCTAATTTGATTTTGATAGTCTATCATAAATGATGAATTTAAGTTATTAATTATCACAAATAAAATACGAGATAAATGAAATGAGAATTACAAGATGTATAGATTCAACACATTACACAATATATACATGATGAAACCCTTATGTAAAAAACTTCATGACTATATAAAAATATAGACAAAACATAGAGATAATACTTTTTATTTCTACATGGCCAATAATTCCTCCTATGCACAATGATAGGATTCACTATTAATCTTCAAATTCTCTACAACTGTCAATGAGAGAGAACCTCATTAAATGTAGAAGGGGTGGCTAAATACTTGAAGGGGTATTAGTCACACTTATTCAAAACTATCATTTATAAATAATTAATAATCTAATAGGTTATTAGACTATTAATTATTTAAATGTCACATGCTTTATAAAACATTTAGTATACATAAATATTTAAAACCGTATATGAGAACAATATATAATTGTTTTAAGTGTATGATCCCTATTAACATTATGTTCTAACATGAATATAATTTCTACATTAATTCATGAGAGTAGGTATTTTAAAATTAAATTGATCGTGCAATTAAAAATAAATAACTACAAAAATATTATAGCATAATATAATGATTTATGTGGGGAAAACCCTTTTAAGAGAAAAAACCCTACATTCCAAAACAACTCATTGTATTTTAGTAATCAAATAGTTATAATGTACACTTATAAGTCTAAGCCTTTATAGAAGTATCATTAACAAGAGATTTGAATCAATTGTAACAACATACTAGTACCTACAAAACTCACTATGAAACTTTCATTTAAATTACTCAATAAATAGGAGAAGTAACAAATGGAACCATAAAATGGCAGTTTGGAAACCATGCACTAAAACCATCTAAAATGTGTCATCCAAATTCCTAGTTAAAATCTAACACTCAAATCCTAAGATGAGTTCACAAAATAAAAATAACATATTCATTACATTTGCACAATCCACTCATTAGCTTGGGTGATCCATTTTGACTCTATTATCTCCATTCAAAGATGCCTTATGACATGCTATAACACATTATAAGTTTGTCAACAAATGTAAATCCCTATTACAACTCTCTTATACATCATAGATGCTCTTACATTTTTGATATGGGAGGCCCAAATTCTAGATGTAATAGACTTTGACTTGAGAAGTTGATTAAACCCACTTTTAAAAATAGAGATATATGTCACCATAACTAACTTTCTCAAACCATTTCAATATTTTTGCAAGACCAAAATCAACCTCTAGATCTCTATAAATTATATATTTTATTCTATAGCCTACAAATTATATTTTCTCCTTAAAACTTGAATGCAAGGTCGAGACACATTTCCATGATGAATTTTTAGGACTCAATCATATAATATCATTATATCTTTATTTTTTCTAGGCTCATTAATGATATTCATCATTGCAAATATATGTCTAAAATAAGGTGGGCTATACCTTTCTTTTTGCCTCCTTTGTCAAGTGGACCTCATTAAGATCTAAAGTAAAGGCTCTAATTCTTTCAAAATATTTTAGCTCTCTTTACTATCTTCCTTATCTAGTCCAACCAATACCTATAGTTCAACATCTAGTGCAACCTTCTTAGTCCTTATCTATAGTTGCACAACCATTTTCACATCCTCCTTTGGCCACTTTACTATTGTGCAAGGTTGACCTCTTTAAAAACCACATTTTTATTGTAGAGACCTTTTATGGACATAATATCCTAAAGTTTGTACCCTTTCACACTAACACCATGGCCAACCAAGATAGATTTCACAACACTATTATCCAACTTTGATTACTTCTCCCTAGACATATGAGCATATGTCTTGCAGCCAAAGACACAAGATTCTAAAGTGATAGATTTTTGCTTGGCCATACCTCCTTGGGAAATTTATTCACAAGTGCTAATATAAGAGACCTATCAATCAAGTAAAATTCCCTAGAAACTACTTTTACCTATAATTTTGATCCAATCTAGATCTACTAAACAAAAATTATATCCCTCTCCATCAATGTCTTGTTCATACAATCTATAACTATATTTTGCAAAGGGATTTATGAAGTTGTCTTATGTCTTTCAATGTTTTTGTCCTTATAAAATATACCATTACTTGTTGAGCAATACTCACTACCTCATTAGTCCTGAATACCTTAATCTTTCTTATAGCTCAGTTTTCCAAGAGGGTCCTAAACTCCTTAAACTAACTAAAGACCTTATATTTACTTTCAAGATAATCATATCCTAGAATAATAATAATAATAAATGATACATAATAATACATCCTTTTATAAATATATATAGGCATCTTGCCTTTTACTTAAAAAAAAGATACTTAATACAAATATCTTGATAAGGAAGTGACATATCGAAATGAATAATAATCTAACAAACTATAATATTTAAGAGAATTAGACTAAAACTAATAATGGTTTGAATTTTAGTAAATGTAATGTTCACAAAAGTCAAGCTCAAGAGAACAATTAGTAAACCCCACTATAATATTTTAATTTTTTTAGGTTTCTAGACCTTTGTCACCAATATGGCCCATGTGCTAGTGACATAAAACTATCTTCTTAGAAATTAATTTTCTCTCTAGGGTAAGAGCATGTATAGGTATTGTAGAGGAGGGGGATCAACTACTCAGGACCCTAGGTCACAAGAAGGTCTAGAGCAATCGGCTACCCTGATCCACCTCATGCTAGCAATTGTTTAAGGAAATTTTGATGTTTTAAGAGGGTGAAAAGGAAGGACAACTGGTATGTCATTTTCCCTTTATCAACCTGAGAGTTTAGGGGACCAAGTGAATCTAGACTATAACCTAGGAAACTCTTGGACAAAGTACTCTAGCGCAAAAGATAGATGACAACATAGCACACTAGCATCCTAGTCAAGCACTGGCGTCCGTATGGACAAGAAGCATGAATTACAGTAAAAAATTAATAAAGAATTTGCTAACTACCTGATATAAGCATGGTCTTATGTGATGACAAAAAAACTAGAAATACCTAAGTAGATAAAACAACAAGAAGAATACTTTAACTAAGAAGATAGAAGTTGATGAAAATGAAGATGGCAAGAATCAAACTTATGGTTGGTCGAGCCTCCTGCAAGCTCCACATGAACATGATACCTACACACGGTAGAATGGGGAAAAATGTTGGGTTGTTTTGGGGCTTGCCGTAGTCAAAATCCTATTTCGGTGTTCCCACCTCCATGAACAGCCAAAATAGCCACGAATATAGAAAGTATGATAAAGAATGTATTGAAATGGAAGAATACTAAGAAATGCTAACAACAATATGCTATGTAAACCAAATAACGATGCTAAGTAAAATGGATATCACCTCCCCAACAAGATGCCCTCAAGCACATGAAGGGAGATGTGAGCTCACAAGCTTGTAGATTCCACCATTGTCGCAACAACAAGAGTAGTAGAATCAACAGAGTGTAGATTTTGAGCTTCAAAAATGGTGGAAGAGCTATGAAATGAAGTGTGTGGCAACAAGTGTGATCAAGTGAAGCTCAAGAAGTGTGTAAAATATCAAATGAATGAAGAATATTTTTTTAGGATGAATATAAGCCCAAAAGAGTCGTTCAAGATTGGTCAAGGCCACAAGGGAATTACTCTTCATTTCCAATGGAGAAGTGTAACACCTCTCCAAATTCCAGGGGTAGGAATGTTGTTAGGATGATAGTGCACCGCATAGATGTCCACACATTACACTAGTGTCCTTAACAAAAAATCCCTCACTAACACTATAGACATCCACCAAGTGGGTGGAAAGAAAATGGATGAGGTGGAAAATCATTGTTGGGTTTTATTTTTCTAAGGGGGTGTAAATGGGGAATTAGCAAGGGGTGAAAAATCACTCCATTACATTTGTCCTCCACTTTAGCGAGCATATGTGCTACCAAATGTGAGGTAAAGTAGATCGAAAGAGTTCAAAGAAAGTATACCTAAACCATCAAGGAAGTAGAATGCAATTTGAACCACCCAAAATCACAGGAAGATAAAATGGCTCCAGTACTCATTCCTGAGGAGAGTTGAACAAATGCGTTGTAGGTCCATAGACATACGAAAGGGTGAACAAAAGGATTTGCAAGTGCTCGGTCCTATAGAGTTGAACAAAGAGATCCCACAGGATGTAAGCACTTTATAGGTCCTCAAACCTGTAAAGGAGGCACCCCCAGGTTCTTGGTCCTAAGGTAAGCTAGAATTAAGAGGCTTTGCAGAGTCTAATGGGGCCTTATAGGTACTTGATTCTATAAGGTTGATTGGAAAGCAACTTCATAGGCGCACGTGCAAAGTAGCATGTTAGATAACAAAAAGCCATGTAGGTAAATAGGAAGATAGTCACATAGACAATAAAAAATTAGAGGAGAAGCTTTCAAAGGGGTCCCTTTGGAACCCTTTAAAAGAAAAGGGGTCCACTTAAAGGATGCTCAATTTAAAAGTGATAACATTTTTTGAAAAGAGAGAATTTTTCACCAATGACTGTAGCATCAAGGAATCCTTTTGAAAGATTCATTTCATCAAGGAATTCAAAAGAAAGAATGCTTTTTCACAAGAGAAAGTCTATATTCTATCTCACGAATCCATGATGGAAGAAAAATTTGTCTAGGGATCCATGTTGAAGAATGCAATTTTTGAAAAATAGATATTTTCAAGAAGGGATTAATTGGCCACCAAACCTTTTGAAAATTAAAGTAGTATGATAGCCCCCCTTTACGATGGTGTGTGCTAAGCTCAGAGGCATATGACATCCCAAGGAGAGAAAAGAAAGAATGAAAGCGGTATTTTGGCTCATAGAAATGACAAGATGTAATCGTGGTAATGTTGTTGCACATGTGATAGACAAAACATAAGTACCACAACATCACAAAGGAAGAAAATAAGAGAGAAAGATAAAAAGAAAGGAGAAACAATGACATAAAAAATAAGAAACGGGGGATCTGATATTTTAGGGTCAGAGTTGCTCATAAATATAGATATATAAATACAATAATATATAAATGAATTTTCATCAACCCCCTACTATATTAGACCATGTGAAGAAGGGCACAAGAAAACAAAATGAAAATAAAAAGAAATTGGGTCAACATGGAAGGGATACCTAAATTCCCCCAACACTTTGTGTCGTCCCCAATTGTCAAAAATCAAGGTACAACAAAGAGAAGAATGTTGTGACTGAATAAAAGAAGTTTTACTACAAAAAAACACTCCTGTATCCAAGCACCTATGAGGGTGACAAGGGTCCTCTAGGAACACATAAAACAAGCACGGGGGAAACACAACACACACAATCTAATCTACAAATAAAGAAGAGGTGCCCTATTGTCCTCATGAACCAAGAGGTCCTTGTCCTCCCAATGTAGATTATTGTAAGGGGATGGTAGATGAGCTTGAAAGGTTGGGATAGCAATGGGGATACCCTTCGACTCTCTTGCAACAAGAGCCAAGGAAGAAGGCCCCTCGAGGTCTTCTTCACTCAATTCTTATGAGGTAAATGTCACTGATTTTGCAAAAATCATTGATAGAGTTGGGACATCATCTAGAGAGTTGAACATGCACTTTATAGGAGTGTCATATGTCAACTGAGTGGGTAATGAGGGAGGTGCTTGATATCCATTGCTAGCCTCATTGAAAGACTCAGGAGCAGTGAAAAAATCTGGGGATGTCGAGGCTACCTTCATCACTAGAAAAGTACAAGCCAATGTAGAACTAACCTCTAAAGAAGGAAAACCCTCTTTCAATCCCCATTAGAAGTAGGATCATCATCCAAATTCCACTTCATTATAGGATGCAAGATCCCCACAATTGAAGCAGAAGGCAAGGAGGAAGAAGAGAAAACTGCAACGAACACCACTGACGTATTTGGCATGTCCATGGGTTTTGAAAAAGGTGGGATGTCCAAAAGGGAAATCAAAAGAAGACGATTAGCTGAAGAAGCAATGAATACTTGAACCCTCTTATCTCGTGAGGATCATTCACGCTCATAGGGGGAGCCAAATGCAAGATTGAGGTAGAGGGAACTAAAGCAGAAGGTGGAAGAGGACACACAAAAAGATGTTGAAGCAGGAGCTTCTAGCTCCCCTTCCTTCTTCTACAAGGCAACCTACTCAATGGCCAGATCCTTCCTCTGACACTTGCGCTCACATGTAAGGAAATTTCTATGGCTCTAGGAGCTAGAAGCTCTAGCCTGAAAAGGAGCGAAAGGCTCCTATTCAAATATTAGAGTATCCATCACAACCGTTTCTAATAGATGAAATGATTCTTGGATGAGAACAAGAGGAAGAGATGGAGAAGTAGATGCAACAACAATGAGGGAGAAAACTCAAGCACCTCAATGGTGGGCCTCTTCCTATTTACTACCTTAGCAGTAGGGACTGTAATACTCCCATGTTTGTTGATTCATTAGATACTCTTGATACTTTTGATATTGTGGATACTCTGTGATACTCTATGTGGTGGATTTATATTTGATCATGTGCGGTTTCTTAGTTAATTTGCTTACTGCTCTTTACATTATGTGTGACAGTTGATGATACATTATTCATTGATGATTTGATTCGTTATGCAATGGTGTCCTTTAAATTTATATGTGATAATGTAATTTCATGATATTATGTTTACGATGCCACGTTCAGTAGATTATGGTGGAAGGACGGAGTAGTACCACTCGCTTGCGAGTGCTCTACTACCCCGCTATTTCCTTTTACCATGTATTTTTAGTGGAGATTATATGTTACTTGACGTTTATCTGTTGCAGGAATTGCAGGATTAAAGTCTCGACTCCACCTACTTCGGCAGGACAGGGCAAGCACAAATTAAACCCAACGGGTACAATGTGGTTAAAAAGGAGTTGTTAGGGAAGAATTTTCCGACCCAAGTTCGTCATTTCGTATGAGGTTGTTGAGTCATGTGTTGACCTGATTTTTGTCTTGATATTTCAATTTTTTTTGAGTTAAATGATTTATTTAATTTATTTATGTTGGTGATAGTTAATTTAATTATTTTAGAATTAAAAGATTAAATTAAAGATATTTTTGTTAATTATGAGTTAGTAAGTATTAAGGTTTAGTTATATTTTTAATTAAAAGTTAATTACCTATAAAAGCTTGTTTTAATTAAAAATTTAGAATTGAGTGGTGGTAATTTAAAATAAATAAATAAATAAATACATAAATAACGATTAATTAAAGTTGGAGAATAAAATTAGTTTTTTTTTTTTGAAATCTTTTCATGGAACGAAAGAGGAAGAGTGAGGGCGGTTGAAATGGGATTGGGTATTCTTTTAAAAGGAGGAGGAAAGAGGTAGACAGGGGATTTTTTTTGGGAGGTTTGTCTGAGAATTTGGTTTCGAGAAGGAAGCTACAGGAAAAAGGGGCAGTATTGGAAAGGAGAAGGAAAGCATCGGGGTTGGATTTCTTCTACAGCCGTAGGACGCCACGTTCCTTTCAAAATTTTGTTCTGTATGTATATGCTTCTGTTATTTTTATATACTCTTGGCTGTATCGTTCGATGAAACTCAATCTCTGAGTGTATTGAATTAATTGATTGAAAATTCTATCTGTATAAACTTTGCAATGTTTTCATAAAATTTAGGAAAAACCCTGTCTAAATCTTTTCAATATAATTTATTTTGGAAAACATAGTTGATAGCGAATTATTAAAACATTATTATTTGAGATCCAACTCAGACCTTGAATTTTTACTTGCTCAGAACAAAAATTCGATCATTTTCTGGGAACCGGGATTAAATGAGGGTAATACTATTTGTTTTGATAAATACAATTTCATAGGTTTAATTATTTCTAAATTACTGGAAAGTAGTTTTAAATTTGTAAGGCTGGGTTGGTTAAATCAAAAGGGTTTAATCTGGTGCCTGTGTTCTAAAAAAACCGATATTGGGTTTTTCGTGCTTGCTGTGATTCTTTGCATTGGTGGATGATAATTTAATTGGGTCGAAATTCATTTTTTCTTTTGCTTGGTCCCTGGCAATGTTTGATTGATGCGTCTGTGTTAGATATAGTATGTGATAAAGCCGATATCTCTGTTCCTTTCTCCGTATTTTTGAGTCACCAGTGTATTTGGAAATTCGTTTATCTCATAATAATTCCTTGGTGTCTGTATTAATTTATGTGTGTGGCCACTGTTTTGTTTTGCACGCCTATGTTTCTGAATGATTATTTAGTCTTTTATTTCTCTGTGCATTGGGAGGAATGTGGTTGGTGGCAGCCACATCGTCCCAACTCTCACTTAGCTATCGTGCGTTTCTTTTTCCTTCCCTGGTTACCCTTTAATGCCGGCATACAATGTGTGTCGTTCTGTGCATTTACCATTGATTGTTTCCTGTTTTAAGTCATGGTTTCCTTTAGCCCTACTTTTACTGGACGATATATATATTGATTATTCTGGTATGGACGATTCCCGTATGCTTATGAAGGGTGTGGTCGGCGGCGACCATACTCACCCCGACCTCCATTCCCTGCGACTGTGCGCGAAGATCTCCCCGTTCTCTCCTTGGATGGCATGCCATGTACAGTGGCGTTCGTCCCTTCATTCACCATGACAAGTTCGCTGTGTAAACGCCTCTGTTACTAGTTCTTTCTTCATAGTTGATGGATGCGTTTGAATAATTAAGGATAGTCATTTGGTTCATTTCTGCGTTTTTTATTTTATTTGCATATATACTTATAGTATTAGTTTCAAAATATGAATCTTCTAGTTTTGGTTGAATTTGCAAGCAATACGTGGTACATACTCTGATGTAGTGAAAAGTATTGATGCCGCATGGTGTTCAGTTAAAAGAATGTAATTTCCATTGTTTGGGCCGTGTTTAGTGTACTTAGCGATAGGCTGTTATCTAATGCATGATAATTTGGAAATATAACTGCTTTATCGGGATCATACTCGGGATATATATATATATATATATGATTTTTGTTGTGTGTGTTAATTTATATGTTTTTATTTGGGTTTCGTTCCATGGATAATAGAATTTAGTTATGGGTAGTTAAACAAGTTTATATTTATAGAGATCTATGTTGAGATATATAGGTGATTATTGGGGTAAACTTAATATCTGTATTAAAGTCAGTACTAATTTATATATATACGTATGTGTAGATTTGATATAGGTATATTGTAATTTTATTGTAGGTTAGTTTTAATTTGATAGTATAAAAAGAGGATAGGATACAATTAGTTTTATTTATGGAATATTGTGAAACGAGAATAATAGTGAAAAGTAGAGATAATTGGATGTTTTGAATTAAATGGAAATTTTGTGTATTGAATTACATTTTGATGTGAATTGTTCCATGTTTTAAGACGTGTTCCTAATGTTTCTTTTGAGTTATATCGTTCCATGTATGATGGGAATTTTCTTTATTGGGGAAAACTAGAAGTTTAACATTCTTGTTAGGAACCTGAGTGATTCCAGAGGTGGGTTAATGTGGCTCTCTTGTTTCATTTTAAATTTGACTTTTGTGATGCTTTTGGATTGGTTACATGTTTGGATTATACCAATCTATGAATGAGTTTCCTTGTAGTTGGTGAGTTGGGTATGCCTCACTTTTGATTGTCCTTTGATGTAGTTCTTTCATGTGGTACAATCCTTGATGTTATTGTTTGTGGTTGAGTGTTTAGAGGGAGTGGCTCTAAGTGGGTGGTTGGCGCACAAAGGGGCGCTAGGATAGCCCTCGTTAGAGTGAATTAATAAGTGATAATTTAATTAATTAACTAGGGGTGGGTAGTAACACACTAAAAGATAATTGTTGCCTCATCCACCTTTTTGTGCTACCACAGACTAAAGGGGATTGAGAAGGCCGTGGTTGACATGATCGTTGCCTAGTCTCCACGAAAGGTAACGGTTCCGCATGAGCAACCCTATGGGGCGGTTCCTTGAGATAGGTAGCCTGGATAACCATAGATGGAGGCGGTTCCTAGTGCTTGGTTGCCTGGATAATCCGTCAGTAGATGGAGGCGGTACCTTGCAATAGGTAGCCTGGAGAATCCATGTTAAGCCATGCGATGACACTTCCCTCTAACATTCATATTTATGTTGTCTTTTGGAAATCCTCTGGAATTGGTCACTTGCCTGGTATTGATGATTTTTTTGTTGTTTGAATTTGAGTGCGTTTATGTGTTGTATTGTTTAGTGGTTGTAAGTCTTTGACTTGTTGGTCTTGGTCGAAAACCCTTCCTTAGCAACTCCTAGCACGGGGGTGGTCGGGTGGATCATGTTTCGCACCCCGTTGGGGATTCTCTCTTTATGCAGGTTCATCTTCCAGTGCTGAGTTGTAGTGGATTCTTTGCTCGTGGGTTCCAGATTTATGTATTTATGTGATTCTTTTATTAATGTAT
The DNA here is from genome assembly GCA_007258455.2 of Sequoia sempervirens. NCBI lineage: Eukaryota > Viridiplantae > Streptophyta > Pinopsida > Cupressales > Cupressaceae > Sequoia > Sequoia sempervirens. Next base: position 427,128,997 of record VDFB02105785.1, on the reverse strand, counting down.
CATTCCCACCAAGTTGGGAAAGTCTTGTATATTATTGCACATGGTGCCATTGTAATGTAATCGTATGATGATGCATTGTACTTTTATTGTAAACTTGGTTATGAGAAGATTTATAATGATGTTATAACTTTGGATATTATTCGATGTATGTGTGTATGGTTTATGTAATGGTTAGTTAGATGTTCTCATTGTTAAGAGTTAGTTCTTAAGTAATGACCTTGTGTTCCTCAAAGGGTTAAGTTATGCAATTTGATTAATGGTTATGTTATGTTATGTTATTTACTATTCTCTCCTATGTAAAAAAAAAAAATTGTTGCATTTTACTTAATTCCTTTGGGGTTGCGTGGCGGGGCGTTACAGGGACAGTAGGAGGCCGCTGAGGCCTAGATATAAAAGATGCTCCATGGGGATGCTTCCCATGACCATACAAGATGAGCCGATGCACCATGGGTAAGAAAGGAAGGTTGAATACTTGACACTTGGCCTTTCGCCAAGTGAGCACCATCAGAATCCCTAAGAGATGCATAGGAGTAGAAGTCAAAGGCATCACAACAGGGTAGGAGGTAGAGGTAGATGGAACTGTAGAGGAAGAAGAAGACGCCAGAGCATACTTCTCCTCCTCCCTTTTTCGAGTGGCAAAGGAAACCTTATGTTGTGCTATCATGACATATTGAGAAGGAGGGTAGGTCGCTTTTGACATTATGCCCCCATTCTTGTATTTCACATAAGTTCGATACAAAAGGTATGTTTTGGGAGGGAGAGAACTAACAGGTGTAGGCCAAAAGTGATCAAGTGAGTAGCCTTCATGCGCCACCATCAATTTGTAACCAGTATCATGGACTACATGCACAGAACCCTCATGAGATAACTTCAAGAGCTTGTGGATCACCAAGGGGATTGTGTTCATGGAAACTAGCTAGGGAATGCCTAGTTTTACTCTGAACAATTCAAACCCAATATCAAAGAGTGCATTCATAGTCCTATCCCAACTAGGGTTGACAAGGTGATAGAACTGATGGGAGGGATGGAAAGCCCATCATGTGTACATATAGTTATTTTAGTCGAATCATCATATCCATCCTTATGTAATAAATTTATCAACATGATCTCCTCTATGGTAACATTGACCCGACATGTAGGGTTAATGAGAATGATAGTTATGATATTCCCATTGATATGTGCAGGAATGCACAAAGGGGATGGTTCTCTATTAGCATTCATCGACAAATCCTGTGAGGCAAATTTTATAATAGGAGACCCATTCACAGGTTGCACAAATGGGATGGGTAGATGAAGGAAGGAAGCCATCTATTATGTACACTAGAGAGGACCTTCATAAAATCCCCCAAGTATTTAATAGTTAGACAATGACCTATTTGAGGTTTCATTTCAAAATGCTTGGGGATTCTTCTAGCTACATCACTAAGGGTCATACTTAAGGCTAGGTTTCTTGCAAAAAACACACCCACAACACTCCTAAAACATGAAAGAAAATTCTTTCAGCACTACCAAACGAAACTAGAACAATTCATGTCGTTTTCACCAAAATGTAGAGTAGGGGGATCAACTTCTCAAGACCCCAAGTCACGAGAGGGTCTAAAAGAATTAGCTACCCTAATCTACCTCATGCTAGGGATTGTTTAAGAGGGTGAAAAGGAAGGAAAATTGGTTTGTCACTATCCTTTTATCAACCTGAGTGTTCAGGGGATCAGGTGAGAAAATTCTCTAGTCTAGATTGTAACCTAGGCAACTCTCAACCAAAGGAATCCAACACAGAATACATATGACAACATGACACGTAGGTATCTCGAACAGGCATTGGTGTCTGTACAAATAGAAAGTATGAAGTATAGTCAAAACTTAATAAGGAATTTGCTAACTACCTAATAAGCATAGTTCTATGCAATGACAAAAACTTGAAAATAACTAAATAGCTAAAACAACAAGAAGAATACTTTAACTAAGAAGATAAAAGTTGATGAAAATGAAGATGGAAGGAATTAAACTTACAGTTGGTTTGTTAGGAAAAGGTGTGTCGTACACCTTGCAAAATGTATTTAATCTAATTATTCTTGGGGCCACTTTATGTTGCATGTAACATTGGGACATAAGTTAAGTTGTTAAAATGTAATTATTTAATATTGGGGAAAATAAATAAATAAAGTACCCAATATTAAATAAGGGGACATGGTTTTGTAATCTCATGGTTTTAGTCACATGGTTTTGTGTAATACCACTTAGTGGTTTTGTGGGAGCTTGCTTCTATAAAAGTAACCACAAAGGTAGTTATTGAGAGATGCAATTTTGCATGTTAGCTCTGGTTAGCATTTGTGAGGGTTTGAAGCATGCCACAAGATGTGTGGTTGCATGCTTGTTCACATGGATTGCTTGGAGAGGGATTTTTGCTTTAATGGTGTTCATGGAGACTCAGAAGATGTATTGTAATATTTATTGTTGAATAATACATGAGAGATAGATGCTTTTGGAGGCTAGATTTTTTCCCTCTTAAGGGTTTTCCTAGGGTATATCTTGTGTCCTAATTTCATGGGTATGTTGTTTATTCTCTTTCACGCAGATTTTGAATACTTAGTTGCATAGATTTTTCTTATGGGTTATGTGGAAATTGTCTTTAAATGGCTGAAAGTTTCCAACAAGTGGTATTAGAGCTTTGGTTGTGGTTGTATAACCCTTGGTAGAGGAAAATTAGAAAAAAACTTGTTTAATTTTGAATCTATGCATTGCATGTAACCAAAAGCATGGAAAGATATGAGGATTTTGTAGGTTGTTTATTGCATATTTGAGGGTTCTAGGTTTGTTGTTTTGATGGGTTGTTTGCAGATTTGGAGTGTGAAATTTTTTGTGTAAAAATGGGGTTCTTGGTTTTGTATTCAAATGGGGTTTTGGGGATGAGCTTTCATAAATGATCTCCTAACCCAAAAAAAACCTCACAGTTGGATCCAGGTTGGCCGAGAGACGAATTTTGATATATAATTTTCCCTATTTTGGTTACTGGAAAAAAATGCAAATTTATTTTGTAAAAAACCTAGTCATATGGACGTCATTCTCAAAAAATAAAAATACAAAATGAAAAGTTTGTGTCCGTCGGTCAAAATTCCTACAAAAAAATTAAAATCACAAAGAGGGGGCAATGAAAAGTTTTGAAAAAAAAAAAAAGTTAACATTTTTGGGGAAGGGGGTCGTACGCCCCTAGCCAACCATCATATGGGTTGTGCCAACCCACAAACGGTACAAGGTGTTAGCCCCACCAGTTGGTGGATGGTACTTGGTCGCCGACGTGACAGGTTCGGTAGGGGTTGGGCCCCTAAACTGCCACCATTGACCTTTTAAAAGGTCTTTAAAAAGAAAACAAATTTTTTATTATTTAAATTTTTTAAACCGCCATGCCTTTTTAATATATGTTTCTTTAATATTTTAAAATCCGCCATGAAATATTTAAAAGGGGCCAATATAAGTTTTTACATGTAAAATAAATTTAATTGGATTTAAAAAAAATTCAGGTCCACCACCAGGTGGTTCGTGTCGCCTGGGTGGGGTTGTCGCCTAGCCAAGGGTGGCTAAAAGTTTTTTTTGCCTTGGATTCAAACTATTGTTTTACTTCATAGGGGCATAACTTTCACCTAGTTTGTCTATTTTTCAACTTCTTGGACTCATTGGAAAGTTGACTCAGTGATCTACATTGTGGTCACAATGATTTTGTGATATTTTATAGTTTTAATAGTGTTTTTCTAGCTGGAAGTCAGGTGTTTGTTTTGAGCTTTGAGAGGTGATATTAGGTGCATATGGAGTTGGATTTTGGACTTCGAATAGTCAACATAAAGCTTGTTAAAAGCACTACATAGTGGATTAGGTTTGGAGATATTTTGCATGGTTTATTTACTATTTTTCTTTATTTGAGTTGTTTATGGGTTTCTTTGACTATGGTGATATTATGATTTTATGGATGATCAGATCTTGGAGATTTGATGTTGGATTCATTGTATGCTCAGGTGTACTTCTTAGATTATTCTCTCATTTGACATGGTTATCAGTATATGGTTGGATTTGTATGTTGCATTGTTGTATCTACAAGTTGCACAATGTTGTAGGTGGTCTATACTTACATGTTACATTTATGACTTGCACATGGGTTGTCTTTTCCCATTGATGTTTCAGTGTTGATGCATGTTTAGTTTTGATGGCTTGGTTTAGTCACTTGGTTTGCTAGTTTTATTGTTATGTTGAGGAGATGAGATGGTATTACCAGGTATAGTCATGATATGAGATCTATGTAGTTGACTATGATTATACAGACATGTGGACACGATTGGGTTGATTTGTTGGTAGATTTGGTGGTGATCATGGTGTCATGGATGTTTCTTGTGCATTAGAGATTTTGGCATGTCATGATGGTTTATGCAGGTGTATTATGGTGGTGTCTTTGGTTCTTTAACTATGGTACTTGAATATGGACATGTGGAAAATCATATCAAAGGTTGATTTGGTGTTTGAGTCATTTGATCTATATGGTTATTCTTTTAGATATCTCAGTTTGTAGTTTACTGATGTGATGATAAGTTTGCATGTTTCAGTGATTGAATCTACAAGTCATGTAGGTTGTGGATTAGCTACCTGTTTACTTGCACTGGGATGACTTGGTTATGGATTATCTTTATTCACTAGGTTTGATTCCTTGTTGTTGTAGACTTTGACAATTGGCCTTGTTCTTGGTCATTTGTAAATTGGTATGTGTACTTAGAGATGAGAGGATGGATGTTTATTATAGTACCTAGATAGTTGTTTCTGGAACTTGCAGCATGTGGTTTATCATGATGTCATGGATAGCTTGATTACACTTTTGAGTGGGATATTTTGACAGTGATGGATTGGCGGTGTTGGATATGTTTATGATGGTTTGGCGATTGTAGGTATCTTCTTGGCTTAGAGATTTTGGTTCTACTTGTTATGTTACTAAAATTTTAGTTGTGTGTGTAGACCTGGATTATCTTAATGGAGAGGATGGTTGTCATGATGCTATGTGTGACTCGATATCATAGTTCAATAGGAGTTGTTGGCAGTGATGTAAATTCACCTTTTAATGGCAGATGTTCTTTTGTAGTGTTTTGTTGGTGTCATGGATGGACTTTGGATTCTACTTCTATGGAGTAAGGGTTCATTGACATCTTTGGTTTCATTGATAGAGGATGGTTATATTCATGTGGTTTGGACATGTTGAAATCTTTGGTTTCCATGCAGGACTTCTTTAGTCTTTGGTTGAGGTGTCATGATTTGTATTATGATATGTGATCCTTGTTTTGATATGATGGTTATGTTATTATGTCATGATTTACTCTTGATCGTGCGTTAGAGTTTTGGCATGATATAGGTGCTTTTTATGTTTTTTGGATCATATGATACTCTTTGAGGAGATGGTTAAATCATGTTGTCATATCTATGTTCCTGATTCATGATTGGAGTTTTGACAATGATCTTGTGTGGTTCTCTTGGTATTGGGTACGTTGATCATTTGCTTGATTAATTCATGATGGTGCTATGTTGCATTTAGAGTTTGGCATGGATTGGTTTTGTTATAGGTACTCATGGATACTTGGAGACATAGGTGAGGCTTGAGTTCTCTTATGGTTAGAGACATGTTGAGATGGTTACTCTTGATGAGATTTCAATAGGAAGACTGAGGATCCTACACCTTGGTTGGATGTGAGCTCAACATGGACCTATGAGGAGAGTGTTCTTGGATGAGTCATCATGACTTGGATGTCTTGGAGGAGCATTCTCATTCCCCACTCTTGGTCTACTCGGTGGTTTCACTTGAGAGGTATTGCTCGTCGTTACTTTTAGGTGCTTTATGTTTTATGCTTTATCTTCTCATGCATTTAGATCTTGAGCTATGGTTATATGGTTTTGGAGGGTTCATTTGAGGAGGGTTGGCATTTATATCTCCTCATGCATTGTGATTACATTCATTGATGTTGAGTTTAAGAGATTTTTTTGGATTTATTTCCTTCATTGGGAATGGATTTAGTTTGATCTTCTTTGGCTTGAGAGGCTTACATCCATGTTGATTACATGATACATATGTTATGTTTGATCTTGTGATTGAATGGTTGGGTGTGGTCATGGATTTTATTTTGTGGTGTTGTGGGGGAAATCATACTTGACACAATTGGCATTTATAGGTGTATGTAGAAGATTTTTCTATAGGTATATGATGTGTAGAGTTTCTCTCTTTGGTCTTGGTTATATCTTCTTGGATGTTCGGTTTCACATTACATTGGTTTGAGGTTTGGTTGAAGCTATTGTGATCACTAGCTTGTGGTCATCTATTTTCACTTATGTTCTTGGGTGAAGACATGGAGGTTCCTTTATCTTTTTCGTTTAATGGGTGTGGAGAACTTGGGAGAGCTATGGAGACTTGTGTGAGAGTTGTTCTTACAGGTTATTGATTTATAGGTTTGTATATCATCGTGGATGATTCCTTGGTTCTACATGATGTTGTTTACACTTTCTATATGATACCATTGGTAGACTTGGTATGCCTTGATCTTTTTCAGATTTGCATTACTCATGCAGTGGGAGCTCTTGAATGTGTATGCCATTCTTTGAAAGTTTTTGCACATGGAGTTTATGATTGCAGTTTATGGGTGTATACATTTTATGGCATGAGTTTACTATATTTTGTATACCTTTGAGGTATGGATAGTTGGATGTGTTGGCACTTACTATGGGTGTTATTTCAGCTATGGGTTTTTGTATCTTAACAGCTACTGGTGCATATTGTTACCTTTGGATTGAGCGTGTGTGTTTGGGATATCAATTGAGCAAGACTTATGCTTTGTTGTGACAAATTGTGTGGCTTCTCTATTGGATGGTTTCTTATCTTTGTGCATTGGCATGATGGAAGATGAAAGAATTCACACTTGGGGTGGTGGTCACTTTGATTCTTGTTGCAAGTATCTTGATGGAGCACATATATGTGGCTATATGTATTTTCTCTTTTGATTCATGTTTTGAGGTTACTTGTTCCCATTATGCAATGTATACAACAAGTGGGAGAATGCTAGGAAAAGGTGTGTTGTACACCTTGCAAATTATATTTAATGTAATTATTCTTGGGGTCACTTTATGTTGCATGTAACATTGGGACATAAGTTAAGTTGCTAAAATGTAATATTTAATATTGGGGAAAATAAATAAATAAAGTGCCCAATATTAAATAAGGGGACATGGTTTTGTAACCTCATGGTTTTAGTCACATGGTTTTGTGTAATACCACTTAGTGGTTTTGTGGGAGCTTGCTTCTATAAAAGCAACCACAAAGGTAGTTATTGAGAGATGCAATTTTGCATGTTAGCTCTAGTTAGCATTTGTGAGGGTTTGAAGTATGCCACAAGATGTGTGGTTGCATGCTTGTTCACATGGATTTCTTGGAGAGGGCTTGTTGCTTCAATGGTGTTCATGGAGACTCAAAAGATGTATTTTAATATTTATTGTTGAATAATACATGAGAGATAGATGCTTTTGGAGGCTGGATTTTTTTTCCCTCTTGAGGGTTTTCCCAATCTATATCTTGTTTCATAATTTCATGGGTATGTTGTCTATTCTCTTGCATGTGGATTCTGAATACTTAGTTGCATAGATTTTTCTTATGGGTTATGTGGAAATTGTCTTTAAATGGTTGCAAGTTTCCAACATGGTTTAGTCTCCCACAAGCTCCACATGAACATGATACTTACACACGACAAAACATGGAAAAATGTTGGGGCTGTTTTGGGGCTTGTTATAGTCAAACTCCTATTTTGGTGTTCCCACCTCCATGGACAACCAGAATAGCTACGAATAGAGAAAGTGTGATAAAGAATGTATTGAAATGGAAGAATACCAAACAATGCTAACAACATGCTATGTAAACTAAATAATGATGCTAAGTAAAATGGATATCACCTCCCCAACAAGATGCCCTCAAGCACATGAAGGGAGATGCAAGCTCGCAAGCTTGTAGATGCCATTGTTTCCACAACAATGAGAGTAGTAGAACCAGTAGAGTGTAGAATTTGAGCTTAAAAAATGGTGGAAGAGCTATGAAATGAACTATGTAGAAACAAGTGTGATCAAGTGAAGTTCAAGAAATGTGTAGAAGATTGAATGAATGAAGAAAAAGATTTTTTTAGGGTGAATAGAAGCCCAAAAAAGTCATTTGAGGTCGGTCAAGGGTGTTACTCTTCATCGCCAATGGAGAAGTGTAACACCTCTATAGATTCTAGATGCGAGAATCCTATTAGAAAAACAATACATCACATAGATGTCCACCCGACGTGATAGCATCCTCGAAAAAATTCCCCCACCAACACTATAGATAGCCACCAAGTGGGTGGAAAGTGAAGGGATGAGGTGGAAAAGCATTGTCGAGTTTAATTTTTCTAAGGTAAGGGGTTGCAGATGGGGAGTTACCAAGGGGTGCAAATGTTGGATGTTGTGGATATGGTCACTGATATGTGGTTGTCATTGATTTCAACACTATTAGCATTTGGTGCATCATATGTTGAGGATATTGAGAAAATTGTAAAAGAAAGTATTCTTGGTTCCCAGTGGAACTGTGCAGGTCAAGAAGGCATTGTGTTCTATATGTTGAAGATTAGCTAATGTGGATTTAAGGGTTTATTGTTCAATGTTTCTAGATCATCTACTGGAAGTTTTAGAGGTCCGCACGAAGTTTTGAGTGTGATGTGGTATGACAATGTGTTGCTGGTCTCTATCAGTGTTCCTGAATGAAGTTTGTGTAACTCTTGTTTTCTCAGTTGTTGCAGATGCTTCTTTGTTGTTTCTTGGTGTTCTATGGTGTCTCTAGATCATTCTCTATCTTTGTGGTACATCCACATTATTCAGAGAGTTTGTGGTTGAAGATCTTATCTTGCTCATGTTTAGTTTTTCTTGTTCCTCGCCAACATGTTGGTAGTGTGTTGTGGATTTTCAAGGTGTAATCAATTAAAGTATTCTTTTGTTGGAGATATGAATTTGGGTCTCCACTATGTTGTGGATGACCTTGGTGGATACACATTAAAATTTTATTTGTTAATTTGGGCCGACATTACAAACATATTTTATTTTCTTTGGCTAACGAAGTGGTGATGGAATTTCATGTAGTGGATATATAAGGACAATTAGTTCATTGTGGGAAAAGATGCTTCGTGTGCTCCTATGTGTATATGTGTGAATATCATTCGATTGATGAGTAGAGTGTGACAAAGAATGTGTAAAGTGTGAAGAAGAGTTGAGCTTAATTGGAACTGTAATCAGGCTTGTGAAGAAGCTATTTTCTTAGTTCACAAATCTTGGATGGTTTTAATCCAAACCCTATTGTTGGATAGTGAGTCCTCTTTTGTAATTGAGCAATGAGCTCTAAGCAGTGCGCCTGAATGCATGTGCATTCCCTTTATTATTTATTTTATACTTCTAGTAGAGTATAATCTTGTGGACTAACATCCACCATGGTTTTTTCCCCAACAGGGTTTCCACACAAAAAAATCTTTGATATGTTGATTATTTATGGTTAATTGCTTATTCATTAGATCTAATATTAAGTTAAGTTTAAGAAGAAGAATTTTAGTTTTTGTTAAAACTAATTCATCCCCCCTCTCAGTTGTGTGTCCTTGTTTTTCCAATAGCAAATTCACTCCATTACATGTATTTATAATATATAGCCATTAAAATTAGAAATAATTTAATATTTTGCACATGGACTAAAGAATTATTTCACAATATGTAATGTCCCCGTTCTTTCACGAGTATCAGAGTTGGTGGATTATCCTATTATGTTGATCCTCGTAGACTAATGGTTTAGGATAGAGGGTCACTTGAATAGGCACTTGGTCGCTAAAATGCAGTGTTGGTATCCGGAGTATGGTGATGTGGTGAATTTGTGCGTTCAATGTGTTATTGGAGCTTAAAATGATGATCTTCACCATTTATTTCACTTCCTCAGGCTTAGGGACCATGTGTCTATTATTTAATGGGGTCATTTTCTATTTTTCAGTTACTATTCATGGCTAAAGTGAAAAAAGACATAACTTAAGTGAATAGTGTTTTTTTTAATGAATAGTGTTTTCAATGAGAAATTAGAAGAATGCAAGAGAAATTTTGACCCATTCATGCTTGGATATGTTTAGCTGATTGAAGTTTGGAAGTGTGGAGTTTTGGAGAGAGGGAACTAGGGTTTCTTGATTTCTGTAGTGGGTGAGCCTGGACGGGGCTTTGTTCTTCAATTTTGGCTTCTTGATGGTGTGAAATACCACCCTAAAGTTGTTGGTCAGTTTCTTGTTGACTCATTTGGAGCTATAATTTGCTGATTACAAGTTGTTGGAGGCATCTTCTAGAAGGGTGCATCTCCATTCACCATCTAGAGGTAGTTATTTGCATTTTGGAAGATTTTGAAAGCTGATTTTAAAATCTACAGCCAGCCGCCTTCTCTTGAGGGTTTCTACTAGCCAAAGGAAATAAAACTCCTTTCCTTATTGGCTGCTTTCATACCAAAAAGGGGTGCCCTTATCATTAGAAGACATTCTATCTAGATTACAGTGGGAGAAGTTCGTATTTTGGGTTGTATGAGCAATCTACTAGGCATGGGTACTATAGAACGTCACTATTCATAGTGATGTTTGGTTGTAAGTTAAATTAACTCATAAGATGTATTATCTTTCGAATTTGGTACAAGTCTTCTACTACATGTAAGCTCTTATATCATGAATAATGCATCTTGACTATCATTTTAAATCTTGCTCGAGTATCTCTTTGAAATGAATGTAAGTCGTCCACTTATGTACTCTCTCTTATGCAATGAAGAAAGTCTCTTAACTATGAAATTGAGTCATTGCTTGAGTATCATTGAAGTTTGGTTTATTTGAGTTTATATTATATGCATATGCTTGTTAAATTCATGTATATCATTGGCATCGAACGTCAAAACACAAAAAACAAGAAAAAGCAAAATACAAAACCACAAATCAGACCTACAAGCATGGTGAAATCATTGCAGCAGAGTGTTGGATCATCATAGTGGTATCAGAGCATTTCACTACGGTGGTAGCAGAGTGGATCACCAGAGTGTGGTTTATCACAGTGGTATTAGAGTGGTTTACTGCCAACCTGTTGGGTAGGTTTCAACTACAGTTCGGAGGTTTCAGTTAAACATGGCCACTTCCCAAAAGCAGTGGGACAAGAACATGAAATTTTTTGAACAAAGCTTAAAGAAGTTGGAAGAAATAAGTAAATTGCTTAGAGACCCTGCAACTAGAAGCAATTTATCTCGGTATATGACTTCAAGTTCTAGCAAAGGTCTAACATCGTAAAATAGAAAAAAGTTGTGTTCTTATTGTAGATAGTCGTACGATTTAAACCATGATTGTCCTTTGAGACCTAAGGGCAAGGCGCATAGAATAATGTGGGCTCCCTATGAGGATTTAGAGCCTAAAAAAGTTGACCAGCATTCAGTGGATCCCTTGGTGAGCAAAAATTAGACCTTAGAAGATCTACTTGTTGATGATAGAATTAGAATTTCTAAGGCAGTTGGAGAGGAAAGGTACTTGAGTCCTTTGAAAGATGAAGAAGAGTTAGAACACAAGGGTGATGGGCCTAAACAAGATGTCGAAAGGTTGCAGGATGGACATGTTGAGGGACATACACATGAAGAAAAATTAGAACAAAGGCTTTTGGGGTTGGAAGATTTACAGGATCCTTTGGCAGAGAAGGATGATAAGATTGATCAAGCATTGACACGAGTGGACTCTACATCATATTTTGAGACAACCTATGAGACATATAGCAGCAGTGCCTTAGATGATGATGTGTGTGTTGATGATAGCATACATGATGATGTTGATCATGATGAGAATGAGGTTGACTCAACCTCGTACTATAGTGCAGATTTGGGTGGAGAGCAAGAGGCGGATCAGGAGATGGAGTGTGAGATGATCGACAATCCATTGTTCGAGATAGATGCTTCTTGGTCATATGATAATCCTCTCTTTGAGATAGATGTCGATCACCCCCTTCACTCGAGTCCTGAGATAAGCATTGATTGTGGATCAAGATTTCATATGACTATAGGGGATTTTACTGAGGCGAGCATTGCGAGGAGTGCTCAACACTTCTCTTCTAGTCCACATACAGAGGATTTGTTGACACTTCAGTGTGGATTGGTTCAGGATGTACACCATCCCGTTTTGGATGGAGAATTACCATTTTCAGTAGATGGAACTAGTGGTTGCAAATACCCAATTCAGTTGTTGGCGGGTGAGTGCTTGCAGGATCAATATTTAGTCTACCATCAGGATGATGTGTACCCAACTAGGTTTGTTGCTTCTTTTTTTCAGAGACTACTGGTGGACATAGGGTTACAAAGGGATTATAATGTTAGCAGGCTTGATGGCATAGGTGGATATCACATCCATGAGAGTTTAGCAGAGGTTATGGAGAGATGTTACATAGCTGATGCTTCCAGTTATCCTTACTTCCTCATGATGGATGGACATGAGTTTGGTTTATATTGGGATCTAGGTGGAGATACAGTTAGCAAGACCATTTGGATGGATCCTAGTGTATTTTTTCACCATTTCTGGTATGGTTGGGTTAGGATTAGTGTTGAGAGAATCTTGAAGGATATTCACAGCATTCAAGAAGTTGTTACCAGCACTGATAACAACCCTGATTTTCATGACAACAGTGATGAAACTTGGTATGAGCATGAGGGGAAGGTGATTACACTAGGGATTGATGTTTCTACAGAGTTGTCACAAGTGGGTACTCGAGATTTGGGTACTAATTATGCAACTTATGATGATGATTCATGCCACAGTACGTCTAAATTTTCACATCAGACCATAGGAAACCAATCAAAAAATTTATTTGAGGGCAATGAATGCTAAGATCGTGAGTTGGGTGGAGGTGCAGATACCTTGGAAGAAGAAGTGTGCAAAGATACTGACAAAATGACAGCTTCAACCATATCTATTGAGCCATCCTATGCGGTACATAGCAGTTGTACCCCTGTTGATATTGTGTGTGAAGTTGATAGCACACACGACACTGCTTATCAGTTAGGGGGCGATGATGATTCAACTTCATATCATAGTGCAGCTTCTAAATTAGAGAATTTGTATGGGAGTGATGAGTTCCAGGGTCCTCATCATGTGATAGGACAACTTAAGGCTAATCACAGTGTGATTGCCCCAGCCATAGAACATTTTGATGTTGCTCGTCAAATGTTGGCTACTTTGGGTGGGAGTACTCCTATGACAGATGGGCACAATGATGGTAGTCTCTCCTCTGCAGAGTTTCACGCACTTCGAGAGGAAGTTGGAATAATGAAACAACATTACCTACAACTTCTTGCAGACAGAGATTTCCTTCTCGAGTGGGGTTGCATCTGTCATAAGGCATTGAAGGGGAAGGAAGAGCAGGTTGATGATGTGGTTACTACATCTTTCATGGAGGCTATTGATACAAATGGGATGAGAGCCTTGGTGGAGAGTTGCGGAGAGCCATGTGTTGCACTTGGTCCTCTCGAGTTTAGTCCCATGATAGGTGATGTGGAACAAATTATCAATAGCTCTTGTGACATGGTAGTTGACTCACCAAGGAGTTATGTGTCAACTCATGACACTACTACTTCCACTTCACAGGAGATATGCAGAGCAACATCTAGTTGGGAGATCGATTCTTGTGACGATTTGTTTCCCTCTCCTAGAAGCAAATCAGTCTTTCCATCCCATACAGTTGGTTATGGTGGGCAACTTGATGAGCCCATTCAGGAGTGCAATTCAATGTATTGTTCTAGGGACTTAGAGTTGGATGGTTCAGACCAACAGGGAGTGAGCATGTAGTTTGTGAATAATCCCTTATTTGAGTTTGATGGTGATTTGATCTATGAAAATCCACTCTTCGAGGTAGAAGCTGATCATACTCCTGATACTAGTTCTAGGTTGAGTGACAGTCGCAGTGTTTTGGATCATCCTCGTGCATCGAGATTCCAAACAGGGATCATAGAGGAGTTTAATAGTGTGTACACGGTGAGGAGTGCTTATGATTTTTCCTTTGATCCACCTATACATGATTCATATTCGATGCACAGTTCTTGGGCGCAGGGTGATTCTCTTGGTGCAATCAAGGGGAGTAACTCTTTATTGTGTCCAGAGTTACCATCTTCAGAAGATGGGACTAAAGGCTGCCAGTACTCGATTCAGTTGCTTGCGGGCGATTACTGGCAGGGACAACAGTTTGTTATCCATCATGTTGATAGGTATCCGACAGGGTTTGTTACTCTAATTTCACAAGGATTTCACACGGATACATGGTTACAAGGTGATTACAGTGTCAGCGGACATGATGGGTTGATTAGCTATCACTTCCATGGGTGTTTTGAAGAGGTTGTAGAGAGATATTGTGTTGTGAACATTTCTAGATATTTTTATCTCTTCATGATAGATGGATGTGACTTCAAGTTGTATTGGGATCCAGGTGATGACAGTTTTGGCATTGCAGTCTAGTTGGGTTCTGATAGGTTGCTTCACCATTTTCAGCGTGGTGAAGTTGTGATTAGAGTTGCGTAATGGAGGACAAAGGTTATCAGACATGGAAAAATTCCATTCTAGGTTTGGGACCCCAAGATATTTTGCATAGTGGTGTTTATGCTGGCGCTTCAGGAATCAGTTAGCGATGCATGGGACATTTCACAGTTCTTCTTTCGGGCCTTCTGGGGAGTGAAGTTTCTTCGCAGTAATGATTGCTTGGGGACAAGCAATTTCAGGGAGGGCGGACTGTAATGTCCCTATTCTTTCGCGAGCATCAAAGTTGGTGGATTAGCCTATTATGTCAATCCTCGTAGGGTAATGGTTCGGGATAGAGGGTCACTTGAACAAGCACTTGGTCGATAAAATGCAGTGTTGGTATCCGGAGTATGGTAATGTGTAAATTTGTGCGTTCAATGTGTTATTGGAGCTTAAAATGATGATCTTCACCATTTATTTCACTTCCTCAGGCTTAGGGACCATGTGTCTATTATTTAATGGGGTCACTTTCTATTTTTCAATTACTATTCATGGCTAAAGTGAAAAAAGACAACTTAAGTGAATAGTGTTTTTTAATGAATAGTGTTTTCAATGAGAAATTAGAAGAATGCAAGAGAAAGTTCTACCCATTCATGCTTGGATATGTTTAGTTGATTGAAGTTTGGAAGTGTGGAGTTTGGGAGAGAGGGAAACTAGGGTTTCCTAATTTTTGCAGTGGGTGAGCCTGGACGGGGCTTTGTTCTTCGATTTTGGCTTCTTGATGGTGTGAAATATTACCCTAAAGTTGTTGGTCAGTTTCTTGTTGACTCATTTGGAGCTATAATTTGCTGATTACAAGTTGTTGGAGGCATCTTCTAGAAGGGGTTTTGCTGCCAGCATCTCCATTCGCCATCTAAAGGTAGTTATTTGCATTTTGGAAGATTTTGAAAGCTGATTTTAACATCTATAGCCAGCTACCTTCCCTTGAGGGTTTCTACCAGCCAAAGGAAATAAAACACCTTTTCATATTGGCTACTTTCACACCAAAAAGGGGTGCCCTTATCATTAGAAGACATTTCATCTAGATTACAGTGGGAGAAGTTCGTATTTTGGGTTGTATGAGCAATCTACTAGGCGCGGGTACTTTAGCACGTCACTATTCACAGTGATGTTTGGCTGTAAGTTAAATTAACTCATAAGATGTATTGTCTTTCAAATTTGGTGCAAGTCTTCTACTACATGTAAGCTCTTATATCATGAAGAATCCATCTTGACTATAATTTTAAATCTTGCTCAAGTATCTCTTTGAAATGAATGTAAGTCGTTCACTTATGTACTCCCTCTTATGCAATGAAGAAAGTCTCTTAACTATGAAATTGAGTCATTGCTTGAGTATCATTGAAGTTTAGTTTATTTTGAGTTCATATTATATGCATATGCTTGTTAAATTCATGTATATCATTGGCATCAAACATCAAAACACAAAAAACAAGAAAAAGCAAAATACAAAACCACAAATCAGACCTACAAGCACAGTGAAATCATCGCAACAGAGTGTCGGATCATCATAGTGGTATCAAAGCATTTCACTACAATGGTAGCAGAGTGGTATCAGAGTGGATCACCAGAGTGTGGTTCATCACACAATATGTAAGTGCTTGCGTCAATCCAAAAAAGAGTACCAATTTGAAAGCCCTCCATGACCACTATATGTCCTAGGGCCATCTTACAACCTCCATTACCAAAGATTAATTACACACTTACATCATTCATTTTACTTACAAATAGCAAGTTTCCTGCCAAACTAGGGATGTGCATGACTCTAGTAATCCCTTTGATCTTCCCACTAGAGAAATAAGTCTTAAATCTACCATGGCAAACTATCCTAAAATATTTTTTAATCTAAGTGTACCTTCTCTCATTATCATAGGGGTAAATGTAAGAAGATGAGTCCAATAAACGGAAGTTTTTTCCTTTGTCAAAACCCAAAATCAACTTCCCGTAAAATGGGAACCATTTTAATAAAATGAGACCCTATTTAAGTTTGGCGCCCGTGAAATGAAAACGCTATTAAAAAAGGATCTCATTTTAATGGTCTGTTTTAAAATGGGATCCCATTTTTAATGGCCCATTTCATAAAAAATTATAATTTTTAAGAAATGGGATCCCATTTACGTAATGGGATCCTATTTTACAAAAATGAGATCTGTTTTCATTTCATTTTAATATAAAAATATATATTTTTTGAAACAAGCATCCAATTCTTAGAATGGGATCCCATTTTTAAAAGTTCTAATTTTTGGTTGGGTTTTTGCTTTGTTTTTTAGTTTGGGAAAATGCTTGGGGACTCAAACTTGAGCATTGGACTTGGTTTGACCTACAACGTACATAGTCATGCCTTCACGTCACGCTAGAAAATAGTGACTTCTCACATATGTATGAAGATCCTTTGCAAATTTTTTTGATGAAATTAAAAACCCATTATAGTTGAGATAGTGTAGATTCCTAAACATGTAATTTTTTTATTAATTGATTATTTTTTCTCATTTTCAAATTAATCTATGATGAAACCTGGTCCATGAACTCTTGAAATATTAGGCTTTTTCAGATTTTAATATTTTATTAAAATAATTTTTTGAAAAACGACCAGAATGAAAGCTGCATCGTAGTAATTCCTTTTCAATTTGAAATAAAAATAAAAAATGATAAGTTTAGATTATCTTATGTGTGACATACACGATTTTCAAAACAACAAATATGGCCACAATAAAAAATTAATTAAAAAAAAAATTACAAAAAAATATTGAAAGTGTGCTTCAGTGAGTTAAAAATATTTTCCCAAAAGGATTTAGAAAAATACAATTATTTAGGTCAAAATAAGGATGACACATGTGCATGGTATGGTAAAAAAAGTGACTTTTAAACATCGATTTTTAGAAATGCCTACTGAAAATCAATTTGTATCATCTAGGTATTAAAATAAATTACATATTTGGAAACCTAGACTTTGGGTACTACATTTTATGATCAGTGGATTTTTTTAAGATTTCATCTCTAAGTCCTTCAAATTTTAAGGTCAAATGTGACAAATTCTAAAAATTAGGGAAAACACTTCCACTTTTTGGTCAAAAAGTGGACTCAACTTCTTGCACACACCCATAGTTCTCATAATTTGACAACCACTCCTAATACGGATTCATGTGGAAAGAAGCTTCATAGTCTATCATCCATATATTACTAATAATTTTGGTCAATCTTCATCAAACATGTTAGATGGCTTCTTTTCTTATGAAATAGGTAACCACTAATCTATTTATTCAAGTAGATCTTCCACCTTCAACTTTCACATCTCATAACTAGTACTACTAAATTGCTCAATATCCATGTAGGAAGTATAAACCATGGTTTTCAATCCTTTCGTTAAATAAACAAGGCCACACAAAAAAAATCTCTCATTACAACCAAAAAACATTCAAAACTTAATAAAAAGGAGTCCCTCTCTATGCAAAACCTAACTTTGATACCAATTATTGAGAAATAAGGTGAAATTACTATAGTAAATATTTTAAGAGTATATAAAAATCTAAAACAATTTTCTTTAGACAAGGATTACCATATGATAATAAAGTGATTACATAAAATCAACAATAAAAATAAAGTTAGAAAACTATATCAACATATGATTTACATGGAGAAACCCTTTTGAGAAAATAATCCACATGAGAAAGAGAACAAGTATGTGTTAATCTTCAAGAATGAATAAATCCAAAACACTAACACTCTAATAGCACTTGTGTACTAACAAAAATAATATTATTAAAACCACTATCTCACACCCTCAATATATAGGCACAAAGAGAGAACAAAATCATAATTGATTTACCAAAATAATAGATACCAAAACTATGGTATCATTTAGAAAATCCACACCCACCTTGGAGAGCATATTTTGATAATATTAGTAAGCTAATAAATGACTTCACATGGACATCACATGAGCACAATCAATTACCTCCCTGAATAGTAAAATATAACTGGACAAAAGGCATATTTTTTCTATAATACTTGATGGATCACATTCTAAAGTATAGCAATCCATTTTGAAATATCCAATATATTTTCCATCATACAAGATTCTATACTCAATCCTTGTTCTTATAATTAGGAAAGTGCAATTAGTGAGTCCATAGTTAGTTGTGATTGTCATTGTTATGATCCACCTCCTTAACAAATGCATATGAAAACTAATGCCAATAATATTAGGGAATCTTCATAAATCATTTTCCAATTCTATCCTAGACATCAAAGGATAGATCCAAGAGTGATGAAGATACATAAAATATACATAGGATTGAAAAGTAATAGAACTTTAATCCTAAAATTTACTAGAGGATTTGTCTATGGTTTGAAGTGAAATTTTGGTCATGAATAAGCTCAAGATTGTTTTGGCTTAGATGCCTTAATTTTTATGAAATGATCATATATTTTAGTTTTGCACATATTATCTCATTTTGTTTTGGGGGTTGTCTCGAGACAAAACAAACAAATTCTAGCAACTACCTCAATTGGCATCTCCCCTATCAAGTAACCTTTTGTTAAATATTCACAATTCATAAAATAGTGTATCATTTGTATATTTCAAGGGGTTATAATGCATGAGATCATCTCTATTCAATCATAAATATGTTCATGTCATAGGCATAATAGGTATAATGGGGAGGCAAGGCTTTATGTTACAATTGGTTATGGAATCCTAAGTAGGAGTATTATTATCATTTATAATTATATATGTCTTGTATCCTAGCAAGTAATGGAAGTAAATTGCAAGAAAGCATCCAAATTTTAAGCCCAAGGGTATTTCAGGTATGATCATTCTTTGCATTTCTAAAATTGGTAGCTAGGTTTAACATATGTATTATAGTCAACACAAAATCCAAGCACTATGAGAAAAGATCATATTAATGACATCACAAGTAACTTATGTATCATCATGCTTCAAAATAAGGCACTTTCAAATGCCAACATAGGTAGCTCAACATTTGAAGAGATTATTGAAGTTTAATTGTAATTAAAAATGAAAGGATTTTTTAAAACAAAAGATCTTGGAGAAAAGAAAGAGTACTTGAACTAGAGAATGAGTCAAATAGAAATGCTTATGAATGTAAAAAATTATTTTAAAATGTAATAACGATGTCAAAAAATGCAAATTTAAATAAGAATAGAATTGATGTAGGATGACAAGATTTTTGAATGTTGGCAAGTTTTACCAACTAAAACACCATCTTAGAGAAAAGCCTTTCAAGGCTCAAATAAGCAGTAAGGTAGAAGAAAATAAAAGGAGAGACAAGCACGTAAAAATTTTGGGAATCCACATGAGAAAAGATAGCATATGCTTAACATAAATAGAAGAGTAAACTAGATATAAATAAATAACACCTCAAGAAAATCCAATAAGAGCCCCCCAATATTCATTATGTTGAACTAGATAAATTATGAGTGGATCCACCAAAATACACCAAACCAAAAGAATAATATCATTAAAGGAGTGATATCAAGGCACAATAAATGTTAGAAAAAATATATAATGAATGAGATAAATTGTAAAAATAATAATAGTTATATCAAATTCAAATGGTAGATACTCAACACAAGAAACTCAACATGTAAATTCATCAAAAACCTAACTCTTCTTGAAAGAGGTAAAATCATCTTTAGAGGGAATAACATTGCAAATGTTATATCAACTAATTATAGGTCATTTGTGTATTCTCTATGCGAGAAGCACATGCCATCAAGAACTAACATGTGATTTAGGCATGTTTTAGTATCTTAATTAAACATGTATGCTTGATAGGTCACCAAAGCATGCCACTTACTAGCAATAGACACAATGCTTTGGGCTATGTGGGTGATCCTTATATCTCCACGTAAATAAATTATAAATCCTATAACTTGAGTTATTACACAAACCTACAATTTAAAAAGAGAAAATAAGAAAATAATACATATGTTGCTTAAAATTATCATATATGTACACAAATATTGAAGGAAAAAAAACATTATGTTCATCAAGAAGATAAACAAATCTTAAATGATTATAAAGTGTGACATGTATATTTTATAGTAGCCTTCTAAACATCACCAATATTATGAAGTATCTTTGAAGATTATGCAGAAAATCTTTGTACTAGACTAAAATTAAGATTAGTATCACAAACCATGCAATTTAATATAATAAATACCAACAATTTTCATATGCAAGTTGATGGTTAATACTAAAACAACAATATACTTATGCCTTTACAAGAAACATATTTAAAAATACTTGAGCAATATGCAAAAATGGATGCTCAAAAACTCTTACCTTGATTTGTGTTTTAGAATCACATGGAAATAGTGCCCAAGATAAGAAAGTCAAAAAATAAAACTTATGCAAGCAACTAAGTCAAATTATTGGGTGACAAGTACATAATTTTTTCAGCATAAGCAACACTTGGGAGACAAATCCTCAACACAATCACCATCAACAATCCATAATAAATAATTTTTTATCTACACTTCATACATTCGATAATCTATGTTCTAGCAAGAAAAGGAAATTCTTAGAAACATGTACCATTTGCACTGAATAATATAACTTTTTTGTCTACAAAACACACATCCAAAAAATTTATTTACAACAATGACATGGAAAGAATCATTGTATGAAATGATAGTAAACCTTCAAACTCTCGTCATGCAAGTACCCAAACTTTCCCTCTAGACCAATCATGACTCTCACACCATTAAAAAAAATATTCTAGACCAACAAAGCTTCCTACACAAATTAAAAACACAAGTATAAATAGGAATATAAAAACCTCTCTCACATAGAGCTAAACAACATGGACTCAAACAAAAATTAAACATAAATACCTATTGATACAATCACTAGAGCTTGAAGAAAATATATCTTTTGCTCACAATATCAACTATTCAAAAACTAACACACCCAAGAAAAATTATTTGGAACAATGAAATGGAAAAGAACAATTGTATAAAATGACAGTAAAATTTCAAACTCTCATCCATAAAGCTCCAAATATGCCGTCCAAACCAAACGCAACTCCTACACCATAAAATAATAAAACGTGTGCTCCAAACCAACCATAACTCTTGCACCATTAAAATAAATTAAATTTGTACTTTAGACCAACCACACCTCTTGCAAAAAATTAAAAAATACAACCATAAATAAACACAAGAAAACCTCTCACACACAAAGCTAGATAACACAAACACAAATAAACATGAACACAAATCCCTTTGGATGCAATCACAAAGCTTGAATAAATGCATCTTTTGCACACAATTTCTAACAAACACACTTAAGAAAAATTATTTGCAACCATGACATAGAACAACAATTATATATGTAATGACGAAAAATGTACACCTTACATTTTGCATTTGTTTGGGCCCTCCTTGTTAAATTGAGCTTAATGTGGCCTTGATTTATTGTTGTAGTGTGTTTAACACATTCACATTAGGTCTTGGGCCCTTGTAAACTAAATGGACTTAATGGTACCTTATTTTGGGTGTTGTAAAGTGTTGTACCACACTTTCACACTAATCTAGGGTTTTTCATTAATTAATGAGGCTTCTTTATGCCTTATTTGGCCTTATTTTGCATCCACAAGCCTTAATTAATGCATCTCTCTGAGGAAAATCTTGACATATGCCAATATCCAATCATAATTTAGGTGTTTTGGATTGTGCTAGATTTAGTGATCTAGGACTCATATGCCACCTTGTATGAGTCCCACCCAAGTTTTGGGGCCTCAACTCGTTTTACATCATTCAAGCATTTTTGAAAAATGCATCCCATAGAAAGATAATGGGACCCCATACCACTTGAAGTATGAGTCCCCGTGGTGGCCCAAAATTGAATTTAATTCAAATTTGGCATGATTTTATCCTGCTAGATTTGATGTTGGCGTAAAGTTGTACTTTCAAGAATTTGGCATAACAAGTATAAATACAAGGTTATTTCACCATTTTCACCTAAGACTTTCATGAAAGCATTTCTAATAGAAAATTGAGTTCTACAAGAGCATTCAAGAGTTTACAGAGCATTCAAGACTTGATTATCAAGTGTTTTAGAGCATTATTCAAGTATTAAGCATCATGTCAAAATTGTCATGCATCATGTTTATTTTGAGCTAACAATTGTGATGTAGGGTTTTATGAGCAAGCAAATTTAATTCAAGATCCACCTATTCAAGCAAGAGTCAAGATCTACATCCATTGGAGCTATTTCATACATGTTTGTAGCACCTTATATTGCTAGGGTTTGGTGAGTTGCAACATATCATTTTGTTCATTCATCATTCTCCTTTCCTATTTCATTTCATTTCAAGGTTTGATTACCAAAAAAGGTTTGACCAAGGACAAACCCCTTTCTACTAACAAAACAACATTTTTCCCTCTCTTTAGTGTGTGATTTGTAGATCTAGGTTGAAAACATATTGAAGAGAAAGATTGAAAAGTTGTCAAGTGTTCAAAGTTGTCAAAGTTGTCACATCATCTACAAGATCATTGAAGACCTCTATAGAGCAAAATTCAACAACTATAGACCTAGAAATCAAGTGAGAAGATTAAGAGAGATTGAAGAGTAGGTCTTGATTTTTGAAAGCCAAACTAGGACTGATACACCACTTCTGGTGTATGAGTCCCAGTACAATGAAATTTGTAGTTTTTAGGAGTTCTAGACATATCTTTTCTAGATTTTGTTCCTGCCTAAAAACCCTAATCTAGGGACTAAATCGCCTAAACTCGGTATGAGTCCCAACAAACATTAATTTCAGAATTTTTAGCATTTCAGATCTCCATTCAAGCTTCAACAAGTTTCCAAGTGCCCCTATGTACTTTTTTAGCTTTTTTTTTTGTTTTACAATCATTTTTAGGTATTTTATTCAAGTCTTACATATCATTAACTTTCATTATTAGATCTTACATATTGCTAGTATTTCCAAGCCCTAGCTTGGTGGTGAACCCCTCTTTAGTTCTTAATCATACCCTAGGATACCCTATTGTAAGATCTCTTTCCCCATTTCTACATTTGGAATGAGATCTCTAGGGTTTCCTTGAGTGAAACTTGAGGGAAATTAGGTCTAGATTCTAGAAACCCTAGCTCTGCCTGGGGATAGGGTGGCCCTGCCTTCGCCATTTCAATATAAAATTACAGTAAACCTTCAAATTCTCACCATGCAAAGCCTCAAACTTGCCTTCTAGACCATCCATGGCTCTTGTATCATAAAAAAAAATGTACACTCAAGACCAACCATGCTTCCCGCACAAGAAAAAATTAACCACCATAATTAGACATGGCAAAACTTCTCTCACATGAAGTTGAACAACACACTCAAATATAATTCAAGCACAAATACCTATCAAAACAATCATGAAGCTTAAAAAAATGCATCTTCTGCTTACAATTCCAACCCCTTGCATGTCATTTCAATCTCTTGCATGCCTCCACATTTTACGCTCATGTCTACTAGGGTAGTGCAAACTATGACATATAATGATATGATGTAGTTAAACAAAAACATTAATTTCATGAGTTGGCCACATAGCAATTAATCCATGAACTAGGCCCTAACCAAGTTGCAACCAATACACAAATATAAACATTAAAACACTTAAATTTTTGCTACATCACATTTGATTTCCTGAACTACCCCACACAACTTTTGTTATGACTATCACAAGTGAAGTTGCACTCCAATACACATACCCATATAACATAAACAAAAGTTTAATTTTTTCCTATGTCTTTTGATTGACTATACTTTTTTCCCCTTATTTAATTTTTTTTAAACCAACTAATAAAACTAGCATACCTATCTTCAAAAAAATCTATGAAAAACGTGAGAAAAAATCAACATATCACAAACCAACTATTTAGAAAAAACCAAAAAAAAACTAACAATCTAACATCACTTTTATAAAATCTGATTAATTTTTATATTTACTTGAATTTCCAAGCAAATCAATGCTGTAATGTGAATGCAACTAATATCTGGCTAGACAAGGACTACCAAATTATAATAAAAAAAAAACCCAAGTCAAATTTCTACTTATTTCAAAGTCACGCTGGACTAAATTGTCTATCCATTTCCCTGTAATTTCCCTGACTTGTAAATGTAAATAAAGCTTATGGCCGGACACCTTTAGAAAAAGGTTAACCCCTCCCAATTCCAAGATTGACAGTGACAGAAGATAATACTGGGAAAATCCCGTGCAGCATATGCCTTCCTGAAACGATTAGTCAACAAACCCACAGAAAAAAATAACAGGGGGGTCCTCATATATTTTGGGTTTTACGCGGTTTCCATGGACTCATTGACCCAGAGAAAAAATTAACAGGGGGGCGTCATTATATATTTTGGGTTTTTACAGGTAGGGACCAAAACAATTTCCCCCCTTTCTGAAAGAGATTTGCAGCGAAAATGGAGGAGGAAGATGAGGAAAGAATACTTGAAATGAGTTTAAGTTTGATGTTCAGTATTGCACTGGGATTTTGGGGGGTCTTTGCAATTCTGTACATCAATGGCCGGTGGAGGAGGGAATATCTGCACTTCATGGACGGCCTTGTTGTTGCTTTCAATGATACCTTTTTCTCTATTTTCAGGAGATAAAAAAAGGTTTAGATTATTGTGGGTTCTGGTTATCTTTTACAGGTTTGGATTGTTCATTTTTGTCGAATTTTTGTATCAATGTTTTGGATCTGTTTCTTGTAATATGTAGAATTTTATGTATCGATACTTTTATCTGTTTTTCATGAATATTTTCACACAATTTTCTATATAAACATTTTGGTTCATTTATGAAGTGTGGAAATATTGTATCTTTAATTTTTATCATGTTTCAGACGAACCCTCTCTAATTCAAGGTTATCCAAAGAAAGATGAGATAAGAATTGTAATGCCCTTTTTTTTAAGTTAAATGTATTTTTTCTCTCTGTCAGACCAGTACAAGCTCTTGGGAGCACTAATACAAGTTGTTTATGAGTATACAAATTAGGAATTGTTTATGAGAGACCAAAAATCATTATTTAGAAATTAACTTTGTTTAGAAACAATATTCATCTTAGAAGCCAACAATAGAAGACCAAAAGTCACGGCACAGTAGATGCTCTTATAGGAATTTGAAAAAAATTGTATATTTCAAAGTGCTTCTACTTTATTATATAATATTTGAAAAAGATAAATATTCCATTATAATTGACAAACTTACACAGAAAAAACTAGACTTAAATTTAA